>JASSZA010000040.1:2102500-3302500 GCA_031835075.1 Saguinus oedipus
ACTTTCCCTCACCACTGCTTTTGAAAACGCTACTGTTTATTTTTCTCATCCTTCTTTTTAATTTAATTAATTTTATTTATTTATTTATTTATTTATTTGAGATAGAGTCTCTATTTGTTGCCAGGCTGGAGTTCAGTGGTGTGATCTCAGCTCACTGCAGCCTCCATCTCCAGAATTAAATCAATTCTCCTGCCTCAGCCTCCCAAGTAGCTGAGATTACAGGTGCTCACCACCACACCCAGCTAATTTTTTGTATTTTTAGTAGAGATGGGGTTTTGCCATGTTGGCCAGGCTGGTGTAGAACTCCTGACCTCGTGATTTGCCCTCCTCAGCCTCCTGAAGTGCAGGGATTACAGGTGAGACACCACACCTGGTCATACAGGTTTTTAAATTTAAAAAAAAACTTTATGAAAAAATATTAGTTTTTCATACTATTTATTTATTTATTTATTTATTTATTTATTTATTTATTTATTTATTTATTTATTTATTTTGAGACGGAGTTTCGCTCTTGTTACCCAGGCTGGAGTGCAATGGCGCAATCTCGGCTCACTGCAACCTCCGCCTCCTGGGTTCAGGCAATTCTCCGGCCTCAGCCTCCTGAGTAGCTGGGATTACAGGCAGGCGCTACCATGCCCAGCTAATTGTTTGTATTTTTAGTAGAGACGGGGTTTCACCATGTTGACCAGGATGGTCTTGATCTTTTGACCTCGTGATCCACCCGCCTCGGCCTCCCAAAGTGCTGGGATTACAGGCTTGAGCCACCGCGCCCGGCCTTCATACAATTTTTTAAAAGAAATTGGTCTATATTAAAAAATTAAACCCGGCCTGATAGGAACTGGGGTATACAAATACATAGAATAGCAGGGAGTTGTTCTGTTGTTTATTTTCTTTGTCTGTTTTCATGACCTCTGATACAATAATGGGGCACTTTTTTCCTGGGCAATTGACCTTGCAGTCTTGTTACCCAGGCTGGAGTGCAGTGGTGCGACCTCGGCTCACAGCAACCTCTGCCTCTCGGGTTCAAGTGATCCTCCTGCCTCCGTCTCCCGAGTAGCTGCAGTTACAGGGGCCCTCCACCACGCCTGGCTAATTTTCTTGTATTTTTAGTAGAGACAGGGTTTCACTATGTTGGCCAGGCTGGTCTCAAACTCCTGACCTCGTGATCTGCCCACCTCAGCCTCCCAAAGGGCTAGGATTATAGGCTTGAGCCATCGCATTTGGCCTAAAATCGTATTGTATTTTTATATTCTGGCTTCCCCTTGTTCATTGTCACTGTACAGAAGTACAAGTGATTTTTGTAAGTTATGCTTGTATACTCTGAGCTTGCTGAGTTCATTTGTTAGTTCTCGAAAGTTTTTCCAGGTTATTTGAGATTTTCTGTCTACACAATTATATCATCTTCAAACAGAGACAACTGTTTTCTTTCTTTTTTTCCATGGGGGTTTGGTTTTCTCTTTACACTGTTTTTTTGTATATTTTAAATTCTTCATAATAATTTTGTTTGGGCCCTTAATACATTTCCCTGAACCTCTCCCTGGAAATACTCTCAAGATATACTCAGGTCAGAGTTCTCCAGGAGCACCTGCTTTGAACACCACTCAGGGACCATGTGACATTCCCAATCCTTGTAAATGCTTCCAGAAAACTTCTTTCTTGATATAAGACTTCTGCTAAGTTTCATCAATTCACCAGTTTAAAATTTTTTATTCATCATGTAAATAAACCAGAGTTTCACTGTTACTTCTTCCCTTTATGGTTAAAGGTCTAAACACCGAGTGGGTGACTTTTCAGGCTTTCTGCTTTGCCAAAACCACCCTTACTTTTCTGTCTATTAAACATCAGTGTCAGGGCTGTGGACGTGGCAGCTCACACCTGTAACCCCATCATTTTGGGCGGCCAAGGCTGGTGGATCATGAGGTCAGGAGTTGGAGACCAGCCTGTCCAATGGTGAAACTCTGTCTCTACTAAAAAATATAAAAATTATCCAGGCATGGTGATGTGCACCTGTAACCCCAGTTACTCAGGAGGCTGAGGCAGGAAAATCACTTGAACCCAGGAGGCAGAGGTTACAGTGAGCAGAGATCACACCACTGCACTTCAGCCTGGGCAACAAGAGTGAGATTGCACCTCAAAAAAAAAATTTTACCTTTTTTCCGTTGTCCAAAATTAGTGTGACATAATTGTAGGTGTCTGTTTCTGCATTCTTTATATTGTTTCATTTATTTATGTGTCTACCTCTGTTCACTGCTGTACTGTCTTCATTTTATCAGAGCAATATAAAAACCCAAAAATTAGATAGTGTGATCTCTGTCACTTAATTCTTTCTCAAAATGGCATCAACTCTTATAGAGCTTTTCCATTACTTTATAAATGTTATAATAAGCTCTTCCACATATATATTTTTTAAAACATCTCTAAGTATATTTTTTAAATGCTTGCATTTTTATTAATTTTGTTCGTTCGGGTGTAGAGGCACATGCCTGTAATCCCAGCTACGTGGGAGGCTGAGGCAGGAGAATCGCTTGAAGTCCAGAGGCAGAGGTTGCAGTGAACTGAAATCACACCATTGCACTCCAGCCTGGGCTGCAGAGTGAGAGACTCTGTCTCAAAAAGCAAACAAACAAATAAGTCATTGTCAATATTCATTCACTTTCCATTTCCTTTAAATGAAACTGCTTAAAGACAGAGAACTTTTTTCTGCCCTGTATTCTTCCCTCCCACTTCTCTTTGTTTTTCCTACTTTAAAAAAATCTTAAATAATAACCATCGTGTTGGCCCCAGGCCCTCATGGTGGAAAGCCCATTTAGCTAAGCCAGTGCTGTCATCTCCCGGGCATTTTAATGGCTCTCTGGAGCATGGCCCCCTCAGTGTGTGCAGAGCAAGCTGTGTCACTTGTGTGGATCTGACAGAAATCAGCACAACAGCCCCGCTGCCTGTAAAATACCCAGGGCTCAGCTCTGCCTGTCTGCTCCCTGCTGGAGGACGGCTGTGAAATGTTTCATGATGCCTCAGAATTCTAGCCAGACTGGCATCCACAAAATAATGCTGTGGCATGCTGAATAACAACCCCCATCCCACACACATCCTTATCCTTAAAACCCATGAAGAGCCTGTAATCCCAGTGCTCTGGGAGGCTGAGGTGGGTGGATCACCTGAGGTCAGAAGTTCGAGACCAGCCTGGCCCACATGGTGAAACCCCGCCTCTACTAAAAATACAAAACTTAGCTGGGTGTGGTGGCGTGAACCTGTAATCCTCGTTACTCAGGAGTCTGAGGTAGAAAAATTTCTTGAAGCCTGGAGGTGGAGGTTTCAGTGAGCCGAGATCACACCACTGAACTCCGGCCTGGGCAACAGTGCAAGACTCCATCTCAAAAACAAAGAAAAGGCCGGGTGTGATGGCTCACACCTGTAATCCCAGCATTTTGGGAGGCCGAGGTGGGAGGATCACGAGGTCGCAATATCAAGACCTCCTAGCCAACAAGGTGAAATGCTGTCTTTATTAAAAATACAAAAATTAGCTGGGCATAGTGGCACCTGCCTGCAATCCCAACTACTCAGGAGGCTGAGGCAGGAGAATTACTTGAACCCCAGAGGTAGAGATTGCAATGAGCTGAGATCCCACCACTGCACTCCAGCCTGGGCAACAGAGCAAGACTTCACCTCAAAAACAAATAAACAAGTAAACAAATAAACAACAAAGACAGAAACACAAGTAGATTACATTATCCGGTAACGGACTTTGAATATGAAACTCAGTTGACAATCTTGAGATGCAAAGATGACCTGGGATTATTGAGGTGTGTCCTCAATGTAGTCACAAGCATCTTTCTTTTTTTTTTTTTTTCAATTTATTATATTTTAAATTCTGGGGCGCTTGTGCAGATCATGCAGGATTGTTACACAGCTATGCACGTGCCATGGTGGTTTGCTGCCTCCATCCCCCCATCATCTACATTATGTATTTCTGCTAATGTATTTCTCCCCAATCCCCCCCAACCCCTGCTATTCCTCCCCAGCCCCGCACCCCCCAGGCCCTGATATGTGATGCTCCCCATCCTGTGTACCTGCGTTCCCATTGTTTAACACCCACTTACATGAGGCCTAACACCATAAAAACTCTAGAAGAGGGCCGGGCACTGTGGTTCACACCTGTAATCCCAGCACATTGTGAGGCAGAGGTGGGTGGATCACGAGGTCAAGAGATGGAGACCATTGGTCAACATGGTGAAACCTCGTCTCTACTAAAAATACACAAAATTAGCTGGGCACAGTGGCACGTGCCTGTAATCCCAGCTACTCTGGAGGCTGAGGCAGGAGAATTGCCTGAACCCAGGAGGTGGAGGTTGCAGTGAGCCGAGATTGCGCCATTGCACTCCAGCCTAGGTAACAAGAGCAAAACTCCATCTAGAAAAATGAATAAATAAATAAATAAATAAAATTTTAAAAAAACTCTAGAAGAAAACATAGGCAAATCCATTCAGGACATAGGCATGGGCAAGGTCTTCATGACTAAAACACCAAAAGCAATGGCGACAAAAGCCAAAATAGACATGTGGGATCTAATTAAACTCCAGAGCTTCTGCACAGCAAAAGAAACTATTCATAAAGTGAACCAGCAACCAACAGAATGGGACAAAACGTTTTGCCATCCACCCATCTGACAAAGGACTAATATCCAGAATCTACCGAGAACTTAAGTTCACAAGAAAGAAAACACAAGCATCTTTCTAAAAAGAATGAACAGGGAGACTGCACTAGCTACAGAGAATGTGTAATGCTCTCCCTAGCAAGAGACAACGTGTAGGTGTGACATGGCTGGCTTTGAAGATGGAGGAATGGGCAAAAAGCCAAGAAATGAAAGGAATCCCGCTCTAAAACCTGCAAAACACAAAGCAATAGTTTCTCCCCGAGAGCCTCCAAAGACACACAGCCCTGCTGACACCCTGCGTTTAGCCCAGGGAGGCTCACTGTTGGAATTCTGACCTCCAGAACCATAGGACTATGTACACGGATGTTGCTTCGGCCCAGGAAATGATAACATATTTCAGCAGCTATAGCTTCCTCTGCAGTCAACCTCAGTGAGACTTGAGTTTGAGCCTTTTGGACAAGAAGCTCTTCCTCTGCCCATCAAAGTGACAGATGGCTGCCCATGGGGTTTGTCTTCCATCCCAGGCTTACATGCAATGAGTTTCTTTTCTTCTTTTTCTTTTCTTTTCTTTCTTTTTTTTTTTTTTTTTTTTAGTTTTTAAATAAACTGTTTTATTCACCATGGCTTTTGTGATGGAATTTAGGGGTTTTTTTTTATTTTATTGTTATTTTTTAGTTTAGGTTTTTTTTTTTTTTTTTTTTGAGACAGAGTTTCGCTGTTTTTACTCAGGCTGGAGTGCAATGGTGCGATCTCGGCTCACTGCAAACTCTACCTCCTGGGTTCAGGCAATTCTCCTGCCTCAGCCTCCTGAGTAGCTGGGATTACAGGCACATGCCACCATGCCCAGCTAATTTTTTGTATTTTTAGTGGAGACAGGGTTTCACCATGTTGACCAGGATGGTCTCGATCTCTTGACCTCATGATCCACCCGCCTTGGCCTCCCAAAGTCCTGGGATTACAGGTGTGAGCCACCGTGCCTGACCTATTGTTATTAATTATACTTTGAGTTCTGGGGCACATGTGCTGATTGTGCAGCCTTGTTACATAGGTACACATGTGCCATGGTGGTTTGATGCCTCCATCCCACACCCAGTCATCTACAAGTCATGAGTGACTTGGAATGAAAGTCGTGGATGACTCTCATCAATCAAAGGAGATCCTAGTGGACAGGGTTGTGTTTTGTGATGCATTTTTCATGCCTCCATGTATTTCAATGACACCGGATCTCTCTCTGTTCTGATAAGCCATATGCAAGGAAGAAGTCATGCAGCTCCAGGAACTTGAAACATGGTATGTCCTTCCTTAGACCAAACATCACTAAACATTTTCTTTGAAGGGCCACAGGATAGCTGTCATCAGCTTTGTAGTCAATGTGTCTCTGCTGTGCCTATTTAACTGTGTCCTTGTAGCAGAAATGTAGCCAGAGACAATATGTAAGTAAAAGCATGGGGCTGTGTCCCAATAAAACTTTATTGAAAAACATCACATGGTGGGCCAGATAGATCCTGCTGGGTGTGGTAGGTTGACTCTCTGTTTTAGACAGTTTCCACTGGGAAGGCACTTTGTGCACTGAAAATATAAATAAATTAGAAGAAATGTACTCAAAAGTCCACTCCCAATTCCCTTCACATTTTCTGAGTGGCTTTTGTGTTTCAGAAATGTGTTTCTTTTTCTGCATGAAGCCCACAATTTGGTGAAGATATTTTTAGAATCCAAAGTAATGATAATGTGTGTAATAACAGCCTTCTACATTTCTCACCATCTTTACTTCTTTTGTTACAAGAAAATAAAACCTAAGGAATAGGACTTGAAATCAAAGTAGGTGAGAAAGTCACTTTCTTTTCACATGAAAGATGTAGTCTGGGAACTGGGAGAAGGGTCTTTCTCTGTTGCTTGAGTTCATGGCTGGTGAGAGACCTAGGGGTGTACAGTGATACCCCCTGTGTTTCAATTTTCCATGTATCTAAAAAAGTCACATAACAAAAAAGACTTCATTCACACTCTCTTTCCAGTTCCCTCTTCTTTATTTTTTTAATTTTTAATTTTTTTGAGATGGAGACTCTCTCTGTCACCAGGCTGGAGTGCACTGGTGTAGTCTCGGTTCACTGCAGCCTCCACCTCCCAGGTTCAAGCAATCCTTCTGCCTCAGCCTCCTGAGTAGCTGAGATTACAGGCACTCCCCACCACGCCTGGCTAATTTTTGTATTTTTAATAGAGACAGGGTTTCAGCATGTTGACCAGGATGGTCTTGAACTCCTAACTTCAGGTGACCCACCCATCTCAGCCTCCCAAAGTGCTGGGATTATAAGTGTGAGCCTGTTCACCTGGACTCTAGTTCTCTCTTCTGTAAAATGCAGGAATGGTAAAACAGGTTGGCCATTCCTCATCCGGAAGTAAAAAATCTGAAATGCTCAAAAACCTGAAGCTGTCTGAGTAGCAGCCTGATGCCACATGCAGAAAGTTACAATGATACAAATGGTGGTACATTTTGGAGAACTCTCTGTTCATTGAATAAAGACAAGAACGCTTGACTTTATGTGAAAGGTCATCATCAAAATGTGGTCAGAACTTTGTTTTGTGTGCAAAATTGTTAAAATATATAAAGTTACCTTTGGGTCATTGGTATGAGATGCCTATGAATTATAAATGAATTTTGTGTTTAGACAGTCCAATCTGCACACATCTCATTAAATATACAAATATAACAAAATATAAACAAATTATATATATATGGAGAGAAAGAGAGAGAGAGAGAGAAAGAGAGAGAGACTACTGTTTCCATTCATGTCTTTGACATTGGAATTCTATTTAAAAAAAGGGGGTACGCTGGCAGCATTTAACACTTTGTCAAGGGGTGAGTATGGGAAATTACTTAATTCACAGAAGTAGAAATATAACAGAGTAGCTGTAACCCACTGATCAAGTAGCATATTGTCCTTACAGGAAGGCTCTCAGTTGGGATGGGCACAGTTACTCACATCTAATCCTAGCACTTTGGGAGGCCAAGATGGGCAGATTACCTGAGGTCAGGAGTTCAAAACCAGCCTGATCAATATGGGAAAACCCAGTCTCTACTAAAAATACAAAAATCAGCCAAGTGTGGTGGCACACACTTGTGATTCCAGCTACTTGGGAGGCTGAGGCAGAAGAATTGCTTGAACTGGAAACGCTGATTTTGCAGTGAGCTGAGATCATGCCACTGCACTCCAGCCTGGGCAATAGAGTGAGACTCCATCTCAAAAAGAGAAAAGAAAAGAAAAAAGTTTCACAGCTGGGGCAGGTGTGGTGATTCACAGCTGGGTCAGGTGTGGTGATTCACACCTGTAATGCTGGCACTTTGGGAAGCACAGGCAGGCAGATCACCTGAGGTTAGGAGTTCAAGACCAGCCTGACCAACCTGGTGAAACCCAGTCTTCACCAAAAATACAAAAATTAGTCAGGTGTGGTGGCATGCACATGTAGTCCCAGCTACTTGGGAGGCTGAGGCAGGAATATCCCTTGAACCTGGGAGGTGGAGGTTGGAGTGAGCTGATATCATGTCACTGGACTCCAGCCTAGGCAACAGAGAAAGACTCCATCTCAAAAGAAAAAGAAAGATGAGGGGGTGTTCCAAGATGGCATAGTAGAGGTGACTCGAGATTGCAGCTCTTGGTGAAGGTGCAGAGGGTGAGTCCTAGCTGCATTCTCGGATGGACCTTTTGTGCCCACAGAGCATTGAAAGTCCCAGGTGTGGGAGAGACACAAGATGCAAGTGCAGCTGGCTCAGGCGGCTGGTGCAGCTGGTGCCATAGTGCAGCAGGACCTGGCACAGAAATCACTGGTCTGGGTGCCCTGTTAAACTGGCAATCTGAGATCTGGAAGGGCAAATTGGCATGTCCATCTGATTGAACAGGACTTGGACAATGAGCCAGACCAGGAGATTCCTGGGAAATGTGATCTGAGCTGGTGCAGTGGGCAGTGGCACAGGAGAATGCGTGGATCCCAGTGCCCTATCAACAGGCTACTGGGGCACCAGTGAGAGAGTGAACCATTCAGCTTGAAGAGAGGAAGATAGACAGAGAGGACAGACTCTGAGGCAGGAAGCTGGGTGATCGAGCTCGGCGGGTCCCGCCCTCATGGGGACAAGAAGGGCAGCGATTAGAGGTGCTTGGGGCTGAGAGTTTTGCTGCCAGCATCTAGGACAGCACAGCCCAGTGGGGGAGGGGCGTCCACCATTACGGACGCAATCCACCCCTACTGAAGTACCACCCAGGCCTGATACAGCCTGCCATTGCCAAGGCAACCTGCCATAACAGAGAGAGCTCAACAGCAGAATGGAGCCTTGCCACAGCAGGACAGACCCATGCTAGCAGGGCAGAACCCTGGCAGGCAAATAGTGAATAGACTGCCTCCTAGTGGGACAGGACAGTGCAACAGATACTCATAAAGAAAGCCCCAACTCCCTGAGACAGAGCATCTAAGCGGGAAAGAAAAAAGGAGGGGTTATGAGTTTTGTTGCAGCAGACATAAACACATCCTTCCAACAACTCTGAATGAACAACAGAGCTCACAGCTCAGCACTGGAGCTTCTATAAAGCACAGACCAACTCCTTAAGCAGCTCCCAGACCCCTGTATATCCAAAGAGTCATCCCAAAAAATGACTAATCAGACTGACATTTGGTGGGCATCATTCTGAAACAAAGATAGCAGAAGAATAAACTGATAGCATCCCTCACTGTTCCACAGCTGCTACAGGTGTGCCACAGAAAAGCAGGGCCTGGAGTGGACCTCAGCACTCATACAGCAGAGGGGCTAGACCACTAGAAGGAAAACTAAGTAACAAAAATACTTCATCAACAACAATCTGGACATCCACACAGAGACCCAATTGAAAAACCAGCAACTACTAAGATGACACGTGGACAAATCCATAAAGATGGGAAGAAACCAGCACACACAAAAAAGAAAAACACATAAAACCAAAACACCTCACCTCCTAAAAAAGACCAAAACTCCTCACCAGCAAGGGAACAAAGCTGGATGGAGAATGAGTGTGAAGAAATGATGGAATCAGACTTCAGAAAGTGGATAATGAGAAACTTCAGTGAGCTAAAAGAACATGTTCTAAATCAGTGCAAAGAAACTAAGAACATTGAAAAAAGATTTGAAAAAAGATTGGAGGAATTGATAACAAGAATGGACAAATTAGAGAGGAATATGAATGAATTGAAGGAGCTGAAAAACACAACACGAGAACTTCGCAAAGCATGCACAAGTTTCAACAGCCGAATTGACCAAGCAGAAGAAAGAATATCAGAAGTTGAAGATCAACTCAATGAAATAAAATGAGAAACCAAGATTAAAGAAACAAGCACAAAAAGGAATGAACAAAATCTCGAAGAAATGTGGGACTATGTGAAGAGACCCAACCTATGTTTGATAGGTGTACCAGAAAGTGATGAAGAGAATGAATCCAAGCTGGAAAACACTTTCAGGATATAATCCAGGCAAATTTCCCCCACCTAGCAAGACAGGTCAATACTCAACTCCAGAAAATACAGAGAACACCACAAAGATACTCCACAAGAAGAGCAACCCCAAGGCACATAATCATCAGATTCACCAGGGTTGAAGTGAAGGAGAAAATACTAAGGGAAGCCAGAGAGAAAGGTCGGGTCACCCACAAAGGGAAGCCAATCAGACTCACAGCAGATCTCTCAGCAGAGACTCTACAAGCCAGAAGAGAGTGGGGGCCAATATTCAACATCCTTAAAGAAAAGAACTTTCAACCCAGAATTTTATATCCAGCCAAACTGAGCTTCACAAGTGAAGGAAAAATAAAATCCTTCATGAACAAGGAAGTACTCAGGGATTTTGTCACCACTAGGCCTGCTTTACAAGAGCTCCTGAAAGAGGCACTACACATAGAAAGAAACAACCAGTACCAGCCATCCTAAAGGCATACCAAATGGTAAAGACCATCAACAAAATGAAGAATCTACATGTACAATGGGCAAAACAGCCAGCTAGCATCAAAATGGCAGTATCAAATTCACACATAACAATATTAACCCTAAATGTAAATGGGCTAAATGCACCAATCAAAAGACACAGACTGGAAAATTGGATAAAAAGCCAAAACCCATCGGTGTGCTGTATCCAGAAAATCCACCTCACATGCAAGGATACACAAAGGCTCAAACTAAAGGGATGGAGGAAGATTTACCAAGCAAATGAAGAGTAAAAAAAAGCAGGAGTTGCAATTCTCTTCTCTGATAAAATAGACTTTAAAGCAACAAAGATCACAAGGGACAAAGAAGGTCATTACATAATGGTAAAAGGATTGATACAACAAGAAGAGCTAACGATTCTAAATATATATGGACCCAATGTAGGAGCACCCAGATATATAAGGGAAGTTCTTAATGACTTACAAAGAGACTTAGACTCCCACGCAATAATAGTGGGAGACTTTAACACTCTACTGTCAATAGCAGACAGATCAATCAGACAGAAAATTAACAAGGATATCCAGGACTTGAACTCAGACCTGGAACAAGCAAACCTGATAGACATTGACAGAACTCACCACCCCAAATCCACAGAATATACATTCTTCTCAGCACCACATCACACCTACTCCAAAATTGACCACATCATTGGAAGTAAAGCACTCCTCAGCAAATGCAAAACAACTGAAAGCATAACAAACAGTCTCTCAGACCATAGTGCAATCAAGTTGGAACTCAGAATTCAGAAAATAACTCAGAACCGCACAGCTTCATGGAAACTGAACAACTGGCTCTTGAATGTTGATTGGATAAACAATGAAATGAAGGCAGAAATAAAGAAGTTCTTTGAAACCAATGAGAATGAAGACACAATGTACCAGAATCTCTGGGAAACATTTAAAGCAGTATGAAGAGGGAAATACATAGCAATAAGTGCCCACATGAGAAGAGTGGAGAGATCCAAAATTGACACCCTATCATCAGAATTGAAAGAGCTAGAGGAGCAAGATCAAAAAAGCTCAAAACCTAGCCAAACACAAAAAAATAACTAAGATCAGAGCAGAACTGAAGGAGATAGAGACAAGAAAAACCCTTCAAAAAATCAATAAATCCATGAGCTGGTTTTTTGAAAAGATCAACAAAATAGACAGACCACTAGCCGGACAGATAAAAAAAAGAGAGAGAGAGAGAGAGAAAACAACCAAATAGATGCAATAAAAAATGATAAAGGGGAAATCACAACAGATTCCACAGAAATTCAAACCACCATCAGAGAATACTACAAACAACTCTATGCACATAAACTAGTAAACCAGGAAGAAATTGATAAATTCCTGGATGCCTGTGTCCTCCCAAGCCTAAACCAGGAGGAAGCCAAAACTATGAATAGACCAATAAGAAAGTCTGAAGTTGAGACAGCAATTAAGACAATACCACACAAAAAAAAAGCCCAGGTCCAGATGGGTTCACAGCCGAATTCTACCAGACACACAAAGAGGATCTGGTACCATTCCTTCTGAAACTATTCCAAATGATTCAAAAAGAGGGAACCCTTCCCAAATCATTTTGTGAGACCAACATCATCCTGATGCCAAAACCTGGCAGAGACTCAACAAGAAAAGAAAACTTCAGGCCAATATCTATGATGAACATAGATGCAAAAATCTTCAATAAAATACTGGCAAACCGATTGCAACAGCACATTAAAAAACTTATCCATCATAATCAAGTAGGATTCATCCTGGGGATGCAAGGCTGGTTCAACATACGCAAGTCTATAAATGTAATTCACCACATAAACAGAAGCAAAAACAAAAACCACATGATTATCTCAATTGATGCAGAGAAGGCATTTGACAAAATTCAACAGCCCTTTATGCTAAAAACCCTCAATAAACTTGGTATTGATGAAACATATCTCAAAGTAATAAAAGCTATTTATGACAAACCAACAGCCAATATCATACTTAATGGGCAAAAACTGGAAGCATTCCCTTTGAAATCTGGCACTAGACAAGGATGCCCTCTCTCACCACTTCTATTCAACATAGTACTGGAAGTTCTAGCCAGAACAATCAGGCAAGAAAAAGAAATAAAGCATATTCAATTAGGAAAGGTGGAAGCCAAATTGTCTCTATTTGCAGATGACATGATAGTATACCTAGAAGACCCCATCACCTCAGCCCAAAAGCTCCTGCAACTGATAAGCAACTTCAGCAAAGTCTCAGAATATAAAATCAATGTGCAAAAATCACCAGCATTCCTATACACCAATAATAGACTAAAAGAGAACCAAATCAAGAACGAACTGCCATTCACAATTGCTACAAACAAAATAAAATATCTAGGAATACAACTCACAAGGAATGTAAGGGACCTCTTCAAGGAAAACTACAAACCACTGCTCAATGAAATAAGAGAGGACACAAAAAGATGGAGAAACATTCCATGTTCGTGGTTAGAAAAGAATCAATATTGTGAAAATGGCTATACTGTCCAAAGTAATTTACACAATCAATGCTATCCCCATCAAACTACTATTGAATTTCTTCACAGAACTGAAAAAAAAAAAAACACCATGAACTTCATATGGAACTAAAAGAAAGCCCGCATAGCCAAGTTAATTCTAAGCAAAAGAAACACAGCAGGAGGCATCACACTACCAGACTCCAAACTATACTACAAGGCTACAGTAATCAAAACAGCATGGTACTGGTACCAAAACAGAGATATAGACCAATGGAACAGAACAGAAGCATCAGAGGCAACACAGCATATCTACAACCATATAATCTTTGATAAACCAGACAAAAACAAGCAATGGGGAAAGGATTCCCTATTTAATAAATGGTGTTGGGAAAACTGGCTAGCCATGTGCAGAAAGCAGAAACTGGACCCCTTCCTGACACCTTACACTAAAATTAACTCCAGATGGATTAAAGACTTAAACATAAGACCTGACACCATAAAAACCCTAGAAGAAAATCTAGGCAAAACCATTGAAAACATAGGAGTAGGCAAGGACTTCATGACTAAAACACCAAAAGCACTGGCAACAAAATCCAAAATAGACAAATGGGACCTAATCAAACTCCACAGCTTCTGCATGGCAAAAGAAACAGTCACTAGAGTGAATCGGCAACCATCAGAATGGGAAAAAGTCTTTGCAGTTTACACATCTGACAAAGGGCTGATATCCAGAATTTACAAAGAACTCATACAGATTTGCAGGAAAGAAACAAACAAGCCCATTCAAAAATGGGCAAAGGATATGAACAGACACTTTACAAAGAAGACATACGTGAGGCCAACAAACACATGAAAAAATGCGCATCATCACTGGTTATTAGAGAGATCCAAATTAAAACCACATTGAGATACCATCTCACACCAGTTAGAATGGTGATTATTAAAAAATCTTGAGACAGCAGATGCTGGAGAGGATGTGGAGAAATAGGAACACTCTTACACTGTTGGTGGGAGCGTAAATTAGTTCAACCATTGTGGAAGACAGTGTGGCAATTCCTCAAGGACCTAGGAATAGAAATTCCATTTGACCCATCAATCCCATTACTGGGTATATATTCAAAGGACTATAAATCATTCTACTATAAGGACACATGCACATGAATGTTCATTGCAGCACTGTTTACAATAGCAAAAACCTGGAACCAACCCAAATGTCCATTGATGATAGACTGGACTGGGAAAATGTGGCACATATACACCATGGAATATTATGCAGCAATCAAAAATGATGAGTTTGTGTCCTTTGTAAGGACATGGATGAATCTGGAGAACATCATTCTCAGCAAACTGACACAAGAACAGAAAATGAAATACCGCATATTCTCACTCATAGGCGGGTGAGAAAAATGAGAACACATGGACACAGGGAGGGGGTCTACTACACTCTGGGGTCTATTGGAAGAAGGGGGAGGGACAGCGGGGGGGGCTGGGGAGGGATTGCCTAAGGATAAATGCCAAGTGTGGGTGAAAGGGAGGAAGGCAGCAAAGCATACTGTCATGTGTGTACCTATGCAACGATCTTGCACATTCTGCACATGTACCCCAAAACCTATAATGCAATAAAAATTTAAAAAAGAGTCTCAAAGTTCAGCAGAATTCTTTCATGGGATGACGAGGATAAGGGCAGGTGAGCAGGTAAAAAGAGTGAGGACAGTTGAACTGTGATGGGGAGAATCACAGGTAAAAAACCCAGAGCAGCACCTAAGAAGCAACGTGTCTCATCAGATGCAAAAACACAGCAAACAGCAGTCAGCATAGACCATTTACCTCTGCAATATGTTTCAGTTCTTTTATAAAATAGAAAGCTGTCTTCAGAAATCAGTTCAAATGAACATGAAATTCATAAATCCCCATTTACATAAATAATAGAGCTGGGTGTTATTTTTAGAACCATCCTCATTAAGAAAATAATGCTGGTCGAGGCGGCTCACGCCTGTAATCCCAGCACTTCGGGAGGCCCAGGTGGGTGGATCACGAGGTCAGGAGTTCGAGATCAGCCTGACCAACATGATGAAACCTTGTCTCTACTAAAAATACAAAAATTAGCTGGGCATGTTGTCATGTGCGTGTAAACCCAGGAGGCTGAGGAAGAAAAACTACCTACATCTGGGAAGCAGAGGTTGCAGTGAGCCAAGATTGTGCCACTGCACTCCAGCATAGGCAACACTGTGAGAGTTTTTCTCAACAACAACAAAAAAAGAAAGTAACTTGGCCCTAAGTAAATTCGTGGTGGAATACAATCTCCAGGGGCTATTATTATTTTCTTTTATGGTAAAGAAAATATAACCATCAGAGAAAAGGCTAGAACAACTGACTTCTCATACACCGGAATGGCAGAGAATCTCTTTCTTTTCTTTTACCCTCCTGCTCAGAGAATATATCAGCCGCTATTTCTAAATGTCTTGGAGATGTTTTTATTACAATTTTGCATTTTGTGATAAATGTCATGGAGTCTAGTTTTCACCATGAGCTAAAAACCTGCCCCAAAGACACTATTTCTCAGGCATGTTCATGGCCAGCTTCCCACACCGTGGTTTTTTTTTTTTTTTTTTTTTTTTTTGGTGTTATTCTTTTTTTAAAAGAACGTGCAAGATAGTTGCATAGGTACACACATGGCAGTGTGTTTTGCTGCCTTCCTCCCCTTCACTCACACTTGGCATTCATCCCCAGGCTATTCCTCCCCAGACCCCCCCCCCACTGTCCCTCCCCCATTTCCCCCAATAGACCCCACTGTGTAGTAGACACCCTCATTGTGTCCATGTGTTCTCATTTTTCTCACCCACCTATGAGTGAGTATATGCGGTATTTCTTTTTCTGTTCTTGTGTCAGTTTGCTGAGAATGATGTTCTCCAGATTCATCCATGTCCTTACAAAGGACAGAAACTCATTATTTTTGATTGCTACATAATATTCCCACACCGTGTTTTAAGTACCCAGCATTGAGCAGAAGCTAACCCATGGAAAACAATTGTTTTCTGCACCCCAGTGTTGGAGAAGTCAGGTTTTGTGTACAAATACTGTAAATTTCTCATGGACACAGGGAGGGGAGCATCACACACTGGGGTCTGTCAGGGGAAATAAGGGAAGGACAGTGAGGGGTGGGGAGTTGGGTAGAGATAGCATGCAGAGAAATGCCAGATATAGGTAACGGGAAGGAAGGCAGCAAATCACACGGTCATGTGTGTACCTATGCAACAATCCTGCATGTTCTTCACATGTACCCCAAAACCTAAAATGCAATTTTAAAAAATACTGTGAATTTCTGCGAGATATAATTAATACTTTGTCATTTTCTCCTCTGAAAACTGTGTTTGTTTATTGCATGGCCACATTGAAAGTTGGTCAGGTGAAAAGTAGTTTCCTGTGCAAATACATTGTAAATTTTTTTCTGAAAGAAATTTAAAATGATGGCCGGTGTTGGGGGGCTTTTGCCTGTAATTCCAGGACTTTGGGAGGCCAAGGCAGGTGGATTAATTGAGGTCAGGAAATTAAGAGAAGCCTGGCCAACTTGTGAAACCCCGTCTTCATAAAAATTATAAAAAATTAGCCAGGCATGGTGGTATGCACCTGTAGTTTCAGCTACTCTGAAGGATGGGGCAGGAGAATTGCTTGAATCCAGGAGGCAGAGATTACAGTGAGCTAAGATTCTACCATTGAATTCCATCTGGGAGACAGAGAGAGACTCCACTTTAAGAAAAAGAAAAAGAAATTTAAGATGACAATGAATAAACTTTTGTTAACAAGGAGTGACATGGCGAAGGCTATGGAGAAAATGCCACTATTTAAATGTAGGGAGGAGGTGGAGAGAAGGGAGAGTAAACAAAAATTCCAGAAAAGCCCAGGGATCACTCATGCTTGAATTTAAGAATAGTCTAGAAAGGTTAACTTGCTTTCTTCTAAGAAAAACCCAAACCAGCCTTGATTCAGAAAAGTCTGTTGGTCCACAAAATTGATTTCCTATTTTTTGAGACTCAGTCTTGCTCTATTGCAACTGCCATCCAGGCTTTAGGTTGTCTAAATTCTAGCATTTCTGAATTCTACAATCGCAGAATGTCTGAATTCCAGAACCACAGAATGTCTAAATTCTAGAATCATAGAATATTTGAATTCTAGAATCATAGGATTTCTGAATTCTAGAACAAGAGAGTGTCTGAATTCTGGAACCAGTGAATGTCTGAATACTAGCATTATAAAATTTCTGAATTCTAGAACCATAGAATGTTTGAATTCTAGAATAATATGATTCCTGAATGCTAGAATTGTATAAAGTTCTGAATTCTAGAACCATTGAATATTTGAATTCTGAAATGACAGAATGTTTGAATTCTAAAATTATAAAACTACTGAATTCTAAAATTGTAAAATGTCTGAATTCTAGAACCATAGAATGTCTGAATTATAGAATCATAGAATGTTTAAATTCTAGAATCATATAATTTCTTAATTTTAGAAATGAAGAATCTCTGAATTCTAGAACCATAGAATGTCTAAATTTTAGAATCATAGAATGTTTGAATGCTAGTATCATAGAATGTCTGAATTTTTGAATCATAGAATATCTGAATTCTAGAACCATAAAGTGTCTGAATTCTAGAATTGTAGAATGTCTGAATTCAATAATGATAAAATTTCTGAATTCTAAAATTATAAAATTTCTAAATTCTAGAATCACAGAATGTCTGAATTCTAGAATCATAAAATTTCTGAATTATAGAATTATAAAATGTTTGAATTCTAAAATCATAAAATGTATGAATTCAAGAATCACATAATGTTTGAATTTTAGAATGATAGAATGTCTGAATTCTAGAACCATAGAATGTCTGAATTCTAGAATCATAAAATTTCTGAATTCTGGAATTATAAAAGGTCCTAATTTTAAAATTATAAAATATCTAAATTTTAGAATGATAGAATGTCTGAATTCTAGAACCATTAAATGACTAAATTCTAGAATCATAAAATTTCTGAATTGTAGAATCATAGAATGTCTGAATTCTAGAATTATAAAATGTCCGAATTCTAAAACCAACAAATGTTTAAATTTTAGAATCATAGACTGTCTGAATTCTAGAATCATAAGATTTCTGAATTCAAGAATCAAAGAATGTTTGAATTCTAGAATCATAAAATTTCTGAATTCTAGAATCATAGAATGTTTGAATTCTGAAATCATAAAGTTTCTGAAATCTAGGACCACAGAATGTCTAAATTCTAGAACCATAGTATGTATGAATTCTAGAATTATAAGATTTCTGAATTCTAGAACCATAGTTTGAATTCTAGAATCATAGAATATTTGAACTCTAGAATAATAGAATTTCTGAATTCTAGAACAAGAGAATGTTGAACTCTAGAATCATAGAATTACTGAATTCTAGAACTGTATAATGTTTGAACTCTAACAGAATTCTAGAATCAAAAATGTCTGAATTCTAGAATCATATAAATTTTGAATTATAGAATCATAGACAGTCTGAATTTTATAATTATAAGATTTCTGAATGCTAAAATTATAGAATGTCTGAATTCTAGAACCATAGAATGTCTGAATCCTAGAATCATAGATGGTTTGAATTTTAGAACCATGGAATGTTTGAATTCTAGAATTATAGAATGTCTGAATTCTAGAATGATAAGATTTCTGAATTCTAGAACCACAAAAAGAATTCTAGAATTATAGAATGTCTAAATTCTAGAATCATAGAAGGTTTGAATTCTGAAATCATAAAATTTCTGAAATCTAGAACCATAGAATATCTGAATTCTAGAACCATAAAATGTATAAATTCTAGAATTATAAGATTTTTGAATTCTAGAACTGTAGTTTGAATTCTAGAATCATAGAATGTTTGAATTCCAGAATAATAAGATTTCTGAATTCTAGAACCAGAGAATGTATGAACTCTAGAATCATAGAATTTCTGAATTCTAGAACTGTAGAATGTTTGAACTCAAAAATTATAGAATGTCAGTATTTTAGAATCAAAAGTCTGAATTCTAGAATCATAGAAATTTTGAATTATAGAATCAAAGATGGTCTTAATTTTATAATTATAAGATTTCTGAATACTAAAATTATAGAATGTCTGAATTCTAGAACCATAGAATGTATAAATTCTAGAATCATATATGGTCTGAATTTGAGAACCATGGAATGTTTGAATTCTAGAATTTTAGAATGTCTGAATTCAAGAATGATAGGATTTCTGAATTCTAGAACCATAGAATGTCTGATTTCTAGAATCACAAAAAGAATTCTAGAATTATAGAATGTCTGAATTCAAGAATCATAGAATTTCTGAAATCTAGAACTGTAGAATTTTTTAATTCTAGAATCACTGAATGTTTAAATTCTAGAAACATAGGATGTCTGCATTCTGAATGGAATGTTTGAATTTTAGAAATGTAGAATGTCTGAATTTTAGAATCATAGTATGTCTGATTTCTTGAACCATGGAAAGTTTGAATTCTAGTACCATAGAATGTCTGAATTCTAGAATAATTGGACGTCTGAATTCTAGAATAATAAAAAGTCTAAATTCTAAAACCATAAAATTACTTATTCTAGAACCATAGAATGTCTAAATTCTAGAACTGTTGAATCTTTGAGTTCTAAAATCAGAATGCATTTGAATTCTAGAATTATACAATGTCTTAATTCTAGAATCCTAAAATGTGAGAATTCTAGAATGAGAGGATGTCTGAATTCTAGAATCAGAGATGGTCTGGATTCAAGAACGATGGAATGTTTGAATTCTAGAATCATAGAAAGTCTGAATTATAGAATAATAAAATGTCTGAATTCTAGAACCTTAAAATATTTGAATTTTAGAATTGTAGACTTTCTGAATTCTAAGAATTTTAGAATCATAAAATGTTTGTGTTCTAGAATTTTAACTTTTTTAATTCCAGAACCATAGAATGTCTGAATTCAAGAATCATGGAATGTTTGAATTCTAGAACTGTAAAATATCTGAATTCTAGAATTATAGTATTTCTGAATTCTAGAACTGTCAAATGTTTAAATTCTACAATCATAAGATGTCTCAATTCTAGAACCATAGAATTTCTTAATTCTAGAACCATAGAATGTCTAAATTCTAGAATTGTAAAATGTTTGAATTTTAGAATCATAGAATGTCTGAATCCTAGAACTGTAGAATGTCTAAATTTTAAAATTGTAGAATGTCTGAGTTCTAGAATCAGTAGGTTTCTGAATTCTAGAACCATAGAATGTCTGAATTTTAGAATTATAGAATGTCTGAATTTTAGAACTGTAGAATTTTTGAATTCTAAAATTGTAGAATGTTTAAATTCTAGAACCAGAGATTTTCTGAATTCTGAAGGAAATGTTTGAATTGTAGAACCATAGAATATCTGAATTCCAGAATCATGGAATATCTGATTTCTAGAACCATGGAATGCTTGAATTCTAGAATCATAGAATGTCTGAATTCTAGAATGATATGATGTCTGAATTCTAGAACCATAGGATGTCTGAATTCTAGAACCACAAAATTAATTCTAGAATCAAAGAATGACTGAATTTTAGAATAATAGGGTGTCTAAATTCTAGAACCATAGAATGTCTAAATTTTAGAATGATAGGGTGTCTCAATTCTTAAATTGTAGACTGTCTGAATTCTAGGAATTTTAGAATCATAGAATGTTTGAATTCAAGATTATAAGAATTTTGTATTTTAGAACTGTTTGAATTCTAGAGATAAGATATCTATAATTTGAATCATAAGATATCTGAATTCTAGAATGATAGGATGTCTAAATTCTAGAACCATAGAATAATTGAATTTTAGAATTGGACTGAATTATAAAAATTCTAAAATCACAAAATGTTTGAATTCTAGAATTATAACTTTTTGAATTCCAGAAACATAGAATGTCTGAATAATAGAATCATAGAATGTTTGAATTCTAGAACCATAAAAATTCTGAATTCTAGAACTGTAGAATGTTTGAATTCTAGAATCATAAGATATCTAAATTCTAGAACTGTACAATCTTAATTCTAAAAATGTAGAATATCTAAATTCTAAAATTTAATAATGTCTGAATTTTAAAATCATAAAATGTCAAATTTAGAACTGTAAAATGTCTAAATTTTAGAATTGTGGAATGTCCGAGTTCTAGAATCAGAAGGTTTCTGAATTGTAGAAACATAGAATATCTGAATTTTAGAATCATTAAATGTCTAAATTTTGGAACTGTAGAATATCTAAATTCTAGAATCATAGAATCTCTGGGTTCTCAAATCAGAACGTTTTTGAATTCTAGAATTATACAATGTCTGAATTCTAGAATCATAGAATGTTTAAATTCAATAATTATAGAATGTCTTAATTCTGAAAGCATAAAAAGTCTAAATTCTAGAAGCATAGACTGTCTGTATGTGACAACAATGTAATGTTTGAATTCAAGAATCATAGAATGTCTGAACTCTAGAATCATAGGATTTTTGAATTCTAGAAATGTAGAAGGTCTGAATTCTAGAATCATAAGATATCTGAATTCTAGAACCATAGAATTTCTTAATTCTAAAAATGTAAAATGTCTAAATCCAAGAATTGTATAATGTCTAAATTTTAGAATTATAATATGTCTGAATTCTAGAACTGTAAAATGTCTAAATTCTGAAATTGTAAAATGTCTGAGTTCTAGAATCAGAAACTTTCTAAATTGTAGATCCAAAGAGTGTTTGAATTTTGGAAATATAGAATGTCTGAATTCAAGAACTGAAGAATAACTAAATTCTAGAATTGTAGAATCTTTGTGTTCTAAAACAAGAACATTTTTGAATCCTAGAATTATACAATGTGTGAATTCTAAAAACGTAAAATTTCTGAATTCTTGAATAATAAAATGTATGAATTCTAGTACCATAGAATGTTTAAATTCTAGAATGATATAATGTCTTAATTCTCAAACCATAGAATGATGAAATTCTAGAATCATACACTGTCTGAATTTGAGAACAATGGGATGTTTAAATTCTAGAATCATAGAATATCTGAATTCAAGAATGATAAAATTTCTGAATTCTAGAACCATAGAATGTCTGAATTCCAGAACCAAAAAATGAATTCTAGAATCACAGAATGTCTGAATTCTAGAATTGTAGATTTTTAAATTCTAGAATCATATAAAGTTTGAATTCTAGGACCATAGAATGTCTGAATTCTGAATGGAATGTTTGAATTTTAGACCCATAGAAGGCCTGAATTTTAGAATCATAATATGTCTGAGTTATAAAACAATGGAATTTTTAAATTCGAGTACTAAAAAAATTCTGAATTTTAGAATAATAATATGTCTGAATTCAAAAATGATAAAACATCTGAATTCTAAAACCATAAAATTTCTTATTCTAGAACTGTAGAATGTGTAAATGCGAGAACTGTAGTATCTCTGAATTCTAAAACTAGAATGTTTATACAATGTCTGAATTCTAGAATCACAGAATGTTTGAATTCTAGAATGATAAAATATCTGAATTCTAGAACCATAGAATGTCTAAATTCTAGAATCGGAGACTGTCTGAATTCAAGAACAATGGAATGTTTGGATTCTAGAATCATAGAAAGTCTGAATTCTAGAATGATAAGATGTCTAAATTTTAGAACCATAGAATCTTTGAATTTTAGAATTCTAGACTGAATTCTAAGAATCATAAAATGTTTGAATTTCAGAATTGTAAATTTTTGAATTCCAGAACTGTAGAATGTCTGAATTCTAGAATCACAGATTGTTTGTATTGTAGAACCATAAAATATCTGAATTCGAGAATTATTGGATTTCTAAATTCTAGAATTGTAGAATGTTTAAATTTCTGAATCATAAGATATCTGAATTCTAGTACCATAGAATTTCCTAATTCTAGAACCACAGAAAATTTAAATTCTAGAATCATAGAATGTCTCAATTTTAGAAACCTAGAAAGTCTAAACTCTAAATGGAATGTTTGAATTCTAGAACCAGAGAATGTTTGAATTCCAGAATCATGAAATGTTTGATTTTTAGAACAGTGAAATGTTTAAATTCTAGAATCATAGATTGTCTGAATTCTAGAACAATAGGATGTCTGAATTCTGAAATTGTAGACTGTCTGAATTCTAAGAATTCTAGAATCATAGAATGTTTGGTTTCTAGAATCAATAAATTTCTAAATTTTAGAACCATAGAGAGTCAGAGTTCTAGAACCATAAAATATCTGAATTCTAGAATCATAGGGATTGAGAATTCTAGAACTTTAGAATGTTTAAATTCTAGAATCATAAAATGTCTGAATTCTAGAGACATAGAATTCCTGAATGCTAAAACCGTAGAATTTCTAAATTCTAGAATCATAGATGGTCTGAATTCTAGAATCATTGAATGTCTGAATTCTAAAATCATAGAATGTTTAAATTCTAGAATGATAGAATGTCTTAATTCTAAAAGCATAGAACGTCCAAATATTAGAAGCATAGGCTGTCTCAATTTGAGAACAATAGAATGTTTGAATTCTAGCATCATAGAGTGTCTGAACTCTAGAATCATAAGATTTCTGAATTCTAGAACTGTACAAAGTTTAAATTTTAGAATCATAAGATATCTAAATTCTAGAACCATAGAATTTCATAATTCTAAAAATGTAGAATGTCTAAATTCTAAAATGTTATAATGTCTGAATTTTAGAATCATAAAATGTCTGAATTCTAGAACTGTGAAATGTCTAACTTCTAGAATTGTAAAATGTCTGAGTTCTAGAATCAGAAGGTTTCTGAATTGTAGAACCATGGAATGTCTGAATTTTGGAATCAAAGAATGTCTGAATTCTAGAGCTGAAGAATATCTAAATTCCAGAATTGTAGAATCTCTGCATTCCAAAATAAGAACCTTTCTGAATTCTAGAATTATACAATGTGTGAATTCTAGAACCATGGAATGTCTGAATTCTAGAATGATAGGATGTCTGAATTCTAGTGCCATAGAATGTATAAATTTTAGAATAATATGAGGTCTTAATTCTCAAACCATAAATGATTGAATTCTAGAATCATAGACTGTCTGAATTTGAGAACAATGGAATGTTTGAATTCTAGAATCTTAGAATGTCTGAATCCTAGAATAAGATTTCTGAATTCTAGAACCATAAAATGTCTGAATTCTAGAACCAAAAGATGAATTCTAAAATCACAGAATGTCTGAATTCTAGAACTGTATAATTTTTGAATTCTAGAATCATGGAATGTTTGAATTCTAGAACCATAGAATTTCTAAATTCTGAATTGAATATTTGAAGTTTAGAACCATAGAATATATGTATTTTAGAATCATAGTATGTCTGATTTCTAAAACCATGGAATGTCTGAATTCTAGAACCATAGAATTTCTGAATTCTAGAATAATAGGATGTCTAAATTCTAAAACTGTAAAATTTCTTATTCTAGAACTGTAGAATGTCTAAATTCGAGAACTGTAGTATCTCTGAATTCTCAAACCAGAATGTTTATACAATGTCTGAATTCTAGAATCACAGAAAGTTTGAATTCAAGAATGATATGATATCTAAATTCTAGAATCATAGAATGTCTGAATTTCAGAATTAGATAATGTCTGAATTCAAGAATGTGGAATGTATGGATTCTACAATCATAGAATGTCTGAATTCTAGAATGATAGGATGTCTAAATTTTAGAACCATAGAATATTTGAATTTTAAAATTCTAGACTGAATTCTAAGAATTCTAGAATCATAAAATGTTTGAATCCTAGAATTGTAACTTTGTGAATTTCAGAACTTTAGAATGTCTGAATTCAAGAATCACAGAATGTTTGTATGGTAGAACCATAAAATATCTGAATTCTAGAATTGTAGGATTTCTAAATTTTAGAACTGTAGAATGTTTAAATTTTTGAATCATAATATATCTGAATTCTGGTACCATAGAATTTCCTAATTCTAGAACCATAGAAAATCTAAATTCTAGAATCATAGAACATCTAAATTTTTGAACCATAGAAAGTCTAAATTCTGAATGGAATATTTGAATTCTAGAACCATAAAATATTTGAATTCCAGAATCATGGAATGTTTGAATTTTAGAACCGTAAAATATTTAAATTTTAGATTCATAGATTGTCTGAATTCTAGAAAAACAGAATGTCTGAATTCTGGAATTGTAGATGGTCTGAATTCAAAAAATTCTAGATTCATAGAATGTTTGATTTCTAGAATCAATAGATTTTTGAATTCTAGAACCATAGAGAGTCAGAATTCTAGAATCATAAAATATCTGAATTCAAGAATCATAGAAATTCTGAATTCTAGAACTGTAGAATGTTTGAATTTTAGAATCATAAAATGTCTAAATTCTAGTGACATAGAATTCCTTAATTCTAAAACTGAAGAATTTCTAAATTCTAGAATCATAGAATGTCTGAATTCTAGAATCATTGAATGTCTGAATACTAGAATCATAGAATGTTTAAATTCTAGAATGATAGAATGTCTTAATTCTAAAAGCATAGAATGTACAAATATTAGAAGCATAGGCTGTCTAAATTTGAGAACAATTGAATGTTTGAATTATAGCATCATAGAGTGTCTGAAGTCTAGAATCATAAGATTTCTGAATTCTAGAACTGTGGAAGGTTTAAATTTTAGAATCATAAGATATCTGAATTCTAGAACCATAAAATGTCTTAATTCTAAAAATGTAGAATGTCTAAATTCTAAAATTTTATAATGTCTGAATTTTAGAATCATAAAATATCTGAATTCTAGAACTGTAAATTGTCTAACTTCTAGAATTGTAAAATGTCTGAGTTCTAGAATCAGAAGGTTTCTGAATTGTAGAATTATGGAATGTCTAAATTTGGGAATCAAAGAATGTCTGAATTCTAGAGCTGAAGAATATCTAAATTCCAGAATCATAGAATTTCTGCATTCCAAAATAAGAACCTTTCTGAATTCTAGAATTATACAATGTGTGAATTCTAGAACCATGGAATGTCTGAATTCTAGTGCCATAGAATGTATAAATTCTTGAATGATATGATGTCTTAATTCTCAAACCATAGAATGACTGAATTCTAGAATCAAAGACTGTCTGAATTTGAGAACAATGGGATGTTTGAATTCTAGAATCTTAGAATGTCTGAATTCTAGAATGATAAAATTTCTGAATTCTAAAACCATAGAATGTCTGAATTTTAGAACCAAAAAATAAATTCTAGAATCACAGAATGTCTGAATTCTAGAACTGTAGAATTTTTGAATTCTGGAATCATAGAATATTTGAATTCTAGAACCGTAGAATGTCTGATTTCTGAAGGGAATATTTGAAGTTTAGAACCATAGAACATCTGAATTTTAGAATCATAGTATGTCTGATTTCTAGAACCATGGAATGTCTGAATTCTAGAATGATAGAATTTCTTAATTCTAGAATGATAGGACGTCTGAATTCTGCAACCATGAAATTTCCTATTCTAGAACTGTAGAATGTCTAAATTCAAGAACTGTAGTATCTCTGAATTCTCAAACCAGAATATTTATACAATGTCTGAATTCTAGAATTACAGAATGTTTGAATTCTAAAATGGCAAAATATCAGAATTCTAGAACCATAGAATGTCTGAATTCTAGAATCAGAGACTGTCTGAATTCAAGAACTATGGAATGTTTGGATTCTAGAATCATAGAATGTCTGAATACTAAAATGATAGAATGTCTAAATTTTAGAGCCATAGAATCTTTGAATTTTAGAATTCTAGACTGAATTCTAAGAATTCTAGAATCATAAAATGTTTGAATTCTAGAATTGTAACTTTTTGAATTTCAGAACTGTAGAATGTCTGAAATCAAAAATCACAGAATGTTTGTATGGTAGAACCATAAAATATCTGAATTCTAGAAATATAGGATTTCTGAATTATAAAACTGTAGAATGTTTGAATTTTTCCATCATAAGATATCTGAATTCTAGTACCATAGAATTTCCTAATTCTAGAACCATAGAAAGTGTAAATTCTTAAATCATAGAATGTCTAAGTTTTAGAACCATAGAAAGTCTAAATTCTGAATGAAATGTTTGAATTCTCGAGCCAGAGAATGTTTGAATTTCTAATCATGGAATGTTTTATTTTTAGAACAGTGAAATGTTTAAATTCTAGAATCATAGATTGTTTGAATTCTAGAACCATAGAATGTCTAAATTCTGAATGGAATGTTTGAATTTTAGAAACAAAGAATGTCTGAATTTTAGAATTATACTATGTCTGATTTCTAGAACCATGGAATGTTTGATTTCAAATACATTGAATTTCTGAATTCTAGAATGATAGGACGTCTGAATTCTAAAACCATAAATTTTTTATTCTAGAACTACAGAATGTCAAAATTCGAGACCTGTAGTATCTCTGAGTTCTAAAATCAGAATGTTTCTGAATTTTAGAATTATACAATTTCTGAATTCCAGAATGATAGGATGTCTGGATTCTAGAACCATAGAATGTCTGAAATTTTGAATCAGAGACTATCTGAATTCGAGAATGATGGAATGTTTAAATTCTAGAATTAGAATGTCTGAATTCTAGAATGATAGGATGTCTGAATTCTAGTACCATAGAATGTTTAAATTTTAGAATGATATAATGTCCTAATTTTCAGACCATAGAATGACCGAATTCTAGAATCATAGACTGTCTGAATTTTAGAACAATGGGATATTTGAATTCTAGAATCATAGAATGTCTGAATTCTAGAATGATAGGATTTCTGAATTCTAAAACCCTAGAATGTCTGAATTCTAGACCAAAAAATAAATTCTAGAATCATAGAATGTCTGAATTCTAGAACTGTAGAATTTTTGAATTCTAGAATTATAGAATGTTTGAATTCTAAAACTATAGAATGTCTGAATTCTGAATGGAATGTTTGAATTTTAGAACCATAGAATGTCTGAATTTTAGAATCATAGTATTTCTGATTTCTAGAACCATGGAATGTTTGAATTCTAGTACCATAGAATTTCTGAATTCTAGAATGATAGGACATCTGAATTCTAAAACCATAAAATTTCTTATTCTAGAACTGTAGAATGTCTAAATTCGAGAACTGTAGTATCTCTCAGTTCTAAAATCAGAAAGTTTCTGAATTCTAGAATTATACAATGTCTGAATTCTAGAATCATAGAATGTCTGAATTCTAGAATAATAGGGTGTCTGAATTTTAGAACCTTAGAATGTCTGAAATCTTGAATCAGAGACTGTCTGAATTTGAGAATAATGGAATGTTTGAATTCTAGGATGATAAAATATCTAAATTTTAGAACCTTAAAATATTTGAATTGTAGAATTATAGACTGTCTGAATTATAAGAATTGTAGAATCATAAAATGTTTGAATTCTAGAATTATAAGTTTTTGAATTCCAGAACTGTAGAATGTCTGAATTCTAGAATCACAGAATGTATAGTAGAAACATAAAATATCTGAATTCTAGAATTATAGAAATTCTGAATTCTACAACTGTAAGATGTTTGAATTCTAGAATCATAAAATGTTTGAATTCTAGAATCATAGAATTTCTTAATTCTAGAACCATAGAAAGTGTAAATTTTAGAATCATTGAATGTCTGAATTTTATAGAATGTCTAAATTCTAGAACTATAGAATATCTAAATTCTAGAATTATAGAATCTCTGAGTTCTAAAATCAAAAATTTCTGAATTTTAGGATTATACAGTGTCTGAATTTTAGAAACATAGAATGTCTGAAGTCTAGAATAATAGAATGTCTGAATTCTAGAACCATAGAATGTTGAATTCTAGGATGATAGAATGTCTTAATTTCAGAACGATAGAATGTCTGGATTCTAGAATCATAGACTGTTTGAATTTGAGAATGCTGGAATGTTTGAATTTTAGAATCACAGAAACTCTGAATTCTAGAATGATAGGATGTCTGAATTCTAGAACCATAAAATATTTGAATTTTAGAATTGTAGACTGAATTCTGAGAATTCTAGAATCATAAAATGTTTGTATTCTAGAATTATAACCTTTTGAATTCTGGAATGGTAGAATATTTGAATTCAAGAATCATAGAATGTTTGAATTCTAGAACTGTAAAATATCTGAATTCTAGTATTATAAAATTTCTGAATTCTAGAATTGTAAAATGTTTGAATTCTAGTATCTTAAGATGTCTCAATTCTACAACCATAGAATTTCTTAACTCTACAACTGTAGAATGTCTGAATTCTAGAACTGTAGAATGTCTAAATTCTAGAATCGTAGATTGTCTGTGTTTTAGAATAAGTAGATTTCTGAATTCAAGAACCACAGAATGTCTGAATTTTAGAATTATAGAATCTCTGAATTCTAGAACTGTAGAATTTCTGAATTCTTGAATCATAGAATGTTTGAATTATAGAACCATATAATGTCTGAATTCATAATGGAATGTTTAAATTCTAGAACCATAGAATGTCTGAATTTCAGAATCATGAAACGTCTGATTTCTAGAGCCATGGAATGTTTGAATTTTAGAATCATAGAACATCTGAAATCTAGAGTGATAGGATGTCTGAATTCTAGAAACCACAAAATGAATTCTGGAATCATAGAATGACTGAATTTTAGAACAATAGGATGTATAAATTCTAGAACCATAGAATGTCTGAATTTTAGAACCAAAGAATGTTTGAATTCTAGAACCACAAAATGGATTCTAAAATCATGGAATGTCTGAATTCTAGAATTATAGGATGTCTAAATTTTACAACCATAGAATAATTGAATTTTAGAATTGTAGACTATCTGAATTCTAAGAATTCTAGAATCATAAAATGTTTGAATTCTAGAATTATATATTTTTGAATTCCAGAACCATAGAACGTCTGAATTCTAAAATCATAGAATGTTTGAATTCTAGAACCATAAAATTTCTGAATTCTAGAACTTTAGAAGGTTTGATTTTTAGAATCATAAGATATCTGAATTCTAGAACTGAATTCTAAAATGATAGGATGTCTAAATTCTAGAACCATAAAATAATTAAATTTTAGAATTGTACACTATCTGAATTTGAAGAATTTTAGAATCACAAACTGTTTGAATACTAGAATTATAACTTTTTGAATTTTAGAACCATACAACATCTGCATTCTATAATCATAGAATGTTTGAATTCTAGAACCATAAAATTTCTGAATTCTCCAACTGTAGAAGGATTGAATTCTAGAATCATAAGATATCTGAATTATAGAACCATAGAATTTTTTAATTCTAAAAATGTAGAATGTCTAAATTCTAGAAAGGTATAATGTCTGAATTTTAGAATCATAAAATGTCTGAACTCTAGAGTCATAGAATTTTTAAATTCTAAAACTATAGAAGTTCTAAATACTAGAATTGTAGAATGTCTGAATTCTACAATCATAGAATGTCTAAATTCTGGAACTGTACAAGGTCTAATTTCTAGAATCATAGAATATCTGAGTTCTAGAATCAAAAGGTTTCTGAATTCTTGAACCAAAGAATGTCTGAATTCCAGAATCATGGAATGTCTGATTTCTAGAACCATGGAATATTTGAATTCTAGAATTATAAAATGTCTGAATTCTAGAGTGATTAAATGTCTAAATTCTAGAACCATAGGCTATTTGAATTTTACAATTGTATACTGTCTGAATTCTAAGAATTCTGGAATCATAAAATGTTTGTATTCTAGAATTATAACTTTTTCAATTCCAGAACAGTTGAACATCTGAATTCTAGAATCATAGAATGTTTTAATTATACAACTGTAAAATTTCTTAATTCTAGAACTGTAGAAGGTTTGAATTCTAGAATTATAAGATGTCTGAATTCTAGAACCATAGAATTTCTTAATTCTAAATTGTAGAATGTCTATTTTCTAGAATGGTATAATGTCTGAATTTTAGAATCATAAAATGTCTGAATTCTAGAACTGTAAAATGTCTAAATTCTAGAATTGTAGAATGTCTGTGTTCAAGAATCAGAAGGTTTCTGAATTTTAGAACCATAGAATGTCTTAATTTTTGTATCATTGAATGTGTGAATTTTAGAACTGTAGAAAATCTAAATTCTAGAATTGTAGAATCTCTGGGTTCTCAAATCAGAACATTTCTGAATTCTAGAATTATACAATGTCTGAATTCTAGAACCATAGAATGTCTGAATTCTAGAATAATAGGATGTCTGAATTCTAGAATTATAGAATGTTTAAATTTTATAATGATAGAATGTGTTAATTCTGAAAGCATAAAGTGTCCAAATTCTAGAAGCATAAACTGTCTGAATTTGAGAACAATGGAATGTTTGAATTCTAGAATCATAGAATGTCTGAATTCTATAATGATAGGATTTCTGAATTCTTGAACCATAGAATGTCTGAATTCTAGAATCACAGAATGTCTGAATTCTAGAACTGTAGAATTTTTGAATTCTAGAATTGTAGAATGTTTGAATTCTAGAACCATAGAATGTCTGAATTTTGAATAAAATATTTGAATTTTAGAACCATTGAATGTCTGAATTTTAGAATCATGGTATGTCTGATTTCTAGAACCATGGAATGTTTGAATTCTAGTACCATAGAATTTCTGAATTTTAAAATTTTGGAATGTTTGAATTCTAGAATCATAAAATGTCTGAATTCTAGAATGATAGGATATCTGAATTTAAGAACCATAGACTCTTTGAATTCTAGAATTATAGACTGTCTGAATTCTAAAAATTTTAGAATCATAGAATGTTTCAATTCTGGAATCATATGATTTTTGAATTCTAGAACTGTAGAATGTCTCAATTCTAGAATCATAGTATGTTTGAATTCTAGAACGGTAAATTATCTGAATTTTAGTATAATAAATTTCTGAATTCTAGAACTGTAGAATGTTTAAATTCTAAAATCATAAAATATCTGAATTCTAGAATGATAAAAAGTCTGAATTCTAGAACTGTAAAATGTCTAAATTGTAGGATCATAGGATGTCTATATTCTAGAATGTTTGGATATCTGAATTCTAGAACCATAGAATGTTTGAATTCTAGAATCATAAGATTTTTATATTCTAGAACCATAGAATGTCTGAATTATACAATCATAGAATGTTTGAATTCTAGAACTGTAAAATATCTGAATTCTAGTATTATAGAATTTCTGAATTCTAGAACCATAGAATATTTGAATTCCAGAATCATAAAATGTCTTAATTCTAGAACTGCAGAGTGTTTAAATTCTAGAATCATAGAATGTCTGAATTCTAGAACTGTAGAATGTCTAAATTCAAGAATCGTAGAATTTCTTAGTTGTAAAATCAGAAGGTTTCTGAATTCTAGAATTATACAATGTCTGAATTCTAGAACCACAGATGATCTGAATTCTAGAATTATACAATGTCTGAATTCTAGAATGATAGGATATCTGTATTCTAGAATCATAAAATTCTGAATTCTAGAATCATAAGATTTCTATATTCTTGAACCATATAATATTTGAATTCTAAAATCATAAAATTTTTGTAATCTAGAATTGTAGAATGTTTAAAATTTATAATTGTAGAATGTCTGAATTCTAGAACCATAGAATGTTTGAATTTTAGAGTCATAGAATGTTTGAATTCTCAAATCATAGGATTTCTGAATTCTAGAATCATAGTATTTCTAAATTCTAGAACTGTAGTATGTCTGAATTCTAGAATAGTATTCTCAGAATATTCTAGTAGTATTCTCAGAATTCTAGAATAATAGATTATTTGAATTCTAGAACCTTAGAATATCTGAAGTCTAGAATCATAGGATTTCTGAATTCTAGAATCATATACTGTCTGAATTCTAGAACCAGAGAATGTCTTAAGTCTCAAACCAGAGAATGTCTTAATTTGTGAATCATAGAATTTCTGAATTCTTGAACCAAGGAATTCTAAATTCTATATTTATAGAATGTCTGAATTTTAGAACCATAGGATGTCTGAATTCTAGAATCATAGAATGTCTGAATTCTAGAATCATAGGATTTCTGAATTCTAAAATCATAGAATGTCTGAATTTTAGAACCATAGAATGTTTGTCTTTCATTTCAGGTTTTCATGCAATGAGTTTCTTTTTTTCTCCTTTTATTGTTTTTGTTTTTTAAATAAACTGTTTTATTCACTGTTGCTTTTGTGACACAATTGAGAGTTCTTTTTATTTTATTATTATAAATTATAATTTAAGTTCTCAGGCACATGTGCTGATTGTGCAGGTTTATTACATAGGTACACACATGCCATGGTTGTTTGCTGCCTCCATCCCCACCACACTTAGTCATTTACAAGTCATGAGTGACTTGGAATGAAAGTCATGGATTACTCTCATCAATCAAAGGAGATTCTAGTGGACAGTGTTGTGTTTTGTGATGAATTTTTTATGCCTATATGTATTTCCATGACACCGGGTCTATCTCTCTTCTGAAAAGCCATATGCAAGGCAGAAGTCATGCAGCTCCAGGAACTTGAAACATGGTATGTTTTTTCTTACACCAGACATCACTAAACATTCATGTCTGAATTCCAGCATATCTGAATTCTACAATTGTAGAATGTCTGAATTCTAGAAGCACAGTATGTCTGAATTCTACAATCATAGAATGTTTGAATTCTAGAATCATAGAATGTCTGAATTTTAGAATTGTAGAATGCTTGAATTGTAGAATGTCTAAATTCTAGAACCAGAGAATGTCTGAATTTCAAAATCATAAGACTTCTGAACTTTAGAATCATAGAATGTCTGAATTCTAGAACCATAGAATATCTAGATTCTAGAATCATAGGATTTCTAAATTCTAAAATTGTAGAATATTTTAATTCTAAAATCATAGGACTTCTGAATTCTAGAATCATAGAATGTCTGAATTCTAGCATTTCTGAATTCTAGAATCATAGAATGTCTGCATTACAGAACCGTGCAATGTTTGAATTCTAGAATCATAGAATGTTTAAATTCTAGAATCATAGAATGTCTGAATTCTAGAATCATAGAATTTCAGAATTATAGAACCATAGAATGTCTGAATTCTGGAAACATAGAATGTCTGAATTCTAGAACCATAGAATTTCTGAATTCTAGATATCATAGAATGTCTGAATTCTAGAATCATAGAATGTTTCAATTCTAGGATCATAGTTTTTCTGAATTCTAGAACCATAGAATGTCTGAATTCTAGAATCATGGAATGTCTGAATTCTTAAATCATTGGATTTCTGAATTCTAAATTTATAGAATGTCTGAATTTTAGAACCATGGAATGTCTTAATTCTAGAATCATGGAATTTCTGAATTCTAGAATCATAGAATTTTTGAATTCTAGAATGATAGAATGTCTGAATTCTAGAATCATAGGTGCCTGAATTTTAGAATCGTAAAATGTCTGAATTCTAAAATCTGAATTCTGTCTTTCTCTTGCTCTGGAAGGGATTCCTGTCAACCTGCCTTTTTTTCTAGCAAAGATATTGGAAGTTCACCTGTGGCAATTGCCTTTTTACTATAGAATCTTCATCAGGCCATAGATGTTGAATTAGAATGCAAACACAGGGTTCACTGCAACCTCCACCTCCTGGGTTCAAGTGATGCTCCTGCCTCAGCCTCCTGAGTAGCTGTGATTACAAGTACACACCACCACACCTGGTTAATTTTTGAACTTTTGCAGAGACAGGGTTTCTCCATTTTGGCCAGGCTGGTCTCAAACTCCCAACCTCATGTGATCCACCTACCTCAGCCTTCCAAAGTGCTGGGATGACAGGCCTGAGTTACCATGCCCAGCCAAACTGTGAGACTCTTTGTGTGTACCACAGGCAAATGAATCACACTATAACGACTGCTAATTCCTTCTATAATTTTCTTCCTGGATCTTAAATAAAAAAAGGCAAGCCTTTTTTATTTTAACACTTATGTGTCTGAGCCAAATCAAATACACTAGTGATGGAGTAAGCATCACTTTTATAAAAGGGTCTGGGACAAGGGCAAACATTCTCCCTCTCCTGGCCTGTCTCTTTGTCCTGAAACCTTACTTTGTCTCATTCATGGTAAAACATGTATGTTTCACATTGCTGTGTTCCTTCAGCAAACGCCAAGGCCCTTACATGTGCTGAAAACAGAGGCTTCTCATTATTGTTAATTATACCCTCGGCTGAATGCAGGAAGAGGACGCTGTTGGCAAGACAGGCCTTTCATCAAGATGTCAAGGCTCTTACACCAAAAACACCTTTCTCAGCCATTTGCCCCCCTCCCATCTCCCCACTCCCCTGGAATTCTTTCTTCCCCCAACATAATGACTGGCTTATCATGCTTAAAGCCCTGCGGCACTCTGGCAGAAATGTCCCATCATCCCTGGCACAAAGACAGTCTCATTTTAGCCGGACGGCCCCTCTCTCTCATTTCTTCTGCTCTGCAGGACACCATTGTCATCTGCTAGCAGCAGGAATGTGGTCATGTGTCATATTCCAAATTCCAGGAACCCCCTGCTTTGATTTGTGTGAAAGCAGCTCTATGGACCTGGGAGCACTTTTTTATTCTTGCTGGATCCCAGGGGAATGGACACTTATTTCAGCATCTCAAACATTTTTTAGTAAAATTGCCTATTTTTGACTGAGTGTGGTGGCTCAGGCCTGTAATCCTGGCACTTTGGGAGGCTGAGGTGGGTGCATTCCTTGAGGTCAGGACTTTGACCCCAGCCTGGTCAACATGGCAAAACCCCATCTTTAGTAAAAATACAAAAGTTATCTGGTGGTGGTTACATGTGCCTGTAGTCCCAGCTTCTCAGGATGCTGAGACAGGAGAATCACTTGAACCCCGGGAGGTGGACATTGCACTGAGCTGAGATCACACCACTGCACTCCAGCCTGGGCAACAGAATGAGACCCCGTCTCAAAAAATTTAAAACAAATAAAATTTTTTTAAAAAAAAACATAAAACCAAGCTACTGGCCAGGCACGGTGGCTCACGCTTGTAATCTCAGGCTGGGGTCAAACTCCTGACCTCAAGGAATCTCACTTTGGAAGGCTGAGGCAGGCAGATCACTTGAGCTCAGGAGTTCAAGACCAGCCTCACCAACATGGTGAAACCCCATCTCTACTAAATAAATAAATGAATAAACAAATAAATTAGCCGGGAAGGGTAGCTCACATCTGCAACCCCATCTACTTGGGAGACTGAGGCAGGAGAATCACTTAAACCTGGAAAGTGGAGGTTGCAGTGAGCCAAGATCACTCCATTTCAGTCCAGCCTGGGCAACAGAGCGAGACCCTGTCTCTACTAAAATTACAAAAATTAGCCAGGTGTGGTGGTGGGCCTTGTTTTCTGAGATAAGGTCTTGCTCTATCTACTGGGCCAGAGTGCTGTGGTGTGATCTCAGCTCACTGCAACCTCTGCATCGATTCTCCTGCCTCAGCCTCCAGAGTAGCTGGGGTTACAGATGTCACCTACCATGCCCAGCTTATTTATTTATGTAGTAGAGATGGGGTTTGACCATGTTGGCCAGGCTGGTCTCAGACCCCTGACCTCAAGTGATCCACCTGCTTCAGCCTTCCAAAGTGCTAGGATTACAAGTGTGAGCCACTGTGCCTGGCCAGTAGGTTGGTTTTGTGTTGTTGTTGTTGTTTAATTTATTTATTTTTGATTTTTTGAGACAGAGTCTCACTCTGTTGCCCAGGCTGGAATGCAGTGGTATGATCTTGGCTCACTGCAACCTCCACCTCCCAGGTTTAAGCGATTCTTCTGCCTCAGCATCGCAGGTAGCTGGGGTTACAAATGTGAGCTACCATGCCCAGCTAATGTATTTTTTTATTCATTTATTTACTTAGTAGAGATGGGGTTTCACCATGTTGGCCAGGCTGGTCTTGAACTCCTGAGATCATGTGATCTCTCTGTGTCAGCTTTCTGAAGTGCTGAACCCTGATGCTGACAATAATTAATTTATAAAGTCACCCAAATTTAGCTAGGCATGGTGGCTCATGCCTGTAAACCCAGCACTTTGGGAGGCCAAGGCTTGTGAATTGCCTGAGATCAGGAGTTTGAAATCAGCCTGGGCAACACAGTGAAAGCCCGTCTCTACTAAAATATAAAAAATTAGCACAGTCATGGTGGGCACCTGTAATCCCAGCTTCTCAGGAGGCTGAGGCAGGAGAATCACTTCAACCCAGGACATGGATGTTGCAGAGAGCTGAGATGGCCCCCCTGTACTCTAGCTTGGGAAACAGAGAAAGACTTTGTCTCCAAAAAAAAAAAAAGAAAAGAAAAAGACACTCAAAGTTGCTGTTCTCTGCTGACAGTGCTGGCTGTGGTCACCTGAAGATTATTTTATAATGTCAAAGCCCCTGGGCCTGAATGAATAAATTCCACCTGCAGTGATAGTTAAAATTCCATTTCCCATTATTAATGCTTCATCTTGGGGGCAAAGCCTTGCTCTTCCCTCACTTCAGAAGCCACTCTTTCTGTCTTTCTTCTTTAAAATTTAATTTTTTAAGTGAAAAATAATGATGGAATGTATTTGTAGGGTAGAGAGTGAGGCTTTGATATATATATATACATCATGGGATTACTGCATCAAGCCAATGCATGTATCCGTCAACTCACCTACTTTGTGTGTGTGTTTGTGTGTGCATGTGGGTGTGAGAGAGTGTGTGTGTTGTGTGTGTGATGCAAGCATTTAAAATTACAGATTTATTGCAGGGCTGTTTACAATAACAAATATGCAGAATCAACCTGAGTCCATCAACACATGAATGGGACAGGTCGAGATTGTTCACACCTGTCATCCCAGCACTCTGGGAGGCTGAGGCAGGTGGATTACTTGAGGTCAGAAGTTTGAGACCAGCCTGGCAACATGGTGAGAGCCCCATCTCTACTAAAAATACAAAAATTAGCCTGGCATGGCAGCACATGTCTTTAATCCCAGCTACTTGGGAGGCTGAGGCAGGAGAATTGCTTAAACCTGGGAGGCAGAGGTTGCAATGAACCAAGAATGCCCCAGTGCACTCCAGCCTGAGCAACAAGAGTGAGAATTCCTCTCAAAAAATAAACAAACAAACAAACAAAAAAACACCAGGAACGTCCCCAACTCCTATAAGTCAGATTCTTTGTGTCTGTGGCTCTCAGTGATGCTTTCCCTTTGAATCTAATTTCCCTTCACATTTTCTGCAAAAGTATTTTACCCACACGACATTCACACTCAGAGAATCCCCTAAATGATCCAGTGCATTGTTTTGGCTATAAAAAGATGTTGGCAGAAAGAGGAAATTTTCCTGCAGCTATCAGTGCAGAGCTCTGGCCTTGGTACCCACACCCAGTACAAACCGGATGGGGATCAGCAAACACCCCCAGTGCAGGAAATAAATAATTTATTCTGATCCTCCATCGAGGGTCACCTTTATGTTATAACCACAACACAGACATGGTGGGTTGGGGGAGAGTTATTAGCTAAGGGGACAGCAGAAGACTCACTGGGCATAACTGAGGCTGCAAACTCCTTTTTTTGCTTTTGCTCTTAATGCACCTCACCTGGTGCTTTCTTAATACTAAATTTGTATATTTAGACAGATTTTCAAAATGTGCTGTGAGATGTACAGTATTTGCAAGAAGGAAAGGTCATTCTTTTCTTTTTTTTTCAGATGGAGTCTTGCTCTGTTACCCAGCCTACAGTGCAGTGGTGCAATCTGGGCTCACTGCAACCTCTGCCTCCTGGGTTCAAGTGATTATCCTGCCTCAGCCTCCTGAGTAGCTGCATCTATAGGTGTGTGCTACCATGCCTTGCTAATTATTTTGTGGGTTTTTTTTTTTTTGAGATGGAATCTCACTCTGTTGCCCAGGCTGGAGTACAGTGGCATTATCTTGGCTCACTGCAACCTCCACCTCTGGGATTCAAGTGATTCTCCTGCCTCAGCCTCCTGAGTAGCTGGGACTACAGGTGCACATCACTATGCCTGGCTAATTTTTGTATTTTTAGTAGTGATGGGGTTTCACCGTGTTGGCCAGGATGATCTCAATCTTTTGACCTTGTGATCCACCCATCTCAGCCTCCCAAAGTGCTGAGATTACAGGAATGAGCCACCACACTCAGCCAGAAATTATGCTTTCTAAAACCAGACATCAATTTATGTTGTGTTTTAAGGGATAGTTTGAGCATTCTTATTCTTCTGGGGGAATAAAAAGAGGGTGTTTGTATGATTTTTTTTAAAAGCAGAGATATCCAATTCCTTGAAAATAAGATTGTTTTGTGCCACTTGACCTCAGCCTTTGTTAGAAGAAAGGAGTCCTTATCCAGACCTCAAGAGAGGGTTCTTGGAGCTCATGTAATAAAATCAGGACAAGTCCTCAGTGCAAAGCCACAAAGAAGTTTATTAAGAAAGTAAAGTGGCACTTTGGGAGGCCAAGGCAGGTGGATCACCTGAGCTCAGGAGTTCGAGACCAGCCTGGCCAATATGGTGAAACCCCATCTCTACTGAAAATACAAAAATTAGCCAGGTGTGGTGGTGGGCACCTTTAGCACCACATACTCAGGAGGCTGAGGCAGGAGAATTGCTTGGACCCTGGAGGCAAAGGTTGCAGTGAGCCAAGACTGTGACACTGCACTCCAGTCTAGGCAGAACAGTGAGACCATGTTTAAAAAAATAAATAAATAAAAAGAAAGTAAATTGGTAAAAGAAGAGCTACTCCATAGACAGAGTAGTATATTTCAAAGAAGACAGATGTGCTCCCCTTAGGTACAACATTTGCTTATATACAGAATGACATAGATCACGGGGAGATGTCCCATACTACAAGTGTTATTGTGGAAGACAGTGTGGAGATTCCTCAAGGACCTAGAAATAGAAATTCCATTTGACCCAGCAATCCCATTACTGGGTGTATATCCAAAGGATTATAAATCATTCTACTATAAGGACACATGCACACGAATGTTCATTGTAGCACTGTTTACAATAGCAAAGGCTTGGAACCAACCCAAATTTCTCCAACCCTAATGCCCATTAATAAACTGCACAAAGAAAATGTGGCACATCTACACCATGGAATACTATGCAGCCATGAAAAAGGATGAGTTCATGTTCTTTGTAGGTACATGGATGAACCTGAAAACCATTATTCTCAGCAAACTGACACAAGAACAGAAAAAACAAACACTGCATGTTCTCACTCATAGGTGGGTTTTGAACAATGAGAACACATGGACACAGGGAGGGGAGGATCACACACTGGGGTCTGTGGGGTGGGGGCTAGGGGAGGGACAGTGGGGGAGGTGGGAAAGTTGGGGACAGATAACATGGGGAGAAATGCCAGATGTGGGTGACAGGGGGATGGAGGCAGCAAACCACCTTGCCATGTATGCACCTATGCAACAATCCTGCATGATCTGCACATGTACCCCAGAACCTAAAGTATGATAAAAATAATTTAATAAAAGGATTCATTTTCTTAATTACTACATTTTGCAAGAATCAATACTCCATTTAAAGCAACATTAAGGATGCTTCTGTCCTCAAGAAATATGCATATGAGGACACTCGCAAGGCTGGGTCTGTTTAGTCAGCATTGCCAGTGTGTTTCCTAATCATCTAGAGTTTGAAAATACCTACTTCCTGGTAATGTAAGCTAGCCATTGCCAGCCTTATTTCCCAGCCCTTACTCAAGATGGAGTCACTCTGGCTCGAACACGACTTGACACTGGCAAAATAAATTTTCTTAATTAACTGAGACCTGCCTCCAATTTTCTGTATTCACAGGGCAACCCCCATGACTGAAGTTCACCTCTATATCCAACCTGTATATGTACCCTGAACATAAAGTTTTCAAAAATGGATACTGTTTCTATGCAAGAAACCATGAGACTGTGACACGTAGACAAATCTGATTTTATATTTTTGTTCTGAATCACTCAGAAGGTTGCTACATCTTCCAGGTCTTAGTCTGGGGGCAAACTCAGGGTGCAACTTGCCATGTCTTCAGGCAGCAGAGCCATGAGATTCAGACAAAAGTGTCTCACAGAAATTCAGGGCATGGAAGAGAATGAGATGGATGCTTCGATCATCCTGAAAAAAGATGGAAGATGGTTTTCTCTTGCTGTGCTGAGAAAAAAACAGAACATGTATTCACTGTGATTTTTTCTTGCAGACCACTCTTAGAAGCCTATTTTCTCCTCAGCAGGAGTTTGGAGAATGAAGTAGGAAGAGAGAAAAAGGCAGAAATGTTAGCTTTGGGGATGGCACTGGGTGGAAGAGTGCCTTTCCCTCTGCTAAATTCACATGCACAAAGAACGTCAGAATTATGGAATATCTGAAAACAGGGCCATTGCAAATATAAGACTGCAAAGGTGTGATAGTATTTTTATATTGCAAGCCTCCCAAGCTGATGTATTGCAGGCCTTTCCAGCTGATGAACTGCATGCCTGTCTAGTGGATTCAGGTAGTTTCATGGCAATCTTTGGTGTACTATGGCTTACAGACACATAACTCCAACCTCTCCACCTGTCTTTACTTACATGTCTCTGAGTCTGCATAAAACCCTCTTACAGCACCAGTCCCATCAATGCTAATGATTGCCATGAAACTACCAGAATCAGCCAGGGAGGAGGCATGTAATACATTCCTCAAATAACCTTCAGGGGAATCAGCTCTACAAAGGTATGATCATATTTTGCAGTATTCTATCAGGATATGTATAATCATATTTTGTACTATTATGTCAGGATAAGTATAATAATATTTTGGAGTATTGTATCAGGATAGGTTTAACCATACTTGGCAGTATTCTATCAGGATAGGTATAATAGTACTTGCCAGTATCATATCAGGACAGGTATAATCATACCCAGCAGTATTCTATCAGGATAGGCATAATAGTACTTGGCAGTATTATATCAGGATAGGTGTAATTACACTTGACAGTATTATATCAAGATAGGTATAAATGTACCATGTACATGCAGTATTATATGTGGATAGGTATAATCATGGTTTGCAGTATCATATCAGGATAGGTATAACAGTACTTGGCAGTATTATATCAGAATAAGTATAATCATAATTTGCAGTATTCTATCAGGTTAGGTGTAATCATACTTGGCAGTATTCTATCAGGATAGGTATTATCATACTTAGCAGTATCATATCAGGATAAATATAATCATACTTTGCAGCATTATATTGAGATATGTATAATGATATTTGGCAGTGTTATATCAGGATAGGTATAATCATACTTGGCAGTATTTTATCAGGATAAGTATAGTCATACTTTGGAGCATTCTATCAGGATAGGTATAATAGTACTTGGCAGTGTTATATCAGGATAAGTGTAATCATACTTCACAGTATTATGTCAGGATAGGTGTAATCATACTTGGCAGTATTATGTCAGGGTAGGTGTAATCATACTTGGCAGTATTATATTAGGATAAGTATAGTAATACTTTGGAGTATTGTATGATGATAGGTATAATCATACTTGGCAGTATCCCCCTATCTTTTTGAGACAAAGTCTCGCTCTGTCACCCAGGCTAGAATGCAGAGGCATGACCTAGGCTCACTATAACCTCCACCTCCTGGTTTCCAGCAATTCTCCTGTGTTGGAAATAGATGCTCAGTGCCTCAAAGAAAAATCAGCACTGAGACAAAAGATCTTTCAGCCATGCAATTTTTACTTCCTGGACTGCAGGAAGGGGACCCTCACTAATCATCGTGCCATGAGAGTACAATGAACAAAAGAAAATACACACACTTATCCCTTATACATTTGGGGTTCTTTTTACTGCTGTATTTGATCTCCATGGGCTGGAGCCAGACCTCAGCATCTAAACTAAAACCTGATTGGCTAACAGCTTAAAACTTTTATCCAGATTTCAGGGTTATTATGACAAACTAACAAACAAAGAAACCTAGAACAAGAAAGAAACCTCTTGGGAATGGAAATTGTAAAAGGTAGATGATAATTCAGCCTGGAAAAATACACAACACAGATGGCAGCAGAAAATGCTCCCCTGAGGCAAGGTCACTGAGCAACTTAATAGCAACATTAATTCAACAAGCAGCAGCACAGAGCAAGGTGAAAATGCAAGGAGATGATTTGAACAGCAGGATCTAACACCTACCAGGCAATACTGAGAATCAAAGACAATGCTACAGCTATAGAAAAAGCAAATACATGGCTGGGAGTGGTGTAATCCCAGAACTTTAGGAGGCTGAGGCAGGTGGATCACCTGAGGTCAGGAGTTCAAGACCAACCTGGCCAAAATGGTGAAACCCCATCAAAAATACAAAACTTAGCTAGGTGTGGTGGCACTCGGCTATAATCCCAGTTACTGGGGAGGCTGAGGTAGGAGAATCACTTGAACCAGGAGGCAGAGGTTGTACAGTGAGCCTAGATCACACCACTGCACTCCAGCCTGGGTGACAGAGTGAGACCCTGTTTCAAAGAAAAAAAAAATCTGATGAGAATTTATGGTTTGTAAGGCATGACACCCCAGACCCCTTAGATAGAAATTTGGGCAAGATAAAAAAAAATCAGAGCTTTTTCCTGATACTGATGTGACCCTTGTATTAGATTGATGCCAAAGTAATTGTGATTTCTTGTTTTTTTGATATGGAGTCTCCCTCTGTCACCCAGGCTGGAGTGTAGTGGCATGATCTCAGCTCAATGCAACATTCTCCTCCTGGGTTCAAGCCATTCTCCTGCCTCAGCCTCCTGAGTAGCTTGGACTACAGATGCCCACCACCATGCCTGACTAATTTTTTTTATATTATTAGTAGAGACAGGGTTTCACCACATTGGCAAGGATGTCTCAATCTCTTGATCTCATGATCCACCCACCTCAGCTTCCCAAAGTGGTCGGATTGCATGCGCAAGCCACTGTGCCTGAATATTATTATTATTATTATTATTATTATTATTATTATTATTATTATTATTATTTTGAGACAGAGTCACCCAGGCTGGAGTGCAGTGTTGAAATTTGGCTCACTTTAACCTCCACCTCCCTGTGCCATAAGAATAAAATTATGTATTTTGCAGCAACATGGATGCAGCATGTTTCATCACCTTAGGCTGGCAAAGTCATCACATGCCTCAGAGAAAGGCTCGCATCTCCTTATGCAACTCAGTCTTCTATAGAGAGGTTGATCAATAGGTACTCACACCAGTTAGAATGGCGATCATTAAAAAATCTGGAGACAGCAGATGCTGGAGAGGATGTGGAGAAATAGGAACACTCTTACACTGTTGGTGGGAGTGTAAATTAGTTCAACCATTGTGGAAGACAGTGTGGCGATTCCTCAGGGACCTAGAAATAGAAATTCCATTTGACCCAGCAATCCCATTACTGGGTATCTATCCAAAAGACTGTGAATCGTACTACTATAAGGACACATGCACACGAATGTTCATTGCAGCACTGTTTACAATAGCAAAGACCTGGAACCAACCCAAATGCCCATCGATGATAGACTGGACTGGGAAAATGTGGCACATATACACCATGGAATATTATGCAGCAATCAGAAATAATGAGTTTCTGTCCTTTGTAGGGACATGGATGAATCTGGAGAACATCATTCTCAGCAAACTGACACAAGAACAGAAAAAGAAATACCGCATATACTCACTCATAGGCGGGTGAGAAAAATGAGAACACATGGACACAGAGAGGCGGTCTACTATACACTGGGGACTGTTGGGGGAAATGGGGGAGGGACAGTGGGGGGGGCTGGGGGGGATAGCCTGGGGATGAATACCAAGTGTGGTTAAGGGGGAGGAAGGCAGCAAAACACACTGCCATGTGTGTACCTATGCAATTATCTTGCACGTTCTGCACATGTACCCCAAAACCTATAATGCAATAAAAATTTAAAAAAAAAATAGGTATAAATATATAGTTCAATAGAAGAAATAAGACAGAGTTCTGTAGATTAGTAGGGTGATTCTAGAAAACATTAATGTATTGTACCTTTCCAAAAGCGGGAAGAAAATATTACCTTTTTTTTTTCTTTTTGAGATGGAGTCTTCCTCTGTTGTCAGGCTGGAATGCAGTGGCACAATCTTGGCTCACTGCAACCTCTGCTTTCCAGGTTCAAGTGATTCTTCTGCCTCAGACTCCTGAGAAGCAGGTAGTACAGGTGCCCACCACCACACCTGGGTAATTTTTGTATTTTTAGTTGAGACAAGATTTCACCATGTTGGCCAGGCTGGTGTCGAACTCCTGACACCATGATCCACCTGTCTCTGCTTCCCAAACCGCTGGAATTATAAGCATGAGCCACTATGCCCAGCCAGAAGAAACTATTGCAAAATTTTAGAGCAGAAAGACAAGATAAATATTGAAGGTGAGGGAGAGTTACCCGGATTTTATGATTTGAAGGTATCTCATTATCACATGTACCCTGAAAATACATGCATCTATTTTGTATCCATAAAAAAAAGAGAAAGAGAGAGAAAAAGAAATGTACAGTCTTTGTAGCTGAGAAATGCCAGCCAGGAATGACACTTTTATTATGGCCCTTGAGAGAAATGCTTTGAATATTCCCAATAATCTTTTTATTGAGAATGGGCAGAGATTAACCAACTAAGCTCTTTCTCTGTGGATTAATATGGCCTTCTGTTTTTATTTCATTTATTTATTTTCTTTTTTTTAATTTTTTTTTAAGACAGAGGAGGCTCACTCTGTCACCCAGGCTGGAGGTGAAAACGAGCTGCTACATTATATTATGGGATTTTCCAATAGAAAGGGGCAGCCCTAGGGCGTCTGGCTGTCTGACCATGCTAGTTCCAAAATGTACTGGACTTGGAGCCTTTGATGGACTCCTGAATGATTCAGGGGTAATTTGATTCAATTTTCAGCTTTTCAGTACTTGAAGCATCTGTTGCCTTTGAAGCAATTTCATTGAATAGTCCAATTTTTTAGGGCATCAGACAAGGCCAGAAAACCCAAAATGATAGGTTCTGGTTGCTAAGAAATGTTCATTAAAATTCAGCTTCCATCTTCATCCTTCTCATGGTGTTTTATTACACCGGTACACCTTTTGAAAAATTACTTTTATTTCAGTAGCTTTGAAGGTATATGTGGTTTATTGCTACATGAATGAATTATAGAATGTCTGAATTCTAGAATGAAATCTGAATTCTAGGATGAAATGTTGCATGTCTGAATTCTAGAATGAAATATGAATTCTAGGATGAATTGTTGAATGTCTGAATTCCAGAATCATAGAATACCTGAATTCAAAAATCATAAAATTTCTGAATTCCAGAATCATAGAAGGTCTCAATTCTAGGATCCTAGGATGTCTGAATTCTAGAATCATACAATGTGTGCATTCAGGAATCATAAAAATATCCAAATTATAGAATCTGAGAACATCTAAATTCTAGAATTATAGACTGTTTGAATTCTAGAATCTTAGAACATCTGAATTAGAGTATTCTAGGATGTCTGAATTCTAGAATTGTAGAATGTCTGAATTCTAGAATCATAAATTGTCTGAATTCTAAAATGATGAAATGTCTGAATTCCAGAATTATAGAATATCTGATTCTAGGATCCAAGGATGTCTGAATTCTAGAATTATAAAAAGGTTTGAATTCTAAAATCCTAGAATGTATGAATACTAGAATTATAAAATGCTGAGTTCTAGAATCTGAGGATGCACAAATTCCAGAATTGTAGAATCATAAAATGTCTGAATTCTAGAATCCTAGAATGTGTGAGTTCTAGAATTGTAGAGTCTGAATTCTAGAATCCAAGGATATTTGAATTTGAGATCATAAAAAATGTCTGAATTCTAGAATACTAGAATATGTGAATTTTAGAATTGCAAAAATGTCTGAATTCTAAAACCCTAGAATATATGAATTTTTGTATAAATTCTTGTAGAAAGTCTGAGTTCTACAATCTGGAGAATGTACAATGTCTGAATTCTGAAATCCTAAGAGGTACAAATTCTAGAATTGCAGACTCTGAAATCTAGAATCCTAGAATATCTGAATTCTAGAATCCTGGGATGTCTGAATTCTAAAATTGTAGAATGTCTAAATTTCAGAATCATAGAATGTCTGAATTCTAGAATCCTAGAATGTGAGAGTTCTAGAATTGTAGAGTCTGAATTCTAGAATCCAAGGATGTCTGAATTCTAGATTTGTATGATGTCTGAATTCTAGAATCATAGAATGTATGAATTCTAGAATTGTAAAAATGTCTAAATTCTAGAATCCTAGAAAGTATGATTCTAGAATCATGAAATGTCTGAAATCTAGAATCTGAAAATGTCTAAATTTTAGAATTGTAGATTCATAAAATGTCTGAATTCTAGAATCCTACAGTGTGTGAGTTCCAGAATTGCAGAAAGACTGAATTCTAGAATCTGAGGATGTCTGAATTCTGGAATTGTAGAATGTCTGCATTCTAGAATTATAAAATGTCAGAATTCTAGAATGACAGAATGTTGAATTCCAGAATCATAAAATGTTTAAATTCTAGGATCCCGGGATGTCTGAATTCTAGAATTGTACAAATGTCTGAATTCTAGAATCCTAGAATATATGAATTCTAGAATCATAAAATGTCAGAATTCTATAATATGAGGATGTCCAAATTTTAGAATTGTAGAATCATAGAATGTCTGAATTCTAAAATTCTACAATGTGTGAGTTCTAGAATTATAGAAAGTCTAAATTCTAGAACCCAAAGATGTCTGAATTCTAGAATTGTAGAATCTCTAAATTCTAGAATCCTAGGTTATCTCAATTCTAAAATGTCTGAAATTTTATTGCACCTGTCATCCAAATAATGTGTAATGTGTAGGGATTTTTAACTCTTCCCCCGCCCCCCACCAAAAAATCTCCTCTTTCGAGTTTTTTGTGTTTTTTTGTTTTTTTGGTTTTTTTTTTTATTTTTATTGCACTATAGGTTTTGGGGTACATGTGCAGAACGTGCAAGATAGTTGCATAGGTACACACATGGCAGTGTGTTTTGCTGCCTTCCTCCCCTTCACCTACACTTGGTATTCATCCCCAGGCTATCCCCCCCAGCCCCCCCTACTGTCCCTCCCCCATTTCCCCCAACAGTCCCCAGTGTATAGTAGACCGCCTCTCTGTGTCCATGTGTTCTCATTTTTCTCACCCGCCTATGAGTGAGTATATGCAGTATTTCTTTTTCTGTTCTTGTGTCAGTTTGCTGAGAATGATGTTCTCCAGATTCATCCATGTCCTTACAAAGGACACAAACTCATCATTTTTTTATTGCTGCATAATATTCCATGGTGTATATGTGCCACATTTTCCCAGTCCATTCTATCCTCGATGGGCATTTGGGTTGGTTCCAGGTCTTTGCTATTGTAAACAGTGCTGCAATGAACATTCGTGTGAATGTGTCCTTATAGTAGAATGATTTATAGTCTTTTGGATAGATACCCAGTAATGGGAAATGGAATTTCTATTTCTAGGTCCCTGAGGAATCACCACACTGTCTTCCACAATGGTTGAACTAATTTACATTCCCACCAACAGTGTAAGAGTGTTCCTATTTCTCCACATCCTCTCCAGCATCTGCTGTCTCCAGATTTTTTAATGATCGCCATTCTAACTGGTGTGAGATGGTATCTCAATGTGGTTTTGATTTGCATCTCTCTAATGACCAATGATGATGAGCACTTTTTCATATGTTTGTTGGCCTCATGTATGTCTTCTTTTGTAAAGTTTCTGTTCATATCCTTTGCCCATTTTTGAATGGGCTTGTTTGTTTTTTTCCTGTAAATCTGTTTGAGTTCTTCGTAAATTCTGGATATCAGCCCTTTGTCAGATGTGTAAACTGCAAAGATTTTTTCCCATTCTGATGGTTGCCGATTTTTTTGATGTACATTATATGTCCTTTTCTTGTCTTTCCGTAAGAATAGTTTTGCTCCCACTTCTAATAAAGAAGATGTGGTATTTGATTTTCCATTCTTGAGTTTCTTCACTTAGGCTAGTGACCTTCAGCTCCATTTTCGTTGCTGCAGAAACATAATTTTGTTTATTTTTTTAAAAATTTTATTGCATTATATGTTTTGGGTACATATGCAGAACGTGCAAGGTAGTTGCATGGGTAAACATATGTCAGTGTGCATTGCTGCCTTCACCCGCACTTGGCATTTCTCCCCAGGCTATCCCTCCCCAGCCCCACCACTGTCCCTCCCACATTCCCCCCAACAGACCCTAGTGTGTAGTAGACCCCCTCCCTGTGTCCCTGTGTTCTCATTTTTCTCAACCGCATATGAGTGAGAATATGCGGTGTCTCCTTTTCTGTTCTTGTCAGTTTGCTGAGAATTATGTTCTCCAGATTCATCCATGTCCTTACAAAGGACACAAACTCATCATTTTTGATTGCTGCATAATATTCCATGGTGTATATGTGCCACATTTTCCCAGTCCAGTCTATCATTGATGGGCATTTGGGTTATTTCCAGGTCTTTGCTATTGTAAACAGTGCTGCAATGAACACTCGTGTGCATGTGTCCTTATAGTAGAACGATTTATAGTCCTTTGCATATATACCCAGTAATGGGATTGCTGGGTCAAATGGAATTTCTATTTCTAGGTCCCTGAAAAATCACCACACTGTCTTCCACAATGGTTGAACTAAATTACTCTCCCACCAACAGTGTAAGAGTGTTCCTATTTCTCCAAATCCTCTCCAGCATTTGCTGTCTCCAGATTTTTTAATGGTCATCATTCTAACTGGCGTGAGATGGTATCTCAATGTGGTTTTGATTTGCATCTCTCTAATGGCCAGTGATGATGAGCATTTTTTCATGTGTTTGTTGGCCTCATGTATTTCTTCTTTTGTAAGGTGTCTGTTCATATCCTTTGCCCATTTTTGAATGGGCTTGTTTGTTTTTTTCCTGTAAATCTGTTTGAGTTCTTTGTAAATTCTGGATATCAGCCCTTTGTCAGATGTGTAAACTGCAAAGATTGTTTCCTATTCTGATGGTTGCTGATTCACTCTAGTGACAGTTTCTTTTGCCATGCAGAAGCTGTGGAGTTTGATTAGGTCCCATTTGTCTATTTTGTCTTTTGTTGCCAATGCTTTTTGTGTTTTGGTCATGAAGTCCTTGCCTACTCCTATGTCCTGAATGGTTTTGCCTAGATTTTCTTCTAGGGTTTTTATGGTGTCGGGTCTTATGTCTTTAATCCATCTGGAGTTAATTTTAGTGTAAGGTGTCAGGAAGGGGTCCAGTTTCTACTTTCTGCACATGGCTAGCCAGTTTTCCCAACATCATTTATTAAACAGGGAATCCTTTCCCGATTGCTTGTTTTTGTCAGGTTTATCAAAGGTTATATGGTTGTAGATATGTTGTATTGCCTCTGATGTCTCTGTTCTGTTCCATTGATCCATGTCTCTGTTTTGCTACCAGTACCATGCTGTTTTGATTACTGTAGCCTTGTAGTATAATTTGAAGTCTGGTAGTGTGATGCCTCCCGCTGTGTTCTTTTTTGCTTAGAATTGACTTGGCTATGCGGGCTCTCTTTTGTTTCCATATGAAGGTCATGGTGGATTTTCCAGTTCTGTGAAGAAACTCAATGGTTGTTTGATGGGGATAGCATTGATTGTGTAAATTACTTTGGGCAGTATAGCCATTTTCATGATATTGATTCTTCCTAACCATGAACATGGAATGTTTCTCCATCTGTTTGTGTCCTCTCTTATTTCATTGAGCAGTGGTTTGTAGCTTTCCTTAAAGAGGTTTCTTATGTTCCTTGTGAGTTGTATTCCTAGGTGTTTTATTTTCTTTGTAGCAATTGTGAATGGCAGTTCGTTCTTGATTTGGTTCTCTTTAAGTCTGTTATTGGTGTATAGGAATGCTTGTGATTTTTCCACATTGATTTTATATCCTGAGACTTTGCTGAAGTTGCTTATCAGTTTCAGGAGTTTTTGAGCTGAGGTGATGGGGTCTTCTAGGTATACTATCATGTCATCTGCAAATAGAGACAATTTGGCTTCCACCTTTCCTATTTGAATACCGTTTATTTCTTTTTCTTGCCTGATTGCTCTGGCTAGAACTTCCAGTACTATGTTGAATAGAAGTGGTGAGAGAGGGCATCCTTGTCTAGTGCCAGATTTCAAAGGGAATGCTTCCAGTTTTTGCCCATTAAGTATGATATTGGCTGTTGGTTTGTCATATATAGCTTTTATTACTTTGAGATATGTTCCATCAATACCAAGTTTATTGAGGGTTTTTAGCATAAAGCGCTGTTGAATTCTGTCAAATGCCTTCTCTGCATCAATTGAGATAATCATGTGGTTTTTGTTTTTGCTTCTGTTTATGTGGTGAATTACATTTATAGACTTGCATATGTTGAGCCAGTCTTGCATCCCTGGGATGAATCCTACTTGATCATGATGGATAAGTTTTATAATGTACTGTTGCAATCTGTTTGCCAGTATTTTATTGAAGATTTTTGCATCTATGTTCATCATGGATATTGGCCTGAAGTTTTCTTTTCTTGTTGAGTCTCTGTCCGGTTTTGGTATCAGGATGATGTTGGTCTCATAAAATGATTTGGGAAGGGTTCCCTCTTTTTGAATTATTTGGAATAGTTTCAGAAGAAATGGTACCAGGTCCTCTTTGTGTCTCTGGTAGAATTTGGCTGTGAACCCATCTGGACCTGGGCTTCTTTTGTGTGGTAGGCTCTTAATTGCTGCCTCAACTTCAGACCTTGTTATTGGTGTATTCATAGTTTCAGCTTCCTCCTGGTTTAGGCTTGGGAGGACACAGGTGTCCAGGAATTTATCCATTTCTTCCTGGTTTACTAGTTTATGTGCATAGAGTTGTTTGTAGTATTCTCTGATGATGGTTTGAATTTCTGTGGAATCTGGGGTGATTTCACCATTATCGTTTTTTATTGCACTTATTTGGTTGTTCTCTCTTTTCTTTTTTATCAGTCTGGCTAGTGATCTGTCTATTTTGTTGATCTTTTCAAAAAACCAGCTCTTGGATTTATTGATTATTTGAAGGGTTTTTCTTGTCTCTATCTCCTTCAGTTCTGCTCTGATCTTAGTTATTTCTTGTCTTCTGCTAGGTTTTGAGCTTTTTTGATCTTGCTTCTTTAGCTCTTTCAATTCTGATGATAGGGTGTTAATTTTGGATCTCTCCACTCTTCTCATGTGGGCACTTATTGCTATATATTTTCCTCTACAGATTGCTTTAAATGTGTCAAGAGATTCTGGTACATTGTGTCTTTTTTCTTGTTGGTTGTGAAGAACTTCTTTATTTCTGCCTTCATTTCATTGTTTATCCAATCAACATTCAAGAGCCAGTTGTTCAGTTTCCATGAAGCTGTGTGGTTCTGAGTTATTTTCTGAATTCTGAGTTCCAACTTGATTGCACTATGGTCTGAGAGACTGTTTGTTATGATTTTAGTTGTTTTGCATTTGCTGAGGAGTGCTTTACTTCCAATTATGTGGTCAATTATGAAGTAGGTGTGATGTGGTGCTGAGAAGAATGTATATTCTGTGGACTTGGGGTGGAGAGTTCTGTCAATGTCTATCAGGTTTTCTTGTTCCAGGTCTGAGTTCAAGTCCTGGATATCCTTGTTAATTTTCTGTCTGGTTGATCTGTCTGATATTGACAGTGGAGTGTTAAAATCTCCCACTATTGTTGTGTGGGAGTCTAAGTCTCTTTGTAAGTCATTAAGAACTTGTCTTATATATCTGGGTGCTCCTGCATTGGGTCCATATATATTTAGAATCATTAGCTCTTCTTGTTGTATCGATCCTTTTACCATTATGTAATGACCTTCTTTGTCTCTTTTGATCTTCATTGCTTTAAAGTCTATTTTATCAGGTGGGGGGGACTTTCAAGATGGCATCATAGAAGCAACTCAGGATTGCAGCTCTCAGTGAAGGCACAGAGGGTGAGTCCTAGCCACATTCTCAGATGGACCTTTTTTGCCCACAGAGTGTTGAAAGACCCAGGTGTGGGAGAGACATGGGACACTAGTATAGCTGGCTAGCAGCTGGCTCACATGGCCACTTCAGCCAGCACCACAGCAGAACCCAGCATGGAACTCACTGGTCTGGGTGCCCTGTTAAATGGGCAATCTGAGATTTGGAAGGGCAGATTGGCATGTCCATCTGATTGAACAAGACTTGGACAATGAGCCAGACCAGGAGTTTCCTGGGAAGCATGATCTGAGCTGGTGCAGTGGGCAGTGGCATGGGAGATTGCACAGATCCTAGTGCCCTATTGGCAGGCTACTGGGGCACCAGTGAGAAAGTCAACTTTTCAGCTTGTGGAGAGAAAGAGAGAGAGAGAGGACTGACTCTGAGGCAGAGACCTGGGTGATTGGGTTATAAGGTCCCACCCTCACAGGGATAAGCAGAATGGTGACTGGAGGCACTTTGGGCTGAGAGTTTTGCTGCTGGCATCTAGGATGATGCAGCCTGGTGAGGGAGGGGCGTCTGCCATTACAGATGCAATCCACCCCTACTGAAGTACTGCCCAGGGCTGACGCAGCCTTATTGCTGAGGCAACCTGACATAACAGAGAGACTCCGACAGGAAGGGGGAGTACTCCACAGCAGAAGGGAGCCCAGCAGCAACAGGGCAGACCTGTGCTAGCAGGTCAGAGCCCCAGCAGGCAAATAGTGAATAGTGAATAGACTGCCTCCTAGTGGGGCAGGACAGTGCAACAGATACTCATAAAGAAAGCCCCAACTCCCTGAGACAGAGCATCTAAGGGGGAAAAAAGAAGGGGGTGGTGTTTTTTGAGTTCTATTGCAGGAGACATAAACAACCTCCCAACAACCCTGAATGAACAACGGAGCTCACAGCTCAGCACTGGAGCTCCTATAAAGCAAAGACCATCTCCTTAAACAGCTCCCTGACCCCTGTATATCCAAAGAGTCACCCCAAAAAAAGCACTAATCAGACTGAAATTTGGCAGGCATCATTCTGGTACAAAGACAGCAGAAGAAGAAACTGGTATCATCCCTCACTGTTCCACAGCTGCTACAGGTATACCCCAGAGAAGCAGGGCCTGGAGTGGACCTCAGCACTCATACAGCAGAGGGGATAGACCATTAGAAGGAAAACTAATTAACAGAAATACTTCATCATCAACAATCTCAGCATCCACACAGAGACCCAATTGAAAAATCAGCAACTACTAAGATGACAGGTGGATAAATCCATAAACATGGGAAGAAACCAGCACAAATATCAGAAACCAAAACACCTCACCTCCTACAAAGGACCAAAACTACTCCCCAGCAAGGGAACAAAGCTGGATGGAGAATGAGTGTGATGAAATGACGGAATCAGACTTCAGAAAGTGGATAATGAGAAACTTCAGGGAGCTAAAAGAACATGTTCTAAATCAGTGCAAAGAAACTAAGAACCTTGAAAAAAGATTTGAGGAATTGATAACAAGAATGGACAATGTAGAGAGGAATATGAATGAATTGAAGGAACTGAAAAACACAACATGAGAACATCATGAAGCATGCATAAGTTTCAACAGCCAAATTGACCAAGCAGAAGAAAGGATATCAGAAGTCGAAGATCAACTCAATGAAATAAAATGAGAAACCAAGATTAAAGAAACAAGCACAAAAAGGAATGAACAAATTCTCCAAGAAATGTGGGACTATGTGAAGACAGCCAACCTACATTTGATAGGTGTATCAGAATGTGATGAAGAGAATGAATCCAAGCTGGAAAACACTTTCAGGATATAATCCAGGCAAATTTCCCCCACCTAGCAAGACAGAGAACACCACAAAGATACTCCACAAGAAGAGCAACCCCAAGGCACATAATCATCAGATTCACTAGGATTGAAATAAAGGAGAAAATACTAAGGGCAGCCAGAAAGAAAGGTTGGGTCACCCACAAAGGGAAGCCCATCAGACTCACAGATCTCTCAGCAGAGACTCTATAAGCCAGAGGAGAGTGGGGGCCAATATTCAAAATCCTTAAAGAAAAGAACTTTCAACCCAGAATTTCATATCCAGCCAAACTGAGCTTCATAAGTGAAGGAAAAATAAAATTCTTCATGAACAAGCAAGTACTCAAAGTTTTGTCACCACTAGGTGTGCATTACAAGAGCTCCTGAAAGAGGCACTAGACATAGAAAGAAACAACCAGTACCAGCCATCCTAAAGGCATACCAAATGCTAAAGACCATCAACAAAATGAAGAATCTACATGAACCAATGGGCAAAACAGCCAGCTAGCATCAAAATGGCAGTATCAAATTCACATATAACAATATTAACCCTAAATGTAAATGGGCTAAATGCACCAATCAAAAGACACAGACTGGCAAATTGGATAAAACACCAAAACCCATCAGTGTGCTGTATCCAGAAAACCCACCTCACACACAAAGATACACAAAGACTCAAAATAAAACGATGGAGGAAGATTTACCAAGCAAATGGAGAGCAAAAAAAAGCAGGAGTTGCAATTCTCATCTCTGATAAAATAGACTTTAAAGCAACAAATATCAAAAAAGACAAAGAAGGTCATTACATAATGGTAAAAGGATTGATACAACAAGAAGAGCTAACAATTCTAAATATATATGGACATAATGTAGGAGCACCCAGATATATAAGACAAGTTCTTAATGACTTACAAAGAGACCTAGACTCCCACACAATAATAGTGGGAGACTTTAACCGTCCACTGTCCATAGCATACAGATCAACCAGACAGAAAATTAACAAGTATATCCAGGACTTGAACTCAGACCTGGAACAAGCAAACCTGATAGACATTTACAGAACTCTCCACCCCAAATCCACAGAATATACATTCTTCTCAGCACCACATCACACCTACTCCAAAATTGACCACATCATTGGAAGTAAAGCACTCCTCAGCAAATGCAAAACAACTGAAATCAGAACAAACAGTCTCTCAGACCATAGTGCAATCAAGCTGGAACTCAGAATTCAGAAAATAACTCAGAACCACACAGCTTCATGGAAACTGAACAACTGGCTTTTGAATGTTGATTGGATAAACAATGAAATGAAGGCAGAAATAAAGAAGTTCTTTGAAACCAATGAAAATGAAGACACAATGTACCAGAATCCCTGGGACACATTTAAAGCAGTCTGTAGAGGAAAATATATAGCAATAAGTGCCCACATGAGAAGAGTGGAGAGATCCAAAATTGATACCCTATCATCAAAATTGAAAGAGCTAGAGGAGCAAAATCAAAAAAGCTCAAAACCTAGTGGAAGATGAAAAATAACTAAGATCAGAGCAGAACTGAAGGAGATAGAGACAAGAAAACCCCTTCAAAAAATCAATAAATCAAAGAGATGGTTTTTCAAAAAGATCAACAAAATAGACAGACCACTAGCCAGACTGATATAAAAGAAAAGAGAGAACAACCAAATAGATGCAATAAAAAATGATAATGGAAAAATCACCACATATTCCACAGAAATTCAAACCATCATCAGAGAATACTACAAACGACTCTATGCACATAAACTAGTAAATCAGTAAGAAATAAATAAATTCCTGGACACCTGTGTCCTCCCAAGCCTAAACCAGGAGGAAACCAAAACTATGATTAGACCAATAACAAGGTCTGAAGTTGAGGCAGCAATTAAGAGCCTACCACACACAAAAAAGCCCAGGTCTGGATGGGTTCACAGCTGAATTCTACCAGACACACAAAGAGGATCTGGTACCATTCCTTCTGAAACTATTCCAAAGAATCCAAAAAGAGGGAACCCTTCCCAAATCACTTTATGAGACCAACATCATCCTGATCCCAAAACCTGACAGAGATACAACAAGATAAGAAAACTTCAGGCCAATATCCATGATGAACATAGATGCAAAAATCTTCAATAAAATCCTGGCAAACCGATTGCAGCAGCACATTATAAAACTTATCCATCATGATCAAGTAGGATTCATCCCAGGGATGCAAGGCTGGTTCAACATATGCAAGTCTATAAATGTAATTCACCACATAAACAGAAGCAAAAACAAAAACCACATGATTATCTCAATTGACACAGAGAAGGCATTTGACAGAATTCAACAGCCCTTTATGCTAAAAACCCTCAATAAACTTGGTATTGATGGAACATATCTCAAAGTAATAAAAGCTATATATGACAAACCAACAACCAATATCATACTTAATGGGCAAAAACTGGAAGCATTCCCTTTGAAATCTGGCACTAGACAAGGATGCCCTCTCTCACCACTTCTATTCAACATAGTACTGGAAGTTCTAGCCAGAGCAATCAGGCAAGAAAAAGAAATAAACGGTATTCAAATAGGAAAGGTGGAAGCCAAATTGTCTCTATTTGCAGACGACATGATAGTATACCTAGAAGTCCCCATCACCTCAGCCCAAAAACTCCTGAAACTGATAAGCAACTTCAGCAAAGTCTCAGAATATAAAATCAATGTGGAAAAATCACAAGCATTCCTATACACCAATAACAGACTTAAAGAGAACCAAATCAAGAACGAACTGCCATTCACAATTGCTACAAAGAAAATAAAATACCCAGGAATACAACTCACAAGGAATGTAAGGGACCTCTTTAAGGAAAACTACAAACCACTGCTCAACAAAATAAGAGAGGACACAAACAGATGGAGAAACATTCCATGTTAATGGTTAGGAAGAATCAATATCTGAAAATGGCTATACTGCCCAAAGTAATTTACACAATCAATGCTATCCCCATCAAACTACCATTGAATTTCTTCACAGAACTGGAAAAAAACACCATGAATTTCATATGGAACCAAAAAAGAGTCCACATAGCCAAGTCAATTCTAAGCAAAAAGAACACAGCGGGAGGCATCACATTACCAGACTTCAAACTATACTACAAGGCTACAGTAATCAAAACAGCATGGTACTGGTACCAAAACAGAGATATAGACCAATGGAACAGAACAGAAGCATCGGAGGCAACGCAACATATCTACAACCATATTATCTTTGATAAACCTGACAAAAACAAGCAATGGGGAAAGAATTCCCTATTTAATAAATGGTGTTGGGAAAACTGGCTAGCCATGTGCAGAAAGCAGAAACTGGACCCCTTCCTGACACCTTACACTAAAATTAACTCCAGATGGATTAAAGACTTAAACATAAGACCTGACACCATAAAAACCCTAGAAGAAAATCTAGGCAACACCATTCAGGACATAGGAGTAGGCAAGGACTTCATGAATAAAACACCAAAAGCATTGGCAACAAAAGCCAAAATAGACAAATGGAACCTAATCAAACTCCACAGCTTCTGCATGGCAAATGAAACAGTCACTAGAGTGAATTGGCAACCATCAGAATGGGAAAAAATCTTTGCAGTTTATGCATCAGACAAAGGGCTGATATCCAGAATTTACAAAGAACTCAAACAGATTTACAGGAAAGAAACAAACAAGCTTATTCAAATATGGGCAAAGGATATGAACAGACACTTTACAAAAGAAGACATACATGAGGCCAACAAACATGAAAAAATGCTCATCATCACTGGTCATTAGAGAGATGCAAATCAAAACCACATTGAGATACCATCTCACGCCAGTTAGAATGGCGATCATTAAAAAATCTGGAGACAGCAGATGCTGGAGAGGATGTGGAGAAATAGGAACACTTTTACACTGTTGGTGGGAATGTAAATTAGTTCAACCATTGTGGAAGACAGTGTGGTGATTCCTCAAGGACCTAGAAATAGAAATTCCATTTGACCCAGCAATCCCATTACTGGGTATATATCCAAAGGACTATAAATCGTTCTACTATAAGGACACATGCACACAAATGTTCATTGCAGCACTGTTTACAATAGCAAAGACCTCGAAATAACCCAAATACCCATCGATGATAGACTGGACTGGGAAAATGTGGCACATATACACCATGGACTATTATGCAGCAATCAAAAATGATGAGTTTGTCCTTTGTAAGGACATGGATGAATCTGGAGAACATTATTCTCAGCAAACTGACACAAGAACAGAAAAAGAAATACCGCATATACTCACTCATAGGCAGGTGAGAAAATTGAGAACACATGGACACAGAGAGGCAGTCTACTGTACACTGGGGTCTATTGGGGGGAATGGGGGAGGGACAGAGGTGGTTGCTGGGGAGGGATAGCCTGGGGATGAATGCCAAGTGTGGGTGAAGGGGAGGAAGGCAGCAAAACACACTGCCATGTGTGTACCTATGCAACTATCTTGCATGTTCTGCACATGTACCCCAAAACATATAATGCAATAAAAATAAAAAAAAAAAGCAGCAATGGTTTTACGTGATTATAAAGCACACTCCTTAGTGAGTTTCTTCACACACACGATGCATGTATTTTGGAAACATCCAATTATATTTCTGTGTATGGCATATTCTGAATTATATGTCAACATAAATAATATGATGTATATCTACAGTGTTTACATTCATAATTTTGTATACATAAACATTATTTTTATGTAACACACACATTTGAAGTGTCTATTAAATGTATATATTAATAAAAAAATAAAAATAAAGTCTATTTTATCAAAGATGAGAATTGCAACTACTGCTTTTTTTTTTTTTTTTTTTTTTTTTTTTTGCTCTCCATTTGCTTGGTAAATCTTCCTCCATCCCTTTAGTTTGAGCCTTTGTGTATCCTTGCATGTGAGGTGGGTTTCCTGGATACAGCACACTGATGGGTTTTGGTTTTTTATTCAATTTGCCAGTCTGTGTCTTTTGATTGGTGCATTTAGCCCATTTACATTTAGGGTTAATATTGTTATGTGTGAATTTGATACTGCCATTTTGATGCTAGCTGGCTGTTTTGCCCATTGGTTCATGTAGATTCTTCATTTTGTTGATGGTCTTTAGCATTTGGTATGCTTTTAGGATGGCTGGTACTGGTTGTTTCTTTCTATGTCTAGTGCCTCTTTCAGGAGCTCTTGTAAAGCAGGCCTAGTGGTGACAAAAATCTCTGAGTACTTGCTTGTTCATGAAGGATTTTATTTTTCCTTCACTTATGAAGCTCAGTTTGGCTGGATATGAAATTCTGGGTTGAAAGTTCTTTTCTTTAAGGATGTTGAATATTAGTCCCCACTCTCTTCTGGCTTGTAGAGTCTCGGCCGAGAGATCTGCTGTGAGTCTAATGGGATTTTCCTTGTGGGTGACCCAACCTTTCTCTCTGGCTGCCCTTAGTAGTTTCTTCTTCATTTCAACCCTGGTGAATCTGACGATTATGTGCCTTGGGGTTGCTCTTCTTGTGGAGTATCTTTGTGGTGTTCTCTGTATTTCCTGGACTTGAGTATTGACCTGTCTTGCTAAGTTGGGGAAATTTTCCTGGATTATATCCTGAAAAGTGTTTTCCAGCTTGGATTCATTCTCTTCATCACATTCTGGTACACCTATCAAACATAGGTTGGGTCTCTTCACATAGTCCCACATTTCTTGGAGATTTTATTCATTCCTTTTTGTGCTTTTTTCTCTAATCTTGGTTTCTCATTTTATTTTATTGAGTTGATCTTTGACTTCTGATATTCTTTCTTCTGCTTGGTCAATTCGGCTGTTGAAACTTATGCATGCTTCACGAAGTTCTCGTGATGTGTTTTTCAGCTCCTTCAACTCATTCATATTCCTCTCTAAGTTGTCCATTCTTGTTATCATTTCCTCAAATCTTTTTTCAAGGTTCTTAGTTTCTTTGCACTGATTTAGAACATGTTCTTTTAGCTTCCTGAAGTTTCTCATTATCCACTTCCTGAAGTCTGATTTTATCATTTTGTCACACTCATTCTCCATCCAGCTTTGTTCCCTTGCTGGTGAGGAGTTTTTGTCCTTTGTAGGAGGTGAGGTGTTTTGGTTTCAGGTGTTTTCATTCTTTTTACACTGGTTTCTTTCCATCTTTATGGATTTATTCACCTGTCATCTTAGTAGTTGCTGATTTTTCAATTGGGTCTCTGAGTGGATGCCCAGATTGTTGATGATGAAGTATTTCTGTTACTTAGTTTTTCTTCTAATGGTCTATCCCCTCTGCTGTATGAGTGCTGATGTCCACTCCAGGCCCTGCTTATCTGGGGTACACCTGTAGCAGCTGCAGAACAGTGAGGGATGCTACCAGTTTCTTCTTCTGCTATCTTTGTTCCAGAATGATGACCACCAAATGTCAGTCTGATTAGTCCTTTTTTGGGGTGACTCTTTGGATTTACAGGAGTCAGGGGGCTGTTGAGGAGACAGTCTGTGCTTTATAGGAGCTCCATTGCTGAGCTGTGAGCTCTGTTGTTCATTCAGGGATGTTGGAAGGATATGTTTATGTCTGCTGCAACAGAACTCATAAAAAAAAAAAAACCCTTTTTTTCCCTTAGATGCTCTGTCTCAGGGAGTTGGGGCTTTCTTTATGAGTATCTGTTGCACTGTCCTGCCCCACTAGGTGGCAGTCTATTCACTATTTGCCTGCTGGGGCTCCACCCTGCTAGTGCGGGTCCGTTCTGCTGCCACGGGCTCTGTTCTGCTGTGGTGTGCTCCACCCTCTTGGTGGAGTCTCTCTGTTTTGGCAGGTTGCCTCAGCAATGGCAGGCTGTGTCAGCCCTGGATGGTACTTCAGTAGGGGTGGATTGCATCTGTAGTGGTGGATGCCCCTCCCCCACCAGGCTGCACCATCCTAGATGCCGGCAGCAAAATTCTCAGCCCCGAGGACCTCCAGTCATTGCCCTGCTTGTCCCCATGAGGATGGGACCCACTGAGTTGATCACTCAGCTCCCTGCCTCAGAGTCCATCCTCTCTCTCTCTCTCTCCCTCTCCCCAAGCTTAACGGTCGACTCTCTCACTGGCACCTCAGTAGCCTGCTGACAGGGCACTGGGATCCATGTGATTTCCCATGCCACTGCCCACTGCACTGGCTCAGATCATGTTTTTCAGGAATATCCTGGTCTGGCTCATTGTCCAAGTCCCATTCAATCAGATGGGCATGCCAATCTGCCCTTCCAAATCTCAGATTGCAGGTTTAACAGGACACCCAGACCAGTGAGTTTTGTGCCATGTGCTGCTGCACTGTGGCACCAGCCCAGCCCAACTGGCCACATGAGCCAGCTGCGCAAGCATCCTGTGTCTCTCCCACACCTGGGACTTTCAACGTTCTGTGGGCAAAAAAGGACCATCTGAGAATGCGGCTAAAACTCATCCTCTGTGCCTTCACTGAGAGCTGCAATCCTGAGTTGCCTCTATGATGCCATCTTCTGTAAAGGCCGATTTTGTTCATTTTTGTGGCTGAATAGTATTTCCTGTTGTGTATGAACCACATTTCTTCTTTGAGACAGAGACTTACTCTGTCACCTAGGCTGGAGTGCAGTGGCACAGTGTCAGCTCACTGCAACCTCCACCTCCTGGGTTCAAATGATTCTCCTGCCTCAGCCTTTCAAGTAGCTGAGGCTACAGGCATCCACCACCATACCTGGCTAATATTTTTATTTTTAGTGGAGATGGGGTTTCACCATGTTGACTAGGCTGCCCTCAGGTGATTCGCCCTCCTTTGCCTCCCAAACTACTGGGATTACAGACATGAGGCACTGCACCTAGACTCCAAAAGTTGTTTTATAATCCTTCTCTGACAATGCCAGGAGTCCCAGATAAAGATGTTGACAGGCCTTTTGCCTCCTGGGAGCCTTATAGTAGAATAATTTTCATTTGCTGTTTATTTATTACTTATTAATTTTATTAATATATTTTATACCTTGGTAAATATATTTTTTTATTTAGCTTACATATACTTAATATTTATAATTATTATTTATTGTATTTATATATATTTATAGATTTATATTAGTCAGCTTATATGTATTTTTATATATTTATAATTATTTTTCTTTAGTGTATTTATGTTTTTATAGATTTATAAATATTTTTATTTATTTTGCTTATATACATTATTATATACTTGTAATTATTTTTATTTGGTTACTTTACATATATTTTTGTAGAATTATAAATACTTTAATTTGTTTAGTTTATATACATTTATATATTAAAAAGATACATTTTAATATACTTATAATTGGGTTTTTTCCCAGCAAACAATATAATCTATTTTATGCTACAGTTGTTTTTATTTAGTTAGTTCATATACATTTTTATTCTTTATTTTATGTGTATTTCATGTCTATTTTATTTATATATTTATTTTGTTTCTATATTTTACTATATTTGTAATTATTTTTTTTTATTTATTTTGTTTATGTGTATTTTTATATAATAATATTTATTTATTTATATTTTATATATTTATAATTTTTATTCATTTTGTTTATGTATTTTTACGTGTTTATAATTTTTCATTATATATTTTAACATATTTATTATTTATTGTATTTATTTTTTATTTTATTTATGTATATTTACTTATTTATAATTGTTTTTATTTTGTTCATATATTTTGATATATTCACAACTTCTATTTAGTCATTTAGTTTATATGATTTTATATTTTGATGGTTATTTCTTTTATAGATTTAAGCTAATGTGCAGAAGCAGTAATTCCTACTGAGAAGAATGGGATGGAAATTATAGAAATGGCAGGAGAGATCACAGTGACAAGTTAAATACATTTCCCAAAACATGGCTGCCCACTGGGTTCTCTGTGAAATTTTAAAAGAAAATATGCTAGATATATTTTGAGAGAATGTCAAACAAACAAAAAAAAACTGTTCATGCTGAGATGCTGAGATTAAATTTCAGCCACAAGAAATGACAGTAATATTAAGAGCCAAGTACTGATAGAAAAAATAATAATCCTTATCACTGAGATCATGGTAGAATGACATATATTTTTCAAAATATTGTTAAAGTAATTTTAAATATAGTTTATTCCATTAACTACATTTCACTGGCTAATTGTGCCCTGCTACAAACTTACACAGTAGACAGAAAACTGCTTTCTCAGTAAGTGAATGAATTCAGAGTGAAATTATCTAATCCTCTCAATCAGTTTGTGTCACAGTTGATTTCTAAATATTCAGAGTCATCAGGAAAGTGTAAAGAGGGCTGATTCTCAATATCCACTTTAAAACACCTCAAAAACTCAAAGTCCAACAGATTATGATTTTTTTAACCTCTTACAAAATTCAGAGCACAGCTCACCCAGCCCCCTCATCCACTCCATCGAGCCACAGAACAGGAACAAAATATCTTTAATAGGATTTTCCAAATATGACTAAATAATGTACAGATTCCTCTCTGAGGTATGAAATCACAGTGAGTTTATTTTAATTCGTTTGATATTTTTTCTCTGTAGATTACCACCCTATCATTAAGGGAAAATGTCTTGCCACATTGCAATTTAAACCAGAAGACTTTATAAATCATTAAAATGGTTCCTAAAATGTCCTCAATTGATATATGCTACCAAGAACCATGTCCAAGTTGGGAAAGAGACTTCTCTCTAAGAAGAGGTGTTTTGAGAATTAATTTATGAATCTGCTGAAATGTTTCTTTCTTATAATTTCAGGAAATCAGGATAGTTCCTTTAGTTTATGCAGAAGCCACTTAAGAGCCAGAGAATGAAACTGAGGTGAGTGAAATCCACAGACACTAACTCCAGTGCTTTCCTGCAGAAAGCACACTGGGTGAATCCCATTCTAGGGAGTGTGTGTGTTTGTGTGCATGTGTGTGTGTGTATCTGTGTGTGTCTATGTGTCTGTGCATGTGTCTGTGTGTGTGTCTGTGTGTCTGTGTCTGTGCATGTGTATGTGTCTGTATGTGGGTCTTTGTGTGTCAGTGTGTCTGTGCATGTGTCTGTGTGTGTGGGTCTGTGTCTTTGTGTGTGTGATTGTCTGTGTGTCTGTGTCTGTGCATGTGTCTGTGTGTGGGTCTTTGTGTGTCTGTGCATGTGTCTGTGTGTGTGGGTCTGTGTCTTTGTGTGTGTCTGTGTGTCTGTTTCTGTGCATGTGTTTATGTCTGTGTGTGTGTCTGTGTCTGTGCATGTATGTCTGTACCATTTATATATTAAGTATATTATTACATATGCTTTGTTTGTTGTGGAATGTGTAACTGTATGCTTTGTTTGTTTTGAAATGTGTAACCTGTACCATTTATATATTGATTAAGTGTATTATTACATATGCTTTGTTGTGGAATGTTTGACCTGTGCCATTTATATATTGATTAAGTGTTCTATTACCTATGCTTTGCTGTGGAATGTTTACCCTGTACCATTTATATATTGATTAAGTGTAATATTATGTATGCTTTGTTGTGGAATGTTTAGCCTGTGCCATTTATATATTGATTAAGTGTACTATTACCTATGCTTTTTTGTGGAATGTTTAGCCTGTACCATTTATATATTAAGTATACTATTGCCTATGCTTTGTTGTGGAATGTTTGACCTGTACCATTTATATATTGATTAAGTATACTCTTACCTATGCTTTGTAGTGGAATGTTTGACCTGTACCACTTATATATTGATTAAATATACAATTATGTATGGTTTCCAGTATGAACTAACCTGGGGAGAACTGGGGCCTGTGTGACCCTGTGCCTGACTATCAAGTCAACAGAAAGTGCTAAGTGAAATTGTCTCCCTGCAAACTCCTTGTAGCTTGTGTTGATAAGGACAGGACCCAGGGAAATACTGCATAGAAAAGTGTGGAGTCCCTGGCAAGAATTCTACCCTCAAGCCTGGACACCTGGCCCCAAATGAAAACTTCACATCCCTTCACATACAGGAAGCATGACAGGAGAGGCCTCAGGAAACATATAAGCATGGTGGAAGGGAAGGAAGAGGGAGGCATGAACATCTCACATGCCTGGAGCAGGAGGAAGATAGCAAAGTGGGAGGTGCTACACATTTTATTTTTTTACTTTTTATTTATTTATTATTTATTTATTTATTTTTAATTATCTTTATTTCATTTCTTTATTATTATTTTTTTTTTAAGATGGGGTTTCACCATGTTGGTCAGGCTGGTCTTGAACTCCTGATCTCAGGTGATCTGCCTGCCTTGGCCTCCAAAATGCTTGGATGACAGGCATGAGCCACCATGCCTGCCCACTTTTTATTTATTTAGACAGGTCTCCATCCGTATTCCACACTGGAGTGCGGTGGTGCGATCTCAGCTCACCTCAACCTCCACCTCCCAGGTTCAAGCGATTCTTCTGCCTCAGCCTCCTGAGTAGCTGGGACTACAGGAGCATGCCACCATGCCCAGCTAATTTTTGTGTTTTTAGTAGAGACAGGGTTTCACCTTGTTGGCCAGGCTGGTCTCAATCCCTTGACCTCATGATCCACCCACCTCAGCCTCCCAAAGTGCTGGGACTACAGGAGCATGCCACCATGCCCAGCTAATTTTTGTGTTTTTAGTAGAGACAGGGTTTCACCTTGTTGGCCAGGCTGGTCTCAATCCCTTGACCTCATGATCCACCCATCTCAGCCTCCCAAAGTGCTGGGATTACAGGCATGAGCCACTGTGCCCAGCCAGTACTAAACATTTTTAAACAACTAGATCTTGTCAGAACTCACTATCACAAGAAAAGCAAGGAAAAAATCTTTCCCCATGATCTAATCCCCTCCTGCCAGACACCGCCTTTGTCACTGGAGAATCACAGTTTGAAGTGACATTTGGGCAGGAACACAAATCCAAATCATATCCAGGGGCAAACTGAAAGAGTTGGAAAGTCACCTTCCCCACCAGTGGGGCTGGGTGGGGGTAGCCCCTCATTTCACAGAGGTACCTGAAAGATGCTTGACATAATTGACTCCTTCTTAGAATAAAGGTTTTGTCTTGCATTTCAAAAGGTACCTTGCCAACAGAGACCAAATGTTACTGCTGGATGTAGGGTATCAGCACCCCAACTCCCTCAGGGGTGGGTGATTCATGCTGTTTCCCAGAACATCACAATGCGATTAAGCTCTAGGTACCCTCTGAAGAGCTGGCTCAATAAATCACCCCTGTCTGGTGGATTCCCTTCCCTGTATAACCTCCCCACGACCGCCTTCTCTGGCCAGAGTTCCTGCCCTTTCCATTACTCAATCCTTAACCTAGAGAGTCTGTTTCTGGGAGAAGCCCAGCTGAGACATCTGACCTAGATTATAGTCAGGAGAGGGTGGTGGGAGAAACAGATAAAAACTATTTTAGACTTAAGGACAATAAATCCCCCATTTAGGCTCAAGCCTGTAATCCCAGCACTTTGGGAGGCCGAGGCAGGTGGATCACGAGGTCAAGAGATTGAGACCATCCTGGTCAAGAGGGTGAAACCCTGTCTCTACTAAAAATACAAAAAATTAGCTGAGCATGGTGGTGCATGCCTGTAGTCTTAGCTACTCAGGAGGCTGAGGCAGGAGAATTGCCTGAACCCAGGAGGCGGAGGTTGCAGTGAGCCGAGATCATGCCATTGAACTCCAGCCTGGGTAACAAGAGCAAAACTCCATCTCAAAAAAAAAAAAAAAAAACTATTTTGGTTGTTTAGGGAGAAATTTTAGCAAGTTGGGCCAGACTGACGATGGATGTGCAGTGGTGAGAGGCATGCACATTGAGGGCCTGCTGATAAATTGCATGGATGGGTATGAGAGACCTAATGCAGTTGTCCATGCTTCTTTTTGTTCTCTCTGATGCTATTGCCCTGAACTTTTTCTACCTCATTTATTTCTCTGTTGTTTGTCCATTTTTTCCCCTCTCCCTTTCACCTTGCCGTATACAGCTCTCCTCCACACCCATCACCTCGATCTGGCTTATTGACATTACTGCAGAGTTTAATTTCACTTTGCACTTTTGCAAACCAGCTCATAGCTGTGAGACGGAAAGCCAAGTGCCAGAGAGAGGGAAATGAACATTCAGTGTCCAAGGTGCAATGAGCATATCGAACAAATATGCAGGATGTGGCATAAAATTGGCATACCACGACAAAGTTTGGAAAAAGAAAACCTGTTAGTCTTTTTTTTTCCATTTTGACCCAGCAATCTGTTAGTCTTTACTGAGGAGTGTTTTTAAATCTCCATCTTTATTGTAAAATCCAGTGGGTATCTATTCGTGCATCTGTCTTTACAGACAAATGCATCCACCTGTACTGGTACATGCACACACAAAGAAACAAACACATAAATAATCAATGAGTAACACCCTTCTAATTGATTGAAGTAGGTTATTTTGCAATGTGAGCCTCCAAGAGAAAAAAGATTTCCATAAGAAGTGGTCCATTAGTACAACAACTATCGTTTCCATAACACATTATAATTTTCAAGAAACTGTATTATTTAGCTCATTTGTGTCTTGTAATAGTTCTGTGAGGCAGGTGACATTAGTACTACCCTCATCATCATCATCACCATCACCACCATGACCATTAATCATCACCATCACATCACCATCACTATTTATGTCATCATCATAATGATTGCCATCACATCATCATCACCATCACATCATCACCATCATGATTGCCATCACATCATCATCACCATCACATCACCATCATCATCATCACCATCATTACCATCATCATCATCACCATTATCATTATCATCATCACCATTATCATTATCATCATCACCATTACCATCATTATTTATGTCATCATCATCATCATGATTGCCATCACATCATCACCATTATATCATCACCATCACCATTACCATCATCATCATCACATCATCCCCATCATCATCACCACCATTACATCACCATCAGCATCACATCATCACCATCATCATCACATCATCACCATCATCATCATCACCATCATCACCATTACATCATCACCATCATCACAATCACATCATCACCATCATCACCATTGCATCATCATCATCATCATCACCACCACCATCACCATCATCATCACATCATCACCATCACATAATCACCATTAACACCATTACATCATCACCATCATCACCATTGCATCCTCATCATCATCACCACCATTACATCATCACCATCACCATCACATCATCACTGTCATCACCATTACATCATCACCATCATCATCACCATCATCACCACCACCACCACCATCATCACAATGACATAATCACCATCACATCATTACCATTATCATCATGACATCATCCCCATCATCATCACCACCATTACATCATCATCATCACCATCATCACCATCACCATCATCATCACCATAACCATCACCATCATCACCAGCACACCATCACCATCACATCATTACCATTATCATCATCACATCATCCCCATCATTATCACCACCATTACATCATCACCACCACCATCACCATCATCACCATCACCATCACATCATCACCATCACATCATCACCATCATCACCATTACATCATCACCATCATCACCACCACCATCACCATCAGCAGCAGCACACCATCTCCATCACATCATTACCATTATCATCATATCATCCCCATCATCATCACCACCATTACATCATCACCATCACATCATCACCATTACATCATCATCATCACCACCACCATCACCACTATCATCAGCACACCATCACCATCACTTCATTACCATTATCATCATCACATCATCCCCATCATCATCACACCATTACATCATCACCATCACATCACCATCATAACCATCACCATCATCACCATGACATCATGACCATCATCACCATCACATCATTCCCATCATCATCACCACCATTACATCATCACCATCACCATCACACCATCACCATCATCATCACCATCATCACCATCACCATCATCATCACCATCACATCATCACCATCATCACCAGCACACCATCACCATCACATTATTACCATTATCATCATCACATCATCCCCATCATCATCACCATTATTACATCATCACCATCACCATCACATCATCACCATTACATCATCACCATCATTATTATCACCACCATCATCATCATCACCATGTTACAAAACAGAAAACTTGGGTCCACAGAAGTTAACCCTTTCCCAAAGCCACACAGCTTAAAATGAATGACAGCACTCTTACCAATTGCTTAGAAATGTGAAACCTTTTTCTTTCTGTACCCACCACTGCTGCTACACACTAGAAACCTTCCTTCAAAGGCTGACGTGGTTTGCCATTTGCCCTCTTCCTCTTCTCTCCTTCCCCCACTTGCTTCCCAGAATGTGAGAGCCACCATCTTGCATCATGAGGACAAGGGGAATATAACCTAGAGAGGCAAAGCAAGGAAAGAAAATGAGCCTTATTTCTGAGGATCTTGTGACACAAAGCCACTATGCAAGCCCTGGACCATGCACCTGAGGGTTACCTTTACATAAGAGAGAAATAAACTTCTGTTGCTTTCAATCACATTTTTTCAGGGTTTCTGTGTCATTCAAGCCAAATCCTGACATAATTTTCAAGCTCCACATAGCCTGAAAATAACTCCCAAGCTCCCACCTTGGTGCACACCTTAAACCCTCTGTAACAACTACCTCTAAAGGGAGCTCAGCCATTTCTCTAATCTGATTGCTTTTAATCCATTGTGCACAGGATACAGGCAGTGACTTTCAAGGCTAGTCCTGAATGGAAACCATTCAACTGCATGGGGTAAACATGCTATGTGGGGGATAAGCATCTGTTTGCAAAGCTCCAGCTCACCCTGAGTAATCTCTGAAACCGCTATTATGAAGCATTAAAAATTTGGTTCGTTCTAAAGCTCACATTTTCCATCTCTGATCTGGGTTGAGTCAGCAAAGGGAGGCAATCAGTTGGCTTGAGACAACTTTTATCCCTCCTAGCAAATTAACCATCACTGCTAAATGAGTTACAAAAGCTTTCAAGCCACTGTCCTGCAAAGTTCCTGTAAAGGGAGTGGATGACTCACCACTGAAAACTGAACCTGGCTGAGAGTGTGGTCAATCCAGACTCTAGTGAGGTATTACTGAGTTTCAGCCTTTCCTGTTTACCTACACCATTGTCCTGGAACATGGCATGCCAAATCCTCCTCTGCAAAGACCACTAACCTTCAAAACACCTCTGTCTCAGGCTGGTTTGCCAACACAATGAGACACCTGATATTCCTGGTCATTCCAGAGAAAGCAATACTTGGGTTACTTATTCTTCACATCCACATAATGCTTTACAAATTACATCATCCAATGAGATCTCAGATTGGAGAAAAGCAAAATACATTTGTTTAGATATGTGGGGATATTGGTTAGCAGGGGGCTCACCAAATTCATTTCAAAAAGGAAGCTGTCATCACAGAGAGGCAGGAAAGTTTATTACAAGCAGTGAGGTCATTATGGGCAGTGAGGCAATGAAGAAAACAGCCTTTGGGATTTATCCCATGCTCCCCTGAAAAGAACCTCTGGGTTTTCTCATGCCAAATATCCAAATGTATCTTGCAGAAGGCAAGTATTTTATTCAGTCCAAAGAAAATGGGATGGAGGGAAAAGTAACTCAGGAAATGACGATTCTAGAATTCAATGTTTTATAATTGTAGAATCCAGACATTCTGCTATACTAGAATTTCAGACATTCAACAATTCATCCTAGAATCCAGATTTCATTCTAGAACTCAGACATTCTACAATTCATCCATGTAGCCAAAACACACTTAAACCTCCAAAGCTACTGAAATAAAAATAAGTTAAAAAGGTGGACAGGCTGGGTGCAGTGACTCAAGCCTTTAATCCCAGCACTTTGGGAGGCCGGGGCAGGTGGATAACGGGGTCAAGAGATAGAGACCATCCTGGTCAACATGGTGAAACCCCGTCTCTACAAAAGATACAAAAAAAATTAGCTGGGCATGGTGGAAATTGACTGTAATCCCAGCTACTCGGGAGGCTGAGGCAGAAGAATTGCCTGAACCCAGGAGGTGGAGGTTGTGGTGAGCCGAGATCACACCATTGCACTCCAGCCTGGGTAACAAGAGCGAAACTCCATCTCAAAAAAAAAAAAAAAAAAAATGTGGACAGGTGGAATAAAACACCATGAGAAGGATGGAGCTGGAAGCTGAATTTTAATGAACATTTCTTTGCACCTATGACCTATCATGGTGGGGTTTCTGGCCTTGTCTAATGCCCTGAAGAAAAATAAAATATTCAGCAAAATTTCTTCAGAGGTGATAGATGCTTCAAGCACTAAGAAGCTGTAAAGTTGAATCGAATTACTTCTGCACCTTTCCAGGGTCCATCAAAGTCTCCAAGTCCAGGACCTTTTGGAACTAGTATGGTCAGACAGCCAGACATCCTAGGCATCTCCTTTCTAGTAAAAAACCCCACAAAATAACAAAATAACCCACCAAGTCTTTTTCACCTCCAGCCTCCCAAGTCCATGAAATGTTTAGGTAATTGGCTATTTCCCTCTTGGAGGCTGCAGTGAGCCAAGATCACATAACTGCACTCCAGCCTGGGTGACAGAGTGATCTCAAAATAATAATAATAACAACAATACCTGTAATCCCAGCACTTTGGGAGGCCAAGGCAGGCAGATCATTTGGTCAGGAATTTGAGAGCAGCCTGGCCAACATGCTGAAATGCCATCTTTACTAAAAACACAAAACCCAGCCAAGTGTGGTGGTATGCACCTGTAGTCCCAGCTACTCGGGAGGCTGAGGCAGCAGAATTTCTTGAACCTGGGAGGTGGAGGTTGCAGTGAGCCGAGATTATGCCACTGCACTGCAGCCTAAACAACCAAGTGAGACTATGTCTCAAAAATATATAATAATACCTGTAATCCCAGCACTTTAGGAGTCTGAGGCAGGTGGATCACCTGAGCTCAGGAGTTCAAGACCAGCCTGACCAACATGGTAAAACCCAGTCTCTACTAAAATATAAAAATCAGCCAGGCATGGTGGCACATGCTTGTAATCCCAGCTACTCAAGAGACTGAGGCAAGGGAAACACTTGAACCCAGGAGGTGGAGGTTGCAGTGAGCCAAGATCATACCACTGCACTCCAGCCTGAGTGACAGAGCCATACTATGTCTCAAAAAAAATTGTATAATGGACCACATCTGGCTTTTATATTCATATGTTGGTGGATATTTGGGATACTCCCACCTCTTGGTGGTGGTGAGAAATGGAACTATCAACAAGGGTAGGCAGTTATCTCTTCAAGATTCTGGGAATTAGGATGTGAAAATGTGAATATGTCTTTTTGGGAGACCACATTCAACCCACTACAATTGCATCCAGTTCTCCTGGATACAAATGAAGTTCCCATACAGTTCCCATCATCTGTGTGTTGTGTGTGTGTCTGTGTCTATGTATCTGTGTATGTATGTGTCTATGTGTTCTGTGTGTCACATGCAGACACACAGACACACTGAGGCAGACAGATACACACACATGCAGAAACACACACACAGACACATACACAAACAGACACACAAATGCACACACAAACACACACAGATGCAAAGACACACAGGCAGACACAAAAATATACAAACACAAAGATATATAGAGGCACAGACACACACAGATACACAAATACACATACAGACACACACATATTCAGACACACAAATACACAGAGGCACAGACACACACATGCAGACACAGAGATGCACAGAACAGACACAGACACACAAATACACACAAACACATACAGATGCACAGAAGCACAGACACACACATGCAGACACACACACACAGACACATAGAGGCACACACACACATACAGACACACAGATACACAGACACACACATGCACTCAAATACACACACAGACACACAGAGTCACAGACACACACATATGCACACACAAAAATTCACACACAAAGTTTCCATGCCTAAAAACTTTTCCTTCTGTTCAACTGAAATTTTGTGTGTTTGACCAACATCTCCTGGGTACTCAGCCCTGCTCCCCACGCCAGCTCCTGGTACCTGTCATTTTACCACCTGCTTCTGTGAGAAGTAGGTGAGGTCACAGGTACACTGAATAGCTTGACTTAGTTATTCTAGTGCATATTATTGTATCAAAGCATCATGTTGCATGTCATCAATATAGGCAATTTTTATTTGCATTATTAAAACAAACTGCATTCTTTAAAAATGTTTAGAGATTACATTGCACTATTTAAAACAATGAAAACAGGCCGGGCACAGTGGCTCATGCCTTTAATCCCAGCACTTTGGGAGGCCGAGCTGAGAGGATCATCTGAGGTCTGGAGTTCGAGATCAGCTTGGCCAACATGATGAAACCCCATCTCTACTAAAAATATAAAAATCAGCTAGTCATGGTGCATGCCTGTAATCCCAGGTGCTCAGGAGGCTGAGGTAGTAGAATTGCTTGAAGCCCAGGAGGTGGAGGTTGCAGCGAGCTGAGATTGCGCCACTGCACTCCAGCCTGGGTGGCAAGAGCAAAACTCTGTCTCAAAATAAACAAATACATGAAAATCAATAAAAACAAGACAATGAAAGTATTAAAACATGAAATAAAATTGATTTTTAAATTGGCAGCTGTAAAATACGCAGCTCAACCTTTGTTCCTAGCCTGATGCTTTTATTTCCTAATTTTCCTTTTTACTCCAAAATTGAATCCAATAGTAACAACCAGTCTCTGAGCCTTTCTGCAGGAAAAAAAAAGAGTGAAGGCAAAAATTCTAAACAAAAACTGAAACCTGATACAAAGGACCTACTTTTTAAGTAGGTGGTTTTCAATGTCTGTCCTAAGATAAAAAGAAAACGGGGGATTTTCCAAGATGGCATCGTAGAAAGAACTCAGGATTGCAGCTCTCAGTGAAGATGCAGAGGGTGAGTCCTAGCCACATTCCCAGACAGACCTTTGTTGCCCACAGAACGGGAAAATTCCCAGGTGTAGGAGAGACATGGGATGCCAGGGCAGCTGGTGACTGGGCTTGCATGGCCAGTTTGGCCAGTGCTTTGGCTGGTGCTTCCACTGGTGCCGCAGCGCAGTGACACCCAGCAGAAAACTCACTGGTCTGGGTGCCCTGTTAAACTGGCAATCTGAGATTTGGAAGGGCAGACTGATATGTCCATCTGATTAAATGGGACTTGGACAATGAGCCAGACCAGGAGCTTCCTGGGAAGCGTAATTTGAGCCAGTGCAGCGGGCAGTGGCATGGGAGATCGCACAAATTCCAGTGCCCTATCAGCAAGCTACTGGGGCACCAGTGAGAGTCTCACCATTCAAATTGGGAGAAAAAGAGAGAGAGAGGACAGACTCTGAGGCGGGGAGCCAGGTGATGGGGCTCAGCGGGTCCCACCATCACAGGGACAAGCAGGGTGGCAATTGGAGGCACTTGGGGTTGAGAGTTGCCGCTGCTGGCCAGGACGGTGCAGCCCAGTGGGGTTGGGGTATCTGCCACTATGAATGCAATCCACCCCTACTGAGGAACATGCCCACTGCTGACGCAGCCTGCCATTGCTGAGGCAACCCACCATAACAGAGAGAATCCACCAATAGGGTGGAGATTACCACAGTAGAACAGAGCCCCACAGCAGCAGGACAGAATCTCAACAGGCAAATAGTGAATAGGCTGCCACCTAGCGGGGCAGGACAGTGCAACAGATATTCATAAAGAGAGCCCCAACTCACTGAGACAGAGCATCTGAGGGAAAAAAAGGGGGGGTTTATAACACAGGTCTCCAACAACCCTGAATGAACAATGGAGCTCACAGCTCAGCACTGGAGCTCCTATAAAGTACAGACCATCTCCTCAAGCAGCTCCCTGACTCCTGTATATCCAAAGAGTCACCTCAAAAAAGGACCAATCAGACTGACATTTTGTGAGCATCATTCTGGGACAAAGATAGCAGAAGAAGAAACTGGTAGCATCCCTCACTGTTCCGCAGCTGCTACAGGTGTACCCCAGATAAGCAGGACCTGGACTGGACCTCAGCAGTCATACAGCAGAGGAGCTAGACAGTTAGAAGGAAAACTAAATAACAGAAATACTTCATCATCAACAATCTGGGCATCCACTCAGAGACCCAATCGAAAAATCAGGAACTACTAAGATGACAGGTGAATAAATCCACAAAGATGAAAAGAAACCAGCACAAAAAGAAGGAAAACATCCGAAACCAAAACACCTCACCTTCTACAAAGGACCAAAACTCCTCACCAGCAAGGGAACAAAGCTGGACAGAGAATGAGTGTGACAAAATGATGGAATTATCCATATTCAGAAGATGGATAATGACAAACTTCAGTGAGCTAAAAGAACATGTCCTAAATCAATGCAAAGAAACTAAGAACCTTGAAAAAAGATTCGAGGAAATGATAACAAGAATGGACAACTTAGAGAGGAATATAAATGAGTTGAAGAAGCTGAAAACACAACACAAGAACTTTGTGAAGCATGCACAAGTTTCAACAGCCAAATCGACCAAGCAGAAGAAAGAATATCAGAAGTCAAAGATCAACTCAATGAAATAAAATGAGAAACCAAGATTAGAGGAAAAAGCGCAAAAAGGAATGAACAAAATCTCCAAGAAATGTGGGACTATGTGAAGAGACCCAACCTACATTTGATAGGTGTACCAGAATGTGATGAAGAGAATAAATCCAAGCTGGAAAATACTCTTCAGAATATTATCCAGGAAAATTTCCCCAATCTAGCAAGGCAGGCCAATACTCAAGTCCAGGAAATACAGAGAACACCACAAAGATATTCCACAGGAAGAGCAACCCCAAGGCACATAATCGTCAGATTCACCAGGGTTGAAATGAAGAAGAAAATACTAAGGGCAGCCAGAGAGAAAGGTCGGGTCACCCACAAAGGGAAGCCCATCAGACTCACAGCAGATCTCTTGGCAGAGACTCTACAAGCCACAAGAGAATGGGGACCAATATTCAACATCCTTAAAGAAAAGAACTTTCAACCCAGAATTTTATATCCAGCCAAACTGAGCTTCATAAGTGAAGGAAAAATAAAATCCTTCGTGAACAAGCAAGTACTCAGAGATTTTGTCACCACTAGGCCTGCTTTACAAGAGCTCCTGAAAGAGGCACTAGACATAGAAAGAAACAACCAGTACCAGCCATCCTAAAAGCATACCAAATGCTAAAGACCATCAACAAAATGAAGAATCTACATGAACCAATGGGCAAAACAGTCAGCTAGCATCAAAATGGCAGTATCAAATTCACATATAACAATATTAACCCTAAATGTAAATAAGCTAAATGCACCAATCAAAAGAAACAGACTGGCAAATTGGATAAAAACCAAAACCCATCAGTGTGCTGTATCCAGGAAACCCACCTCACACGCAAGGATACACAAAGGCTCAAACTAAAGGGATGGAGGAAGATTTACCAAGCAAATGGACAGCAAAGAAAAGCAGGAGTTGCAATTCTCGTCTCTGATAAAATAGACTTTAAAGCAACAAAAATCAAAAGAGACAAAGAAGGTCATTACATAATGGTAAAAGGATTGATACAAAAAGAGCAGCTAACGATCCTAAATATATATGGACTCAATGCAGGAGCACCCAGATATATAAGGCAAGTTCTTAATGACTTACAAAGAGACTTAGTCTCCTACACAATAATAGTGGGAGACTTTAACACTCCACTGTCAATATTCAACAGATCAACCAGACAGAAAAATTAACAAGGATATCCAGGACTTGAACTCAGACCTGGAACAAGCAAACCTGATAGACATTTACAGAACTCTCCACCCCAAATCCACAGAATATACATTCCTCTCAGCACCACATCACACCTACTCCAAAATTGACCACATAATTGGAAGTAAGACACTCCTCAGCAAAAGCAAAACAACTGAAATCATAACAAACAGTCTCTCAGACCATAGTGCAATCAAGTTGGAACTCAGAATTCAGAAAATAACTCAGAACCACACAGCTTCATGAAAACTGAACAACTGGCTCTTGAATGTTGATTGGATAAACAATGAAATGAAGGTAGAAATAAAGAAGTTCTTTGAAACCAATGAGAATGAAGACACAACATACCAGAATCTCTGGGACATATTTAAAGCAGTCTGTAGAGGAAAATATATAGCAATAAGTGCCCACATGAGAAGAGTGGAGAGATCCAAAATTGACACCCTATCATCAAAATTGAAAGAGCTAGAGGAGCAAGATCAAAAAAGCTCAAAACCTAGCCGAAGACAAGAAATACATAAGATCAGAGCAGAACTGAAGGAGATAGAGACAAGAAAAACTCTTCAAAAAATCAATAAATCCAAGAGCTGGTTTTTCGAAAAGATCAACAAAATAGACAGATCACTAGCCAGACTGATAAAAAAGGAAAGAGAGAACAACCAAATAGATGCAATAAATAATGATAAAGGGGAAACCACCACAGATTCCCCAGAAATTCAAACCATCATCAGAGAATACTACAAACAACTCTATGCACATAAACTAGCAAACCAGGAAGAAATGGATAAATTCCTGGACACCTGTGTCCTCCCAAGCCTAAACCAGGAGAAAGCCAAAGGTATGAATAGACCAATAACAAGGTCTGAAGTTGAGGCAGCAATTAAGAGCATACCACATAAAAGAAGCCCAGGTCCAGATGGGTTCACAGCTGAATTCTACCAGACACACAAAGAGGATCTGGTACCATTCCTTCTGAAACTATTCCAAATAATTCAAAAAGAGGGAACCCTTCCCAAATCATTTTATGAGACCAACATCATCCTGATACCAAAACCTGGCAGAGACTCAACAAGAAAAGAAAACTTCAGGCCAATATCCATGATGAACATAGATGCAAAAATCTTCAATAAAATACTGGCAAACTGATTGCAACAGCACATTAAAAAATTTATCCATCATGATCAAGTAGGATTCATCCCGGGGATGCAAGGCTGGTTCAACATATGCAAGTCTATAAATGTAATTCACCACATAAACAGAAGCAAAAACAAAAACCACATGATTATCTCAATTGACGCAGAGAAGGCATTTGACAAAATTCAACAGCGCTTTATGCTAAAAACCCTCAATAAACTTGGTATTGATGGAACATATCTCAAAGTAATAAAAGCTATATATGACAAACCAACAGCCAATATCATACTTAATGGGCAAAAACTGGAAGCATTCCCCTTGAAATCTGGCACTAGACAAGGATGCCCTCTCTCACCACTTCTATTCAACATAGTACTGGAAGTTCTAGCCAGAGCAATCAGGCAAGAAAAAGAAATAAACGGTATTCAAATAGGAAAGGTGGAAGCCAAATTATCTCTATTTGCAGATGACATGATAGTATACCTAGAAGACCCCATCACCTTAGCCCAAAAACTCCTGAAACTGATAAGCAACTTCAGCAAAGTCTCAGGATATAAAATCAATGTGGAAAAATCACAAGCATTCCTATACACCAATAACAGACTTAAAGAGAACCAAATCAAGAACGAACTGCCATTCACAATTGCTACAAAGGAAATAAAATACCTAGGAATACAACTCACAAGGAATGTAAGGGACCTCTTTAAGGAAAACTAAAAACTACTGCTCAACAAAATTAGAGAGGACACAAACAGATGGAGAAACATTCCTTGTTCATGGTTAGAAAGAATCAATATCATGAAAATGGCTATACTGCCCAAAGTAATTTACACAATCAATGCTATCCCCATCAAACTACCATTGAATTTCTTCACAGAACTGGAAAAAAATCATCATGAACTTCATATGGAACCAAAAGAGAGCCTGCAGAGCCAAGTCAATTCTAAGCAAAAAGAACACAGCGGGAGGCATCACACTACCAGACTTCAAACTATACTACAAGGCTACAGTAATCAAAACAGCATGTTACTGGTACCAAAACAGAGATATAGACCAATGGAACAGAACAGAGGCATTGGAGGCAACGCAACATATCTACAACCATATAATCTTTGATAAACCAGACAAAAACAAGCAATGGGGAAAGGATTCCCTATTTAATAAATGGTGTTGGGAAAACTGGCTAGCCATGTGCAGAAAGCAGAAACTGGACCCCTTCCTGACACCTTACACTAAAATTAACTCCAGATGGATTAAAGACTTAAACATAAGACCTGACACCATAAAAACCCTAGAAGAAAATCTAAGCAACACCATTCAGGACATAGGAGTAGGCAAGGACTTCATGACTAAAACACAAAAAGCATTGGCAACAAAAGCCAAAATAGACAAATGAGACCTAATCAAACTCCACAGCTTCTGCACGGCAAAAGAAACAGTCACTAGAGTGAATCAGCAACCATCAGAATGGGAAAAAATCTTTGCAGTTTATGCATCAGACAAAGGGCTGATATCCAGAATTTACAAAGAACTCAAACAGATTTGCAGGAAAGAAACAAACAAGCCCATTCAAAAATGGGCAAAGGATATGAACAGACACTTTACAAAAGAAGACATACATGAGGCCAACAAACACATGAAAAAATGCTCCTCATCACTGGTCATTAGAGAGATGCAAATCAAAACCACATTGAGATACCACCTCATGCCAATTAGAATGGCCATCATTAAAGAATCTGGAGACAGCAGATGCTGGAGAGGATGTGGAGAAATAGGAACACTCTTACACTGTTGGTGGGAGTGTAAATTAGTTCAACCATTGTGGAAGACAGTGTGGCGATTCCTCAAGGACCTAGAAATAGAAATTCCATTTGACCCAGCAATCCCATTACTGGGTATATATCCAAAGGACTATAAATCATTCTACTATAAGGACACATGCACACGAATGTTCATTGCAGCACTGTTTACAATAGCAAAGACCTGGAACCAACCCAAATGCCCATCAATGATAGACTGGACTGGAAAAATGTGGCACATATACACCATGGACTATTATGCAGCAATCAAAAATGATGAGTTTGTGTCCTTTGTAAGGACATGGATGAATCTGGAGAATATCATTCTCAGCAAACTGACACAAGAACAGAAAAGGAAATACCGCATATTCTCACTCGTAGGCAGGTGAGAGAAATGAGAACACATGGACACAGGGAAGGGGCCTACTACACACTGGGGTTTATTGGGGGAAATGGGGGAGGGACAGCCAGGGGGGAGTTGGGGAGTGATAGCCTGGGGAGAAATGCCAAGTGTGGGTGAAGGGGAGGAAGGCAGCAAAACACACTGCCATGTGTGGACCTATACAACTATCTTGCACGTTCTGCACATGTACCCCAAAACCTATAATGCAATAAAAGTTAAAAAAATAAAAATAAATAAATAAATAAATAAGAAAAAGAAAACACACTTCTGAGATGATTCCAAAAATTCACCTTGACATCTAACAATTATTAGCAGGGACGTCGTATTGGTTAGCTGTGGGTCAGATAAACAGGATGTAGAACCTGTTCTGAAAAATTCATGGTTATGTGAGAGTGTGACATTCACAGCATTTGACAGCACTCACCTTTAACAGAAAAAATTAAGCATGTTTGGGGGATGGAGGCTCTTGGCCTTTCAAGAGGGTGGTGGTGTTTTGGAGGTGGAGTGTTGTTTTTTTTTCCTGGATGAGACAGACTCTAAAAGAACAATCATGTTGGAACAGCAACACTGTGATTTTCCTTCCCAAAGAGAACAAATTGCTTGTTCCCTTCCCAGATCATCAATCAGCCTGGCTTCTCTGCACATCTGCCAAAGACGAAGAAGCTTTTGACAAAGTCGCTATGAATGCATTCTGGAAGCAAAATGAGCTACGGGTCCCAGGGATGGCAGATGGAAACGCTCTGGAATGGTGGTGCTAATGATTTGTTTATTTGTTTATTTAGTTATTTATTTTTGGAGATGGAGTCTCACTCTGTCACCCAGGCTGGAGTGCAGTGGCCCAATCCCGGTTCATTGCAACCTCTGCCTCCTGGGTTTAAGCCTCTCCTACCTCAGCCTCCCAAGTAGTTGGGATTACAGGCCTGCACCACCACACACAGCTAATTTTGTATACTTAGTAGAGACAGGGTTTCCCTGTGTTACCCAGGCTGATCTCGAACTCCTTACCTCAGGTGATCTACCCACCTCAGTTTCCTAAAGTGCTGGATTATAGGGGTGAGCCACTGCATCCCACCAATGCAATTATTTATTTTTATAAAAAAACTAAACAGATATTTTCTAGGGGCCATAGTATGAAGAATGCTTGCAGCAACTGGCTCTAGGCTGCTGTGCTCTGTGCTGAAAATTGCAATTGCTAGAATTTGAATTGCACTGGGACAGTGTTTTCTGAATCTTTTGGAGCAAATGCAAGAGAAAAGTGAAGGCAATGCAGAGAAATTATCCAGTGCTTGGTGGTCTGCCCAGGCAGCATGGGAGAATGTTGCTTAGTCAAGCACATATCCTAAAATGAACTGAACTCCAGAATTAGACAGACTGCACCCCATCATGGTGGGCACATGGCACAGTGGGGTGGAGGGATTAAGGGAGGTGTCACAATGGAGATCCTCTTCCTGAACTGCTCCATGAGGCAGGGCTGCCACCCCACTGGCTCCAATGAATGGGTTAGACAACTAGCCACAGTCTAGGATTCCTTGATTTAACAGCCATCTCACACCATGGGCAGGATGGCCAGCACGGTGGCTCTCAAACCATTCTTGTACATGTAACTTGTGAAACTGGAACTCTGACTCAATGGAACTATGGGAGCCTGAGATGCTGATTTTCTAATAAGGTACCCAGTGAGACTCCCTGTCTTAAATTGCTGTATCACTTCATTCACTCATTTGAAGGACTTTTTGAATATGTAGAGGATGTAACTGACAGTCTTGGTGCCTGCTTGAAATACAACCCTTGTATGATATACATTGAAAAGCACAAGGACATAGAAATAGAAATTCCATTTGACCCAGCAATTCCATTACTGGGTATATATCCAAAGGATTATAAATCATTCTACTCTAAGGACACATGCACACGAATGTTCATGGCAGCCCTGTTTACAATAGCAAAGACCTGGAACCAACCCAAATGCCCATTGATGATAGACTGGACTGGGAAAATGTGGCACATATACACCATGGAATATTATGCAGCCATGAAAAGGATGAGTTTGTGTCCTTTGTAGAGACATGGATGAACCTGGAAACCATCCTTCTCAGCAAACTGACACAAGAACAGAAAATGAAATACCACATGTTCTCACTCATAGATGGGTGATGAACAATAAGAACACATAGACACAGGGAGGGGAGCATCAGACACTGGGGTCTATTGAGGGAAATAGGGGAGGGACAGTGGAGGGGGAGCTCCGGAAGGATAGCATGGAGAGAAATGCCAGATGTGGTGAAAGGGAGGAAGGCAGCAAATCACACTGCCACCTGTGTACCTATGCAACAATCTTGCATGTTCTGCACATGTACCCCAAAACCTAAAATGCACTTTAAAAAAAAAAGAAAAGCACAATGTTTCCTCCATGACCAGGAAGCATGCTTTGCAAGTGGGGGACAAGAGCTATTATACATTCATCCATGAGATTCTCCTCATCTCCTTCCTATGCTGCCTGGAGGATGGGGTCACCAACAGTGACAAACACATATGCAAAAATTTTTTAAAGCACAGATATTTAGATTTGAACATGCTGTCTCATGGATGTCAGAGCAGCAGGGATCACCATGTGACATCTTTGCTATGGAGTATTCACAACTAACCTAAGAAAAAAATAAGATTCCTTTCTTTTCATTGTTGTTTTCATTTTGGTTTGTTTTTTGTTTATTGATTTTTTTTTTGAGACCAAGTCTTGCTGTCGCCCCCATGCTGGAGTGCAGTAGTGAGATCGCACCTCACTGCCACCTCTGCCTCTTGGGTTCAAGTGATTCTCCCACCTCACTCTCCCAAATAGCTGGGATTAAAGATGTCCACCAGCACACCCAGCTAATTTATTGTTATATTTAGTAGAGATGGGATTTCACCATATTGGCCAGGCTGATCTTGAACTCCTGACCTCAGGTGGTCTGCCTGCCTCTGCCTCACAGAGTGCTGGGATTATAGGTATGTGCACCACACCAACCTTAGAGTCTTTCTTGCTTTTTTCCTTTTTTGAGACAGGGTCTTGTTCTGTTGCCCAGGCTGCAGTGGAGTGAATCACAGTCATAGCTCACTGCAGCCTCAAGCTCCCTAGCTCAAGCAATCCTCCTGTCTCAGCCTCCCTAGTAGCTGGGACTACAGCTATATGCCACCATGCCTGGCTAATTTTATCACTGTTTGGTAGAGCTGGGGTCTCACTATGTTTCCCAGGCTGGTCTTGAACTCCTAGGCTCAAGTGATCCTTGCACCTCAGCCTCCCAAAGTGGCTGCAATTACAGGCATGAGCCACTGCACTCAGAAAATCAGATTCTTGGTTCATGATGGAGGTTAAGGCAAGCTGGTATTTTTTGCCCAAAGACTTGACTCTCTGCCTTTGTCATTTTTAAGCAGCCATCAGCCCTGTTACAGCTCCCATCAATCACACTCTGTTATATAGCTTTGCTGCAAGCAAGAAGCATATACTTAGAGTCTTTTCATTTATTTATTTATTTATTTTTGAAGACAGGGTCTCACTCTGTCACCCAGGCTGGAGTACAGTGGCATGGTCTGGGCTCACCGCAAGCTCCACCTCCCGGGTTCAAGCGATTCTCCTGCCTTAGCCTCCCCAAGTAGCTGGGATTACAGGCACGTGCCAGCACACCCTGCTAATTTTTGTATTTTTAGGAAAGACGGGGTTTCACCACGTTGGTCAAGCTGGTCTCGAACTCCTGACCTTGTGATCCGCCCGTGCTGGCATTCCAAAGTGCTAGGATTACAGGCATGAACCCATCATACCCAGCCTAGAGTCTTGTAAGTACAGAAAAATAACTGGCTTTAGTTTTTCTTTAAGCAGTGGTTGATGATTGTAGAAACAGTTGACTATTTTCATGATTCATGCAAGTACATTCAAGTAAATAAGAGTCCATGAGATTTTGGCAAAAAAAAAGAAAAACTGTTGCTCTTCAGTTTGCTGTTTTAATCATTATGGCTTCTTCTGTCTATTTCCAGATTTTCAGAGAAGAGGAAATCCAGTACCTAGAGTGCAATACAATACCTTGATCCACAGTCTCCTTCCTTAGCAAACCGCATAGACACACACATTGCACAGAGGTACACAGACACACACACATGCAGACACACAAATACACACACAGGCACACACAGACACACCACACACATTACACAGAGGCACACACACACAGGCACACACATACAGACACATTACACACATTACACAGAGGCACACAGACACACACACAGGCATACACATACAGAAACACCACACATATATTACACAGGCACACAGACACACACACACACCACACACATTACACAGGCAAACAGACACACACACAGGCACACACACAGACACACCACACACACATTACACAGAGGCACACAGACACACACACATTCAGACACACAAATACACACAGGCACACACATACAGACACACCACACACACAGATTTCACAGAGGCACACAGGCACACACACCTACAGACACACCAAACACATATTACACAGGCACACACACACAGACACACCACACACATTACACAGAGGCACACACATAGGCACACACATTACACAGAGGCACACACAGGCACAAAAATACAGACACACCACACACATATTACACAGGCCTACAGACACACACACACACCACAAACACACATTACACAGAGGCAAACAGACACACACACAGGCACACACATACAGACACACCATACACACATTACACAGAGGCACACACACAGGCACACATACAGACACACCACACACATATATTACACAGGCACACAGACACACACAGGCACACACAGGCACACCACACACACATTACACAGAGGCACACTGAAACACACACATGCAGACACACAAATACATACACAGGCACACACATACAGACACATCACACACAGATTACACAGAGGCACACAGGCACACACACATACAAACACACCACACACATATTACACAGGCACACATACAAACAAACAGACACCACACAGACATTACAGAGGCACACACACACACAGGCACACATACAGACACACCACACACATATTACACAGGCACACACACACACAGGCACACACACAGACACACCACACACACATTACACAGGCACATACACACATGAGACACACAAATACACAGGCACACATAGACACACCACACACACACATTACATAGGCACACACATGTTACACAGGCACACACATACACACAGGCATGCACACACAGACACACCACACACATTACACAGAGGCACACAGGCACACACACATGCAGACACACAAATACACACAGGCACACACAGACACACCAAACACATTACACAGACACATAGGCACACACATACAGACACATCACACACACATTACACACAGGCACACACATACAGACACACCACATACAGACACACACATTACACAGAGGCCCACAGACACACACACAGACACACCACACACATTACACAGAGACACACAGACACACACATGCAGGCACACACACAGACACATCTCACACACAGACACACACATTATACAGAGGCACACAGACACACACAGGCACATCACACACACACACATTACACAGAGGCACACAGACACACACATACAGACACACCACACACATTTGCTAAGGAAGGAGACTTTGGATCAAGGGATTGTATTGCACTCTAGGCACTGGATTTCCTCTTTCAGCTTTTTCTTTTGATGACAACTCAATTAATACAAAGTACACTCTGTAGATGACCTAGAATTTTTTTTTCTTTTGAGACACAATCTCTCTCTGTCACCCAGGCTGGAGTACGGTAGTGTGATATTGGCTCACTGCAACCTCAGTGTCCCAGCTTCAAGCAATTCTCCTGTCTCAGCCTCCCAAATAGCTGGGACTACAGGTGCTCTCAAGCACACCTGGCTAATTTTTCAAATTTTAGTGGACACCAGGTTTCACCATGTTGACCAGGATGGTCCTGATCTCCTGACCCCATGATCCAACTGCCTTGGCCTCCCAAAATGCTGGGATTACAGGGGCATGCCACAACATTTAATTTTATTTACTTATGTATATTATTTATTTAGTAGTGATGAGGTTTCATCATGTTGGCAAGGCTAGTCTTGAACTCCTGACCTCAGGTGATCTACCTGCCTTGGCCTCCCAGAGTGCTGGGATTACAGGGGCATGCCACCACATCTAATTTTGTTTATTTATGTATATTATTTCTTTAGTAGTGATGAGGTTTCTCCATGCAGGCCAGGCTGGTCTTGAGCTCCTGACCTCAGGTGAGCTACCTGCCTCTGCCTCCCAGAGTGCTGGGATTACAGGGGCATGCCACCACATCTGACTAATTTTATTTACTTATTTATTGATACTGTTTTTTTTTTTAGTAGTGATGAGGTTTCATCACGTTGGCCAGGCTGGTCTTGAACTCCTGACCTCAGGTGATCAACCTGCCTTGGCCTCCCACAGTGCTGGGATTACAGGCATTAGCCACCACACCTGGAGACCTACATTTCTGTCATTTTGTTTCTCTTTGTTTTCTTTAGTAGAAAATTCTTTATCTACTTATTGTACGAGATCCCTCTCAACATCACTTCTGACAGTTTTTACATGTGTCCTTAATGTGCAAACCACAACATACTTTTTGTTTTTTATGGAGTCGCATTTTGTCACCCAGGCTGGAGTGCAGTGGTGCAATCTTGGCTCACTGCAATCTCTGCTTCCCCAGTGGAAGTGATTCTCCCACCTCAGTCTCCCAAGTAGCTGGGTTACAGACCTGTGCTGCCACATGTGGCTAATTTTTGTATTTTTAGTAGAGATGGGGTTTTGCAATATTGATCAGGCTGGTCTCGAACTCCTGACCTCAAGTAATCTGCCCACCTCAGCCTCCCAAAGTGCTGGGATTACAGGCAAGAGCCACTGCAGCCAGCCTGTTTTCTCTGTCCTTAAATCTTACATTGAGGATGTTCCATAATTATCACGCTACATACAAGCCACACTTTTTCCCATAAAGTTCCCATGGTCTTTGTGTGTACCCATAAAGTTCCCGCTGTCTGTCTGTTGTGTGTCTGTGTATTTCTGTGTCTGCATGTGTGTGTGTCTGTGTGCCTCTGTGTAATGTGTGTGTCTGTGTGGTGTGTCTGTATGTGTGTGTCTGTGTGTGTATATATGTGTCTGCATGTGTGTCTGTGTGCCTCTGTGTAATGTGTGCATGTGTGTGTGATGTGTCTGTGTGTGCGCCTGTGTGTTCCTGTGTGCCTCTGTGTAATGTGCATGTGTGTGGTATGTGTGTCTGTTTGTGTTCATGTGTGTTCCTGTGTGCCTCTGTGTAATGTGCATGTGCATGGTGTGTCTGTATGTATGTGCCTGTTTGTGTATTTGTGTGTCTGCATGTGTGTGTGTGTCTGTGTGCCTCTGTGTAATGTGTGGTGTGTCTGTGTGTGGTGTGTCTGTGTGTGTGTCTGTGTGCCTCTGTGTAATGTGTGTGTCTGTGTGTGTGGTATGTCTGTGTGTGCCTGTGTAATGTGTGTGGTATCTGTGTGTGTCTGTGTGCCTCTGTGTAACGCGTGTGTGGTGTGTCTGTGTGTGTATGTATGTGGTCTGCATGTGTGTGTGTCTGTGTGCCTCTGTGTAATGTGTGTCTGTGTGTGATGAGTCTGTGTGTGTGTGCCTGTGTGTGTCTGTGTGCCTCTGTGTAATGTGCATGTGTGGTGTGTCTGTATGTGTGTGTCTGTGTGCCTCTGTGTAATGTGTGTGTGGTGTGTCTGTGTTGTGGTGTGTCTGTGTGTGTCTGTATGCCTGTTATTGTGTGTGTGTGGTGTCTGTGTGTGTATCTGTGTGTCTGCATGTGTCTGTGTCTGTGTGCCTCTGTATGTGTGTGTCTGTGTGTGGTGTGCCTGTGTGTGTGTCTGTGTGCCTGTGTAATGTGTGTGGTGTGTGTGTGTCTGTATGTGTGTTTCTGTGTGCCTCTGTGTAATGTGTTGTGTGTCTGTGTGTGCCTGTGTCTGTATGTGTGTGTGTGCCTCTGTGTAATGTGTGTGGTGTCTGTGTGTGTGTCTGTGTGCCTGTGTATTGTGTGTGTGCATTGTGTCTGTGTGTGCCTGTGTGTGTATCTGTGTGTCTGCATGTGTTTGTGTCTGCATGCCTCTGTATAATGTGTGTCTGTGTGTGGTGTGTCTGTATGTGCGTGCCTATGTGTGTCTGTGTGCCTGTGTAATGTGTGGTGTGTACGTGTGTGTCTGTATATGTGTGTCTGTGTGCCTCTGTGTAATGTGTGTGGTATGTCTGTGTGTGCCTGTGTGTGTCTGTATGTGTGTATGTCTGTGTGCCTCTGTGTAATGTTTGTGTGGTGTGTATGTGTGTGCCTGTATGTGTATTTGTGTGTCTGCATGTGTGTGTCTGTGTGCCTCTGTGTAATGTGTGTGGTGTGTCTGTGTGTGCCTGTGTGTGTCTGTATGTGTGTATGTCTGTGTGCCTCTGTGTAATGTGTGTGGTGTGTCTGTGTGGTGTGTCTGTATGTGTGTGTCTGTGTGCCTCTGTATAATGTGTGTGTGTTTAGTGTGTCTGTATGTGTGTGCCTGTGTTTGTGTCTGTGTCCCTGTGTAATGTGTGTGGTGTGTATTTGTGTGTATGTGTGTGTGTATGTGTGCATCTGTGTAATGTGTGGTGTGTCTGTATGTGTGTGCCTGTGTGTGTCTGTGTGCCTGTGTAATGTGTGTGTGGTGTGTCTGTATGTGTGTGCCTGTGTGTGTATGTGTGTGTCTGCATGTGTGTGTGGCTGTGTGCCTCTGTGTAATGTGTGTGGTGTGTCTGTGTGCCTGTGTGTAGTGTATCTGTATGTGTATGTGTCTGTGTGCCTGTGTAATGTGTGTGTGGTGTCTGTGTGTGTCTTTGTGTGCATTTATGTGTCTGCATATGTGTGTGTCTGTGTGCCTCTGTGTAATGTGTGTCTGTGTGTGGTGTGTCTGTATGCATGTGCCCGTGTGTGTGTGTGTTCCTCTGTGTAATGTGTCTGTGTGTGGTGTGTGTGTATGTGTGTGTCCATGCCTGTATAATGTGTTTGTCTGTGTGTGGTGTCTGTATGCATGTGGCCATGTGTGTGTGTCTGTGTGCCTCTGTGTGTCTGCATGTGTCTAGTAAGCTGCAGCCATCATGACAATATCATCCCCCAACCATGTGCACATCCTTCCCTGCAGACCTCACAGCGTGGCTACAACGTTAGCAAGATGGAGAGCGTCCTTGTGTGTATATGCTGGACCCGTCCTCTTCCCTGTCTCCCCTGCAGCCTGCAAAGTAGGGGGCCTGGCAGGAAGGGTGCAGGTCGGGGATGTTGGAAGAGGCTTATGCAATGCACAGGGCCCTGAGGGGCTTTGTGCTCAATGAGCCACAGCTGATGTGCACGCAGACACCTGCTGATGAAGAGACCTCTCCGTGCCCTCACAGACAGGGCAGCTCACAGAGGGCCAGGGCCCACCTCGTGGGGACTGCTGAGGGCATCAAGTCTTTTGGGTGCATGTGGAACCTTTCAGAAATCGTAGCACAGGAAAAGGTCAACTCGGGACTTCAACTGTATCAGGAGGGTGTGTCCAAAGTATCAGTCAGCTGTTCAATCACATTTCGATACTGCTTGCAAGTTCAATAGAAACTAGGAATCGGGCAGCAGAAACACAGATTCCTCCCTCCCCTCCTCCTTTCTTTCCTCCTTTCCTTTGTTGAACTCTTTTTCTTTCTTTCTTTCTTTCTTTCTTTTTTTTTTTTTTTTTTTTTTTTTTTTTTGAGACGGAGTTTCACTCTTGTTACCCAGGTTGGAGTGCAGTGGTGCAATCTCGACTCACCGCAACCTCCGCCTCCTGGGTTCAGACAATTCTCCTGCCTCAGCATCCTGAGTAGCTGGGACTACAGGCACGCACCACCATGCCCAGCTAATTTTTGGTATTTTTAGTAGAGACGGGGTTTCACCACGTTGATCAGGATGGTCTCGATCTCTTGACCTCGTGATCCACCCGCCTCGGCCTCCCAAAGTGCCGAGATTACAGGCGTGAGCCACCACGCCTGGCTTGGACTCTTTCTATGGTTGAGGGACACTGTGGACAAAAGGACCCTGAGTGCCAATGACACCCCCATCCCTCTCGATAACTTCATCTCAGAGAGAAGCTGAGCTGTCAACACAGCAGCATGCCACACATCCAAGTCACGGCAACCACGGGATGCCATGTGTGTCTGTGACATGGCATACATTTCAGCACGCATGCACTTTCTTCATCTTTCTGTGACTGTCATCTGTTCTTCTATTATCTGCGGATGCTCTGAGTCTTCAGCATTTTGCTGCTTTATCTTGCCGTCAGATCTGGGACGACTCACGACTTTCTTATTGCGACAGTGTTTACTAGGTTTCTATCAATCTTTCTCTTTCTTTTCTTTCTTTGTCCACCCACCCTCCCTCCCTCTGTTCCTTTCTTCTTTCTTTTCTTCCTTCCTTCTTTTCTTTTTCTTTCTTTCTCTTTCTTTCTTTTATTCCTTCCCTCTCTCCCTGCCTTCTTTCTTTTTCTTCTTTCTTTCTTTCTCCCCTCTCTCCCTTGATCTCTCCCTGCCTTCCTTCTTTCCTTCCTTCCCTCTCTCTCCCTCCCTCTGTTCTTTTCCTTCTTCTTTCCTTCCTTCGCTTCCTTCCTTCTTTTCTTTCTTTCTTTCCTTCCTTCCTTCCCTGTCTCCCTCCCTCCCTTCCTTCTTTCCCACTCTCCCTCTCTCCCTCCCTTTCTTCTTTTCTTCCTTCCCTCTCTCCCTCCCTCTTTCTTTCTTCCTTTTCTTTCCTTTCTGTCCTTCCTTCTATTCTTCTTCCCTTCCTTCTTTTCTTTTCCTTCCTTCTTTTCTTTCTTTTGTTCTTTCTTCTTTCTTTCTTTTTCTTTCTTTCTCTCTCTCAAGATGTAGTCTCACTGTCACCCAGGCTGGAGTGTAGTGCCACGATCTTGGCTAATGGCAACTTCTGCCTCCTGGATTCAACTGATTCTCCTGCCTCAGCCTCCCAGGTCGCTGGGATTATGGGCACCTGCCACCACACCTGATTACTTTTTATATTTTTAGTAGAGACGGGGCTTGATCATGTTGGCCAGGCTGTTCTTGAACTCCCGACCTCAGGTTATCTTCCCACCTCGGCCTCCCACAGTGCTGGGACAACAGGAGTGAGCCCCTGTGCCTGGTCCTGTCACTCTTTCTTTGCTGAGTCCTCATTCATCTTTCTTGAGGACCCCACAGCCTCCTCCATCTGACCTTTAAACATCTTAATTTCCTTAAGGAGAGTTCTAGACCTTTCTTGGCAGGTGTTGCTGAAAGCAATCTTGTCTTCACTCACAATGCTAGGCACCGATGACATTCAAATGGGTCTCTCCTCCCAGGGCTGCACCTCTGCAAACCTCATTGCTTTCTCAATGGTGAATCTTGAAGGACTCCCGGATATGTCTGAAATAACACCTACACTATCCTCCCTGTCTCTGTTTGCAGTGCTATAAAGAAATACCTCAAGCTGAGTAATTTAGAAAGAAAAGAAGGCTGAGTGTGGTGGCTCACACCTGTAACCCCAGCACTTTGGGAGGCTGAGGTGGGTAGATCAACACCTCAGGAGTTCAACACCAGCCTGGCTAACATGGTGAAACCTTGTCTCTACTAAAAATACACACACAAAAAAAATCTGGGCATGGTGGCTCACACCTGTAATTCCAACACTTTGAGAGGCCTAGGAGTGTGGATCACCTGAGGTTAGGAGTTCGAGACCAGCCTGACCCACATGGAGAAACCTCATCTCTACCTAAAACTATAAAAATAGCTGGATGTGATGCCACGTACCTGTTATCCCAGCTATTTGGGAGGCTGAGGCAGGAGAACCTGAGAGGTAGAGGTTGAGGTTGCTGTGAACCAAGATCATGCCATTGCACTCCAGCGTCAGTGGCCACAGCAAAACTCCATCTCAAAAAAAAAGAAAATATACAAAAAATTAGCCAGGGGTGGTGGTGGACATATATTATCCCAGCTACTTGGGAGGCTGAGGCAGGAGAATTGCTTGAACCTGGGAGGTGGAAATTACCATGGGCCAAGATCAGCCACTGTGCTCCAGCCTGGGTGACAGAGTGAGAATCCAAAAAGAAGAAAGAAAGAGATAGAGAGAAAAAAGAAAGAAGAAAGGAAGAAAGGAAGGAAGGAAGGAAGGAAGGAAGGAAGGAAGAAAGAAAGAAAGAAAGAAAGAAAGAAAGAAAGAAAGAAAGAAAGAAAGAAAGAAAGAAGAAAGAAAAAAGAATAAGAAAGAAAGAAAGGGAAGGAAGGAAGTAGAAAAGGAGAGAGGGAGGAAAGAAAGGAAGAAGGAGAAAAGGAAGGAAAGAGAGAGATTCCCAGCTCCTTGGGAGGCTGAGGCAGGATAATTGCTTGAACCCTGGAGGTGGAGGTTACAGTGACCCAGCATGGGCCACAGAGTGAGACTCCATCTTGAAATTAATGAATTAACCAATTAAAAGTGGTTTCTCTGGCTCTCAGTTCTGCAGGGTGCACAGGAAGCTTGGCACCCATGCCTGCTTCTGCGGCAAAAGAGACACAGCTGAGCTGCCAGGCTGTTTTCAAAAATGGGCTCTTCCAGGAACTAAAAGAAAGACCCCACTCACTGCCTTCAGAATGGCACCCAGGTATTCATGGTGAATTTATCCCTGTGACCCAGACACCTCCCGACGGGCTCCACCATCAAGATGGGAGGTCTGATTTTATCAATGTGAGACTTGGTGAGGCCAAATTATATCCAAACTAAAGTATCTGCAAATCATACTGTCTCCAGGAATCCCTGAGTTTAGGAAGTCAGCCACATGCCATGACATTGAGAGAAAAAATGGAATCCATCTCTTAGGAAGGGAAAGACGTTCGCCCAAAGCCAGATGCACAGGACAACTTTTCTCCCATATTATTGGATGGTATCAGGTAGCCCATCCCTTTCTTTATTATTAAAAAACATATTTATTATACTTTAAGTTCTAGGGTACACATGCAGAGCATGCAGGATTGTTACACAGGTACACACGTGCCATGGTGGTTTGCTGCATCCATCACCCCATCATCTACATTAGGTATTTCTCTTAATGCTCTCCCTCCCAATTCCCCCACCCCCTGCTATCCCTCCCCTAGCCTCCTACCCCCCAACAGGCCCTGATGTGTTACATTCCCATCTTTGTGTCCCTGTGTTCTCACTGTTCAACATCCACTTACAAGTAAGAACATGTGGTGTTTGATTTTCTCTTCTTGTGTCATTTTCCTGAGAATGATGTCCCTGCAAAAGACATGAAGTCATCATTTTTTATGGCTGTGTAGTATTCCATGGTGTCTCTGTGCCACATTTTCTTTATCCAGTCTATCATTGATGGGCATTTGAATTGGTTCCAGGTATTTGCTATTGTGAACAGTGCTGCAATAAACATTTGTGTGCATGTGTCTTTATAATTGAATAATTTATAGTCCTTTGGGTATATACCCAGTCATGGGATTGCTGGGTGAAAAGGTGTTTCTAGTTCTAGATCCTTGAGGAATTGCCATGCTGGAAATCAATCATTGCTGAAGCATCAATCCTGGAGGTCAGGTACAAGCAACCTCCTTGAGGCAGAGACACAGAAAGGAGAGGCACAGAGAAGATGAAGAAATCAGAGGTTTGCTCAGATGAGGGGGATGCATTTCAAAGGCAATGTCAGCTCTGCTGAGACCACTCACCTTGTGACATTTTTTTTTCCTGGTTTAATAAGGAGATGTTTATTTTGAAGAAAAAAGGTCCCAAACATCAGGCTGTTCACAAAAATAACCCAGAGTATCAACTTTAGAAAACAAATTTTAAGACTATAATAATATTTTTCTAGAGGATGCATTTGACATGCCAACTCTCATTCACAAAAATACATCATTACATTTGTGTTGAACTGCCCCACAGAGCACACTAATGTTGGGGTGTAACACACATACTTCTAACTCAAAGCTGCTTTCAGGAGCTACTCAACTAAATGAGATTGCCTTTGCAGTTAGGGAAGCAACTACTGAACATATGTATGAATGAAAAGAACTGTACTCCTTTCATAACAAGAGATTATTTTGGAGACAGTTGATAAAAACCATACATCCTTTTGATTGTTAATTCATAAAGAGGTATCAAAATTAAAAGCAAAAATTACAGGGTAAGACTTAACAAAACTACTAGGAGTGTCAAAGGAAGTGAAAATGGGACAAGGTGCAGGAAAATATGAATTAATGAACATGGGAAGGTCAAGGATGGGGAAAACAGTGAGCATGTGCTGAAGATTCTAGGGGAAAGGATCTGGTGAAAAATGTGATCTTAGACAAGCACCTAGGTAAAGAAATAATGGGAAAATATTTCTAAACCCCACTATGTGCTTAAGAGTCATCCTCACCATTGGCAATGTCTCTGTCATCCTCTCCTTCCTCAGCCTCTTGTTTATTATCCTTGATCACCTCCAGCTGGTCATTCCCCCATCTTCATTATCAGCATCATCCAGTAGGTCCCCTCCTCAGCAGGGTCATCTGCACCCCCCTCAGACTCCATCTCCACATTAGTCTCATCTTTCTTCATGGAGCTGATGCTCTGCTCCTCTTCTGACTTACCATTCTTCTCTACTGCTTGTTTGCTCTGTTCCTTTTCAATTTTTTCCAGGTTTTTCAGGAGATAATCCACTTTTTGTTTTATCTGGGTCAGTTCCTTCTTAATGGCCTGAAGGTCATCTCCTTTCAACTTTCCAGACTTGGAAGATCCCCACTGTCCACTCTTAGAATTGAAGCCACTTTTGCCCATTTGTGAGGTGTTTCCTGATACATGCTGATGTTTCGAGGGCACTACAGCCTGAGCAATAGGAGGAGGAGGAGGTACACATGCTGGGTAACTGTACATCCTACCATAATAATCCCATTGAAACTCATAGTCCAAGTCAAAAGAGGAGCTGTACATCTCCACTGCAGATCATTTAACACCTGCTTTTCCTCGGTTCACTTTTGGCTCTGCAGCCAGGTTAATATCTAAAACCTGGCCAGCAATCATTCTGCCATCCTCTCCTGCCACAGCAGCCAGGGCATTTCTCTCATTAACATATTTAACAAAGGCAAAGCCCTTATGAACAGAGCAGCCAACGATTTTGCCATACTTCAAAAAATTGCCTCCACATCAGATTTCCTGACCACAAGAGTGTTGAGATTCCCAATGAACACATGGGAGTTCATGGAGTGAGGATCTGTCTTGTTGGTAATGTTGCTGGCCATTGTGTTTGATGATAAGGTTTCTCCCAAAGCTGAAAATGTAGCTGAAGATCAAAAGAAAATCTCACAGGAGGGAGGAGGGAGAAGAGATTCTATTCTGATCTCCTACTCCCGGGTTCTACATGCAGAAGCCGACTGCTACTCAGCAACGCAGACACAACTGCTGTCTTCGTCTCTTCACAAAATGGCCTCACCTTGTGACTTTTAATGACCACCTGCTTTGGAGCAGTATTTTGCTACAGTCTTTAAATTTCTGTTGATCTCAATAACAGAGGTCTCTGCTTTTACAAAATGAATGCTTCCAAATGTGTATCTAATAAGATTTTTTTTTTTTTTTTTTTTTTTTGGAGACCTAGTCTCACTCTGTCACTCAGGCTGGAGTGCAGTGGTGAGATCCTGGCTCACTGCAACCTCCGCCTCTCAGGTTCAAGTGATTCTCCTGCCTCAGCCTCCCAAGTAGCTGGGATTACAGGCACCTGCCACCATCCCTGGCTAATTGTTAGTTTTGAGATGGAATCTCACCCTGTCATTCAGCCTGGAGTGCAATGGTGCAATCTCAGCTCACTGCAACCCCCGCTTCCTGGGTTCAAGTGATTCTTCTGCCTCAGCCACCCAACTCTCTGATGTTATAGGTGCCGGTCACCATGCCTGGCTAATTTTTGTATTTTTAGTAGACACGGGGTTTCACAATGTTGGCCAGGCTGGTCTCAAACTCCTGACCTCAGGTTATCCACCAGCCTCAGCATCCCAAAGTGCTGGGATTACAGGTGTGAGCCTCTAACTGGATTTTTTAAAAGGCATTTAGATTTAAATCCGATTTACAAAAATGTTTCTTCAGAGCATAATGACTAATTTACCCAATGGGATTTATTTTTGAAACTTTTCATTGCTTCAACCAAATATCCAGAAAGTCAAAAACAAACAGAGAATCGATGTTCACAGCTTTGATTATGTCAGCATCTAAATCAAGCTGCTTGCTTGGTGTTAAATTAGTGGAAGGTTGGGTTTTGCAGGGAAACACAACACAAAAGCATCGTGTTGGGGAAGAATTTCATCTGGAGTCAAAAAATTGTCCTCGGTTAAGGGGAAATAAATGTCTCAAATTTGTCACATGGAAACCGATGTTACGGCAAATTTGGTCTACTTTTTCTTTCAGCAGATAAAAACTCCATTCATCATAGAGGCATTTGAAAAGCATTGGGATCACAGCGACAGTTTCAGGAGAGGCAAGTGGATTTCGAGTTATGATTTGTGACATCAAGTCAATATAGAAAAGAATGAGCTGCCATCTCTGCATGTTCATCGTGAAATATACTTTAGATTATGGTGTTACAGCTAAGGAGAAATATAAAGATAAAAAACCCCAAGGAGGAATGTGAAGAATACATTTCACCTCCAGGGTCACGATAAGGTCTAGAGAGAGGAGGAATAAGGAGTGATTTGGGATCTTTATCTTGCACGTATATGCGCAAAAATTTCTCCCCCATACAAATATCTTTTGAAACAATGTTAGGGGCTGGGTGCAGTGGCTCACGCCTGTAATCCCAGCACTTTGGGAGGCCAAGTAAGGTGAATCACAAGGTTAAGAGATCGAGACCATCCTGGACAACATGGTGAAACCCCGTCTCTACTAAAAATACAAAAAATTAGCTGGGCATGGTGGCATGTGCCTGTAATCACAGCTACTCAGGAGGCTGAGGCAGGAAAATTGCCTGAACCCAGGAGGTGGAGGTTGTGGTGAGCCAAGATCACACCATTGCACTCCAGCCTGGGTAACAAGAGCAAAACTCCCTCTCAAAAGAAAAGAAACAGAACATTAAAATGTAGTCTGCAATACACACCAAGATCAAATAGATTTGAAATTTCAAGGTGAGATACACATCATCATAAGTGCATTTCAATGTGAGACACATGTACATACATGCAAAAAAGAAAAAAAATAAATGAAACAATTCCCTCACTCTTTACCCTTGGTCCACACTTTAGAAATATAAAAACCATCCAAACATTTTGTTGGGAAATACTTTCTTAGAGAAGTTTTGTAAGAGCATTTTCCCACCCAAGACAAATGCTTGCTTTCTGTATCAGTTAGCTACACCTGAAATTATGCCTTTTGTATCAGTCAGCTATACCTGACATTATGTTAGATAACAAATCATCCTGAATCTCTGCTTGCTTTCTGTATCAGTCAGCTACACCTGAAATGATGCTGGATAACAAATCATCCTAAATCTCAATTCTCTACAGTAATAAGTATTAATTTGGGTTTTAAATATGTGAATCTACCAGTCAACCAGGTTTGTACAGATACAGGCTCGGCTACCCAAGGCTAAGCTGAAATACACACTTCAAGTTGGATGTATGTCTATACCACATGCTGTTATCATTTTGGGACCAGTGGTTCCTAGGCACATTGTTCTAATGTTGGAATACAGATGTGCAGAGGAAAAGTCAAACCACGTGATATGGTTTGGCTGTGTCCCCACCCAAATCTCATCTTGAATTGCAGCTCCCACAATCCCCACAGGCCATGGGAGGAAGCTGGTGGGAAGTAATTGAATCATGGGGGCAGGTTTTTCCCATGCTGTTCTCATGATAAAGAGTAAGTCTCATGAGATCTGATGGTTTTGTGAAGGGGAGATCCCCTGCACAAGCTCTCTTGCCTGCTGCCATGTAAGATGTGCCTTTCCCCCTCATTCGCCTTCTGCCATGATTGTAAGGTCTCCCCAGCCATGTGGATCTATGAGTCCATTAAACCTCCTTTTCTTTATAAAGTACCCAGTCTCACATATGCCTGTATTAGTAGTGTGCAAATGAACATAATACACCATGGAAACACCTGCTGTTCCTCCAGCAGCTGACATTCTATTAGCAAAAGCAAAACCAATTGCAGTCCCAAGTTAGTGGGGTTGGGAGGTGTGCTTCTTCCATGGAGCATGAGCCAGAGACAAGGTAGAGAGGAAAACGAATTGTGAAGAATGAATGCAATCTCCCACACCTAACTTTTAGCCCAGAAAGAGCAAATGTCAGATGAGCTACTCTCAGCATCTTATACCTACACCAGATACACTACAGTGCCCCATCTTAATCAAATTGGCATCTCCAAGAGGCTGATAAATTTGAATAAAATTCACCCAAGGTTTCTGGAGCTTTTCCATGTGAATTCAGAGAATGAAAGACAGTGACAAGACCAGGCTCCATGGCTCATGTCTGTCATCCCTGCACTGTGGCATGCTGAGGTAGGTGGATCATTTGAGCTCAGACCAGCCTGGCCAACATGGTGAAACCCCATATCCACTATAAATACAAAAAAAAATTAGCCTGGTGTAGTGGCAGGTGCTTGTAATCCCTGCTACTCAGGAGACTGAGGCAGAATTGCTTGATCCCAGGGGGCAGAAGTTGCAGTGAGCCGAGATTGTGCCACTGCACTCCAGCCTGGGACACAGAGTAAGACTCTATCTCCAAAAAATAAAAATAAAAAATAAATTTAAAAAAAAAAAACAGAGAATGTAGGATGTTTATTTTGGGTAATTTCATGGTTTGGTTCCATATAGATTTTTTCTTTCTTTTTTCACTTCTTCCTTCCTTTATTCCCTTCCTTCCTCTCTCCCTCCTCCCTTTCCTTCTTCTTTCTTTCTGTCTTTCTTTTCTTCCTTCCTTTCTCTGTCCCTCCTTCCCTACCTCTCTCTATCCATCCTTCCTTCTTTCCCTCTCTCTGTCTTTCTTTTAGTGAATTAATCTTTCTGTACTTTATAAGGAAATATTCTTGAGAGGTAAAATAGTTGAGAACTTGAATGTCTATATTCACATCTTATCAATGGGTTGGGTATAAAAATGCTAATGCAATAAAAATTTAAAATTAAAAAAAAATGCTAGTTTCAACATCAGTTTCCTTCAGAATTTTAAGGGTGCTGCTGCATAATTTGCAGCTTCTAATGATGATATGGAGATGCCCAGTGTCACCTAATCTTTGATTTCTTATTGTTTGTAGATGGACTTGTTTGATTCTCTCCCTCTCTCTTTCTTTCTCTCTGTCTCTCTTTCTCCATCTCTCTCTTGCTCTCAGATATTCTTTCTTATGTTGGAGACATTACCCACATATTTGGTGATACTTGACTGTCTGTTCATGGGTAGGGAAGGCACTAATCTGCTGGTTGAAATCTGTGGGTCCAGCCTGGTGCAGTGGCTTGAGCCTGTAATAGCAGCACTTTGGGAGGCCAAGGCAAGCAGAGCACGAAGTCAGGAGATTGAGACCATCTTGGCTAACATGATAAAACTCCATCTCTACTAAAAATGTAAAAAGTTAGACCGGTGTATCCAGGAAGTGGAGGTGGCAGTAAGCTGACATAATGTCACTGCATTCCAGCCTGGCTGAGTCAGAGAGACTCTGAAAAAAAAGAAGGAGAGAAAGAGAAGAAAGAAAGAAAGAAAGAAAGAAAGAAAGAAAGAAAGAAAGAAAGAAAGAAAGAAAGAAAGAAAGAAAGAAAGAAAGAAAGAAAGAAAGAAAGAGGAAAAAAGAAGGAAGGAAGGAGAAAGAAATAGAAAGAAGAAAGAGAAAAAAAGGGAGGGATAAAAGAAGAAAAGAAGGAAGGAGGGAGGGAGAAAGGAAGGAAAGAATGAAGGGGGAAGGGAGGAGGAAGGGAGGAAGGAAGGAAGGAGGGAGGGAAGGAGGGAGGGAGGGAAGGAAGGAGGGAAGAAAGGAGGGAGGGAAGGAAGGAGAAAAAAGGGAAGGAGGGAGGGAAGGAAGGAGGGAAGAACAGAGGGAAGGAGGGAGGGAGGGAATGAAGGAAGAAGGAGGGAAGGAAGGAGGGTGGGAGGGAAGGAAGGAGGAAGGAGGGAAAGAGGGAGGTAGGGAGGGAAGGAAGGAGGGAAGGACAGAGGGAAGGAAGGAAGAACAGAGTGAAGGAGGGAGAAAGGGAAGGAAGGAAGTAGGGAGGGAGGGAAGGAGGGATGGAGAGAAGCAGGGAAGGAGGGAAAGGAAAGGAGGAAGGAACAAAGGAAGGAAGGAGGGAAGGAAGGAAGGAGGGAGGGAGGGAAGGGAGGATGGAGGGAAGGAGGGAAGGACAGAGGGTGGGAGGGAGGGAGAGGAAGGGAAAGAGGGAAGGACAGAGGGAGGGAGGGAGGGAGAGGAAGGGAGGAAGGAATGAAGGAAAGAGAGGAAAGGAGGGAGGGAAGGAAAGAAGGAGAGAGGGAGGGCAGACTTGCTCTGTTCCTGCTGTGGAAGCTGGAAGATGAGCCCCATTGTGTTATCAGCACCCGAGCGCGGGTTCAGACAGATGGCTTTTGTCTCATTGCTCACACCCTGTGGGTAAAGAGATTCCAGCCATCTCCCTGTGGGCATTTTTGCATTAAATTGGAAGACACAGAAGCCGACTCCCCAGAAAGCTGTCGCTTTTAAAGAGCCCGAGACATGACCACGCTCATTTTCCATCAGGCCTTGATACAACTCAGTAACATTCTGGAAGATGCCTTTTCATATCCATTCCGGGACCTTCCAGCCCAACACCTTGTAAAACGGACGACATGGCTAAGAGGGACTGTGCTGCCTTAAGCATCTGTGACTCCCCTGGCTCTGGAAATGCACTCAGAGCTGATGGAAATAAATACACACTCAGGGCCACAAAGAAACATCAGCCCTGGGACAGAGGATCTCTCAGCAATGCAGTTTGTCCCTCCTGGGCTGCAGGAATCTGTCACCAACACAGTTTTACCTCCTGGGCTACAGGGAGTCGACCCTCACTAGCCATCGTGCCACGAGAGTACAATGAACAAAGGAAAACACACATTTATCCCTGATGCATGTGGGGTCGTCCTTCCTGCTGTGTCTGATCTCTGTTGGCTGGAGGTAGACCTCTCACAGTCTAAACCAAAACATGACTGGCTGACAACTTAAAACTTTTCTTAAGAAAGAAAGAGAGAGACAGAGATATGAGACAGAGAGAGAGAGAAGAAAGAAAGAGAGTGAGACAGAGAAAGGAAGGAAGGAAGGAAGGAAGGAAGGAAGGAAGGAAGGAAGGAAGGAAGGAAGGAAGGAAGAAAGAAAGAAAGAAAGAAAGAAAAAGGATGGAGGGAGGGAGGGAAAGAAGGAAGGAAAAAAGGAGGGATGGAAGGAGGGAGGGAGGAAAAGAAGGTAGGAGGGAAAGAGAGAAGCACGGAGGTAGGGAGGGAGGGAAAGTAAGGGAGGAAGGAATGAAGGAAGGAGAGGAAAGGAGGGAGGGAGGAAGGAAGGAGGGAGGGAAGGAGGAAGGAGGGAAGGAGGGAGGGAGGCAGGGAAGGAGAGAAAGAAGGAGGAAAGGAGGAAGGAAGGAGGGAGGGAAGGATGGAGGGAGGGAGGCAATGAAGGATAGAAGGAAGGAGGGAAGGAAGGAAGGAGGAAGGGAGGAAGAAGGGAAGGAGAAAGGAAGGAGGGAGGAAGAAAGGAGGGAGGAAGGAGGGAGGGAGGCAATGAAGGATAGAAGAAAGGAGGGAAGGAAGGATGGAAGGAAGGAGAGAGGGAAGGAGGGAGGGAGGCAATGAAGGATAGAAGAAAGGAGGGAAGGAAGGATGGAAGGAAGGAGAGAGGGAAGGAGGGAGGGAGGCAATGAAGGAGAGAAGGAAGAAGGAAGGAAGGAGGGAGGGAAGGAGGGTGGGAGGGAGGCAGTGAAGGAGAGAAGGAAGGAGGGAAGGAGGAAGGAGGGAGGAAGGAAGGAGGGAGGGAAGGAGGGAGGCAATGAAGAATAGAATGAAGGAGGGAAGGAAGGATTGAAGGAAGGAGGGAGGGAGGGAATGAAGGAGAGAAGGAAGGAGGGAAGGAAGGAAGGAGGGAGGGAGGGAGGAAGGAAGCAGGGAGGAAGGAAGGAAGGAGGGAGGAAGGCAAGGAGGGAAGGAGGAAGGAAGAAGGGAAGGAAAGAATGGAAGAAAAAAGAAAGAGAAGAAAGGAAAAGCAAAGGTGCAGATGTTTAGCTGGACGTTTTAGACCAGCAGATATTCTTTGGATTTTAGAGCCCCCCCCAGGCTGAGAGAGAGACATAGCTTGAGTACAGAGACACCCCCCCTCCACTGGACACATGACTTCCCATAATGGGATTTTCACAGAAAGCAATTATCTCAGTATTAGAGAAGAGAAAGTGTCAATACCCAAGTAAGGGAACACCGGGAGCTGAGAATTCGCTGCAAAACTCTGACTAACAAAACTAAAATGTATGCATGACACTTTCCAACACCTCGAAAAGTATTCAGGAGGTAGGGAAATCACAGCCTGTCTAATCCCCTGATAAAAAGGTTTTGAAAGCCAGCTTTGCATGATAATAGGAAACAGATATCAGGTGCTCCAAGCAAGAGCCTTCACAAATGGAAAATAAGTGGGATTATGCAGCATTGTGAATCAGCCAGGTGTGTGACACCTTTTCCATGTGCAGATAAAACGGGTATTTATTCTTCACTTCCAAGTAGATGTGCTAACTGCACCACGCGGGTGGCTGGGCTGCGTTCATTGCCATATGCATGAGCCCCTGTGTTAGATGCCTGATGGAGTGTGAGAAATCCTTGCTCTTTTTATATTCTTTAAACAGAAATTGGCACTGGAGAGCTTCAGTTCAAACCCTCCACATGGCTTCACATCTGTTTTATTTTAAAATCTGAAACTGTATGAGTTTTAAAGAGAAAATGTAGGTAGGTGAGAGGCAACAATCTGTGTCCTCTCACCTATCTACATTTTATATATATACATACTTGTATGTGTGTGTATATATATATGTATATAGACACACATGCACACATACACACGTATATACACACATACATATATAAACATGTCCATATACACACAGACATATATACATACACATATACACACATATATGCACACATACATATATACACATATACATGTATACATATATACATATATACACACATATACATATATACACATCTATGCATGTATACATATATACACATACATATATATGTATACATATATACAGACACATATACACATATACGAACACAGATACACTATATATACATATACATATACACACATACATAAGTTTACATATATACACACACATATATTATATATGTTAGAACACATGTATACACATCTATATGTACATACATATACATACACATACATATATATACAGATACATACATATACATATATGCACATACATAGGCATACAAACATATATGCACACATATATATACATATACTTATATAGATATATACACACATGCACATACATGTATACAGATAATATACATATACACATATGTATGCATACCTACACACATACATACATAAGTATACATATATACACACATATATACATATATGAACACATGTACATACATATGCATACACATATACATACACATACAGATATATACAAATATATACACATACATATGCATACAAATATACATACACACACATATATACATATACCCACATACATATATACACACATGCACATACATGTACACAGATACATACATATACACATGCCTATGCATACATACACACATAAATATATAAATATGCACATATACATATGTACACACATATATATATACACATAAACACATATGTATACACACACACACACTCACACAGAGTCGGCCATTTGTATCTGTGGCTTCCAAATGCATGCATTCATCAATCCACAGGTGAACAATATTTGGGGAAAATGTGCATGTACTGAGCACATACAGACATTTGTATCTGTGGCTTCCAAATGCATGCATTCATCAATCCACAGGTGAACAGTATTTGGGGAAAAATGTGCTTGTACTGAGCACACACAGACGTTTTTTCTGATCATTATTCCCTGAGCAATATGGTATAGTCACTATTTACACAGCACTTACACTGTATTAGGTGTTACAAGTAATGAAGAGGCAATCGAAGGTATTTGGAAGGATTTGTATAGATAATATGCAAATCCTACATCATTTTATACCAGGGATATCCATACGTTTTTCTAGAAGCTGCCGAGGGTCCTGACACAATTCCTTACAGGTAACAAGGGATACCTCTCTATAGACAAGGTAGAGCTCCAGAGACTTAGAGATAGAGAAATAAGTAGATAAGATACCTAGATAGAGAGATACAGAGATGAAAAGATGGATTGATGACAGATATCTGGGTGGATAGCTACATGATAGAGAGATGACAAATAGATAGATAGTAGATAAATAGATACATAGATAGATACATGGTATATACATGGTAGACAGATGGTAGATAGGTGATAAATACATAATAGAAGATGCATAGTAGATAGGTACATGATAGATACATTGTAGATAGATGATAGATAGAAGATAGATAGATAACATAGATGGTACACAGATGGAAGATAAATAGATAGATGAGAGAAGATAGATCACATAAAGTATAGATAGATAGATAGCAAACAGAGATAGATAAATAGTACACAGGTAGCTGGTAGACAGATGATAGATAGATGATAGATAGATAGATAGATAGACAAATACATAGACAGATACATTTATACCTACATACATACACAGATAGATACATAGATAGTAGACAGAGATAGACAGATACATAGATAGCAGCAGGTAGACAGGTAGCTGATAGACATATGACAGATAGATAATAGATAGAGATACATAGATAGACAGTAGACAGGTAGACAGGTAGCTGATAGACTGATGACAGATAGATAGATAGATGATAGATCATAGATAGATAGATGGATAGATACTAGACAGGTACACAGGTACCTTTTAGATAGATAGATAGATAGATAGATAGATAGATAGATAGATAGATAGATAGATAGACACATAGATGATAGATGATAGATAGATAGATAGATAGATAGATAGATAGATAGATAGATAGATAGATGATAGATAGATAGATAGATAGATAATAGATAGATAGACAAACAGATAGATAGATAGATGCCAGATAGACAGGTAGGCAGGTGATAGATTAGATACACAGTTACATAGATAGTAGCCAGGTAGACAGGTAGGCTGCACCTGACATCCAGCCTGATTCAGAGGGTCAGGAAAAGAACCTGATGTTCTCAGAGGACCCCATCCAGGTCTCCAGAGTGGGAACATCCTCACTGGGGGCAGTTAGAAGTGGAAGCCCCGCTGGGAAGGAGGAGATTCTTCCCAGAGAGTCTCCACTGCCCCAATGTTTGAGAGCCTGTACTTAGAGCCAGCAAGGGGTCCACGTTTGGGATTTTGAGGTCACTGCCAAGTATATTCCTGTTGCAACATGACTATTTTCTTGTTCCTTTAGTTCCCATGTTCCCTCCAAGTGCCCACCTCCCTTCCAGTTGCAACTCAGGGTCTTTCCAAGTCTCAGCATCTGCCTGGAGCAGATGACTCAGTCCTGCCTGTACCCTGACATTTATAATGAACTTGACACTCTGTGCATTGTGTTTTTTCCTCTCTCTCCTACATTCTTGTACACTACTTCAAATAATTTTATTCTTATTATTTTTTGAGACAGAGTCTTGCTCTGTTGCCCAGGCTGGAGTGCAGTGGCGCAATCTCGGCTCACTGCAACCTCTGCCTCCCGAATTCATGTAATTAATTGTCCTGCCTCAGCCTCCCGAGTAGCTGGGACTACATTCACGGGCCACCATGCCCAGCAAATTTTTGTGCTTTTAGTAGAGACAAGGTTTCACCATCTTGGTCAGGGTGGTCTTGAACTCCTGACCTCAGGTGATCCACCTGCCTCAGCCTCCCAAAGTGCTGGGATGACAGGCTTGAGCCACCATGCCCGGCTTAGAACCTCTTTTTTTTATTTTATTTTATTATTTTATTTTATTTATTTTATTTTATTTTGAGACAGTTTTGCTCTTGTCACCCAGGCTGGAGTGCAATGGCATGATCTCAGCTCACTGCAACCTCCACCTCCTGGATTCAAGCAGTTGTCTTGCCTCAGCCTCCCTAGTAGCTGGGACTACATTCATGGGCCACCACACCCAGTGAATTTTTGTATTTTTAGTAGAGACAAGGTTTCACCATGTCGGCCAGCCTGGTCTCGAACTCCTGACCTCAGGTGATCCATCTGCCTCAGCCTCCCAAAGTGCTGGGATTACAGGTTTGAGCTACCATGCCCAGCTTAGAACCACTTCTATTTTATTTTTTATTTTATTTTGTTTTGTTTTGTTTTGTTTTATTTTATTTTATTTTATTTTATTTTATTTTATTTTATTTTATTTTATTTTATTTTATTTTATTTTATTTTATTTTATTTTGAGACAGAGTTTCACTCTTGTCACCCACGTTGGAGTGCAGTGGCATGATCTTGGCTCATTGCAAACTGCACCTCTTGAGTTCAAGCAATTCTCCTGCCTCAGCCTCCTGAGTAGCTGGGATTACAGGCACCTGCCACAACTGCACCCAGCTAATTTTTGTATTTTTAGTAGACAGGGTTTCCCCATGTTGGCCAGGCTGGTCTTGAACTCCTGACCCCAGGTGATATGCCTGTCTTGGCCTCCCAAAGTGCCAGGATCACAGGCATGAGCCACCATGCCTGGCCTTAAATAGTTTTTTAAACAAAGCAAACCCCCTGCCTCCCAAAAAAAAGATGGGCAGGATAAATAGATGAACACTGTGGGCCATAGAAGCATGATGGTTCTTCTACAGCTGAACCATCCATTGGGTGGACATATGTGGGTTCACATACAAAATAACACTGGTGGATATTCATGAACCCCCAAGTCATGCAGACATTTAAACAGCCACAGCGTTTCCTCATGAGGAATGTGTACATGACCTGGCTGTACACAAATCTGTTTTGACACCATTTCAACGCTGCTTCAAGAGCTGCTTCAGCGCTGTGGGTTTTGTCTACGATCCCGATCTGTGAATGTGAAGCTTATCAAGTTCTCCGATCTGACTTCATTTCCTTCCGTGTGGATTTCTTTGCTAAACATCCCACCTGCTATGCACCAGGCACGCAGAGGTAGTGGGAAGGGGGTATGGGAGGTAGAAAGGTGAATTCTAGATTTATATCTGAATGTCACATGTGTGTCCTCCCTGGATGGGGTCCTCTGAGAAGATCAGGCTTTTTTTCTGAGCCTCTGAATGAGGCTGGATGTCAGATGTGCATCCTTGCTGGATGGGATCCTCTGAGAAGATCAGGCTCTTTTTCCAAGCCTCTGAATGAGGGGGGATATCAGAGGGGCATCCTCCCTGGATGGGGTCCTCTGAGAAAATCAGGCTCTTTTTCTGAGCCTCTGAATGAGGCTGAATGTCAGATGAGCGTCCTCCCTGGATGGGGTCCTCTGAGAAGATCAGGCTCTTTTTCTGAGCCTCTGAATGAGGCTGGATGTCAGAGGGACATCCTGCCTGGATGCTATAAATGGCCCATCAGAGGAACCAGAACCTACAAGTCTCTGGCTGAAAGTGAAGAAGATGACATTGAAGTATTGTATTAAAGTTGTGTGCAGGTGCACAGCTTCTAAACTCACCCTGCTTGTTTTGAAAATTCTAGGCTGGGCATGTTGGTTCATGCCTGTAATCCTAGTACTTTGGGAGGCTGATCTGGGCAGATCACAAGGTTAGGAGTTTGAGGCCAGCCTGGCCAACGTGGTGAAACCCTGTCTCTACTAAAAATACAAAAATTAACATGGTGGCAGATGCCTGTAATCTCAGCTACTCAGAAGGCTGAAGCAGGAGAATAGCTCGAACCCAGGAGGTGGAGGTTGCAATGAGCTGAGATGGCACCACTGCACTCCAGCCTGGGTGACAGAGCAAGAGTCTGTCTCAAAAAAAAAAAAAAAAAGAAAAGAAAGAAAGGAAAGAAATTGAGATAAAATCTTGCCTCATCACCCAGGCTAGAGTGTATTGGCGTGCTCTCAGCTCACTGCAGCTTCGGCCTCCTGGGATCAAGTAATTCTTCTGTCTCAGCCTCCAAAAGTGCTGGAATCACAGGCATGAGCCACCACACCTAGCTGAAACTCACTATTCTTTATAATTTTTATATCTCTTTTTTTTTTTTTTTTTGAAACAAAGTCTCACTCTGTTGCCAGAGTGCAGTGGCGCAATCTCAGCTCACTCCAACATCTGCCTACCGGGTTCAAGAGATTCTCCTGCCTCAGCCTCATGAGTATCTGGGACTACAGGCACACACCAGCACGCCTGGCTAATTGTTGTATTTTTACTAGAGGCGGGGTTTTCACCATGTTGGCCAGGGTGGTCTCAAACTCCTGACCTCAAGTGATCCATCAGCCTCAGCCTCACAAAGTGCTGGGATTACAGGCGTGAGCCACCGCTCCCGGCCACTTTTTATATCTCTTAAGCTTTCTGTAATACATTGACATACACAAATCTCACAACATACAATTTACATCTGCAAGAATAACTGACAGCCAAAAGTCAGAAACTGAGAAGAGAAATTTTCCTTTTTTTTTTTTATACAATGAATGTCTTTCTGGAAATTAAAGAGAAGCCAGTGAGTCACATAGGAAGCCCCCCTGGGACGCTTCTAAAACTCTACATGTGGAAGGGAAATAAAGAGAAAATGTGGGGAGAAAGGTGAAAAGGAAACAAGGCTTCTCTCCCTGAGAAGGTGAAAACCATTTCACCGTGAAGGGAATACACCCATCTAAAATTTACCTCTCATGGGGAAATGAGAGCTAAGAAAATACTTTATTCCAGCAGGTAGATTTAGCCTGAAGTTCTTCAGATGCTGTCTTTGGAAGGAGAGAGAGAGGGATGGGGTGCATATATATATACCATGGAATACTATACAGCCATAAAAAGGGATGAGCTCATGTCTTTTGCAGGGACATGGATGAAGCTGGAAACCATCATTCTCAGCAAACTAATACAAGAACAGAAAATCAAACATCTCATGTTCTCTCTCATAAGTTGGAGCAGACTTGAACAATGAGAACACATGGACACAGGGAGGGGAACATCACACACTGGGGCCTGTCGGGGGTGGGGGGCTAGGGAAGGGATAGCAGAGGGTGGGTGGCCAGGGGAGGGAGAGCAGGGGGTGGGGGGCTAGGGGATGGATAGCAGGGGGTGGGGGCTAGGGGAGGGACAGCAGGGGGTGGGGGGTTAGGGGAGAAATAGCAGGGGGTGGGGGAATTGAGGAGGGATAGCAGGGGGTGGGGGGCCAAGGGAGGGAGAGCATGGGGGTGGGAGGATTAGGGGACCAACAGCAGGGGGTGGGGGAATAGGGCAGGGATAGTAGGGGGTGGGGGTATTGGGGAGGGACAGCAGGGGGTGGGGGTATTGGGGAGGGATAGGAGGGGGTGGGGGACCAAGGGAGGGAGAGCAGGGGGTGGGGGGTTGGGGAGGGAGAGCATTAGGAGAAATAGCTAATATAGATGACTGGTTGATGGGTGCAGCAAGCCACCATGGCACATACATACCTATGTAACAAACCTGCATGTTCTGCACACGTGACCCAGAACTTAAAGTATAATAATTAGAAAAAAAAAAGAAAATACTTTCTTCTGCCAGGTAGATTTAGCCTGCAGTGTTTCAGATGCTGCCTTTGGAAATATATATATATATATATTGTGTGTGTGTGTGTGTGTGTGTGTGTGTGTGTGTGTGTTTTACATGCATGCATGTGTTTGACATATATATATATATATATATATATATATATATATATATATATATATATATATATATAGAGAGAGAGAGAGAGAGAGAGAGAGAGAGAGAGAGAGAGCATGGCTCTGCCGCCCAGGCTGGAGTGCAGTGGCACAATCTTGGCTCACTGCAACCTCTGCCTCCCCATTCAAGTGATTCTCCTGCCTCAGCCTCCCTAGTAGCTGGGATTACAGACGCCCACCACCACCCCTGGCTACTATGTTGTATTTTTAGTAGAGACAGGGTTTTGCCATGTTTTGCAGCCTGGTTTTGAACTCCTGAGTTCACTTGATTTATTGCCTGGGCCTCCCAAAGTGCTGGGATTACAGGCGTGAGCCACTGAGACTGGCAAAATACATTTTGTTTAATGCATGTAACTGCCAAGGCTCAAACGTAGGAAGATCCTGAAATGGATAAAATTGGAAATACCCTAAGTGGTTCTAGCTCTTCCTTTACAATGGGTAGGCATTGTCTTCACTTTTCTCCTTGAATTGCACTGGGGAGGTCCTACAATTTGATTTTGTGTGAGAGCGGACAGCTTGCCTTGCTCCTGACCTCACCCAAAGACGATTAGTCTTTTCCTGTGAAGCATCATTAATAGCTGTCAGCTTGGACATGCCCTTTATAAGGTCAAAGAAATTGTCTCCATTCTTACTTTAAGGAAGATTTTTTTGACTAGGCAGGGTGGTTCGTGCCCATAATCCCAGCTTCCCCCAGGGTCCCTGTCTTCTTACTGCCTGTGGTCAGACCCAGAGGACCATATTGAGGCCACTGACCTGGGTTTGGAAGTCCTGTCTCATTCGCAGCTTCCTGAATACCCAAGAATCTGATGCTGGACAATTCTGCAGAGAGGGAACCACAGGACCCGTCACAGGCTCTGAGAACACAATAAAGTGAGGCCAAGTAGTCTGGGGCAACATGCGGAAGACAGTCAGGGTTAGGTCCCGGTGTTCAGAGGCCAGAAGAAGATGCTCAGTGTTCAGTCCTCTAAGTGCAGAAGCTCAAGGTTGGACCCAGCAGCCCTGGCACTGATAGGCCTTTCTCAGTGCTCAGGAAATTGCACGTCTTCTGCACTGCATCAGTAGATGCTGCCTAGACAATAGACCACCTCCCAGGCAACCTGTAATGACCATCACTGGGCCCCCAGGGTCCACACACCACCTCCCAGGCAACCTGTAATGGGCATCACTGAGTCCCCAGGGTCCACACAGCACCTCCCAGGCCACCTGCAATGGCCATCACTGAGCCCTGAGGGTCCACATACCACCTCCCAGGTCCCCTGCAATGGCCATCACTGAGCCCCCAGCGTCCACACACCACCTCCCAGGACACCTGCAATGGCCATCACTGGGCCCCCAGTGTCCAGACACCACCTCCCAGGCTACCTGCAATGGCCATCACTGGGCCCCCAGGGTCCACACACCACCTCCCAGGACACCTGCAATGGGCATCACTGAGCCCCCAGTGTCCACACACGACCTCCAAGGACACCTGCAATGGCCATACTGGGGCCCTAGGGTCCACACAGCACCTCTCAGGACACCTGCAATGGGCATCAATGAGCCCCCAGGGTCCACATACCACCTCATAGGCCCCCTCCAATGGCCATCACTGTGCCCCCAGGGTCCACACACCACCTCACAGGCCCCCTGCAATGGCCATCACTGGGCCCCCAGGGTCCACACACCACCTCACAGGCCCCCTGCAATGGCCAGCACTGGGCCCCCAGGGTCCACACACCACCTCACAGGCCCCCTCCAATGGCTATCACTGGGACTCCAGGGTCCACATACCACCTCCCAGGACACCTGCAATGGGCATCACTGAGCCCCCAGGGTCCACACAGCACCTCCCAGGACACCTGCAATGGGTGTCAATGAGCTTCCAGGGTCCACACACCACCTCCCAGGACACCTGTAATGGGCATCAATGAGCACCCAGGGTTCACACACCATCTCCCAGGCCCCCTGCAATGGCCATCACTGAGCCCCCAGGGTCCACACACCACCTCCCAGGACACCTGCAATGGCCATCACTGGGCCCCCAGTGTCCACACACCACCTCCCAGGCTACCTGCAATGGCCATCACTGGGCCCCCAGGGTCCACACACCACCTCCCAGGACACCTGCAATGGGCATCACTGAGCCTCCAAGGTCCACACACCGTCTCCCAGGACACCTGCAATGGCCATCACTGGGCCCCCAAGGTCCACACACCACCTCCCAGGACACCTGCAATGGGCATCACTGAGCCCCCAGTGTCCACACACGACCTCCCAGGACACCTGCAATGGCCATCACTGGGGCCCCAGGGTCCACAAAGCACCTCTCAGGACACCTGCAATGGGCATCAATGAGCCCCCAGGGTCCACATACCACCTCACAGGCCCCCTCCAATGGCCATCACTGGGCCCCCAGTGTCCACACACCACCTCACAGGACCCCTCCAATGGCCATCACTGGGCCCCCAAGGTCCACACACCGTCTCCCAGGACACCTGCAATGGGCATCACTGAGCCCCCAGGGTCCACACATCACCTCACAGGCCCCCTCCAATGGCCATCACTGGGGCCCCAGGGTCCACACAGCACCTCCCAGGAAACCTGTAATGGGCATCAATGAGCCCCCAGGGTTCACACGCCACCTCCCGGGCCCCCTGCAATGGCCATCACTGAGCCCCCAGGGTCCACACACCACCTCCCAGGCCGGCTGTAGTGGCCATTACTGAGCCCCCAGGATCCACACACCCTCTCTCAGGCCGGCTGTAATGGGCATCACTGAGCCCCCAGGATCCATACACCACCTCCCAGGCCCCCTGCAATGGGCATCACTGGGCCCTCAGGGTCCAGACACCCCTTCCCAGGCCACCTGCAATGGTGGTCAGTGGGCCACACACAGTCACCAGGCCACCTGTGATGATGGTCAGTGAGTCCCTAAGGCCAACAGAACACCACCCAGGCCACTTGTGATAACCAGTAGTGAGTCACATCACATCCTTAGCAGACCATGTCCCCAGCCTCACTGCTCTGGCCTTCCATGGGGCCAGTGTGTCCATAGTCTCCCTCTCTCTCATGCACACAGCAAACACACAACACACAATATGTACTTGCACACACACACACACACACACACACACACACACACCCCACTGTCCCTTGTTAAATGCTTGCGTTAATTATATAACTTATAGGAGGAGAAAAATTGTATTTGTTCCTGAAAACAGAAGATGCTATCAGACTATGGTTTCAGGGTCGGGTTTGTTTGTTTGTTTGTTTGTTTGTTTGTTTGTTTGTTTGTTTGTTTGTTTGTTTGTTTTGAGTCAGAGTTTCACTCTTGTCACCCAGGCTGGAGCACAATAGCACAATCTCGGCTCACCGCAACCTCCACCTCCCAGATTCAAGCAATTCTCATTCCTCAGCCTCCTGAGTAGCTGGGATTACAGCTGTGCACCACCACACCTGGCTAATTTTTCTATTTTTTTAGTAGCGACGGGGTTTCATTGTGTCGGCCAGGTTGCTCTTGAACTGCCGACCTCATGTGATCCTTCTACCTTGGCCTCCCAAAGTGCTGACATGACAGACAAGAGCAACTGCTCTCAGCTTCTATGAGAGTATGTTTTACAGATACGCCTGCAGAACTTGCTGTTGATGTAAATCCAGCAGCACCTGCCCAGCTGGTGAAAGGTGCTGGAACCAGGACCCCAAGTCTGAGGGCATGGGAGATCAGCACGCCATCCAGAAACATCTCTGGGACCAGGGGATGCAGGAGCAGACACTGTGTTCATCAATTCAATTAACCCACTGAAGCTCAGTAACTATGCGGATCAGTGACGGGTCTTGGGAGGCGCATCAGCACCGCTGTTTGATTTCATTCTCTATAGACGCACTTAGAACAAAACTCAGTTTAGCTACAAAATAGCTCTGTCGATCCTCAATGCAGTCCTTCTCCAAGCAGGTGCCCTTTGCAGGAAATTATTTCTGCTCCATGCACAAAGAATCCCCAGTCTCTCCGGTGGGGCTGGGTCTATAATTTTCCAACTCTGTGCTATGTGCTTTCTCCCTGCCTCCCTGATCTTACAATGATGGTTCATGCTTTATTTCTCCCTGTGCTATACCCAGAGTCCCAGCGAAAAATTATGTGCTCGATCCAAACATTAAAACATAGGCTGGGTGTGGTGGCTCACACTCATAATCCTGGCACTTGGGGACACTGAGGCAGGCAGATCACTTGAGGTCAGGAGTTTGAGACCAGCCTGACCAACAAGGAGAAACTCCATCTCTACTGAAAATACAAAATTAACCAGGTATGGCGGTGCACACCTGTAGTCACAACTACATGGGAGGCTGAGGCTGGAGAATTGCTTGAACCTGCAAGATGGAGTTTGCCGTGAGCCGAGATCGTACCACTGCACTCCAGCCTGGGTGACAAAGAGCAAAATTTCATCTCAAAAAATAAAATAAAATAAAACATACATCAGAACTCAGTCCCTCGGTTGGGAGCCTGATGACCTCAGATGTTGCCTCCTTTGAGGGTGAAGTGAAGGGGCCTCCCTGGGATGAGATGAGATTTTGGGGAGCCACTGTCTTTTTTTCTGTTGCTATCACATCAGGGGTAGGGGAGGGTGAGCAGGGGTAGGGGAGGGAGAGCATTAGGAAAAAATAGCTAATGTAGATGACAGGGTGATGGATGCAGCAAACCACCATGGCACGTGTATACCTATGTAATAAACCTGCACATTCTGCACATGTACCCCAAAACTTAAAGCATAATTAATAAATAAATTTTTAAAAAACAAAAAAAATTAAAATTAAATAAAAATAAAAGAAAAGGAGATGAGGACACAGGTACATGCATAGAGATGACGCTGTGAGGACACAGGGAGAAGACGGCAGCTGCAAGCCCAGGAGAGAGGCCTCAGGAGGAGCCAGCCCTGCCCACACCTGGATCTCAGACCTCCAGCCTCCAGGACTGCGGGAGAATCAATGTCTGCTGTTTCTAAGCCACCCAGCCTATGGTATTCTCTTACAGCAGCCTGAAATGGACTAAGAGATATCAGAAGAAGAGGAGGTGAGGACACAGACACACACAGAGGGATGACCCTGTGAGGACACGGGGAGAAGACGGCATCTACAAGCCCAGGAGAGAGGCCTCAGGAGGAGTCAGCCCTGCCCACACATGGATCTCAGACCTCCAGCCTCCAGGACTGTGGGAGAATCAGTGTCTGCTGTTTCTAAGCCACCCAGTCTATGGTGTTCTGTGACAGCAGCCTGAAATGGACTAAGAGATATCAAAAGAAGAGGAGGTGAGGACACAGACACACACAGAGGGACGACCTTGTGAGGACACAGGGAGAAGATGGCGTCTCCAAGCCCAGGAGAGAGGCCTCAGGAGGAGCCAGCCCTGCCTACACCTGGATCTCAGACCTCCAGCCTCCAGGACTGTGGGAGAATCAGTGTCTGCTGTTTCTAAGCCACCCAGTCTGCAGTCCTTCGTTACGTACTCCTCAACAGCCTGGCCCATGTGCTCAGTAGGAGATTTGGGGGGTGTGATTGGAAACCAGGACCCCACAGATTTTAGATTTCTATTGGAAGGAAGATTCAGACTGCAAATTTCTAGTGTACCTGCTTGTCTATCTCCTAAATGAAAGATATCATTCCTGAGCATTTGTTTTCATGGGAGGATCCATTTTGCAACCATATATATAGATGTGAGGCATTTTTATGAGGCTGTTTCATTAAACATTTTCATCCCCCTGACATTTTTAGGTATAAGAGCATGAAGATGAGCAGCTTAAAAAATTTGTAATGGCCGAGATCTTGAAGAGGGATGTTTTGTTGTTAGCTCGGGAAAATAAGTCCTATTGACATCTGTTCAGATTAGTTATTCTTGTTCTTTTTTGTTACAGGACTATGATGGGGAGTTTTTCAGAACCACATTTATCACCTTTGATTTTGTGTCATAGGCAGAGAGGAAGGTTCTTATTCTTCCAAACCCCGTAAAAGCCAGCGATGCATTTTCATAGCTCTCTCCTGGCATAAAACTGCCCTTGAAATCTCTGGATTGAAAATATATTATTTTCTAATGGCTTTTTTTTTCCTGGTGATCCACCTCAAAAGCTTTAACTTTTCACCTCCTGTTAGCAGAATGCAGATGAGTAGTAAAGCACTAACCATTTTTTATTTTCTACTTACAGTAGGATTTTTTTCCTCATGTACACATATAAGTGCCTCTGGCTTCAGAGGATCACACTTTTTCATGCCACTAAATTCAGACACCACCATGCACTGTGAATTTTACCAGAAGTCAATTGTGTCACTTCCTATCAGAAGCCTAACTCATGGTTGCACCTGGAGAATGTGTATATATATTTAACTTTTATTTTACCTTAAGTTCTGGGGTACATGTACAGAACGTGCAGGTTTTTACACAGGTATATATGTGCCATGATGGTTTGCTATTTCTTTGAGAAACAGACTTTAGTAATGTTAGTAGCTGAGATTCTGGGGATGTTTGTTACAGCAGCATCATCTGGTCTGTCCTGACTAATACACTTTCAAATCACCATTGAATTACTTGATGGACCTATGAATCCAACATCTAGGTTTTAAGCCCCGCATACATTAGGTATTTGTCCTAATGCTCTCCCTCCCCTTATCCCTCACCCCCTGATGGGACCCAGTGTGTGATGTTCCCCTCCCTGTATCCATGCATTCTCATTGTTCAACACCACTTATGACTGAGAACATGTGGTGTTTGGTTTTCTGTTCCCGTGTTAGTTTGCTGAGAATGATGACTTCCAGATTCATCCATGTCCCTGCAAAGGACATGAACTCATCCTTTTTCATGGCTGCATAGTATTCCATGGTGTATATGTGCCACATTTTCTTTATCCAATCTATCACTGATGGGCATTTGGGTTGATTCCAGGTCTTTGCTATTGTAAACAGTGCTGTGGTGAACATACGTGTGCATGTGTCTTTATAACAGAATGATTTTTAATCCTTTGGGTATATACCAAGTCACGGGATTGGTGGGTCAAATGCTATTTCTATACCATTTATATATTGGGTTCACCCCAATAACCTCATCATACCTTCATCACCTCTTTAAGCACCCTATCTCCAAACATTCACATTCTCAGATCCTGAGGATTAAGACTTCCCTTTATCAGATTAGAGTTACACAGCTTGGGCCACAACATTGAACCAGGAACCCCAGGAGCCCCCAATAAGAGCTGCTGCTTCAGAAAACCTGCAAAATTCATCCCACATGTCTCTGCTCCCCTCTCCCCACTGTACACTCCCCACTTTCCCAGCGAGTTACCCAATCTCTCTCCCAATGTCCAGTGTCTTCAGGAAGAGTGTGTGAGCACTTGTTTCTCAAGAGCCTGCTGTCTGGAATATTTAGGTTGTCGGAAGTGATGAGTGATTTTTACAAAAGAGAAAGATACAGCATCCTGGAGTTTTGAGGATGACGATGGAGGGATTGATGTGGAATGCTAGGTACACTTTCAATCATGTCATTTCCAACCACATCTCCAACTGAGCCAATGTGTCAGGCTTTTTTATTCCTTGGCTAAGGCCATCATACCAAAGGACAACAGACCAGGTGACTTAAGCAATGCTTATCTCCCACCATCCTGGAGGCTAGAGGTCTGAGATCAAGTTGTAGGCAGGGGGTGATTCCTCCTATGGCCTCTCTCCTTGGCTTGTAGATGCTGTCTTCTCCCTGACACCTCCCCAGGTCATCCCTCTGTGTGTGTGTCTCTGTCTTCATCTCCTCATTTCAGCCAGACACGAAAAGGTAGCTACTAGCTCTGAATAAAGACACCCTCCCAAACAGGCTTCAAATGAGCTACGTGGCTGTTTATTCACCAGGGTGCGGGTGGGCTGCATCCGAAAAGGGAGTTGGCAGAGGGCGGTGGGATAGGAGTTGGTTTTATACGTTTGGGGTAGGAAGTGGAAAGTTATAGAAGTTACAGTTTAGGGTGGTTTTGCAAGCTGGGAGGGGGTCATAGGGACTGGAGTCAGAAGGTTGACCAAGGTCGGTGACAAAGAGCAGTTGCCTTATTAATTGAGTCGGGAATAAGGAACAATAGAAGAATACCTCAAAGTTGATTAGGTGCCACAGGGATTGGTCTTTCTTCCCCTTTATGTGGTTTTCCACTCAAGACTTTCAAGTTTCAGGAACTCATCTGGAGTGTACTTGCAGGTCACAGAGGCCACTGGAGATCGTGCCATTGCACTCCAGCCTGGGTGACAAGAGTGAAACTCCGTCTCAAAAATAAATAAATAAATAGCCAAGCAGAGCCGTTCAGGGTTGCTCTGCATATGGAGTAGCCATTCTTTATTTCTTTGCTTTCTTTCTTTCTTTCTTTCTTTCTTTCTTTCTTTCTTTCTTTCTTTCTTTCTTTTTTTGAGATGGAGTTTCACTCTTGTTGCCCAGGCTGGAGTGCAATGACACGACCCTGGCTCACTGCAACCTCTGCCTCCCAGATTCAAGCTATTCTCCTCCATTCAATTAATTCTGCCTCAGCCTCCCAAGTAGCTGGGATTCCAGGCAAGCGCCACCATAGCTGGCTGATTGTGTATTTTTAATTGAGACGGGGTTTCACTGTGTTGGTCAGGCTGGTCTCAAACTCTTGACCTCAAGTGATCCACCCGCCTGGACCTATTCCTTTACTTTCTTAATACACTTGCTTTCACTTGACTTGATGGAGTTGCCACAAATTCTTTCTTGGCTAATGTCCCAGACCCTCTCTTGGGGTGTGGATAAGAAACCCCTTTCAGTCACATAGGATTCTGACGTATAGGACCAGGACATGGGTCTGTTCCACTAACTCAATCTTAGGGTTCATGTGTACAGATTCAGACAAATCATCCTCCTGGCAGACTCTCAGTACTCTTCCCCATAGATGCATCAGGCTCCTGCGTTCCCGAAAGCAAGCAACGCTCGTTGTCCCCCAAAGGGCATGTCGTTGACAAGAGGAGCGTTGGCATCTTGGAAGACAAACAAAGACTCTCTGATTTCTCTGCTGATGTTTGCATAAGGATTTGCCCACACAACTGAGAAAAAAAGAGGAGAACCGTGTTCTTTTTCCTTCTGCTCAATGACAGGAAGAGTGGGAGTTGGCTTGGGTGGAGATGTGCTCTGTGCTGTTGAGCTGAACTTGGAGGAGAAAGAATGTACCAGGAATATCCTGAGATGCTCACTCACCCCTCCTTTTTTTTTTTTTTTTTGCTATCCCTCCCCACCCTCCCCACCCCCCGATGTCCCTCCCCTATTTCTCTCCAACAGACCCTAGTGTGTGATGCTCCCCTCCCTGTGTCCATGTGTTCTCATTGTTAAACACCTGCCTATGAGTGAGAACATGTGGTGTTTGATTTTCTGTTCTTGTGTCAGTTTGCTGAGAATGATGGTTTCCAGATTCATCCACATCCCTATAAAAGACACAAACTCATCATTTTTCATGGCTGCATAGCATTCCATGGTGTATAGATGCCATATTTTCTTTGTCCAAAACTTCTCCTGCTGAGGCAGGAGACTTGCTTGTACCCAGGATGCAGACGTTGTGGTGAGCCAACATTGTGCCACTGCACTCCAGCCTGGACAACACAAAGAGACTCCAACTCACATACAAAATGTAAAGAATAGGCTGGGTGCAGTGGCTCATGACTGTCACCCCAGCTGTTTCAGAGGCCAAGCAGGGCAGGTGAGTTGAGCCCAGGATTTGGAGACCAGCCTGGACAACTTACGGAGACCCCTGTCTGTACAAAGAATGTACTTTTACATGCCTACTTGGGAGGCTGAGGCAGGATGATCACTTGAACCCAGGATGCAGAGATTGCAGTGAGCCAAGATGGAACCACTGCATTTCAGCATGGGTGACAAAGACAGAGAGATCCTGTCACCTCAGCCTCCCAAGTAGCTGGGATGACAGGCGTAGCACCACACCCAGCTAGCTTTTTTGTATTTTAGTAGAGACAGGGTTTTATCGTGTTGCTCAGGCTGGTCTTGAACTTCTGAGAGGTCACGAGTTCGAGAACATCCTGGCCAATGTAGTGAAACCCCATCTCTACTAAAAATTTTAAAATTACCTGGGCGTGCCAGCAGGTGCCTGTAATCGCAGCTACTCAGCAGGCTGAGGCAGGAGAGTCACTTGAACCCAGGAGGCGGAGGTTGCAGTGAGCCAGGATCTCACCACTGCACTCCAGCCTGGGAGTCTCAACAAGATTCTGTCTCAAATAAATAAATAAATAAATACATGGGCTGGGTGCAATTATGCAAAAAAAAAAATGATGCCTGTAATCCCAGTACTTTGGGAGGCCAAGGAGGGCAGATCACGAGGTCAGGAGTTCCAGACCAGCCTGGCCAACATGGTGAAACCCCGTCTCTACTAAAAATACATAAAATTAGCTGAGCGTCGTGGCGAGTGCCTGTAATCCCAGCTACTCAGGAGGCTGAGGCAGGAGAAGCGCTTGAACCCGGGAGACAGAGGTTGCGGTGAACCAAGATTGTACCACTGCACTCCAGCCTGGGAGACAAAGCGAGACTCTGTATCAAAAGAAAGAAACAGAGAGAGAGAGAGCGAAAGGAGGGAGGGAGGGAGGGAGGGAGAAAGGGAGGGAAGGGAAAGAAGGGAAGGAAGGAAGGAAAGAGAAAAAGAAAAAGGAAGGAAGGGAGAACAAGAAACAAAAAGATAGAAAGAGAGAGAAGGAAGGGAGGGAGGTATGGAAGGAAAGAAAGAAAGAAAAAGGAAAGAAGGGAGAGAGAGAAAAGGAAAGAGAAAGAAAGAAAGAGAAAGAGAGATGAAAGAAAGAAAGAAGAAAGAAAGAAAGAAGAGAGGGAGGGACAGAAGGAGGAAAGAGAAGGAAGGGAGGAAGGAAGGAAAGAAAGAGGGGGGAAAGAAAGAAAGGAAAAGGAAGGAAGGGAGGAAAAGAGATGAAAGAAAGAAAGAAAGAAAGTAGGGAGAGAGGGAAGGAAGGAAGGAGGAAGGCAAGGAGGGAGGGAGGGAGGCAGGGAGGGAGGCAGGGAGGGAGGGAGGAAAAAACCTGTGTTCTTCCTGCTCCATTTCTAGAAGCCACCTGTATCCAGTGGCTTATGGCCCCTTCCTCCATCCTCGAGGCCAGCCCCATCCCGTTTGGTCTTTCTCTCTCTGCAGTCTCTCTTGTTCTCTCTCCCCTGCCTCCCTCTTCCACTCATAATGATGCCTGTGATTACACTAGGCTCACCCAGAAAATCAGGATAATCTATTTTAAGGCTGCCTAATTAGAAACCTTAATTCCATCTGTCACCTTAATTAGTCTTTGCCATGTAGCACAGTTGCAGGTTCCAGGGATTAAGATGCAGACTGTTTTTAGGGGTAGGAGGAGCACTCTTCTGCACCCCACAATCAGCAACTGTATTCTCCTCTAATGTATGCAAAGCCATACAAGGATGTATTGATCTCTGCAATGTATTCAAACCCTCTTCCATTTAAAAGTCCCCAAAAACTCATCTCTGGTTCACAATAAGTTAACTTCAGAAATATATATCTTCTTTTATTAAATGCTGTGGAGCAATAAAGTTCTAATATTCTGACTTAGAGACTCTTTCTTCAGGTAGCCGATCACATGACAGCCAGATTTTAGCCACTGGTTACTTTGAAAAGCATCAATTATTTCTAACTTTTATCTATCAGAAACACAGAAAGAAAGAGCGGCAGTCAGATAGGGCAAGTCAATGGACAAATGGATGGATGGATGGATAGATGGATGAATGGATGGATGGATGGATGGATGGATACATACATATATGCATGCATAGATATATAAATAGATACATAAATACATAGGCAGGCATGGTGGGTAGATAAATGGATAGATAGATTGATGAGATTGAATAGATAGAGACAAAGAGATAGACATATGGAGTGGGTGGATAGAGGGATGCATGGATTAATGGATGGATGGATGGATGGATGGATGGATGGATGGATGGATGAATAGATGGATGAGTGGATGGATGAATGGATGGATTGATGGATGCATGGATGGATGGATGAATGGATGGATGGATGCATGGATGAATGGATGTATGAATGGATGGATGCATGATGGATGGATGGATGGATGGATGGATGGATGGATGGATGCATGCATGGATAGATGGATGGATGCATGGATGGATAAATTAATGGATGGATGGATGGATGGATGGATGCATAGATGGATGGATGGATGCATGGATAGATGAATTGATGGATGGATGGATAGATGGATGCATGAATGGATGAATGGATGCATGCATGGATGGATGGATTGATGAATAGATGGATGGATAGAGGGATGCATGGATGGATGGATGGATGGATGGATGGGGAGATGGATAGATGAGATAGAGAAAGATGATAGATAGATAGATAGATAGATAGATAGATAGATAGATAGATAGATAGATAGAGATAGGTAGGTAGGTAGATAGATAGATAGATAGATAGATAGATAGATAGATAGATAGATAGATAGATAGATAGATAGATAGATGATAGACTGACGACAGGACAGATCACAAAAGGAGCCCCAGCTTCCATCTCCAGAACTTTCTGTTTACTGATGACTCATTGCACCTGCCTGTGTTAGATTGTAGGTGGGAAAGAAAAGTCTGCTGCCATGTGTTTCTGAGTATATATTAATACATCTAGGATTCCCAGCATTGCCTAAGTCTTTATCATTATGTTTCTTTGTTTGTTTTGAGGCAGAGTCTCGCTCTGTCACCCAGGCAGAAGTGCAGTAGCATGATCTCGGCTCACTGCAACCTCCACCTCCGGGTTCAAACGATTCTCCTGCCTCAAGAGAAACAGCTGCACAAACCACTGATGAATTTATCAGAGGCTTTAGGAATATTTTGCCCAAGTGGCGTTCACGGAAGGATGCAATATTTCTTCCAGAGAATGCCTGACCAAGACAATTCCATGCTTCCTGGTTTCCTGATCTCTGATGTTGATGAAAACTAGATCAGATTTTCAGGCAAGACTGAAGTGGACATACTAAGTGTTCCTTTGTGGACTGGTGTTCCTGGGAGAGAGTTAGATGCACTCCTGGACAGTGCCAAGAAAGCTTCGTGTTCTATCCTGCTCTAAATATTTCCACCATTAAATACAACATGCAGGTGGCCAGGTGTGGTGGCTTACCCTGTCATTCCAGCACTTTGGGAGGCTGAGGCAGGTAGATAACCTGAGTTATTCCAGCACTTTGGTAGGCCAAGGTCAGGAGATTGAGACCATCCTGGGCAACATGGTGAAACCTTGTCTTTTGAGATGGGGTCTTGCTCTGTCGCCCAGGCTCGAGTCTTTATAAACTCCCAAGTCCCTGGAGAAATAACAGCCCCCAAGGATAATTCTACAAATTGGCACATGCCGTGGTGTTACCATAGAGGAGGTCCCAAATGGTTAAAAAAAATGGAGAATGAAACAAGCTAATTACGTGGAAATAGAATGCAAAAAAGAATAATGTTCCTGAATAAAACATCAACCGTGGCTTGCACAGAGCATTTGGGATATCCACAGATGCATCTGAAAATGAAATCCAGCTGTCTGCCCTCCCTCCTTTCTCTGAAATCGCCCATCCATCAGCAAGTCTGTGGGTCCATCTCTTCCAAGACAGGCTCGTTTCATCTGACCGAACTCTGTAATACTTTTGCTACATAACAGATCAGGAGGATTTTGTCATCATTTAGAAATGATGGATGTGGGTTTCAGACTCCTTGGAAAATAGCAAACATATAAATAGGACTTACCTCAAATTAGGCATGATACATTATTGGAGTTCATGGATTATTGGAGTTCATGCCAATGACAGGGTCATTCTTATATACATATCTCCAGTGCCAGCCACAAATGAAAAAGCCACTGAATGTACACATCGGTCTCTGGTGGACTAACACCTGTCAAGGAAAAAAATGACCACAGAAACCTGCTCTCTCTAGTACATTCCTGGAGCTCCTGATAATTTAACAAAACTGGAGGCTTCAACAATAAGGATTTATCTTCTTCCAGTTCTGGAGGCAGGAATCTGAGATCAAGGTGTTGGCAGGGCCATGTGGACACAGGACCACTCCTGCATCTCCCGGCTCCTGGGGGCTCAGGTGTCCCTGGGTTGTGGTCCCATCACTGCAGCCTCTGCCTTCATCTCCACGTGGCCTTCTTTTCTGTGTCTGTGAACAAAACAGACATAGATCTTTTGTCTCTTTGAAGGACACCTGGCATTGCATTTAGCGCCCAGCCTAAGATAACCTCACCTTGAAATCATCTACTAAGTATATATCTGCAATAGCCCTTTTTAAAATGAAGATTCCTGGCCAGGTGCACTGGCTCACACCTGTAATCCCAGCACTTTGGGAGACGGAGGCAGGCAGATCACCTGAGAGGTTGGGAGTTCGAGACCAGCCTGACCAACATGAAGAAATCTCATGTCTACTAAAAACACAAAATTAGCTGGGTATGATGGTGTGTGCCTGTAATCCCAGCTACTCAGGCCTGCTGAGGCAAGAGAGTTGCTTGAACCCGGGAGGGAGAAATTGCAGTGAGCTGAGATCGTGCCATTGCTCTTCTGCCTGGACAACAGGAGTGAAACTGTCACACACACAAAAAAAATGCTAAGATTCCCTTCACAGGTCCTAGAGAGATTAGCATATGGTCATATATTTTAGGAGAAAATGATGCACCTCACTACACCTTCTAATCATCATATTTTATCCACAGAATTGTCTGATAAATTAGGGGCACATTTTAGTGTCCACAGCAGCAAAACCTGTCTATACAGAAGTAAAGGCAACAATCTCTCCAATACCCCAGAGCGGAAATCAATCTAAGAAATGCACCTGAACTTATTTTAAATATTTGTAGAATTCATAAGTTCCTGATTATATGAAACCTCTGTTCCAGCAGTTATGTCTATATATATATATATATATTTGAGATGGGATTCCGCTCTCGTTACCTTGTTACTCAGGCTGGAGTGCAATGGCGCGATCTCGGCTCACCGCAACCTCCACCTCCTGGGTTAAGGCAATTCTCCCGCCTCAGCCTCCTGAGTACCTGGGATTACAGGCACATGCCACCATGCCCAGCTAATTTTTTGTATTTTTAGTAGAGACGGGGTTTCACCATGTTGACCAGGATGGTCTCGATCTCTTGACCTCGTGATCCACCCGCCTCAGCCTCCCAAAGTGCTGGGATTACAGGCGTGAGGATATTTATATTTAATAAATCTCCAAACCCATATCAGAAGCAATAACTTTCCTTTCCCAAATAATACACTTCAGCATCCCCGTGTATAAATAACCTTCGTAATTCAGGACTGTGAACATAGCATCAGGGATAGGATAATTCAATCTGAAGCACCAGAAGAGAAGAAAATGAAAAATGTTGAGTTTTAAAGTTTAGACACTGAAAAGAAAAACTGAATTGATATATTCTGACCACAGAAGAAACCATGTCTACCATCTGTTGAACAGAATATCAGAACACCAGCATAGTAGAGACAACACAGCTGAGTCTGAGTCTTATGAGAGCATGAGGAGAGAAGATGGCCAGCCTCCACCCCCACTAGCTCCCTGACAGGGGTGCAGCCTTCTTGAGTCCATCACCCTTCCCCGGATGATAGGTGAACTGGGAATTGGCCGTAGAGATGGATGCCTGAAGCTGCTTGCCAGACACATCTTCTTCCTTGGTTTCTTTTGTGAAGAGAATCTACCAATTCAATTATATTCTTTCCTTCTAGTTCCTGAAGTTTGAAACCTGCATCTTTCAGCTGGACGTGGTGGCTCACGCCTGTAACCCCAGCACTTTGAGAGGCTGAGGCAGGTGGATCCCCTGAGGTTGGGAGTTCAAGACCAGCCTGACCAACATGAAGAAACCCTGTTTGTACTTAAAGTACAGAATTAGCCGGGCGTGCTGGCAGGTGCCTGTAATCCCAGCTACTCAGGAGGCTGAGGCAGGAGAATCGCTTGAACCCGGGAGGTGGAGGTTGTGGTTAGCCGAGATCGTGCCACTGCACTCCAGCCTGGGCAACAAAAACCAAACTCCATCTCAAAAAAAAAAGTAGAAAAGAAAAGAAACCTGCGTCTTTCATGTTCTCCTGATTTGGCATCTCTGTCTGAATTATTCCATCTCTGCCGCTGTTTTCCCTTTCGTAAATAAAGAAGGTTATTGCTATTCTGAAATGCTGAAGTGTGTTATTTGGAAACCCCAAGGATTGTTGATTTTCTAGAAGAATTCACAGGAGTCAGTGTGTAGTCACACTCACAGCTATGATGTATTGTAGCCAAAAGACACAAAACAAAATGAACGAAGGGAAAATGCATATGGGGGAAAACTGGGAGAACAGAAGCACAAGCTTCAGAGTCTCCAAACAGAATCACGCAGGATACATCCAGTTGTCCCAGCAACGGTCCTGATTCCCTGTGTCCAGTGCTGTCTAGCAGGGAAGCTCACTGGCAACTCAGCTTAGTTAGGGGCTGTTTATTATGGGCTGATCCCATAGGAAGCCATGGTCAAGTACCTCCCCAAATTCCAGGGTCCCTCCCACAAGGAAAGCAGTTGTTTGGGATAAGTCACATTGTTTGTGAAAATGTGACTCACTAGTTTGCACTTACTGAGGCTCTCTTATCATTCGGGATGGTAAAACTTCTACATGAAAGTTCCCAGAAGCCAGCCCAGCCAAACTACCATGCTACTTATCCAAACAAAGCAGTTTTCCATTTGCCGAAGCAACCCCATTACTACGTACATACCCAGAGAATTACAAATCATTCCATTATAAAGACACCTGCTCACATATGTTCATTGTGGCACTGTTTGCAATAGCAAAGACTTGGCACAGCCCAAATGCCCATCGATGATAGACTGAACAGGGAAAATGAGGCACATAGACACAATGGAATACTATGCAGCCATAAAAAAGGATGAGTTCATGTTCTTTGTAGGGACATGGATGAATCTGGAAACCATCATTCTCAGCAAACTGACACAAGAACAGAAAACCAAACACCACATATTCTCACTTGCAGGCGGGTGTTGAACAATGAAAACATACGGACACAGAAAGGGGATCATCGCACACTGGGGTCAGTTGGGGAAGGGGCTAAGGGAGGGACAGCAGGGTTGGGGAGGGGGGAGGGATAACATGGGGAGAAATGCCAGATATAGGTGATGGGGATGGAGGCAGCAAACCACCTTGCCATGTACGTGCCAATGCAACAATCCTGCATGATCTGCACATGTACCCCAGGACCTAAAGTACAATTTAAAAAAAGGAAGCAGTTTTCTATATTAATTGATTAGTTTTTGAGACAAGACTGATCAAACAGACTGTTTGTAGCAGTAAGATACCAAATTCCCACCTGACTCACAACAGACAGCAGGACCTTAAGGAATCCACGTTTTTCTGCAAAATGTATTCTCTTTTGCAATATCTTGGAACATGTCTGCAAAGCTGTGTCTTGCAGGGGAAGTTTGCATTCTGTAGAGAATCCCCGTACTAATCTGTTCCCATGCTGCTAATAAAGACATAGCTAAGACTGGGGAATTGATAAAGAAAAAAGTTGAATGGACTCACAGTTTCACATAGCTGAGGAGACCTCACCACCATGGCTGAATTTGAAGGATGAGCAAAGGGACATCTTACATGGTGGCTGGCAGGAGAGAGCACATGTAGGGGAACTCCCCTTCATAAAACCATAAGATCTCACAAGATTTATTCACTATCACAAGAAAGGCATGGGAAACACCTGAGCCCATTATTCAATTACCTCCCACCAGGACCGTCCCATGACACCTGGGAATTATGGGAGTTGTGATTCAGGCTAAGATGTGCATGGGGACACAGTGAAACTATATCAACCCCTTTCCCTTATCAGGTCTTCTCTGGAGAGTCCCACACATTTTGAGGTCTGCTAAGAGAGTCTTGGAAACTCAAACATTTCTCTTTGATAAATGGAACAGAATATCTGAAAGTCCTTGAATCCACATATGACCCGGAGGTCCCCACGTGCAGCTGTATTGATGTATCTCTTTGTCACAGCTTCTCTCTCCCTAAAATGTATGAACTCACCTTGGGCAATGTTGGAAATAGATGCTCGGTACTGCAAAGAAAAATCAGCACTGAGTCAAAAGATCTCTCAGCAATGCAGTTTTTACTTCCAGGGCTGCAGGAAGGGGACCCTCACTAGCCATCGTGCCACCAGAGTACAATGAACAAAGGAAAACACACACATTCATCCCTGACCTGTGTGGGTTTGTTCTTCCTGCCGCATCTGAGCTCTGTGGGCCAGAGCCAGACCTCACCATCTAAACTAAAACCCGACTGGCTGACAACTTAAAACTTTTCTGAACAGGTGAAAGCCACAGAGAGCTGGGACCCACCTGTGAGCACGTCTAGCACTGATATCTTGGTGAAAGTACAAGGAGGTAGAATGTCCTACGTGCCTGTGAACTCGGCGTGTCTAACAGCTACATAGGATGGGGCTTCACAGAGAGTTATCAGCACATTTGAACTTAACAAGGAAGGAAACTTTAAAAAGGAAATTTTATGCTTCCCACAGCACATTTGTCTCCAAACCTCCTGAGACCGTATAACCAGTCATGCTCCCGAACGTCGGCACAATAAATGTCAATATTGATGAAACCGGTCTCTGATTGTTTTTCATTGACTGTTTCTACATGGCTGTCTTCTCTTTATATCTTCATGGGATTTTACCTCTGTGTGTGTCTGTGTCCCAATCCCTGCTTTTTTTTTTTTTGATACATAGTCTGGCTCTCTTGCCCAGCCTAGAGTGCAATGGTGCCATCTCAGCTCACAGCAACCTCCACCTCCCGGGTTCAAGCGATTCTCTGCCTCAGCCTCCTGAGTAGCTGGGATTACAGGCACTCGCCACCATCCCCAACTAATTTTTGTATTTTTAGTAGAGACGGGCTTTCGCCATGCTGGCCAGGCTGGTCTCAAACTCCCGACCTCAAGCGACCCTCCCACCTCGGCCTCCCAAAGTGCTGGGATTACAGGCGTGAACAGCTGCACGCGGCCATGGGTGTCCTTTTCAGCAGAAGCAGTTGAAAGCTCCCAGCCTCCCATCGGAAGAAAACTCTGATGGTTCCTTCTCTCCTTCGTTGAGTGCTGCTCACCCCTCCTGGAATCCAGGCACACCCAGGTTGTCTATGACCCTTAAACTCACCCCAGAAACCCAGGGGGACCTGTTATTCTCTCTCCTTGGGTGGTGTGTCAAACAGGGAAACAGACGTATAAACACACACATAGACACCTTACCAAAAAACAGATTTAAAGTAACTGGCTATTGCTTTTGTACATATGTATAGATATTACATACACACACACACACACACACACACACACACACACACACAGAGATAAAATTTAAGGAATTGTCCATATAAGAGGTAAGTATTGGCTTTATTCACACTTATATAGATACAGTTATACATATACATATAGATAAATTATATATAGACAGAGACAGAGGCTTTTTGGTTTTTGTGTTTTTTTGAGATGGAGTCTCGCTCTGTTGCCAGGCAGGAGTGCAGTGGTGCAATTTTGGCTCACGGCAACACCCGCCTCCTGGGTTCAAGCGATTCTCATGCCTCAGCCTCCCAAGTAGCTGGGATTACAGGTGCCCGCCACCATGCCCGGCTAATTTTTGTATTTTTAGTAAAGATGGGGTTTCACCACATTGGCCAGTCTGGTCTCTAACTCTTGACCTAGTGATCCACCCACCTCGGCCTCCCAAAGTGCTGGGATGACAGGTGTGAGCCACAGCGGCCGGCCAGGGAGGCAGAATCCCTTTGTCCTTGGAAAACTTTGGTCTTGCTCTTAAGACCTTCAACTGATTGGATGAGGCCCACCCATGTTATACCAGATGCCTTCACATTTCCCAGCACCATGTAGCCCAGTGTCTGACCAAATTTCAGGGACCGTGGACACAAAATTCTTCCTTCCAGGCAATTCACTCTTGAGACGTTGTGCCTGGCTGGACCCTCACCACCATCACCTGGTGTTCATTGAGAAGATTACACCCAGGAATCCACCCGTTCCCATCCTACGTTTTCAAAGCATTTGCAAATTCCGAGATCTGAGTCTCAGCCTGAGCCTGAATACTGGAGTGCAGATTGTGAATTCCCTTTGGACACGAAGTGAGGGGAGAGGTGAGGCATCTCTGAGGATTCTATCAAGAATTATTCTTATGAAAGGCCGGGCATAGTGGCTCACACCTGTGATCTCACAGCTTTGGGAGGCTGAGGCAGGTGGATCAGGAGGTCAGGAGTTCGAGACCTGCCTGGCCAAGGTGGTGAAACCCCATCTGTACTAAAAATACAAAAAATTAGCCAGGTGTGGTGGTGCACACCTGTAATCCCAGCTGCTCGGGAGGCCGAGGCAGATAATTGCTTACCCCTGGGAAGCACCGGTTGCAGTGAGCTGAGATCACGCCACTGCACCCCAGCCTGGGTGACAGAGTGAGATTCCATCTCAAGAATTAAAAATAAATAAAATGAAAATACAAAAAATCAGCTGCAGGTGGTGACGCACACCTGTAATCTCAGCTATTTAAGAGGCTGAGGCAGGAGAATCGCTTGACCTCAGGAGGCAGAGGTTGCAGTGAACGGAGGTGGTGCCACTGCAGTCCAACCTGGGAAAGAGTGAGACTCCATCACACACACACACACACACACACACACACACACACACACACACACACACACACAAATTGTTTTTATGAAAGTTAGGACACAGGGCCAGTGCAGAGGCTCATGCCTGTAATCTCAGCACTTCGGGAGGCCGAGGAGGGAGGATCACTTGAACTCCAAGAGAGTTTGAGACCAGTCTGGGCAACATAGTGAGATCCTGTCTACTAAAAAACGATTTTGTTTTATGTATTTAAATTTCATGTCAGACAGGGTCTTGCTCTGTCACCCAGCCTGGAGGGCAATGTGACAATCCCGGGTCACCACAGCCTCAACTTCCCAGGCTCAGGTGATCCTTCCAGCTCAGCCTCCCTAAGTAGCTTGGACCACAGGTGTGCAGCAGCACACCCAGCTAAGTTTTGTATTTCTTGTACACATAAGATTGTGCCATATTGCCCAGGCTGGCCTTGAACCCTTGAACTCAAATAATGCTCCCACCTCAGCCTCAGAAAGTACTGGGATTACAGGAGTGAGCCACTGCACCAAGTCCAAAAACTTTTAAAAACACCCAGCCAGGCATGTGTTTTATAATCCCAACTGCTGAGATGGCTGAGGCAGGAGGATTGCCTGAGCCCAGGAGTTTGAGACTGCAGTCAGCTAGAATTGCACCACTACACTGCAGCTGGGGCAACACAGCAAGATCCTATGTCTGAAATAAATAAATCAATCAAAGTCAGACATCAGTGTTTGCAAGACATTTAGAGTCTTCATTCATTCATTTATTCATTCATTCATTTTCCCAATTATCAAATGTCTACCAAGAGATAGGGGCCACTCTGATGGGACCCCAGAAAATAACAATCAGTGCTCATGGAAATACCAAGTTCTCAGCTTCCCTCTCTCCTGCCTTTTATTTCATCTCAAAAATCTCTCACTCACACGTCAGTCCGCAAAGGAGCTCTCTGATGCTGCGGCAGCAGTGAGGAAAGAAAGACTTACAGAAATTTTAAACACAAGTGTTGGGTCTTTGGCTGTGATCGACACATGGGGACATATGAAAGGGACAGAATTTCGCTCTTTTTGCCCAGATTGGAGTGCAATGGTGTGATCTCGGCTCTATGCAACCTCTGCCTCCCAGATTCAAACAACTCTCCTGCCTCAGCCTCCCGAGTAGCTGGGATTACAGGCATGCGCCACCATAGCTAGCTAATTTTTGTATTTTTAGTAGAGACAGGGTTTCACCATGTTGGCCAGGCTGGTCTCGATTTCCTGACCTCAGGTGATCCGCCTGCCTCACCCTCCCAGGTGCTATGGCTCATGCCTGTAATCCCAGCCCTTTGGGAGGCCAAGGCTGGTGGATTACGTGAGGCTGGGAGTTCAAGGCCAGCCTGACCAACATAGAGAAACCCCGGCAAAAATACAAAATCAGCCAGGCATGGAGATGCGTGTCTATAGTCTCAGCTACTCAGGAGACTGACACAGGAGAATCACTTGAACCCAGGAGGTGGAGGCTGCAGTGAGCTGAGATCGGGCCATTGCACTCCAGCCTAGGCTACAAGAGCCAAACTCCATCAGAAAACAAAGCATTTACTATCTTGATAAACTGATCACAAATTTGAAAAGTTGTTCATCAAACCATCATAAGTTGGAAACCATCTGTATATATGTATGTATACATACACTTTCATTACTAAAATATTGCAGTTGGCTGGGTGTGGTGGCTCGCACCTGTAATCCCAGCACTTTGGGAGGTCGAGGTGGGTGGATCACGAGGTCAAGAGATCAAGACCATCCTGGTCAACAAGGTGAAACCCTGTCTCTACTAAAAATACAAAAATTAGCTGTGCATGGTGGTACGTGCCTGTAGTCCCAGCTACTCGGGAGGCTGAGGTAGGAGAATTGCCTGAACCCAGGAGGCAGAGGTTACAGTCTTCCACAGTGGTTGAACTAATTGACACTCCCAGCAACAGTGTAAAAGCATTCCTATTTCTCCACATGCTCTCCAGCCTCTGTTGTTTTCTGACGTCTTTTTCTTTTCTTTTCTTTTCTTTTTTTTTTTTTTTTTTTTTTTTTTTTTTGAGACAGAGTTTCGCTGTTGTTACCTGGGCTGGAGTGCAATGGCGCGATCTTGGCTCACTTGATCTCTGCCTCCTGGGTTCAGGTAATTCTCCTGCCTCAGCCTCCTGAGTAGCTGGGACTACAGGCATGCGCCACCATGCCCAGCTAATTTTTTGTATTTTTAGTAGAGACCAGGTTTCACCATGTTGACCAGGATCGTCTCTATCTCTTGACCTCGTGATCCACCCGACTCGGCCTCCCAAAGTGCTGGGATTATAGGCGTGAGCCACCGCACCCAGCCTGTTCTTTGACTTCTGAATGTTGGCCATTGTAACAGTCACCCACGTCCTTCTGTAAGAAACATGTGAGAGACTGGGCAGACCCCATCATCCAGGATCACGTCCTATCTCAAGGGCCTTAGTTCATCACACATGCAACATTCATTTTGCCCTGTGAGGTCACAGGTTCACAGCTGCAGGGACTCAGGAATTAGAAGGTGAATGTCACCAGGCCTGTGACTTTTTCTACCACCCTACTTCAACACAAGGAATGAATGCCAGCTCCAAAGTAAGTGACTGTGAGAAGATTACTACCTGCCCTTGAAAACATCCAAAGTATTGAGTTTGAGAGCTTGCGAAGGATTCTTACCCACTTTGGGAGGCCAAGGCGTGCAGATCACCTGAGGTACGAAGTTCGAGACCAGCCTGGCCGACACAGTGAAAGCCCGTCTCCACTAAAAATACAAAAATTAGCCAGGCATGGTGGCGCATGCTTACAGTCCAAGCTACTCAGGAGGCTGAGGCAGGAGAATCACTTGAACCTGGGAGGTGGAGGTTGCAGTGAGCTGGGATGGCACCACTGCACTCCAGCCTGGGTGACAGAAGGAGACTCCATCTCAAAAAAAAAAAAAAAAAAAAGAGGAATAAGGAAAAGAGAGTCATAAGACACATTCTCAAGTGCGTGGTTTTAATGTTTCTTTGTTTTGAGCCAGGGTCTCAGTCTGTCACCCAGGCTGGAGTGCAGTGGCCTGCCCACCCTCACTGCAGCCTCAGCCTCTCAAGGCTCAGGTGATCCTCCTGCCTCAGCCTCCAAAATAGCCGGGACTACAGCTGTGCGCCACCGCACGCAGCTAATTTTTGTATTTTTAGTAGAGATGGGGTTTCACCCTGTTGTCCAGGCTGCTGTCGATCCCTGACCTCAAGCAATCCACCCATATTGGCCTCCCAAAGTGCAAACAACCTGCCAGCTTAATGTGAATAGCTGTTTTTGTAGTATTTGAATATGTGTTTTTGTTAACCTGACCTGCAATTCCCTAGAGCATATTTTAAATGCCTGCTTTATAAAATCTGAAGCAAAACAGAGAACTGTGTTGTACTTTTTTAATGTCTCTGAAACTGCCACACAAATGCACTACTTTAAAAGGCTTGAATAGTCAAATGTCCATGAAAACAAAATACAAAAACTCCTTGACCTAAAATGGCTCACATTCTGATAAACCCATTGTAAGTTGAAAATATCTTTACTTGAAATGGCACTTAATACAGCTAAGCTAGCAAACATCACAGCTTAGCCTGCCTTAAACAAAGCACACACATATGTCTACAGTTGGGCAAAATCACCTAACACAGACTATTTTAGAATACAGTGTCGACTGTTGCTGGAAATAGACGCTCAGTGCCACAAAGAAAAATCAGCACTGAGACTACGCATTTCTCAGCAAAGCAATTTTACTTCCTGAATGGCAGGAAGGGTCCCCTCTCCAGCCATCTTGCCAAGAGAGTACAATGAACAAAGGAAAACCCTAACAGACATACACACTCATACATATCCATGTCTACACACACACACAGACACACCCAAATATACACAAGAACAAACACAGTCACACAAATTCATACAAACGCTAACAGGCACACACACTCATGCATATCCATAGCTACACACATGCACACACACACATGCACACACACACATGCAAACATACACACACACACAGCCAAATATACACTTGCACAAACACATTCACACAAATGCACACAACTGCTAACAGGCACACATACTCATGCACATCCATACCTACACACACATGCACAAATACATACACAAATAAGTGCATACACACTAGCATGCATACACACACATGCACACATACACACACACCCAAATATACATATGCACAAACACATTCGTACAAAGGCATACAACTGCTAACAGGTGCACACACTCATGTACATCCATACCTACACACACACAGGCATGCACACTCATGCACAGATACACACACACACCCAAATATACACATGCACCAACACATTCACACAAATGCATACAACTGCTAACAGGCACACACACTCATGCACATCTACCTACACACACACATGCACAAATACACAAATAAGTGCATACACACTAGCATGCATACACACACATGCACAGATACACACACGCACACCCAAATATACACATGCACAAACTCATTTGTGTACAAACATGTAATACACATACACACACAGACACAAATATAAAAATATAAACACATTCACACGCATACACACAAGCAGGCCAACACACAGCCAGTCATACATACAGAAACACACATACAAAAAGACACATGGCTATGTACATACGCAAACAGAAGTAGAAGCACAGATAACACACACAGAAACACACACACACTCATGAAGCTCTGCCCTGCTCCTAGCCAGACAAGCCTATGCAGACACATACACATTTCTTAGTTATGAAAAATAGAGAGCAGGAGCTATGGCTGATACCTGTCATCCCAGCACTTTGGGAGGCTGAGGCAGGTGGATCACCTGAGGTCAGCAGTTCGAGACCAGCTTGGCCAGCATGGTGAGACCCCATCTCTACTAAAAATACAAAAAAAAAATAGCCGGGTTTGGTGGCCGGTGCCTGTAATCCCAGCTACTCGGGAGGCTGAGGCAGGAGAGTTGCTTGAACCCAGGAGGTGGAGGTTGCAATGAGCCAAGATCACGCCACTGCACTCCAGCCTGGGCGACAGGGTGAGACTCCATTTGGGGCTTGCAGACCACACTGGACAACATAAATTATTGGGGTTTTCTACCCAGAAGACATAGAGATTTCTGGCTCTGAGATCAGGGTCCCGCCACTGTGAGAGGCACCGCCTGCCCTGTTTAACAGTTTTATTGGGCACATCCGTTTGGGACTGTCATGGCAGTTCCCCAGGGCTCTCTGTAATCTCGTTAACCTTCTCCGTGTGTCCTCCCAGAGTGCGAGCTAATCTTCCTTAATGCAAGAGGACAGTGCAGCTTTGGAAAGGCCAGGGCAGCCACACAGTGTTGTCTAATTCTGATGAACCATTTTAAAGGGAGCACGGGTACAAGCCGGCATGTGGGGTGGGTAGTTTGGCAGGAAGGACAGTGATGGGCAGATCAGAGCAGGTAAACGGGGGTCGGAGCAGGTGACCAGAGCATGTGAGCAGAGCAGGTGAGCGGAGCAGGTGAGCAGACCAAGTGAGCGGAGCAGGTGAGCAGATCAGGTGAGCGGAGCAGGTGAGCAGACCAGGTGAGCAGACCAGGTGACCAGAGCATGTGAGCACAGCAGGTGAGCGGACCAGGTGAGTGGAACAGGTGAGCAGAGCAGATGAGCGGACCAAGTTAGCAGAGTAGGTGAGCGGAGCAGGTGAGCAGAACAGGTGAGTGGACCAGGTGAGCAGAGCAGGTGAGCGGAGCAGGTGAGCGGACCAGGTGAGCGGAACAGGTGAGCGGAACAGGTGAGCAGAGCAGATGAGCAGACCAAGTTAGCAGAGTAGGTGAGCGGAGCAGGTGAGTGGCACAAGTGAGCAGAACAGGTGAGTGGACCAGGTGAGCACAGCAGGTGGCCAGGATCGGTCAGCACGGGGCAGGGGACAGGGGGAACAGATGTGAATTACCGATTAGAACAGGCGGGAAAGGTTGTCTACGGAAAGCACAAGGCAGCTAAGCTCTAAGATACATAATTAAAGAACAAGAGAAGTGAACACACCGACAGACGGATTATTTGAAGAGAAACCTGGCGTTCACCGTGGCTAATGGAAAAGGCAGCAGACACCGGGTGTGATGGGAAACTTCATTTTATAGGCTTATGGCGCTAAAGGGGAAACTGAGGCAGAAATATGTCACTGTCCATTGGCTGGACGTCCGACCTCACAATCCTTTGGGTTCATTCATTTGCTAGTTCCTATGCAGTGTGAGCGGGTACCCGCAGGGGAGGGGGCTTACAGAGACGTGACAAACGCAGTGAATTAGCTGGCAGAGGCAACTCCAGGAGGAACCCTGGGCCGTGCAGACGTGGGGCCTGACCCAGAGCCGCCGGGCTCCAGCTGGCAAGGAGGACATTCATTTGTAGCCATTTCAAGGCTTACAGATAGCAGACACACTGGGAACCACAAAAGGAGTCATCTTCCCAGCTCCTTTTATTTTATTTTATTATTATTTATTTATTTTTTGAGATGGAGTTTCACTCTTGTTACCCAGGCTGGAGTGCAATGGCGCGATCTCGGCTCACCGCAACCTCCGCCTCCTGGGTTCAGGCAATTCTCCTGCCTCAGCCTCCCATTATTTTTTTATAAAGATGAGGTTTCTCCATGATGGTCAGGCTGGTTTTGAACTCCTGACCTCAGGTGATCCACACACCTCGGCCCTGGTGGAGGGGAGGGGAGGGAGGAAGGGACGGAGGTAGTCTCCCCTCTCACTCTCTCTCTGACACTTTCGGGTGAAGGGTGAAGACCAGCTGAGCAGCACACCCTGCTGTGAGTGAATTCAGCACAACCTGCTGTGAGTGAATTCAGCACACCCTGCTGTGATTGAATTCAGCACACCCTGCTGTGAGTGAATTCAGCACACCCTGCTCTGAGTGAATTCAGCACACCCTGCTGTGAGTGAATTCAGCACACCCTGCTCTGAGTGAATTAAGCACACCCTGCTGTAAGTGAATTCAGCACACCCTGCTGTGAGTGAATTAGTGATGCCACTGCAGACAGGTGGGGACTTAGCACACGGCGGAGGCTCTGACCTTCCAGACAGAGTTAATGACCTCAAACCCCCCACGGACAGGAAGGTCGGGGTCCAGATGGCCAGGGGACCAGGGGACAGCTGCCTGGGCTTGTCTCAGACCGGGGAGAGGGAGGAGGCAAAGAAGGGGAGGAGGAAGAAGGATGCAGCCCGCAGGGTGTGACAGGACCTGAGTTATCACCTCTGTTTGTGCTCTCGTTGTTTCTGACCTTGGGGAACTTCACATCACACAGAGTTTCCCATTTTATTTATTGATTTATTTATTTCAGACAAGTTTCCCTCTTGTTATCTGGGTTGCAATGTTGTTTACATATGTATTTATTTATTTGAGACAAAGTTTCGCCCTTGTTGCCCAGGCTGGTGTGCAATGGCGGGATCTCGGCTCACCCCAACCTCCGCCCCGCCGGTTCAAGCGATTCTCTTGCCTCAGCCTCCCAAGAGCTCAGAGAGCAGGCAACCACCGCCACGCCTGGTTAATTTTAGTATTTTCAGTAGCAATGGGGTTTCACCGTATTGGCCAGGCTGGTCTCGAACTCCTGACCTCATGATCCACCTACCTCAGTCTCGCAAAGGACTGGGATTATGGGCAGGACCCATGCGAGCCACCATGCCCAGCCTGTTTATTTATTTATTTCAGACAAAGTTTTGCTCCTCTTGCTCATTTAATTCATTAATTTGAGATAAACTTTTGCTCTTGTTGCCCAGGCTGGAGTGCAATGGCACGATCTCGGCTCACCACAACCTCCGCCTCCCAGGTTCAAGCGGTTCTCCTGCCTCAGCCTCCTGAATAGCTGGAAATACAGGCACCCACCACCACACCCAGCTAATTTTTGTATTTTGTACTAGAGAAGGGGTTTCACCATGTGGGCCTGGCTGGTCTCGAACTCCTCACCTCAGGTGATCCGCCTGCCTCGGCCTCCCAATGTGCTGGAATTACAGGTGTGAGCCACAGCACCCGACTATTTATCTATTTGACACAAACTTTCACTCTTCTTGCCCAGGCTGGAGTGCAATGGCACAATCTCGGCTCACCACAACGTCTGCCTCCCAGGTTCAAGCGATTCTCCTGCCTCAGCCTCCCGAGTAGCTGGGATTACAGGTACATGCCATCATGTCCAGCTAATTTTTGTAGTTTGTTCTAGAGACAGGGTTTCACCATGTGGGCCAGACTGGTCTCGAACTCCTGACCTCAGGTGATCTGCCCGCCTCGACCTCCCAAGGTGCTGGAATTACAGATGTGAGCCCCTTCTCCTGGCCTATTTATGTATTTATTTATTTGAGACAAAGTTTTGCTCCTGTTGCCCAGGCTGGAGTGCAGTGGTGTGATCTCCGCTCACCGTAATCTTAGCCTCCCCAGTTCAGTCGATTCTCCTGCCTCAGCCTCCCAAGTAGCTGGGATTACAGGACCCAGACACCACACCCGGCTAATTTTGTATTTTTAGTAAAGACAGGGTTTCATCGTGTTGGCCAGGCTGGTCTCGAATTCCTGACCTCAGATGAGCCACCGGCCTCGGCCTCCCAAAGCGCTGGGATGACAGGTGTGAGCCACTGCGCCCAGCCCAGAATATGTTTAAATCTACCCTCACTTGGAATCATCCTATCCTTCCAGATAGAACCAACATAACATCTTTTTTTTTTTTTTTTTTTTTTTTTTTTTTGAGATGGAGTTTCGCTGTTGTTACCCAGGCTGGAGTGCAATGGCGCCATCTTGGCTCACCACAACCTCCGCCTTCTGGGTTCAAGCAATTCTCCTGCCTCAGCCTCCCGAGTAGCTGGGACTACAGGCGCACACCACCATGCCCAGCTAATTTGTTGTATTTTTAGTAGAGATGGGGTTTCACCATGTTGACCAGGATGGTCTCGATCTCTTGACCTCATGATCCACCCGCCTCTGTCTCCCAAAGTGCTGGGATTATAGGCATGAGCCACCTCGCCTGGCCAACATACATCTTACCTGTATTGATTGATGCCTCCCGTGTTCCTAAAATGTATAAAAGCAAGCTTTACCCCGACCACCTTGGGCACATGTCCTGGCATCCTCAACCTTGGCAAAGTAACCAAGGACTGAGACCAGCCTCCCATCCTCTCTGTGATGCCGTCTGAAACGACAGAAGGACGCTGGCTCCCTCTAGTGGCTATAAGGAGAATGGCTTATTCCATTAAAGGCAAAGATTTTTCTTCCAGAGAAATCCTGTTGTGCATCATGTGGCTGGCCCGGATCTATGCTCTGGAAACATCCAGAAAAACCGCCTCCGTAGTTTATCACATTAGAGTTCAGGGTTCAACACTGATACGTGATAAAGAGGGACCTGTGCCGGGCGCAATGGCTCATGCCACATCTGTCATCCCAACACTTTGGGAGGCCGAGGCGGGCAGATCACAAGGTCAGGAGTTTGAGACCATCCTGGTCAACATGGTGAAACGCCGTCTCTAGTAAAAATACAAAAATTAGCTGGGCTTGGTAGTGGGCGCCTATAATCCTGGCTGCTCAGGAGGCTGAGGCAGGAGAATGACCTGAACCCAGGAGGTGAAGGTTGCGGTGAGCCAAGATCACGCCATTGCACTCCAGCCTGGGCAACAAGAGTGAAACTCTGTCTAAAAAAAAAAAATAAAAAAAAAATAAAAAAAAAATAAAAAAAATAAAAAAATAAAAAAAAAAACAGAAAACTGTACAATCCCCTCTTCATGCCTGCTTTTAAATAATAAGGTACTCACCGGGCCCGTGGCTCACACCTGTAATCCCAGTAATCCCAGCACTTTGGGAGGCCAAGGCAGGTGGATCACTTGAGGTCAGGAGTTCAAGACCTGCCTCACCAACACAGCAAAACCCCAACTCTACTAAAAAAATACAAAAATAAGCTGGGGGTGATGGCTGGTGCCTGAAATCCCAGGTACTCAAGAGGCTGAGGCAGGACAATCGCTTGAACCCAGGAGGCCGAGGTTACAGTGAGATTGTCCACTGAACTCTAGACAACATCAGCCTCTGATGTTTCAATGTGTGATGAAAACGTTTTTTGGGACATGGGATTGTTGTGTTATTTGTTTGTTTTGGAGACAGAGTCTCGCTCTGTCACCCAGGCTGGAGTGCAATGGTGTGACCTCGGCTTACCGCAGCCTCCACCTCCCAGGCTCAAGCGATTCTCCAGCATCAGCCTCCCACCAGGTAGCTAAGAGACTCTTGTCTCAAAAAAAAGGAAAATCTCCTTCCCAAACCAGGAACCCACTTCATCCTTCCAATCCAGAAACTCCCTCCTCAAGGTTAGAAGGAAAAGAAAACAATTTTATCATGAAGCAAGCATTACATTAGAATGTGATACATGATCGGACTCACAAGATGGCGTCGTAGAAGCGACTCAGGATTGCAGCTCTCAGTGAAGGAGCAGAGGGTGAGTCCTAGCCACATTCTCGAATGGACCTTTTTTGCCCACAGAGCGTTGAAAGTCCCAGGTGTGGGAGAGACACAGGACACTAGTAAAGCCAGCTAACACACCCGGCTCGCATGGCCGCTTCGGCCGGTGCCGCAGCGGGACCCGGCACGGAACTCACTGGTCTGGGTGCCCTGTTAAACCAGCAATCTGAGATTTGGAAGGGCAGATTGGCATGTCCATCTGATTGAACGGGACTTGGACAGTGAGCCAGACCAGGAGTTTCCTGGGAAGCATGATCTGAGCCGGTGCAGTGGGCAACAACACAGGAGATCACACGGATCCCAGTGCCCTATCAGCAGGCTACTGGGGCTCTAGTGAGAGAGTCAACCGTTCAGCTTGGGGAGAGGAAGAGAGAGAGAGAGAGAGGACAGACTCTGAGGCAGGGAGCTGGGAGATCGGGCTCGGCGGGTCCCACCCTCATGGGGACAAGCAGGGCGGTGACTGGAGGTGCTTGAGGCTGAGAGTTTTGCTGCCAGCATCTAGGATGGTACAGCCCAGTGAGGGAGGGGCATCTGCCATTACTGACACAATCCGCCCCTACTGAAGTACCGCCCAGGGCTGATGCAGCCTGCTGTTGCCGAGGCAACCTGCCATAACAGAGAACTCCGACAGGAGCGGGGAGTGCTCCACAGCAGAAGGGAGCCCAGCAGCAACAGGGCGGACCCGCGCTAGCAGGTCAGAGCCCCAGCAGGCAAATAGTGAATAGACTGCCTCCTAGTGGGGCAGGACAGTGCAACAGATACTCATAAAGAAAGCCCCAACTCCCTGAGACAGAGCATCTAAGGGGGAAAATAAAAGGGGGTTGTGGTGTTTTATGAGTTCTATTGCAGCAGATGTAAACAAACTCCCAACAACCCTGAATGAACAACGTAGCTCACAGCTCAGCACTGGAGCTCCTATAAAGCACTGACCGTCTCCTTAAGCAGCTCCCTGACCCCTGTATATCCAAAGAGTCACCCCAAAAAAGGACTAATCAGACTGACATTTGGCAGGCATTATTCTGGCACAAAGACAGCAGAAGAAACTGGTATCATCCCTCACTGTTCCACAGCTGCTACAGGTATACTCCAGACACGCAGGGCCTGGAGTGGACCTCAGCACTCATACAGCAGAGGGGCTAGACCATTAGAAGGAAAACTAAGTAACAGAAATACTTCCTCATCAACAATCTCAGCATCCACACAGAGACCCAATTGAAAAATCAGCAACTACTAAGACGACAGGTGGATAAATCCATAAAGATGGGAAGAAACCAGCGCAAAAAGGAGGAAAACACCTGAAACCAAAACACCTCACCTCCTACAAAGGACCAAAACTACTCACCAGCAAGGGAACAAAGCTGGACGGAGAATGAGTGTGACGAAATGACGGAATCAGACTTCAGAAAGTGGATAATGAGAAACTTCATTGAGCTAAAAGAACATGTTCTAAATCAGTGCAAAGAAACTAAGAACCTTGAAAAAAGATTTGAAAAAAGATTCGAGGAATTGATAACAAGAATGGACAACTTAGAGAGGAATATGAATGAATTGAAGGAGCTGAAAAACACAACATGAGAACTTCACGAAGCATGCACAAGTTTCAACAGCTGAATAGACCAAGCAGAAGAAAGAATATCAGAAGTTGAAGATCAACTCAATGAAATAAAATGAGAAACCAAGATTAAAGAAAAAAGCACAAAAAGGAATGAACAAAATCTCCAAGAAATGTGGGACTATGTGAAGAGACCCAACCTACGTTTGATAGGTGTACCAGAATGTGATGAAGAGAATGAATCCAAGCTGGAAAACACTCTTCAGGATATTATCCAGGAAAATTTCCCCAACCTAGCAAGACAGGTCAATACTCAACTCCAGGAAATACAGAGAACACCACAGATACTCCGTAAGAAGAGCAACCCCATGGCACATAATCGTCAGATTCACCAGGGTTGAAATGAAGGAGAAAATACTAAGGGCAGCCAGAGAGAAAGGTTGGGTCACCCACAAAGGGAAGCCCATCAGACTCACAGCAGATCTCTTGGCAGAGACTCTATAAGCCACAAGAGAGTGGGGACCAATATTCAACATCCTTAAAGAAAAGAACTTTCAACCCAGAATTTCATGTCCAGCCAAACTGAGCTTCATAAGTGAAGGAAAAATAAAATCCTTCACGAACAAGCAAGTACTCAGAGATTTTGTCACCACTAGGCCTGCTTTACAAGAGCTCCTGAAAGAGGCACTAGACATAGAAAGAAACAACCAGTACCAGCCATCCTAAAAGCATACCAAATGCTAAAGACCATCAACAAAATGAAGAATCTACATGTACCAACGGGCAAAACAGCCAGCTAGCATCAAAATGGCAGTATCAAATTCACACATAACAATATTAACCCTAAAAGTAAATGGGCTAAATGCACCAATCAAAAGACACAGACTGGCAAATTGGATAAAAAACCAAAACCCATCAGTGTGCTGTATCCAGGAAACCCACCTCACATGCAAGGATACACAAAGGCTCAAACTAAAGGGATGGAGGAAGATTTACCAAGCAAATGGAGAGCAAAAAAAAAGCACGAGTTGCAATTCTCATCTCTGATAAAACAGACTTTAAAGCAACAAAGATCCAAAGGGACAAAGAAGGTCATTACATAATGGTAAAAGGATCGATATAACAAGAAGAGCTAACAATTCTAAATATATATGGACCCAATGCAGGAGCACCCATATATATAAGGCAAGTTCTTAATGACTTACAAAGAGACTTAGACTCCCACACAATAATAGTGGGAGACTTTAACACTCCACTGTCAATAGCAGACAGATCAACCAGACAGAAAATTAACAAGTATATCCAGGACTTGAACTCAGACCTGGAACAAGCAAACCTGATAGACATTTACAGAACTCTCCACCCCAAATCCACAGAATATACATTCTTCTCAGCACCACATCACACCTACTCCAAAATTGACCACATAATTGGAAGTAAAGCACCCTCAGCAAATGCAAAACAACTGAAATCATAACAAACAGTCTCTCAGACCATAGTGCAATCAAGTTGGAACTCAGAATTCATAAAATAACTCAGAACCACACAGCTTCATGGAAACTGAACAACTGACTCTTGAATGTTGATTGGATAAACAATGAAATGAAGGCAGAAATAAAGAAGTTCTTTGAAACCAACGAAAATGAAGACACAACATACCTGAATCTCTGGGACACATTTAAAGCAGTCTGTAAAGGAAAATATATAGCAACAAGTGCCCACATGAGAAGAGTGGAGAGATCCAAAATTGACACCCTATCGTCAAAATTGAAAGAGCAAGAGGAGCAAGATCAAAAAAGCTCAAAACCTAGCTGAAGACAAGAAATAACTAAGATCAGAGCAGAACTGAAGGAGATAGAGAGAAGAAAAACCCTTCAAAAAATCAATAAATCTAAGAGCTGGTTTTTCGAAAAGATCAACAAAATAGACAGACCACTAGCCAGACTGATAAAAAAGAAAAGAGAGGACAACCAAATAGATGCAATAAAAAACGATAACGGGGAAATCACCACAGATTCCACAGAAATTCAAACCATCATCAGAGAATACTACAAACAATTCTATGCACATAAACTAGTAAATCAGGAAGAAATGGATAAATTTCTGGATGCCTGTGTCCTCCCAAGCCTAAACCAGGAGGAAGCCGAAACTATGATTAGACCAATAACAAGGTCTGAAGTTGAGGCAGCAATTAAGAGCCTACCACACAAAAAAAGCCCAGGTCCAGATGGGTTCACAGCTGAATTCTACCAGACACACAAAGAGGAGCTGGTACCATTCCTTCTGAAACTATTCCAAAGAATCCAAAAAGAGGGAACCCTTCCCAAATCATTTTATGAGACCAACATCATCCTGATACCAAAACCTGACAGAGACTCAACAAGAAAAGAAAACTTCAGGCCAATATCCATGATGAACATAGATGCAAAAATCTTCAATAAAGTACTGGCAAACCGATTGCAACAGCACATTAAAAAACTTATCCATCATGATCAAGTAGGATTCATTCCGGGGATGCAAGGCTGGTTCAATATACACAAGTCTATAAATGTAATTCACCACATAAACAGAAGCAAAAACAAAAACCACATGATTATCTCAATTGACGCAGAGAAGGCATTTGACAAAATTCAACAGCCCTTTATGCTAAAAACCCTCAATAAACTTGGTATTGATGAAACATATCTCAAAGTAATAAAAGCTATTTATGACAAACCAACAGCCAATATCATACTTAATGGGCAAAAACTGGAAGCATTCCCTTTGAAATCTGGCACTAGACAAGGATGCCCTCTCTCACCACTCCTATTCAACATAGTACTGGAAGTTCTAGCCAGAGCAATCAGGCAAGAAAAAGAAATAAAGGGTATTCAAATAGGAAAGGTGGAAACCAAATTGTCTCTATTTGCAGACGACATGATAGTATACCTAGAAGACCCCATCACCTCAGCCCAAAAGCTCCTGCAACTGATAAGCAACTTCAGCAAAGTCTCAGGATATAAAATCAATGTTCAAAAATCACAAGCATTCCTATACACCAATAACAGACTTAAAGAGAACCAAATCAAGAACAAACTGCCATTCACAATCGCTACAAAGAAAATAAAATACCTAGGAATACAACTCACAAGGAATGTAAGGGACCTCTTTAAGGAAAACTACAAACCACTGCTCAATGAAATAAGAGAGGACACAAACAGATGGAGAAACATTCCATGTTCGTGGTTAGGAAGAATGAATATTGTGAAAATGGCTATACTGCCCAAAGTAATTTACACAATCAATGCTAACCCCATCAAACTACCATTGAATTTCTTCACAGAACTGGAAAAAAACACCATGAATTTCATAGGGAACCAAAAGAGAGCCCGCATAGCCAAGTCAATTCTAAGCAAAAAGAACACAGCGGGAGGCATCACACTACCAGACTTCAAACTATACTACAAGGCTACAGTAATCAAAACAGCATGATACTGGTACCAAAACAGAGATATAGATTAATGGAACAGAACAGAAGCATCAGAGGCAACACAACATATTTACAACCATATTATCTTTGATAAACCTGACAAAAACAAGCAATGGGGAAAGGATTCCCTATTTAATAAATGGTGTTGGGAAAACTGGCTAGCCATGTGCAGAAAGCAGAAACTGGACCCCTTCCTGACACCTTACACTAAAATTAACTCTAGATGGATTAAAGACTTAAACATAAGACCTGACACCATAAAAACCCTAGAAGAAAATCTAGGCAAAACCATTCAGGACATAGGAGTAGGCAAGGACTTCATGACCAAAACACCAAAAGCACTGGCAACAAAAGCCAAAATAGACAAATGGGACCTAATCAAACTCCACAGCTTCTGCACAGCAAAAGAAACAGTCACTAGAGTGAATCGGCAACCATCAGAATGGGAAAAAATCTTTGCAGTTTACACATCTGACAAAGGACTGATATCCAGAATTTACAAAGAACTCAAACAGATATACAGGAAAAAAACAAACAAGCCCATTCAAAAATGGGCAAAGGATATGAACAGACACTTTACAAAAGAAGACATACGTGAGGCCAACAAACATATGAAAAAATGCTCATCATCACTGGTCATTAGAGAGATGCAAATCAAAACCACATTGAGATACCATCTCACGCCAGTTAGAATGGCGATCATTAAAAAATCTGGAGACAGCAGATGCTGGAGAGGATGTGGAGAAATAGGAACACTCTTACACTGTTGGTGGGAGTGTAAATTAGTTCAACCATTGTGGAAGACAGTGTGGCGATTCCTCAGGGACCTAGAAATAGAAATTCCATTTGACCCAGCAAACCCATTACTGGGTATATATCCAAAGGACTATAAATCATTCTACTATAAGGACACATGCACACGAATGGTCATTGCAGCACTGTTTACAATAGCAAAGAACTGGAACCAACCCAAATGCCCAACAATGATAGACTGGACTGGGAAAATGTGGCACATATACACCATGGAATATTATGCAGCAATCAAAAATGATGAGTTTGTGTCCTTTGTAAGGACATGGATGAATCTGGAGAACATCATTCTCAGCAAACTGACACAAGAACAGAAAAAGAAATACCGCATATACTCACTCATAGGTGGGTGAGAAAAATGAGAACACATGGACACAGAGAGGTGGTCTACTATACACTGGGGTCTATTGGGAGGAATGGGGGAGGGACAGTGGGGGGGGCTGGGGAGGGAAAGCCTGGGGATGAATGCCAAGTGTGGGTGAGGGGGAGGAGGGCAGCGGAGCACACTGCCATGTGTGTACCTATGCAACTATCTTGCACGTTCTGCACATGTACCCCAAAACCTATAATGCAATAAAAATTAAAAAAAAAAAAAAAAGAATGTGATACACAACTCAGGTCCTCTGTGACCCAGAAAGAAACCTCACCCTCTTCTTCAGCAGAGTGCAGACACCCCTTTCCATTCACTTTCTGAAACTGAACAATGACTCATTGTAACAGCAGGTAGAGGCTTTGCAATTTGGACTCAGGCGGTGGCTTAAATTAAGCTCTTCTCTGAGGACGCTGGGGAATTAGGCTTTTTTTCCCTCCCCCTCAGGATGGATCACATTTCAAAGAGTTTAGTCCCAGACACCGCAGGAAACCTTTTTGGGCTGTGAGGTGGGCCCTGGGGCCTGCTTAAAAAGATTTACATACATTTGAAAAGGACAGAGAAAGAACTTGAAACTCCAACTTTGTTAGGGAAGAAAAAAAAGAAAAAATGGGAAATTATCCCTCTCCACGTTTTTCAGTAAGAGAAAAGTTACCCCGGCCCGCTGGCTCACGGCTATAATCTCAGCACTTTGGGAGGCAGAGGCAGGTGGATCAGGAGGTCAAGAGATCGAGACCTGCTGCTACAAAAAAAATATACAAAAATTAGCTGGGCATGGTGGTGCACACCTGTAGTCCCAGCTACTCGGGGTTGGGGGGGTACTTTTCCTCCGTTCCTGGTCACCTGTCATAAGTCGCATGACTCTACCTGTCATAAGGGGCGTCTGATGGAGCCGGGTTCCATCAGCCGACCCACGGCGCCCCCTCCTGGCAGGTGGAGGCTCTTCCCAAATGGGTCACCGGTTGCCGTGGCAACAAGAGGATTCCCTGAAGGAGCCCGGTTTCCCAGATCTCACATCTATGTGCAAAGAGCATCCAAGCCCAGGCAGCCTGCAGGTCTGAGCCTGAGCCACGTTAGGGATCATCACCATGGTTACAGTATTTTTAGGGGGTGGGTAATGTACACACACACACACACACACACACACACACACACACACAGATGGTCATTGACTTCCAGCGGGGTTACATCCCCATAACCCCATCATGGCACAAAATATTCTAACTTAAAATGCACTTGTTAGCCAGGCATGGTGGCTCATGCCTGTCATCCCAGCACTTTGGGAGGCTGAGGCGGGCAGACCACCTGAGGTCGGGAGTTCTGGACCAGCCTCACCAACATAGAGAAACCCATCTCTACTACAAAATCATACCAAGGCACATGGACACCTATGTCACAAAGCTGCACGTTCAGCACACGTATCCCAGAACGTAAAGCAAAATAAAATATCAGCTCACTATCTTGATAAACTGATCTTAAAGTTAAAAATTTGTAAATCCAACGATGATAATCCGGAAACCATCTGTATATATGTATGTATATATAGACACGCTTTCATTATTAAAATATTGCAGTTGGTCAGGCATGGTGGGTCACATCTACAATCCCAGAACTTTGGGAGGCTGAGGCGGGTGGATCACCTGGGGTCTGTAGTTCAAGACCAGCCTCACCAACATCGAGAAACCCCCATCCCTACTAAAAAAGCAAAATCAGCCGGGTGTGGCGGCACATGCCTGTAATCTCAGCTACTCAGGAGGCCGAGGCTGGAGAATCACTTGAACCTGGGAGGCAGAGGTTGCAGTGAGCCGAGATGGCGCCATTGCACTCCAGCCTGGGCAACAAGAGTGAGACATTGTCTCAAAAAAAAAAAAAATGCATCTATTATCTTGATAAACTGATCATAAATTTGAAAAAGTTATAAATCTAACCATCATAACCTGGAAACCATCTGTATCTATGTATCTATACACACACTTTCATTATTAAAACATTGCAGTTGGCTGGGTACAGTGGCTCAGGCCTGTAATCCCAGCACTTTGGGAAGCCAAGGTGGGCAGATCACCTGAGCCTGGGAGTTCGAGACCAGCCTAACCAACATAGAGAAACCCCAGCAAAAATACAAAAAAATACAAAAACAGCCTGGTGTGGTGGTGCGTGTCTGTAGTCTCAGCTACTCAGGAGACTGACACAGGAGAATCACTTGAACCCAGGAGGTGGAGGTTGCAGTGAGCTGAGATCAGGCTGTTGCACTCCAGTCTAGGCTACAAGAGTGAAACTCCATCAAAAAAAAAAAAAAAAAGCGTTTACTATCCTGATAAACTGATCATAAATTTGAAAAGTTGTTCATTAAACTATCATAAGTTGGAAACCATCTGTATATATGTATGTACACCTACACTTTCATTATTAAAATATTGCAGTTGGTTGGGTGTGGTGGCTCACACAGCACTTTGGGAGGTCGAGGTCGGGAGTTCAAGTCCAGCCTGACCAACATGGTGAAACACTGTTTCTACTAAAAATACAAAATAACATAGCCAGGCATGGTGGCGGGTTCCTGTAATCCCAGCTACTAGAAAAACTGAGGCAAGAGAATTGCTTGAACCCAGGAGGCAGAGGTTAGAATTAGCCGAGATCACACCACTGCACTAAAGCCTGGTGACAAAGCAAAACTCTAATTAAATATTATGTATACATAATACATTTCATATTTTATATATAGTTTTACATATTTTACATATTGTATACATTTATATGTTATATAACATATACATGCATAACATATAAAAACAGTCATGCATGCTACATGTCACATATAACATATACATTGCATACACCTTGTCACATATAACATACACATCATACCTGTTAAATGCCACATATAGAAGATACATGTCATACATGCTAGTGTCACATGTCACATACACATATACATGCTATGTCATATACAACGTAAATGTCATACATGCCTTATATGTCGCACATGGCATGTATGGCACGTCACATGTGACATATGTGCATGTAAGTCATATATGGCATGTATGATTTGTGTTGTGTGTAAAACACATGTAGCCAGTATGACACACATGTGATGCATGTGACATGTGTGACGTGCATACAACGTGTTGTGTGACGTATGACGTGGGTAACAGCATGTTTGGCATGTATATGTGGCATGTGACATATAGCATGCATGTTACATGTAACATGACATGTACATGCAGGATAGCATGTGTGGCATGTATGGCATTTGCAGTCATAGGCAACATATATCATGTATGCCATGTATGTCACGTGTGACAGGTATGACATGTTATTTGTGGCACATGTATAACGTGTCATGCATGACGTGTTTTATGTCACATATGTGTGTGTATTTGTTACATATACATGCTTGTCATGCATGTTATGTGTTGCACATGACATGTGCATATCATGTGTTGCATGCTATACAGGTTGTGTTACAAATAGGATGCATGTTATGTCACATAAGGCATATGCATGCCATACATGTTATATGTCACATGCCACATATATCATACATGCCACACATGCTATATGTTACATATACATGTCTTGTCGCTTTTGAAATCGCATCACTATGCCGGGCATGGTGGCTCATGCCTGTAATCCCAGCACTTCTTTGGGAGGCCAAGGCAAGTTGGTCACGAGGTCAGAAGATGGAGACCATCCTGGCCAACACTGAAACCCCGTCTCTACTAAAAATACAAAAAAATGGCCAGGCATGCTGATATGCACCTACTGTAGTCCCAACTGCTCAGAAGGCTGACGCAGGAGAATTGCTTGAACCCAGGAGGCAGAGGTTGCAGTGAGCCAAAATCATGCCACTGCACTTGACCCTGGGCAACAGAGCAAGACTCCATCTGTAAAAGGAAAGAAGAAATGGCCTCACTAAGTCACAGAGCTGTACAAGGCATCCTGAAAGGAGAGACTTATGCTTCATAGATAGCCATAGTTACCACCTCCAGCACTGGTGCCAAAGTTCTGTTGTTCAGGGTGAAGCTTCTTCTTTTTTTTTTTTCTTTTTTTGAGATGGAGTCTCACTCTTGCTGCCCAGGCTGGAGTGCAATGGCACAATCTTGGCTAACTGAAACCACCGCCTCCCAGGTTCAAGTGATTCTCCTGCCTCAGCCTCATGAGTGGCTGGGATTACAAGCATGCACCACCATGCCCAGCTAATTTTTGTACTTTTAGTAGAGATGGGGTTTCACCCCGTTACAGTGGTCGAGACTCAGGCTGGTCTCGAACTCGTGACCTCATGTTCCACCTGCCTTGGCCTCCCAGAGTGCTGGAATTACGGGCGTGAATCACCATGCCCGGCTTTAGGGTGAAGCTTCTAACAGACATCTATCTACGAAGGGGAACACAGGAGCCCCTCCTTACAGCAAGAAGAGTACCAAAACTTTGCCTACAGTCAATGCCAATGCCAAACTCACAATCGCCCGTCAGCCTGGTACTGACTGAAACCCAGGAAATAATTCACAAAGCAGAGGCAGTCACACCCTGTCCACATAAACCTCCTGTCACTCGTCATGTCACCAAGAAGAAGAAGGCAGTGGAGATACATCTCTTTATTATTATGGCTTTGACAGTTCTGAGACCAGCTCGGTCGTGGAGACTCAAACCCAGGTGGCACTGAAGGAGTTTAGAAACGGACACAAAGACACAGAGCAAAAGTGGGAATCAGAGTGGGACGTCAGGGGGCTGACAGCATCTCCCAGCTGACAGTGCAGAGCAGACTCTCACCCACGGATTTATTCTTTGCGAACAGGTGATCATTTTTAATAAGCAGGTGCTCACTGTTCCTTCATAGAATAAAGACAGACTCTACAGGCAGATAGTGCCTGTTCACTAGTAAAATAGAAATAAGCCAGAAAGCACTCTGCCAGTCACCAATGGGGACAAGATCATGTATCCAGTGTTTGGGGAGTTGGTTTAACAAGTGCACGACCAGCACATACAGTTCAGTCTCCTAGAACACCCTGAACAGTTTTCTGCCTGGGGACACACAGCATTTCTTGCCACCATTTCTCAGTAGACAATATACAACCCATCACACACACATCAAGACCTTTTCCCAGCAGATGGTCATTCCAGATGACAAGGAAAGTTATTTCCTGGCTAAAATGCCATCGTAAATGACCCGTTTTCTTAAACTGGAAATCTCTGAAGCCAGCAGAAGACAGGAGAGCATGGTAGTGGCTGGGTGTCCTCTCCTGGCCTTCCGTCTGCACAAGCATGTTCAGAGAGTAGAGCTGCGTGAGGAGAGGACCTCGCCTGTCTTCATCCAAGAGGCTTTCAATGACTAGAATGCCACCACCTAGAAAGGGAGGGGCACAGTTCGCATCATACACAAATGCATGGCAAGGTGTGTGTGATGAGGACCTTGCCCCAGGAACTTCTGAGGTCCACTCATCTTGATGGGCCATGAGGACGTGGACACAGCCACTGTGTGTGTGGAGACAGAGCCCCAGTGACTTCAGAGGTCCACCCATCTTGATGGTCCATGAGGACATGGCATAGCCTCTGTGCATGTGTGATGGGGACAGTGCCCCAGGAATTTCTGAGGTCCACTCATCTTCATGGTCCATGAGGATGTGGGCACAGCCTGTGTGTGTGTGATGAGGACAGTGCCCCAGGGACTTCTGAGGTCCACTCATCTTGATGGTCTGTGAGGACATGGACACAGCCTCTGTGTGTGTGATGGGGACAGTGCCCCAGTGACTTCTGAGGTCCACCCATCTTGATGGTCCATGAGAACATGGACACAGCCACTGTGTGTGTGATGAGGACAGTACCCCAGGGACTTCTGAGGTCCACCATCTTGATGGTCCATGAGGCTGTAGACATAGCCACTGTGTGTGTGATGAGGACTGTGCCCCAGGGACTTCTGAGATCCACTAATCTTGATGATCCAGGAGGACATGGCACAGCCTCTGTGTGTGTGATGGGGACAGCCACAGTGACTTCTGAGGTCCACTCATCTTAATGGTCCATAAAGATATGGCACAGCCTGTGTGTGTGTGATGGGGACAGTGCCCCAGTGACTTCTGAGGTCCACTTCACCTTGATGGTTCATTAGGATATGGGCACAGACTGTGTGTGTGTGTTGGGAACAGTGCCCCGTGTCCTGTGAGGTCCACTATTCTGATGATCCATGACAACGTGGGCACAGCTTCTGTGTGTGTGATATAGACAGTTCCCTGTGTCCAGTGAGGTCCATCCATCCTGATGGTCCATGAGGACATGGGCACAGCCTCTGTGTCTGTGATGGGGACAGAGGACGTAGGCACTGCCTCTGTTTGTGTGTGAAAGGGACAGAGGACATGGGCACTGCCTCTGGGTGTGTGTGAAGGGGACAGAGGACGTGCGCACTGCTTCTGTGTGTGTGAAGAGGACAGAGGAAGTGGGCACTGCCTCTGTGTGTGTGTGAAAGGGACAGAGGACATGGGCACTGTCTCTGTATGTGAAGAGGACAGAGGAAATGGGCACTGCCTCTGTGTGTGTATGAAGGGGACAGAGGCGGTTGGCACTGCCTCTGTGCGTGTGATGGGGACAGAGGACATCAACACTGCCTCTGGATGTGTGGGAAGGGGACAGTGTCTGTACTGTCTATTCTGTGAGGTCCATCCATTCTGATATTCCATGAAGACCTGGGAACAACTCTGAGTGTATGACGGAGACAGTGTCCCACCTTCCTCTGAGGTCTGGCCATCCTTATGGTATGTGAAACATAGGAAGGGTCCCAAACAGGAAAGACAGATAGGACTGACTGAGGCAGAAACAGAGACAAAAAGCCGCTTTCTTTCCACATCCTCGTGGACCATCAGGATGGGTGGACCTCAGAAGTCAGTGAGGCACTATCGCCATCACACACAGAGGCTGTGCCCACATCCTCGTGGACTATGAGGATGGGTGGACCTCACAGGACATGGGGGGCACTGTCCCCATCACACACACGCACACACACACACACACACAGACGCTATGCCCACGTCCTCATGGACCATGAAGATGGATGGACCTCAGAAGTCACTGGGGCACTATCCCCAAAACACACAGACGCTGTGCCCACATCCTCATGGACCATCATGATGGGTGGACCTCACAGGACACAGGGCACTGTCCCCATCACACACACACAGAGGCTGTGCACACATCCTCATGGGCCATCACGATAGGTGAACCTCACAGGACACAGGGCTCTGTCCCCATCACACACACAGAGGCTGTGCCCACGTCCTCATGGACCATCAAGATGGGTGGACCACAAAGGACACATGGGCATTATCCTCATCACACACACAGAGGCTGTGCCACGTCCTCATGGACCATCACGATGGGTGGACATCAAAGGACACACAGGCATAGTCCCCATCACACACACACAGGCTGTGCCACGTCCTCATGCACCATCAGGATGGGTGGACCTCAAAGGACACAGGGGCATTGTCCCCATCACACACACACAGGCTGTGCCATGTCCTCATGGACCATCACGATGGGTGGACCTCACAGGACATGGGGCGCTGTCCCCATCACACACACAGAGGCTGTTCCCATGTCCTCATGGACCATCACGATGGGTGGACCTCACAGGACACACGGGCATTATCCCCATCATTCACACAGAGGCTGTGCCATGTCCTCATGGACCATCAGGATGGGTGGACCTCAAAGGACACACGAGCATAGTCCCTGTCACACACACAGAGGCTGTGCCACATCCTCATGGACCATCAAGATGGGTGGACCACAAAGGACACATGGGCATTATCCTCATCACACACACAGAGGCTGTGCCACGTCCTCATGGACCATCAGGATGGGTGGAACTCAAAGGACACACGGGCATAGTCCCTGTCACACACACAGAGGCTGTGCCACATCCTCATGGACCATCAGGATAGGTGGACCTCAAAGGACACACAGGCATTGTCCCCATCACACACACACAGGCTGTGCCACGTCCTCATGGACCATCACGATGGGTGGACCTCACAGGACACATGCGCACTGTCCCCATCACACACACACAGGCTGTGCCACATCCTCATGGACCATGAAGATGGGTGGACCTCAGAAGTTACAGGGGCAATGTCCCCATTACACACACACAGGCTGCGCCACGTCCTCATGGACCATCAGGATGGGTGGACCTCACAGGACACATGGGCATTATCCCCATCACACACACAGAGGCTGTGCCACGTCCCCATGGACCATCAGGATGGGTGGACCTCACAGGACACATGGGCATTATCCCCATCACACACACAGAGGCTGTGCCACATCCTCATGGACGGAAGATGGGTGGACCTCAGAAGTCATGGGGGCACTGTCCCCATCACACACACACAGGCTGTGCCACGTCCTCATGGACCATCAGGATGGGTGGACCTCACAGGACACATGGGCACTGTCCCCATCACACACACAGAGGCTGTGCCACGTCCTCATGGACCATGAAGATGGGTGGACCTCAGAAGTCACGGGGGCACTGTCCCCATCACACACACACAGAGGCTGTGCCACGTCCTCATGGACCATCAGGATGACAGGACACATGGGCACTGTCCCCATCACACACACAGAGGATGTGCCACATCCTCATGGACCATCAGGATGGGGGGACCTCGGAAGTCAGTGGGGCACTGTTTTCATCACCCACACAAATACTAGCCTAATTCAGAAAGAATTTCAGCAAAATGAGACCACTGATATTTCACAGAACGTTTCACTTTTTCCAACTTTCTGTGGTTCTCTCCATAGATAGACATTAGAAGCCTATTTATGGTAGGTGGTTATCTAAAAATAAATCCATTGGCAAGACGTCTACGCTTACCTGTGGGATGAGTTCAGTGCCTGCCTTCTAAATATCACTCCTGCAGCTCTGCCCTGAGTCACAGCACATGCTGAAATGCAACCCCACCGCTCACCCGGCTTACAAGACTGGTAGACCCTCTCCAGCAGCTGTGAGCATTTTCCGTCCGCCCAGTCGTGGAGGATCCTGGCCAGGATGTACAGGTCTGCTTCCGGAAGACGGTCTTTGAAGAAATCCCCTGGAACATATGGCAGGCACCCCAACATCAGCCCATAACCCAGCCCCATGTGACTAAACCCATTCCAGGTACCAAACGTCAGCTGCACGGGTCATGCCTTCCACAGGTCTTCCGGGCTAGTGACCTGCAGAGCTAGTCTTCAAAAACAAAAAGGCTCGTAAGGAAAATCAGAAAATACTGAGTGATACATGTGTCCTCTTTCTCTCCTTCTCCTTTAAAAAATCATGTTATTGGCTGGGCATGGAGGTTCACGCCTGTAATCCCCCATGGGAGGCCGAGGCAGGTGGATCACTTGATCTCAGCAGTTCAAGACCAGCCTGGTCAACATGGTGAAACCTCGTCGCTACTAAAAACACAAAAATTAGCTGGATGTGGTGGTGGACGCCTGTAATCCCGGCGACTCAGGAGGCTGAGGCAGGAGAATCGCTTGAACCCAGGAGGTGGAGGTTGCAGTGAGCCGAGATCGCGCCATTGCACTCCAGCCTGGGAGACACAGTGAGACTCCATCTCAAAAAATAAAAAATAAATTTAAAATATATTTTAAAAAACAAATAGTGAATGGCACATGTGGCCTCTTTCCTTCTTCTTTAAAAAATCATGTTATTGGCTGGGCGTGGTGCCTCACAACTGTAATTGCAGCACTCCCAAAGTGAATCACGAGGTCAGGAGTTCAAGACCAGTCTGGTCAATGTGGGGAAACTCCATCTCTACCAGAAATACAAAAATTTAGCCAGGCGTGGTGGCACATGCCTGTAATCCCAGCTAAACACATGAGGCTGAGGTCACAGGGTCACTTTTGAGCCTGGGAGGTGGAGGCTGCCATGAGCTAATGGCCCTATCACTGCCCTCCAGCCTGGGAGACAGAATCACACCCTGTCTCAAAAAAAAAAATGGTAGAAATGTGTTTTCTCTCGTTTCTACAAGCAGCTACTTCACTATTCTCAGTTCCGCCTCTGGGGCTGCAAAAGATACAATATTTACCCTGTGGATCATTCTAGAAAAAGTCTGAAGATTCCCATGAGAGTGGGTGGTACTGCTCTGGGGAAGCCAGTTAGTAGGCTGGCATTTGCAATGAAAGCTGTTCACTTAGTCAGTCAGTCACACCATCATACCATCATTTGAAAGGCTTCTTTTTTTTCAGAGTCAGAGTTGTGCTCCTGTTACCCAGGCTGGAGTGCAATGGAGCAATCTCGGCTCACCGCAACCTCCGCATCCTGGGTTCAGGCAATTCTCCTGCCTCAGCCTCCTGAGTAGCTGGGATTACAGGCACGCACCACCACGCCAGGCTAATTTCTGTACTTTTAGTAGAGACAGGGTTTCACCTTGTTGACCAGGCTGGTCTCAATCTCTTGACCTCGTGATCCACCTGCCTCGGCCTCCCAAAGTGCTCGGATTACAGGCTTGAGTCACCTGAGTCACCGCGCCCGGCCCCATTTTAAAGGCTTCTACGATATTCAGTAGGAAGGACAGACTCAGTGACCCTTGGAGCACTGGCCTGGAAAAAGGACAAGCTTAGCGTGGACACCAAAAATGAAATCAAACACACCTCCCGTCCCACAAGGATTCCTGTATTAACGAACCACGGAGGTGCAGAAAGCCTGCCTCAGCTGTATAACACAGAGCCACTTTTGTTTAATTATTTATGTTTTTGAGAGACAGTCCCCCTCTGTCACCCAGGCTGGTGTGCAATGGCGCGATCTCAGCTCACTGCAACCTCCACCTCCTGGGTTCAAGAGATTCTCCAGCCTCAGCCTCCCCATTAGCCAGGAATACAGGTGCCCACCACCACGCCTGGCTAATTTTTGTATTTTTAGTAGAGGTGGGATTTCACTATGTTGGCCAGGCTGGTCTTGAACTCCTGACCTCAGGTGATCCACCCACCTCAGCCTCCCAAAGTGCTGGGATTATAGGTGTGTGAGCCACTGCACCCTGACAAAATGACCCTTTTTTTCTTTATTACTTTTTTTTTAGACGGAGTCTCCATCGGCCGCCTGGGCTGGAATGCAGTGGTGTGATCGTGGCTCACTGCAACCTCTGTCTCCTGGGTTCAAGAGATTCTCCTGCCTCAGCCTCCCGAGTAGCTGTGAGGCCCCAGGTGCCTGCAGCAAAGCCTCTGCTAACTGGGGAGCCAAGGCGGGCAGATCACAAGTTCAAGAGTTGGAGACCATCCCGGCAAACATGGAGAAACCCCGTCTCTACTAAAAATACAAAAAAATTAGCCGGGCGTGATGCCGTGTGCCTGTAATCCCAGCTACTATGGAGGCTGAGGGAGGAGAATCACTTGAACCCATGAGGCAGAGGCTGCAGTGAGCCGAGATTGCGCCACTCTGCTCCAGCCTGGGCAACAGAGCAAGAGTCTGTGCCAAAAAAGTAAAAATAAAACAAGTCTTCAGACATGTCTACGCTTCCCCAAGAGACACAAACCCACCTTCCTGGAAGCCAATCTGCTCTTCCTCCGAGAGGGAGAAGTGCTCCTTCGCCGTCCTCACCACTTCTGGGAGGTCAAAAACCGTGATGTGACATCCGGGGTACATACAAAGGCACTGCTTGGCCAGAGCCCCGGCCCCACCTGCGGCAAAGTGGACAAGGTGTGTTTGACCCTCCGAGGTGAGCCCGTGAGACACTGCTCACCCTCCATCCACCATGGACTCGTGAAGAATCCAACCTGGGACACTGGGTCCGTCCGCCGTGTCTGGGATGGATGGTGACGTGACTGCCTGCGGGCCCCTGAACTCGGCTGGTCTTCCTGGCTGCGCTGACCCACACAGACACTGAGTTACTGTGTGATCTTGTGGCTGGCACAGCGGCCCAGCCAAGCACGGCCAACAGCTAAGTGCAGGGCGCCGTGGCAAGCCCCAGGTACACAAAGTCCAAAGAGGACCACAGACAACTCCAGCCCGTGCTCCTTCTCTGTGATTTTCTTCCCAAGCTGCTCCCCAGGCAAGGGGTCCTTGACCTCTATCATCTCCCTCTACTCACAGTGACTGATGGCCGTCACCTTGAAGAAGCTCCCCACCCTGCAAAGAGCCTCTACCAGCCAGGAGCTGCTCCAAGGGACCCGTGGAGTAAGAGGACCACACAGGGCAGGGGGATCACGGCCCAGAGTGTGACAGCTTTATGGGCTGGACGAGGTGCTCAAGGTGTGAACTCAGGTTTGTGGAGTTTGTATTTGAAAAGCATGTCCAGTCAGGGTACAGTGGCTCACACCTATAATCCCAGCACTTTGGGAGGCCGAGGTGGCCGGATCACCTGAGGTCAGGAGTTTGAGACCAGCCTGGCCAACATGGTGAAACCTTCTATCTACTAAAAATAATAAAAATTAGCCGGGTGTCATGGTGGGTGTCTGTAACCTCAGCTACTCGGGAGGCTGAGGCAGGAGGATCACTTGAACATGGGAGGTGGAGGTTGCAGTGAGCTGCACTCCAGGCTGGCGACAGAGCGAGACTTCATCTCAAAAAAGAACAGAAAAGAGAAGAGAAGGGAAGGGGAAGGGAGGGGAGGGGAAGGGAGGGGAGGGGGAATGGAGGGGAGGGGAGGGAGGTGATGGAAAGGGAGGAGAGGGAGAGGAGGGGAAGAGAGGGGAGGGGAGGGGAAGAGAGGGGAGGGGAGGGGAAGAGAGGGAAAACGAGGGGAACAGAGGAGAGGGGAAGAGAGCGGAGGGGAGGAGAACAGAAAGGAGGAAAGGGGAACGGACAGGAGGGTAGGGAGGGGATGAAAAGGGAGGGGAGGGGAGGGGAGGGGAAGAGAGGAGAGGGGAGAGGAGGGGAAGACAGAGGAGGGGAGGGGAATGGAGGTGAGGGAAGGGGAATGGAGGGGATGAGAGAGGAGGGGAGGGAAAGGGAACGTAGCGGAGGGCAGGGAAGGGGAGGGAAGGGTAACGGAGGGGAGGGGAGGGGAACAGAGGGGAGAGGAGAGGAACAGAGGGGAGGGGAAAGGAACGGAGGGGAGGGGAGGGGAGGGGGGTGGGGAGGAAAAAGCACCCAGCCTTGGAGTTTAAGGCTGCAGTGAGCTGTCTTCACACCACTGCACTCCAGCCTGGGTGATAAAACAGGACCCTGTCTCAAAAAAACAAAAACAAGGCTAAGGCGGGCAGGTCGCTTGAGGTCAGGAGATTAAGACTAGCCTGGCCAATGCGGTGAAACCCCGTCTCTATTACAAAACTACAAAAGTTAGCTGGGCGTGGCAGCGGGCACCTGCAATCCCAGCTACTCGGGAGGTTGCGGCAGGAGAACCGCTTGAACCCGGGAGGCGGAGGTTGCAGTGAGCCGAGAAGGCACCACTGCACTCTAGCCAGGGCAACAGAACGAGATTCCATCTAAAAAAAAACGATAAAGGAAAAAGAAAAAGAGGCCAGGCGCGGTGGCTCACGCCTATAATCCTAGCACTTTGGGAGGCCAAGGCAGGCAGATCACAAGGTCAGGAGTTCGAGACCAGTCTGGCCAATATGGTGAAACTCCATCTCTACTAAAAATACAAAAAAAATCAGCCGGGTTTTCTGGTGTATGCTTGTGGTCCCAGCTACTCAGGAGGCTGAGGCAGGAGAATCACTTGAACCCAGGAGACAGAGGTTGCGGTGAGCCCAGATCACACCACTGCACTCCAGTCTGCAGGACAGAGAGAAACTCTGTCTCAAAAAAATTCAGGATTATCTTCAGATCATCACATTGTTCTAGGTATTTTTCTGTTTTTGTCAATAAAGGAAAACAGTTGATTTGCTCCTTTTTCCGGTTAAGGAGAATGTTTGACAACTATTATATAGTTACAGAGCCAGAATTAATTTTTGATTCAGCAATATCCTAAATTAGTAAAATAATTGAATCCCAAAAGAGTTTTCCTTGCCTCTGTGAAAGCATGAAGATCCTCTCATCTGCTGGAAGGTCTGAAAACACTCTGTACTTTGAATTTTGTATAAGAAAACTTCTATTGAATGAAACCAAGCAAAGGGTATTCTCAAAAAAAAAAAAATGCAGAAAATAAACGAAACGGTGAACACACTCCCCATACAGAATGAGAGACACAGCTGTGAGGTTTTCTACGTGGAGGATACTTACTGCCGAGGTCGCACACAAGCGGGAACAGGGACAGGTCGAACGCCGTCAGCAGGCTCCTTCTGTTCAGGCTCCAGACCTCCTGCAGACCTTGCATGAAGTGCACTCGCTCGCCCTCGGACCTGCTGTGCAGAAGCAGGCTTGTGAAAGGTGGTGAAGATTTGGGCAAGCGTCCAGAGAAGAGATGTGGAGAACCCCCTGCCAAGAACAGAGCTGTGTGCCACACCGGTGCGCCTGGTGGCCTTGCATAGCTGTGCAACGCGGGCATGCCTGGCGGCCTTGCATAGCTGTGCCACGTGGGCGCCCCTGACGGTCTTGCATAGCTCTGCCACGCGGGCACCCCTGACGGTCTTCCATAGCTGTGCCACACACCTGGCAGCCTTGCATAGCTGTGCCATGCGGGCGTGCCTGGTGGCCTTGCATAGCTGTGCCACGTGGGCACCCCTGATGGTCTTGCATAGCTGTGCCACGCGGGTGCCCCTGATGGTCTTGCATAGCTGTGCCACACACCTGGCAGCCTTGCATAGCTGTGCCACGTGGGTGAGCCTGGTGGCCTTGCATAGCTCTGCCACGCGGGCGCGCCTGACGGTCCTGCATAGCTGTGCCACACACGGTCAGCACGCTCCTTCTGTTCAGGCTCCAGACCTCTTGCAGACCTTGCATGAAGTGCATTCGCTCACCCTCGGACCTGCTGTGCAGAAGCAGGCTTGTGAAAGGTGGTGAAGATTTGGGCAAGCATCCAGAGCAGAGATGTGAAGAACCCCCTGCCAAGAACAGAGCTGTGTGCCACGCCGGTGCACCTGGCAGCCTTGCATAGCTGTGCCACGCAGGCGTGCCTGAAAGTTTTGCATAGATGTGCCACACAGGTGCACCTGGCCGTCTTGCATAGCTGAGCCATGCGGGTGTGCCTGGCAGCCTTGCATAGCTGTGCCACGCGGATGCGCCTGGCTGCCTTGCATAGCTGTGCCACGCGGGTGCGCCTGGAAGCCTTGCCTACCTGTGTCACGCAGGTGCACCTGGCAGCCTTGCCTACCTGTGCCACGTGGGTGTGCCTGGCAGCCTTGCATAGCTGTTCCACGTGGGTGCACCTGGCAGCCTTGCATAGCTGTTCCACTCGGGTATGCCTGGCAGTCTTGCATAGCTGTGCCACGCAGGTGCACCTGGCAGCCTTGCATAGGTGTGCCACACAGGTGCACCTGGCAGCCTTGCATGTGACACAGAGGGGTAAGTGACTGGGGACAGGGGAACCCTAGGTCAGCCACCAAAATGTATCCAGCTCTGGGAGAATGTTGAGTCATGTCAGAACAAACCGTAGTTCTCTAGAAGCCACCATGGGTATAGATTTCTATCTGAAGAGAAGTTAGGATGTTTACTGTGGGGAGCAGAAAAGTTCCTTTTTAAAGTTTCCTTTCTTGTTAAGGAGTAAGTGTATTGGCACGGCGTGGTGGCTCATGCATGTAATCCCAGCACTTTGGGAGGCCAAGGTAGGTGGATCACAAGGCCAGGAAATCAAGACCATCCTGGCCAACATGGTGAAATCCCGTCTCTACTAAAAATACAAAAATTAGCTGGGCATTGTGGCACTCGCCTGTAGTCCCAGCTACTTTGGAGAGGCTGAAGCAGGAGAATCATTTGAACCAGGGAGTTGGAGGTTGCAGTGAGCCAATATCGTGCCTTTGACTCCAGCCAGGCAACAGAACGAGACTCCGTCTCAAAAAAAAAAAAAGAATAACTGTGCTAATAACCCTTTGTGAGACCCTATCCTACATAGCTGTTAGACACGTCGTGCTCACAGGCACGTAGGACATTCTACGTCCTTGTACTTTCACCGAGATATCGGTGCTGGACGTGCTCACAGGCAGGTCCCAGCTCTCCGTGGCTTTCATCTGTTTAGAAAAGTTTTAAGTTGTCAGCCAGTCGGGTTTTAGTTTCGATAGTGAGGTCTGGCTCCGGCCCACGGAGATCAGACACGGCAGGAAAGACGACCCCACAGGTATCAGGGATAAATGTGTGTGTTTTCCTTTGTTCATTGCACTCTCATGGCACGATGGCTAGTGAGGGTCGCCCTCCTGCAGCCCGGGAAGTAAAAACTGCATTGCTGAGAGATCCTTTATCTCAGGGCTGATTTTTCTTTGTAGCACTGAGCATCTATTTCCAACATTTAAGAAGAAAGTCAATAATATGTCCCCCCACTGACCCACCCACAGAGCTCAGCTCCAGAAGACAAATCCAGGAAGTGGGGGAGTGTGCACATCCTGGGGCATGAGTCCTAGAAAGTGGGAATTCAGGTCAGGGAGAGAAGGCCAGAGAAAAGGCCGAATGACCAGCCATGGTGGCTCACACCTATAATCCCAGCACTCTGTGAGGCTGCGACGGGCAGATCACCTGAGGTCAGGAGTTTGAGACCAGCCTGGCCAACATGGTGAAACCCCATCTCTACTAAAAATAACAATAATTAGCTGGACGTGGTGCTGTGCACCTGTTGTCCCAGCTACTTGGGAGGCTGAGGCAGGAAAATCGGTTGAACCTAGGAGGCAGAGGTTGCAGTGAACTGAGATCACACCATTGCACTCCAGCCTGGGTGACAGAGCGGTACTCCATCTAAAAAAAAGAGAGAGAGAGAGAGAGAGAAAAGGCAGAAACTAGGAATGAAGGAAGGTGAGATGGAGGCAGGAAGGACAGGTGGACACAGAGGCAGAGAGAGCTGTGGTGTTGAGAGTGTCTCCTCCTTCTCCCCAGAGCTCCTGGGACTCCTACCTCAGCCTCTCAAAGTGCTGGGATTACAGGCATGAGCTATCACTCTCGGCCTTTTTTTTTTTTTAAACGGAGTCTTGCTAAGTCTCCAGGCTGGAGTGCAATGGTGCCATCTCAATTCACTACAACCTCAGACTCCCATGTTTAAGTGGTTCTCCCGCCTAAGCCTCCTGAGTAGCTGGGATTACAGGCACTCACCACCATACCTGGCTAATTTTTGTATTTTTAGTAGAGACGGTGTTTCTCCACGTTGGCCAGGCTGGTCTTGAACTCCCGACCTCAGGTGATCCACCCGCCTCGGCTTCCCAAAGTGCTGGGATGGCAGGCGTGAGACCCCGTGACCGGCCAAATAAACACATGTGAGTTGTTGGTTTTGAACTGACAGACGTTACCTGTAGATGGCTGTAAAAAGCTCTTCTGTGGGAACTCCGAAGGTCCACAGATACTGGTTCTTGCCTTCTCTAAGAAAAGAGAGAAAACAGTGCTGCAATGAGCATTCATGTGCATGTGTCCTTATAGTAGAACGATTTATAATCCTCTGGATATGTACCCAGTAATGGGCTTGCTGGGTCAAATGGAATTTCTATTTCTAGGTCCTTGAGGGATCGCCACACTGTCTTCCACAATGGTTGAACTAATTTACACTCCCACCAGCAGTGTAAAAGTGTTCCTATTTCTCCACATCCTCTCCAGCAACTGTTGTCTCCAGATTTTTTAATGATCGCTATTCTAACTGGCGTGAGATGGTATCTCAATGTAGTTTTGATTTCCATTTCTCATCGATGATAGACTGGACAGGGAAAAGGTGGCACATACACACCATGGAATATTATGCAGCCATAAAAAGCTATGAGTTCATGTCCTTTGTAGGTACATGGATGAATCTGGAAACCATCATGCTCAGCAAACTGACACAAGAACAGAAAATCAAACACCGCATGTTCTCACTCATAGGTGGGTGTTGAACAATGAGAACACACGGACACAGGGAGGGGAGCATCACACACCAGGGTCTGTTGGGGGGAAATAGGGGAGGGACAGCGCGGGGTGGGGACTTGGGGAGAGATAGCCTGGGGAGAAATGCCAGATATAGGTTATGGGGAGGAAGGCAGCAAATCACACTGCCACATGTGTACCTATGCAACTATCCTGCATGTTCTTCACATGTACCCCAAAACCTAAAATGCAATTAAAAAATTAAAAAATAAAAGAAAAAGAAAAGAAAGAAAAGGCTGTTGCCTGTTTCAACCTAAAGATGAACTCTGATCTTTTTCTTCCTTGCCCAAATTCCTATCTAAGGGGCCTGTGGAGTCACCCCTTATAAACAATAACGTCTTATAAAATGGGTTTTATTTTATTTTAGAGACATTCGGAGTCTCACTCTGTCACCCAGGCTGGAGTGCAATGGCACGATCTCAGCTCACTGCAACCTCCGCCTCCCAGGTTCAAGCGATTCTCCTGCCTCAGCATACCAAGTAGCTGGGACTACAGGCATCCGCCACCACACCCCGGTAATTTTTGTATTTTCAGTACAGACGGGGCTTCACCAAGTTGGCCAGGCTGGTCTCAAACTCCTGACCTCTGGTGATCCACCCGCCTCAGCCTCCCAAAGTGCTGGCATTACAAGCATGAGCCATTGCACGTGGCATAAAAACTCAACTACATTTTTACCAGCCTAGTACAATTCAAGCCACCCCTGTTGCTCTCCACCCCTGTTGCTCTCCACCCCTGTTCTGAATCCTCAATCCTCAATCCCTGTTCTGAATCCTCTTCCTTCTCCTCCTTTCTTCTTCTGCCAAAGCAGCACGAATGACTTTCGCCTGGGGGCACATCCCTGCAGAAGCCGGTGAGCTCTGTCAGCCAACACCAAGTGATTTCTGCCATCTGTTCTGGATGAGCATTTCTAGCAAGGTCATGTTTGCTCCTGCAGGAAACCTGCCATTTTACCTCCTCCAGGCACTCACCTGCAATGCCAGCACTGTGGGAGGCCAAGGCAGGCAGATCACTTGAGGTCAGGAGTTCGAGGCCAGCCTGGCCAACATGGCAAAACCCCTCTTTACTAAAAATACAAAAGTTAGCTGGGTGTGGTGGCAGGTGCCTGTAATCCCAGCTACTCAGGAGGCCAAAACAAGAGAATCTGTCTTTTTTTTTTTTTCTGAGACAGAGTTTCACTCTTTTTGCACAGGCTGGAGTACAGTGGCGTGATCTCAGCTCACTGCAAGCTCCACCTCTCAAATTCAAGCCATTCTCCTGTCTCAGCCTCCCAAGTAGCTGGGATTACAGGCAGGCACCACTATGCCTGGCTAATTTTTGTATTTTTAGTAGAGACGGGGTTTCTCCATGTTAGTCACACTGATCTCAAACTCCCAGCCTAGGGTGATCCACCCGCGTTGGCCTCCCAAAGTGCTGGGATTACAGGTGTGAGCCATCGCACCCGGCCAGGAGAATCTCTTGAACCCAGGAGGTGGAGGTTGCAGTGAGCCCCTTCACGAGCCCCCCAGGGGGAGTCCTGAGACTTGGTCACTGCTTGGACACGATCCCTACCGCACAGCCTGTGCCAGGCAGCCCCAGCAGTGGTAAGTGGTCCTGGCCATGTACAGCAGCATACTGCACTGTGAGGTCGGGCTGACCCTGCTCAGGTAGACTCTGGACATCTCCGTGTTTCCATAGAAAGCTGAAAAACACACAAAGAAAACAGAGAAAAAGCAGTGAGATTCCAAGTCCCTGCTGAGCAGACACTCCCCAGCACACCAGCACAGTGACTTCCAGATAATTTTCACCTGGGAACGCCGACACCCCTACCTACATCCAGGGGCTTCCAAGGAAGGCACAAAGGGGACCCCGGGCAGCTGGCACCCCCAATGGGTTCAGCTTCTACAAATCCTATTGAGAGTTTGGGTGGAGCGAGTACAAATGAAGATGAGCCACAAGAGAAAATATACATTATATTCCACAGAATGTTTAAAATAACTTAGTGACCCCAGGCACGGAATCCCACCCCTTTGGGAGGGTGAGGCGGACAGATCACTTGAGGTCAGGAGTTCGAGACCAACCTGGCCAACATGACGAAACCCCGTCTCTACTAAAAATACAAATATTAGCCAGGCATGGTGGTACATGCCTGGAGTATCAGCTTCTTGGGAGGCTGAGGCAGGAGAATCATTTGAGTCCAGGAAGTGGAGATTGCACAGTGACCCGAGATCGTGCCACTGCACTCCAGCCTAGGTGACAGAGTGAGACTCCATCCCCCTCCCCCTGCCAAAAAAAAAATATACTAAAGAAAGAAGTCAAATAGTCAAATATGTATTTCATCCAGGCGAGGTGGCTCATGCCTGTAATCCCAGCACTTTGGGAGGCCAAGGTAGGCAGATCACCTGAGGTCAGAAGTTCGACACCAGCCTGGCCAACACGGTGAAACCCTGTCTCTACAAAACACAAAAAATTAGCCAGGCGTGGTGACGCATGCCTGTAATCCCAGCCACTTTAGATTCTGGGGCAGGAAAATAGCTTGAACCCGAGAGGCAGAGGTTGCAGTGAGCCGAGATTGTGCCACTGCACTCTAGCCTGGGCAACAAGACTGAAACATCTCACAAAAAAAAATAAAAATAAACAAAAAATCCAGCCAACCCTATCATTCACATAAATGGCGGATTTTTGTTCTTGATTTTTCTCTTTTTTTTTTTTGAGACGGAGTTTCGCTCTTGTTACGCAGGCTGGAGTGCAATGGAGTGATCTCAGCTCACCACAACCTCCGCCTCCCGGGTTCAGGCAATTCTGCCTCAGCCTCCCGAGTAGCTGGGATTACAGGCATGCACCACCATGCCCAGCTAATTTTTGTATTTTTAGTAGAGACGGGGTTTCGCCACGTTAACCAGGATGGGCTCGATCTCTTGACCTCATGATCCACCCGCCTCGGCCTCCCAAAGTGCTGGAATTACAGGCATGAACCAACCGTGCCTGGCCCTTGATTTTTTTTTTTTACACAGGGTCTTCCTCTGTTGCTGAGGCTGGAGTGTAGTGGTGTGATCACAGCTCTCCGAAGCCTCGAACCCCTGGGCTCAGGCGATCCTCCCGCCTCAGCCTTTTGCTGAGGTAGTTAGGACCACAGGCCTGGCTAAGTCTGTATTTTGTGTAGAGATGGGATCTTGCTACATTGCCCTGGCTCGTCTTGAACTCCTGGGCTCAAGCAATCCTCCTGCCTCAGTCTTGAGAGTAGCTGGAACCACAGCTGTGTACCACCACCCCCAGTTAATGTTTTTTCTTTTTTTTCTTGAGATAGAGTCTCGTTCTGTCACCCAGGCTGGAGTACAGTGGCACGATCTTGGCTCACTGCAACCTCCACCTCCCAGGTTCAAGCGATTCTCCTGCCTTAGCCTCCTGAGCAGCTGGGATTATAGGCACCAGCCACGATGCCCAGCCAATTTTTGTATTTTTAGTAGAGACGGGGTTTCACTATATTGGCCAGGATCGCCTCTGTCTCCTGAGTTCAAGCGATTCCCCTGCCTCAGCCTCCCAAGTAGCTGGGATTACAGACTCATGCCACCACGCCTGGAGATATATATATATACGTATTTTGGTAGAGATGGAGTTTCACCATGTTGACCAGGATGGTCTCAATCTCCTGACCTCGTGGTCCGCCTGCCTTGACCTCCCAAAGTGCTGGGATCACAGTTATGAGCCACCATGCCAGGCCAATTTTTGTATGTTTTTAATTAGAGAAAGGATTTCACTCTGTTGGCCAGGCTGATCCGCCTGCCTTGGACTCCCAAAGTGTTGGGAGCCACCGCTCCAGCTTGGTGTCGCTTTTTACAGAACACGTGGGACGCCGAGGGTGCCCACTTACAAGGCCTCCTTCAAAACGCCTGTGTCCTCACCTTGTCCTCCCCTCAACTCCACTTTCAGCAGCTTCAGGGACACGCAGGCATCCAGCAGGCGCTCCATGGCATGGGAGCTGGCTCCCACACCTGCAGCCACGGTAGCCACAGCCGGGGCCCTGGGGCCTCCGCAAGAAGGTCAAACACTCCCAGCTCACAGGCAGCAAAGAGAACCTTCCAGAAGGGACAGAAATAAAAGGTCAGCACTCAGCCTCTGGGGAACCAGAGTTGTAGAAACAGATGCCATGTCGGGCTGGGGAGGGAAGCATTTTTTAATTTTAATTTTTGTTTATTTATTTTTGAGACTTAGTCAAATGAGACTACTCTGCTATGGAAAGGGGGCATTTTTATTTTTACTCATCTTTTAAAAATCATTGATTGTTTTTGGGACGGTGTCTCACTCTGTCCCCCAGGCTGGAGTGCAGTGGTGTGATCTCAGCTCAGCGTAACCTCCACCTCCCGGGTTCAAACAACACTTTTGCCTCAGCCTCCAGAGTATCTGGGATTACAGGCACGTGCCACCATGCCCGGCTAGTTTTGGTATTTTTAGTGGAGATGGGCTTTCTCACCATGTTGGCCAGGCTGGTCTCGAACTCCTGACCTCAGGTGATCCACACGCCTCAGCCTCCCAAAGTGCTGGGATTATAAGTGTGAGGCACTGCGCCTGGACGCAATTCTTAGCACCTGATAAGACTTGAGTCTGTATAACAAGCCTATTTTCAACCTTATGATCAGTTTATCAAGATAGTAAATGCTTTTTCTTTTTCTTTTTCTTTCTTTTTTTTATTTATTTATTTTTTTTTTTTTTTGATGGAATGTCGCTCTTGTAGCCCAGGCTGGAGTGCAATGGCCCGATCTCGGCTCACTGCAACCTCCACCTCCTGGGTTCAAGTGATTCTCCTGTGTCAGTCTCCCAAGTAGCTGAGATTACAGATATGCATCACCACGCCCAGCTGATTTTGTATTTTTATTTATTTTTTTTGAGATAGAGTTTCGCTCTTGTTACCCAGGCTGGAGTGCAATGGCACGATCTCGGCTCACCGCAACTTCCGCCTCCTGAGTTCAAGCACTTCTCCTGCCTCAGCCTCCCAAGTAGCTGTGACTACAGGCGCACGCCACCATGCCCAGCTAATTTTTTTATTTTTAGTGGAGACGGGGTTTCATCTTGTTGACCAGGATGGTCTCGATCTCTTGACCTCGTGATCCACTCGCCTCGGCCTCCCAGAGTGCTGGGATTAGAGGCGTGAGCCACTGCGCCCGGCTTGATTTTATGTTTTTGACGGGGTTTCTCTATGTTGGTCAGGCTGGACTCGAACTCCCAGCCTCATGTAATCCGCCCGCCTTGGCATCCCAAAGTGCTGGGATTACAGGCGTGAACCACAGCACCCAGCAGATTCTGTTAATTTCAATTAAATTTTCATATCAAGCTGTAGACATGTACACCGTGTGCAGGTTTCTTACATTTGTAAAGGTGTGCCATGGTGGTTTGCCACTCAGATCAATTAATCACCTAGGTATTAAGCCCAGCATGTATTAGCTTTTTTTCTGATAGTCTCCCACCTCCTGCCCCCGCAAAGGGGTCCAGTGTGTGATGTTCCCCTCCCTGTGGCCATGTGTTCTCATTCTTCAACTCCCACTTATCAGTAAGAACATGTGGTATTTGGTTTTCTGCTCCTGTGTTATTTGCTGGGGAAAATGGCTTCCAGCTCCAGCCGTGTCCCTGCAAACAATGATCTCGTTCCTTTTCATGGGTGCATAGTATTTCACAATGTATATCTACCACATTTTCTCTCTCCAATCTTTCCTTGATGGGCATTCGGGTGGTGACCATTGTTCTTTCTGTCTTTATAAATTTGTTTATTCTAGATTAAACTGTGACATATATATTGCAGTTTATATGTATACACGTTATACATACATAATACATAATACAATATAATAATATAATATATATTATATACATAAAATAGTATATATAAAATATGTGGTATCATGTGCACTGAAGTGACTTTTCTCCCAAGATTTGGAACCCACCTTTGTGTGATGTTCCCTTTCCTGTGTCCGTGTGTTCTCACCATTCAACACCCACTTATGAGAACATGCGATGTTTGGTTTTCTGTCCTCGTGTTAGTTTGCTGAGAATGATGATTTCTGGCTTCATCCCTTTCCCTGCAAAGGACGCGAACTCATCCTTTTTCATGGCTGCATAGTATTCCATGGTGTCTATGTGCCACATTTTCTTTATCTAGTCTATCACTGATGGGCATTTCCTAGGGGAGGAATAGCAGGGGATGAGGTGATTGGGGAGGGAGAACATTAGGAGCAACACCTAACCGAGATGATGGAGAGACGGATGTAGCAAACCACCATGGCACGTGTATACCTATTAACAGTCCTGTATGATCTGCACATGGACCCCAGAACTTAAATTATTGTTAATATTTTTTTTAAAAAAAAAAAGAATCCAGCAAACCATCCCCCTGAACACCAGTGTAAACCACTGGCTGGCTTTGAACCAGCGGTCAGCAGCCCCAGCGGGCCGCAGGTGTTCGAACGAGGCAAAGGTAGCAGGTTGCTGTTAGCACATTCACTCTTCAACAAGAAAGGAAACTTCAAAAAGGAACTTTTCTTCTTCCCACAATCTCTCAGGTCTCCCCAAAGTGTATAAAACCAAGCCATGCCCTAACCGCCTTGGGGACATGGTCTCAGGACCCCCTGAGGCTGTGTCACGGACGCACACCTTTAACGTGGGCTAATAAACCTGCTAAAATGATTGACACTTGTTATTTTTCCTGATTGATGCTCCCTATAGTGGAACGTGAGTGTGATGAATGGAAGTCTATCCCCAGCTCCACGTCACACAGAGCATATCTGTGGGAAGCACAAAAGTTCCTTTTTAAACTTTCCTTTATTGTTAAATCATAAGTGTGCTAATAACTCTCTGTGAGGCCCCAACCTATGTAGCTGTTAGACACGCCGAGCTCACAGGCATGTAAGACATTCTACATCCTTGTACTTTCACCAAGATATCAGTGCTGGACGTGCTCACAGGCGTGTCCCAGCTCTCCATGGCTTTCACCTGTTTAGAAAAGTTTTAAGATGTCAGCCAGTCGGGTTTTAGTTTAGATGGTGAGGTCTGGCTCTGGCCCACGGAGCTCAGACACGGCAGGAAGGACGACCCCACATGCGTCAAGGATAAATGTGCGTGTTTTCCTTTGCTCATTGTACTCTCATGGCATGATGGCTAGTGAGGGTGCCCTCCCTGCAGCCCAGGAAGTAAAAACTGCATTGCTGAGGGATTCTTTGTCTCGGTGCTGATGTTTCTTTGCAGCACCAAGCCTGTGTCCAGCATCTATTTGCAGCCATCCTACCTGTGAGACCATGAAGCCGTTTGCATAGTCCATGAGGAGGCGATAGCAGTGATCGTCTGAGGGACTCATGTTCTCTGCAATCCAGCAGTGGCGTCCGGAGTCCCCACAATGTTTGCTTCAAGGCGCACGGAGCCTGCTACCAAGCTGGTAACAGTGTCCCAGCCACCTGCTCACGGCTGCTGCCTGAAGCTCCCTACCAGCTGCCCAGTAATGAAACAAACACAGATCGCTCCAGAAATTTCCATTAAGCTTATCAGGGGATCAGGAAGCATGTGGGAATTCCCTGGCTTCTTGCGTACATTTCTGCAGCCCTAAATAGGGTCCATGAAACCTTGAGTCATCGGGTGTAGAACTCATCCCAAACCAATATGCTCAGCAGTCATGAGCCCTAAGTAATCGTCTTACGGATTGAACAGGCTCTGTGTTCATTTCTGGGGCTCCTGTCAATTTCCACTAACTGGCTGGCTCAAAACCCAGTTTTCCCACAGTTCCAGAGGAGATGTCAGGAGCCCAGCCTGGGAAACATACTGAGACCCATTTTTTTTTTGAGACAGAGTCTCACTCTGTCACCCCAGGCTGGAGTGCAATGGTAAGATCTCCGTTCACTGCAACCTCTGTTTCCTGGGTTCAAGCAATTCTCCTGCCTCAGCCTCCCGGGTGGCTGGGATTATAAGCATGCACCACCACACCCAGCTAATTTTCAGGTTTCTAGTAGAGATGGGGTTTTACCATGTTGGTCAGGCTGGTCTCAAACTCCTGACCTCAAGTGATCCATCCACCTCATCCCCCCAAAGTGCTGGGATTACAGGTGTGAGCCACCACGCCTGGCTAATTTTTCAATTATTTGTACAGATAGGGGTCTCACTACATTGCGAAGGCTGGTCTCGAACTCCTGACCTCAGGAGATCCTCCCGCTGGACGGTTCGGTGGCTTATAATCCCAGCACTTTGGGAGACCGAGGCGGGTGAATCACCTGAGGCAGGAGTTCAAGACCAGCCTGGTCAACATGGCAAAACCCCGTCTCTACTTAAAAATACAAAACAATTAGGCAGACGTGGTGGCGGGTGCCTGTAGGTAGGAGAATCGCTAGAACTCGAGAGGCGGAGGTTGCCGTTAGCAGAGATTGCACTCCAGCCTAGTTGACAGAGTGAGACTCTGCCTCAAAAAAAAAAAAATCCTCCCACTTCAGCCTGTCTTGCAACTTTTATTTGGACAATTGAAATGCCTGCATATAATTAAAATGTGACCGTGGCAGGTCTCTGCCCTGTTTCTGAGGACAGAAATATGGCACGTGTGGGGAGTGAAGAAAAGGTTCATAGTATGAGCTCAGCTCCATCTTGTCAAGAATGCCTGTTTTGTGGTTGGATAGAGAGTGGAGTGTAATATACCCAGAGAGATTTTCTAGGGGAAGGATATAAATACAGGCTGGGCCACGCACGGTGGCTCAAGCCTGTCATCCCAGCAATGTAAGAGCCTGAGGTGGGAGGATCACCTGAGGTTGGGAGTTCGAGACCAGCCTGGCCAACATGATGAAACCCCATCTCTACTAAAAATACAAAAATTAGCTGGACATTGTGGCAGTCCGCTGTAATCCGAGGTACTTGGGAGGCTGAGGCAGGAGAGTCTTTTGAACCCGAGAGTCAGAGGTTGCAGTGAGCCAAGATCGCACCACTGCAAAAAATTAGCCGGGCACGGTGGCTCACATCTGTAACCCCAGCACTTTGGGAGGCCGAGGTAGGAGGATCACTTGAGGTCAGGAGATCGAGACCAAGCTGGTCAACATGGTGAAACCCTGTCCGTACTAAAAATACAAAAATTAGCCAGGCATGGTGGCGGGCACCTGTAATCCCAGCTACTAGGGAGGCTGAGGCAGGAGAATCATTTGAACACAGGAGGCAGAGGTTGCAGTGAGCCGAGATCTCAGCAGCCTGGGCAACAGAGTGAGACTCTGTCTCCAAAATAACTAAACAATAAATAAAAATAAATAATAAATTAGCATATCCTTGAAGTTTAGGGCAATGAAGCATCCTTGGGGGCACTTTGCCAGGGGACAGAAGGGGCTGGCCACTGATCCCATTTGCTTAATGGAACCCCACAGCGACTCAGGAGATCAAGTCCCCGCCTGCTGCTGTCGGATTTCGCAGGGATCTCGGTTAAGGTGATTGCCTTAGGAATTGAGAAGGGCTAAGAACACAGTCGTGTCGGAGGGGAGCCTTTTCCAAAGGTCACAAACAGACAAGCTTCTAAAGAAAACACGCACGTGGCTCAAAAGCATGTCTATCAGTCCGTTTTCCTGCTGTTGATAAACACATCCCCAGGACTGCATCATTTATAAAGAAAAGAGAGTTCAGCCGGGCGCAGCGGCTCACACCTGTCATCCCAGAACTTTGGGAGAGCGAGGCAGGCGGATCACCAGGTCAGGAGCTCAAGACCAGCCTGACCAACATGGTGAATCCCTTTCTCTACCAAAAATTAAAAAAAAAAAAAATTAGTCAGGCGCAGTGTCTCACGCCTGTAATCCCAGCACTTTGGGAGGCCAAGGCGAGTGGATCATGAGGTCAAGAAATCAAGATCCTTCTGGCCAACATAGTGAAGCCTTGTCTCTACTGAAAATATCAAAATTATTACTTTTTTTTTTTTGAGACGGAGTTTCTCTCTTGTTACCCCAGCTGGAATGCAATGGCACGATCTCGGCTCACGGCAACCTCCACCTCCTGGGTTAAGGCAATTCTCCTGCCTCAGCCTCCTGAGTAGCTAGGATTACAGGCACGCACCACCGTGCCCAGCTATTTTTTTTTTTTTTTTTTTGAGACGGAGTTTCGCTCTTGTTACCCAGGCTGGAGTGTAATGGCGCGATCTTGGCTCACTGCAACCTCCGCCTCCTAGGTTCAAGCAATTCTCCTGCCTCAGCCTCCCAAGTAGCTGGGATTACAGACATGCGCCACCGTGCCCAGCTAATTTTTGTATTTTTACTAGAGATGGGGTTTCACCATGTTGACCAGGATGGTCTCGATCTCTTGACCTCATGATCCACCCACCTCGGCCTCCCAAAGTGCTGGGATTACAGGCTTGAGCCACAGCGCCCAGCCATAATTAGCTAGGTGTGGTGGCACATGCCTATAATCTCAGCTACTTGGGAGGCTGAGGCTGCAGAATCCCTTGAATTCGGGAGGCGGAGGTTGCAGTGAGCCAAGATCATGCCACTGCAGTCCAGCCTGGTCAACAAGAACAAAACTCCATCTCAAAACAAAAAGAGAGAAAAAAAGATTTAATGGACTCACAGTTCCACATGGCCGGGGAGGCCATGCAATCATGTTGGAAGTCAAGGAGGACGAAAGGCATGTCTTATACGGCGGCAGGCAAGAGAGTGTGCACAGGGGAACTGCCCTTTATAAAACTATCAGATCTCAGCTGGGCTTGGGCTCACATGTGTAATCCCAGCACTTTAAGAGAGGCTGAGGCGGGTTGATCGTCTGAGGTCATGAGCTCGAGACCAGCCTAGCCAACATGAAGAAACCCCATCTCTACTAAAAATATGAAAAATTAGCCCAGCATGGTGGCGGACGCCTGTAATCCCAGCATTTTGGGAGGCCAAGGCAGGCGGATCACCTGAGGTCGGGAGTCTGAGACTAGCCTGGGCCATGTGGTGAAACCCCGTCTCTACTAAAAATACAAAGATTAGCCGGTCGTGGTGGAGCGCACCTGTAATCCCAGCACTTTGGGAAGCTGAAGCAGGTGGATCACCTGAGGTCTCAAGTTCAAGACCAGCCTGACTAACATGGAGAAACCCCATCTCCACTAAAACAGATGCAAAATTAGCCAGCCATGATGGTGGGTGCCTGTAATCCCAACTACTCGGAAGGCTGAGGCAGGAAAATCGCTTGAACCTGGGAGGTAGAGGTTGCGGTGAGCCGAGATCACACCATTGCACTCCAGCCTGAGTGACAAGAGCAAAACTCAGTCAGGCAAAAAAAAAAAAAAATTTCCTGGTCCCTATCTCCTGTATTTTACTGGAAGTTCTGGGACACACGTGTCAGCACAGGTACACACGTGCCATGGGGATTGGAGCCACCAACCCATCATCCAGCTTTTAAGCCCCCCATGCTAGAAGGCGATGGGCGCTGTGGACAGAAGGGGATAGGAGGGAGAGCTGAATTGTGGGGTGGAGGGGGTTGTGGAAGTCTTTGACATCTGAGGCAGCACAGAGCAGTGGGTGCTCCCCAGAAACAGCAGAAGCTGCGGGTGCCCTGCAGTAGCAGCCCTGCCTCCAGGCTGTTCAAAGAAGGGCTGTGAACCCCTCGAGGCTAGAGCATCTGGAAAGATGGAGGGAAGACAGGGATGGTGGACAGAAGAGAGCGTAGCATTAAGCCATCAGGGGCATTGCAGGAACCCCACACATACAACCTTGGGACATGGTCAGGCAGAAGGGTGTTGGGAGGGGTGTGCGTGGCCTGCACACGGTCAGCAGCTGGCATTTGGAGACGGGATGTGGTGGATGCAAAGTCGGCCAGAAAGTCTAGGAGGTCCTGTACCACTCGGGTGAGTGCGACCGCCAAGAAGCTGGGCTGGGGTAGGACGGGGTGTCCTCGTGTCTTGGCTGGAGGAGGGACAGGGTGTCCTGAAGTCTGGACTGGAGGAGGGACAAGGTGTCCTGGAATCTTGACTGGAGGAGGAATGGGGTGACCTGGAGTCTTGGCTGGAGGAGGGATGGGGTGACCTGGGGTCTGGGCTGGAGGAGGGATGGGGTGTCCCGGAGTCCTGGCTGGAGGAGGGATGGGGTGTCCTGGAGTCTGGGCTGGAGGAGGGACGGGGTGTCCCGGAGTCCTGGCTGGAAGAGGGACGGGGTGTCCTGGAGTCTGGGCTGGAGGAGGGATGGGGTGTCCTGAAGTCTGGGCTGGAGGAGGGACGGGGTGACTTGGAGTCTTGGCTGGAGGAGGAAGAGGGTATCCTGGAGTCTTGGCTGGGGTAGGATGGGGTGTCCCAGAGTCTTGGCTGGAGGAGGGATGGGGTGACCTGGAGTCTTGACTGGAGGAGGGACGAGGTGTCCTGGAGTCTTGGCTGGGGTAGGACGGGGTGTTCTGGAGTCCTGGCTGGAGGAGGGATGGGGTGACATGGGGTCTTGGCTGGAGGAGAGACGGGGTGTCCTGGGGTCTTGGCTGGAGTAGGGACAGGATGACCTGGAGTCTTGGCCGGGGGAGGGATGGGGTGACCTGGAGTGTTGGCCGGGGGAGGGTTGGGGTGATGTGGAGTCTTGGCTGGAGGAGGGACGGGGTTTCCTGGAGTCTGGGCTGGAGGAGGGATGGGGTGAACTGGAGCCTTGGCTGGAGGAGGGACGGGTTGTCCTGGAGTCTTGGAGGAGAGACAAGGTGACCTGGAGTCTTGGCTGGAGGAGGGACGGGGTGTCCGGGAGTCTTGGCTGGGGTAGGATGGGATGTCCTGGAGTCTTGGCTGGGGTAGGACGGGGTGTCCTGGAGTCCCCGCTGGAGGAGGGACGGGGTGTCCTCGGGTCTTGGCTGGAGGAGAGACGGGGTGTCCTGGAGTCTCAGCTGGGGGAAAGCCGGGGTGTCCCGGAGTCTTGGCTGGGGGAGGGAAGGGGTGTCCTGGAGTCTTGGCCGGTGGAGGGACGGGGTGTCCTGGAGTTCTGGCCGGGGGAGTGACAGGGTGTCCTGGAGTCTTGGCCGGGGGAGGGATGGGTTGTCCTGGAGTTTTGGCTGGGGTAGGATGGGGTGTCCTGGAGTCTTGGCCGGGGGAGGGATGGGGTGTCCTGGAGTCCTGGCTGGAGAAGGGATGGAGTGACCTAGAATCTTGGCTGGGGAAGGGATGGGGTGACCTAGATTCTTGGCTGGGGGAGGGATGGGGTGTCCTGGAGGAAGCAACCAGCTTGGGGTTCATGTCCTCCACCAGGTGAGAAGGAAGGAGAGCCAGGGAGGACAGGCAGGTGCCCAGAAGGGAAGTGTAGGGGGGCCATCCCAGCCTGGACACCTGGGCGACACTACTCCACCTGCCCCTGCCCCAGGGGGCCTGTCTGCCCGCAGCTTCAGCAGTCCCTGGGGAAGCTGCTATCCCCAGGGAGACACCGCAGGCCTGCTGAATGGGACCCTGAAACCCCAGCCCACGTAGACATCGCCACCTGGACATCCATAGCTGTGGCAGATGGCCAGGGTCTGTCCTATGCCCTCTCATGCCTGTTTTTCTACTGTATTTTTTAAATTATTTTTTCAGAGGCAGAAGATCTCTCTTTTAGACATAGGGTCTTACTCTGTCACCCAGGCTGGAGTGCAGTGGCACAATCATTGCTCACTGTAGCCTTGAACTCCTGGACTCAAGCAATCCTCCCGCCTCAGCCTCCCGAGTAGCTGGGGCCACAAGTATTCAACACCATGCTCAGCAATTTTTTTTCTTTTTTTTTTTTTTAGATGGAGTCTTGCTGTGCTGCCCAGGCTGGAGGGCAGTGGTGGAATCTCAGCTCACCGCAACCTATTCCTCCTGGGTTCAAGCGATTCTCCTGCCTCAGCCTCCTGAGTAGCTGGAATTACAGGTGCACCACCACGCCCGGCTAATTGTTCTGTATTTTTAGTAGAGACGGGGTTTCACCATGTTGGCCAGGCTGGTCTTGAACTCCTGACTTTGTCATCCTCCTGCCTCTGCCTCCCAAAGTGCTGGGATTACAGGCCTCAGCCACTGCACCCAGCCATGTGCAGCTAGTTTAAAAACTTAAAAGCTTTTGTATTTTCACTAGAGACAAGGCCTCGCCACATTGTCCAGGCTGGTATTGAACTCCTGGGGTCAATGAGTCCTCCTGCCTCAGTCTTCTGAGTAGCTGGGACTACAGGTGCCCACCACCAAGACTGACTAATGCTTTATTTTTGCAGATATGGGGTCTTGCTATGTTGCCCAGGCTGGTCTTGAACTCCTGACCTCATGATCTGCCCGCCTCGGCCTCCCAAAGTGCAGGGATTACAGGCATGAACCACCGTATGCATGTGTAATATTCACCTAAAATGTTTCAAAAATGCAGACGGTGCTATTTGACATATAGAATAGATGACGTTTCAAAATACCTTTGCTTCATCTGTCAGCTGGGGCCCATGGAATTTGAACTATAGCATTCTGACAATCATATCCATCCATTTAAACAATACACGTGAACAAATTAACAGCAGTTCATGCCATATTGACACTTTTGAAATTTTTTTTTTACTTTTCTTAAAGACAGAATCTTGCTCTGTTCCCAAGGCTGGAGTGCAGTGGCACCATCTCAGCTCACTGCAACCTCCGTCCCTGGAGTTCAAGCGATTATCCTGCCTCAGCCTCCTGAGTAGCTGGGACTACAGGCGTGTGCCACCAGGCCCAGCTAATTTTTGTTTTTTAGTAGAGATGGTGTTTCAGCATGTTGGCCAGGCTGGTCTCGAACTCCCGACCTCAGGTGATCTGCCTGCCTCCCAAAGTGCTGAGATTACGGGCGTGAACCACCATGCCTGGCCATTCTGCAATTCCAGCCGGAAGGAGGGCAGAGATACGGGTGCATGTGGAAAAAGCAGTCATGTGTCTATGGTGACAGTCTCTGTGCCCACATGGACCCATTATTCAGCTCCCACTCATAAGTGAGAACAAGCTGCATTTGCCGCTCTGTGTGTCACGGCCTCCAAGGTGACAAAACTGCACTTCTATGCCCTAAATCTATAACAACACATAAAACTTTAAAAAATGGGCCAGGTGTGGTGGTTCAGGCCTGTCATCCCAGCACTCTGGCTGGCCGAGGCGGGCGGATCATGAGGTCAGGATGTTTGAGACCAGCCTGGCCAACATGGTAAAACCCTGTCTCTACTAAAAATACAGAAAAATTAGCAGGGCATGGTGGCAGGTGCCTGAAGTCCCCACTGCTCAGGAGGCTGAGGCAGGAGAATCGCTTGAACCGGGAGGTGGAGGTTGCGAGGAGCTGAGATCGCACCACTGCACTCCGGCCTGGGCAATAAAAATAAAACTAAAAAAAAAAAAAAGAAAAAAAAAAGAAAAGAGAGAGAGAGAATGCCTTTTTCTAGGCTGTGAGAGGGGAAAAAAGGATGGAGAAATCAGGAAGGCCTTCCTCCGGAGCATGGATTCAAGAATGGCTTTGCATGTCATATGCAGCCAATTCCCATAAACCTGGAGGTACGGCAAGAACAGAGGCCTGAAAGCCGGGGGTGGAGGCTCCTGCCTGTCATCCCAGCACTTTGGGAGGCTGAGGCAGGTGGATCACAAGGTCGGCAGTTCGAGGCCAGCCTGGTCAATATGGTGAAACCCCATCACCTGGGCATGGTGGTGGGGGGGTGCTTGTAGTCCCAGCTATTCGGGAGGCTGGGGCAGGAGAATAGATTGAACCCAGCAGGCGGAGGTGACAGTGAGCCGAGATGGCGCTACTGCACTCCAGCCTGGGTGACAGAGCAAGACTCTATCTCAAAACTAAACACAAAAAATAGTTCGCAGGTGTATCGCACAGGTCTTCTCCGAGCCTTGGCTAAAAGTTCCTTGGTTCCTCATTTCCCCTCAGCCCCTGCAGCTCTAGACCCACAAGACAGCGCCTCAGAGAGGCCTCTCTAAGGAGCATTCACAGGATAGGTGGCGGCCTCCCTAGGCTGCCAAATGTCCCAGGACTGACAATGTCTTGCCTCCGTCCCTTCACCAGAGGCCAGCAGAAGAAATACACTCTTGCCCCGGGGCGGTGCTCATGCCTGTCATCCCAGCACTTTGGGAGGCTGAGGTGGGCAGATCACAAGGTCAGGAGTTCGAGACCAGCCTGATCAACATTGGGAAACCCTGTCTCTACTAATAATGCAAAAATTAGCCGGGCGTGGTGGTGCACGCCTGTAATCCCAGCTACTCGGGAGGCTGAGGCAGGAGAATCGCTTGAACCCAGGAGGCAGAGGTTGCAGTGAGCCGAGATGCCACCACTGCACTCCAGCCTTGGTGACAGAGTGAGACTGGGAGTCAAAAAAAGAAAAGAAAAGCAGACACTAGGAAGGCCAAGGGCAGGAGAGTTTATGGCCAACCTGAGAAAGATAAACCATAACGGGCAGCCTCAATAGGGGGTGGGGGCAAAAAAGGAAAACAGAAGAACCCCAAAATGGTCACTGTGACACAGGCCACCTCAATATCGGGCGAGGGGAGACTCACAGGTGGAAAACATGGAAGGAGGCCTGGATGGTCACCATAACACACACCATACTCAACAGGGAAGTCTCATTTTTTTCTTTTTTTGAGACGGAGTCTCAGGCTGGAGTGCAGTGGTGTGATCTCGGCTCACTGCAACCTCCGTCTCCCGAATTCAAGCAATTATCCTGCCTCAGCCTCCCAAGTAGCTGGGATTACAGGCACGAATCACCACGCCCAGCTAGTGTTTTTGTATTTTTGTATTTCTAATAGAGATGGGGTTTCAGCATGTTGGTCAGGCTGGTCTTGAACTCCTGACCTCACGACCCACCTCAGCCTCAGGTGCTGGGATTACAGGCGTGAGCCACCTCGCCCAGGTGTTCCCCATTGCTATAGGCCTGAGGGTGGTGCTCTGCAGCTCGTCTAAACAGCCTGCATCTAATGTATCACAAGGCAACAGGCATTCAAGTTTTGCCACCTTCTCCTTTCCCATCAACCCGCCAGTTCACCAGAATGCCACAGGGGATGCTGGCTGCCACAAGACCCCAGCCTCATCACACGCCCAGCTTACAGTCCCCCTGCTTCTCACCCTGAAAAGCCACAGTGAATCCGTCAGTAAAGTCTGCAGTGGATCCGTCTATAAGTCCAGAGTGGATCCAACTATAAAGTCAGAGTGGATCCGTCTATAAACTCTGGAGTGGATCCATCTATAAAGTCCAGAGTGGATCTGTCTATAAAGTCCAGAGTGGATCCGTCTATAAACTCTGGAGTGGATCAATCTATTAAGTCCAGAGTGGATCCATCTATAAAGTCCAGAGTGGATCCATCTATAAAGTCTAAACTGGATTAATTTACTAAGTCCAGAGTGGATCTGTCTATAAAGTCCAGAGTGGATCCGTCTATAAACTCTGGAGTGGATCAATCTATTAAGTCCAGAGTGGATCCATCTATAAAGTCCAGAGTGGATCCATCTATAAAGTCTAAACTGGATTAATCTACTAAGTCCAGAGTGGATCTGTCTATAAAGTTGGAGTGGATCAATCTATAAAGTCCAGAGTGGATCCGTCTATAAAATCTGGACTGGATCAATAAGCCCAGAGTGGATCCGTCTATAAAGTTGGAGTGGATCCATCTATAAAGTCAAGAGTGGATCCCTCTATAAAATCCAGAGTCCTGACCTCATGATCTGCCACCTCGGCCTCCCAGAATACTGGGACTACAGGTGTGAGCCACCGCACCCAGACCTTTTTTTTGTTTTTGAAATGGGAGTTTCACTCTTGTCACCCAGACTGGACTGCAATGGTGCAATCTCAGCTCACTGCAACCTCCAGGCTGCAGGTTCAAGCGATTCTCCTGCCTCAGCCTCCTGAGTAGCTGGGTTGGATGACGGGCGTGTATCACCATGCCTGGCTAATTTTTTGTTAATTTTAGTAGAGACAGGGTTTCACCATGTTGGCCAGGCTGGTCTCAAACTCCTGACCTCAGGTGAGATCCGCCTACCTTGGACTCCCAAAGTGCCGGGATGACAGGTGTGAGCCACCGCACTCAGCCCTGGTAACATTCTTACAGCTGCTGAACAGGCAGAAACTCAGGACACAGATGCACAGAACTGTGAGGGGCCCATGTTTCCAGTCAGCGTCTGGGCAGACAGGACAGGGCCATCTGAGAGAAAGGCTGCCTCTGCAGCCCTCATCCGCTAGTGATACGAGATTGGGGTTTGGAGAGGCGCGTGTCCAGACTTCCAATCACCAAGGATTTTTTTCTGAGATGGAATCTCCTATCACTCAGGCTGCAGTGCAGTGGCGCGATCTCAGCTCACAGCAACCTCAGCCTCCCGAGTTCAAGCGATTCTCCTGCCCGAGCCGCCAGAGTCGCTGGGACTACAAGCACCCACCACCACACCTGGCCAATTTTTTCTATTTCGGGGTTTCGCCATGTTGGCCAGGCTGGTCTCGATCTCCTGACCTGAAGTGATCCATGCTCCTCGGCCTCCCAAAGTACTGGGATGACAGAAATGAGCCACCACCTGGCAGAAGGTTTGTGTTGTAATTCCACAGCGGAAGGGACTATTCCACCCTGCTCAGGTTAAGCAGGCGGCGCCTACACTCCCTGTGACCACACTTCAGGTGGGAGAAAGAACAACCATTGTTTAAACTTGCTTTAGATTGGCTAACTTGATGGTTGTCAGCACAGAACAGCCTAAGATGCCTCTCAGGACCGAGACGGAGTCTCACACTGTCGCCAGGCTGGAGTGCACTGCAGTGGCGTGATCTTGGCTCACTGCAGCGTCCACCTCCCGGGTTCAAGCGATTCTCCTTCCTCAGCCTCCTGAGTAGCTGGCATTACAGGCGCGCGCCACCATACCTGGCTCCTTTCATCTATTTTCAGTAGAGATGGCAAAAGCTGTGCGATGATCATGACTCAGCAGTTCGCCCACGATTTCTATTAATGTGAGACGCCCTTGGCTACCTTTACCTGAACAGGGGACTCCAAGAAACAGAAAAACACAAAGAACGTAACTTTAGCTCACTGGAAAAAGATTTTATTTCACTATAAAAATGCAAATTGGAATAAACACCATCTTTCTAACCGCGAACGTTACAGGTATGTTTAAGTGTTTCTGAGCCTCGCTTTAAGGAACCGATTGTAAAACTTAACAAGTTTGCAGCCTTAAATCTGTGTGAAACATTCCAGTAAACATAATTTAGCAAAACAGCTTCTTAAAAAAAACACACACACTAACCTTTACTAGAAACCAAAGCTTCGAACCAACCAACCTGTTTTCTGCTAAATTCCTTCAAGTTGTAAAAAGTGAATGTTTCTGAAGTTAAGGAGCATCAGACCGTGGGCAGCACTCCCCTCACCGACACCTTAGAAAGAACAGCGCCTGAGTTTGATCTTGAAGGACCTGCGCCTTCCTCATCCGTGACTCAATGTGACGGTACCACATTTCGGCATCCAAGGCAAACTGCACTTCCCAGTCAAAATTAGAATCCGGGGTAAACCACCAGGGAGCGGCATCTTTTCGGTGCCAGGTATCTGCTGCTCCAGTCCTTTGGCGACTCTGCGCTGCCTCCTGCGCCGCGTGCACATCCTCAGCCGTGCGCGGCGGGAGGTCGCCGAGCAGACGCGGAAACCTCACGTGTGCGGGGGACACAGCAGCTCCGCCATCCTCACAACGGTGGGTGTGCGCGGTTTTCCTGACAGAGCGAGGACTGGCCGTGTTAAAGCTATCGGATCGAGTCTTAAAGAGCGAGCGTGTGGAACCGAAGCGCCAAGCGTGCCGCGGCGGAGGAAGATAAGCGCTCAGGGTTGGTGTCGTCCTTCTTGCCGGCAGCCTCCTTGGACATTGGTGGCTGCAGAAGGGTCTTGGCTTTGCAGGGGTGGACGGAGAGCGGAGGAAAAGGAGCGGCCGGGGCGCTGCAGCTGCTCCTGTCTTTGCGCAGGACAGGCCGTGCGGAGGCCACGGACCTTCATTACCTGTTCCAGGCACTGCGGTGCCTGCTCGGGGACCGGGAGCGTGAGCGCTCGCTCCTGCGGCGGTTGCGGCTGCGCTTCCTGCTAGCGCTGCCCCTGCGCTCCCGGCTGCGCTCCCGGCGGTGCCTGTCTTTGCTGTGGGACCTGCGGGAGCGCGCGTGGTCGGCACTGCTGTTGCGCCGGCGGGAGCTGCGGTCCTTGTGCGCGTGCTTCTTGTGGGTCCGCCGCTCCTTGCGCGGCCTCCCATCCTCTCGGCTAGTGGCCCGCCTGGCGCGGCTCCTGTCGCGCTTGTGCCACTCGTCAAGCGCGTCTCCGCCAGCCCGGCCCCGGCCCTTGCTGGGCTCCCGGTTGCACTTGTCCTGTTCTGAGCGGAAGTCCTTTTTGGAGACGTTCTGCTCGCAGGTGGGAAGGCCCTTGGGCTGCTGGCTGCTGTCGGGGATGCAGAAGGGGACGCCGGGGCACCTCTTCTCCGGGGAGCCGTCCTCAAGAGCCACACAACAAGCGCTCTGACCCTCGTTGCCCGGGGCGTCCTCGACCACGCTCCCGTTCACGCTTTTGGGGGCGCTGTCGGCCTCCGCGGGGGCCAGGGTCTCACTGGGGGCACCGGCCGGGGGCTGGCCCGTGAGGGGGTGCAGCGTGGCCGGGCCCATGCAGCCGGAGGACACGGTGTGCAGGAGGTCCAGCACCGGCTGCAGCAGCTCGTCGTTCGCGTGGGCATCGTCCGGCTTCTTGCTCAGCAGGATGCTCAGCAACCGCTCGCGCAGCTCCCGCTCCTTCCGCTGCAGCCCCAGCGCGCGCTCTTTCTCCTCCTCCACGCGCCGCAGCTCCGCCTCCTGCAGCCGCCGCCGCTCCTCTTGCTGCTGCAGCCGCAGCTTCTCCTTCCGCTCCTCCTCCTGGAGCTTGACGGCCTGCAGGGAAGAGGAAAGCGCCGCTGAGTCGCGGTCTGGAGCGCGCCAGACGCCGGGAGAGAAGCTGCGCAGGTGTTTGCAGGCCCCCTGGTCGGGGATACAGGGGCAGCCGCGTGGCTGGACTCCAGCCCCGGGGTGGAAGCATCTCCTCCGAGCCAGGTCCGGCCTGTCCATCCCTCAGCTCCCTTGGCCACGGCTGGGCCATCATGCCTATGAGTGACAAGGAAACCCCTTGGCGAAGCGACTGGGCACTGCCCCGGGGCGGGCCTCTGGGGCAGACCCGGGCCTCACCGCGGGGTCCCCAGCCATGTCACACACAGGCGCCTGCAATTAGGTCACAAGCAGCCGCCAGCAACAGGGAGCTGAGAGGACACCGCAGACACGCGCGGCCACCACAGGGGGCAAGCCCGGCCTAGCCTGGGTTAGTGTCTTCAATATTCACCATGAGGAAAGGACTGGGCTGCCACATGTCTCAGCCTCTTGTCAAGACTCCTTCCCGGGGACTTATCACAACTGTAATCAGACAACAGGTTATGGGGTGGCCCCGTGCTGGACTGCAGGGGGACGCAGCCCTCCTGGGGACAAGGAGCGTGCTCGGGAGGTCTGTCTGAGGACGTCTGCCTGGCTGTCTGTGAGCCCCGGCCCTGGGCTCATGGGGGTTACCAGTCACCCATGCAGGAGGGGCAAGGAGGCTCTCAACACTGAGGGATCCTGAGTACCTGGCTCTGGGGAGACCGGCAGGCTCACACTGTGGAGGTGGGACCCAGCCCGGGCAGGCCCCTAAGTGCCCAGCTCTACGCCCAGCCCACCCTGCCCTTCTGTTCTGGGCCACTGGGGAGATCGCAGCTACGCCAGCTGACCACACGCCAGGGTAGAGGCCAGAGTGGCCTCTGCACTGTGTGCCACCACACTGACCCAAAGAAGACGGACAGCCTCTTCCACGGCCCTCCAGGAGGCGTGCAGCCTGCACCAGGGGAAATGGGATGAACAAGCTTTGCAAAAGCTCTGACACCCTCAGGCACGACAGAGGACTGCCACAGCCTACTGGGCAGGAGCCGCCATCCTCGGCATCAAGGCTGGTTTGTGTGCAGTGGTGGCCGGTGGGGAGACGGCGACGTGACTCCACCCGCACGTTAGAGGTGCGGCTGACGGCTGCGGGGGCCTGGCGGCGGGTACCTTGGCTCTGCTGAGCAGCTCGGCGATGAGCCGGATGGACTGCAGGTTCCTCTGGGCCAGCAGCAGCTTGCGCTCCTCCAGCCTGACCTTCTCCTGTAGCTGCTTCTGCTCCTCCGCCTGCAGCTTCTCCAGCCTCTTCTGGCTGCGGCGCAGCTCATGCTCCCGCTGCTTCTGCTCCCTCTTACGCAGCTTCTCTTCCCTTTTCCTCTCGCGCTCCAGCTCTTCCAGCTCCTTCTGTTTCCTGCGTGGGACACACCAGGGGTTCATCACAGACTGCGTGCGGCAGCCAACACCACACACAACAGCACCCGTTCACATGGCAGGACGCGCGGTGGCCCGTAACTATCCCAACGTAGACTTCCGCTGGTGCAAAGCAGCCCCAGAAAAGGAGGGAATGAGTCTGGCGAGGACCTCTGTGACCTTCCAACGCCGACCTGCTAAGTGTGACTGAGCCCCGAAATCCCCACACCCGCCCCCATCAGAAGCCACGCCCCCCACCAGCAGGGCAAAGTGGGACGGACAGACGGGGGAAACAGCGTTGGCGACAACGCAAGATACCAGTGACGATTCTGGGGGTGGCATCTATGGCTGCCACTGAGGGAAGGCCAGCGCCCCAGTGGGGAAGCAGAGCATGGGAGAAGCACACAGATGGCCACGAAGCCACGTGAGGCACCCGGCTTCGGCCACTGCATCCGTCCAGAACACTGCACCCAGCACAACCGGTAGGGAAACAGGTGGCAGCTCCACAGGAAAGCTTTCTAAAAATCACACGTGAAGCCCAGAATGTGCACAGGGAGGGAGGAAGCCCCAGATGGTAGCAGCTCTCTCGGAGAGGAGGCGGCACGTGGGCCATGCACAGCCGCGCACGAGAGTCTAGTGGACGATCCGGCCCTGAGGATGACGGACCACAGACATCCATGTTCTACGAAATTCTAGAAAGGGCAGACCCACGATGGCGGAAAACCGCCAGCCCAGCTGCCTGGAGCTGCAGAGAGGGGGACTGGTGAGCAGGGCAGGAGGGGCCCTTCCCAGGTGACAGGGCACATGGCGTCATCCGACTGCACCCAAGACCAGTACAGTTCTCCACCTGACAACCACCCGGAACCTCAAGGAGCAGAGGGGCGACCACACACGTAGCTGGATGGAGACAGACCCATCCCAGTAGCCCAGCAGCCCAGCAGCCCAGCAGCGACGAAGCACAGCAGGACCTCCTAACAGTGGCCAGGGCTGGGCGAGGTGGCTCATGCCTGTAATCCCAGCAATTCGGGAGGCCCAGGCGGGCAGATCACAGGTCAGAAGTTCTGGCCACCACAGTGAAACCCCATCTCTACTACAAATACAAAAATTAGCCGGGCGCGGTGGTGTGCGTCTGTAATCCCACCTACTCCTGAGGCTGGGGCAGGAGAATCGCATAAACACGGGAATGGGGTGTTGCAGTGAGCCGCAACTGTGCCACTGTACTCCGGCCAGGGGGACAGTGACACTCTGTCTCAAAAACCCAAAGTAAAGTGCAGCCCAGAAGCCGTGCGTGCAGCTCTCACCAGCACCAGAGAACGCGAGCAGGCCTGAGGCAGCTGAGGAAAACACAGCGGCACGGGGAGACCGTTTCTGCCCACCAGGGAGGGGCCGGGCCGAGTGAGTACGTGTGGTGCAGGAATCCCGGGAGGGCCCTGCACAGCGCTGTCACGGGGCCCCCTCCCTCTAAAGAAATATAACCACGCCACGCAGCTCCTCACACTTCTGCAGACAGAGGCATCCTGGAAATGAGGGTGAATGGCACAGCCCCAAGAATCCGCCAGAGACACGGGGAGCTCCCCAGCTCACCCTCCCTGGCCCTGCGGCTCTCAAATGTATTTAAACCACCACCAGACACCAGAACAAGCAGGACGCGGAGGCTGAGACTTCTGACGCCTGGGGGGCACCGCCAACTGCCTGGCAGGCTGCCCGCCAGGGTGACGCAGACACCGATAGGACCCACAGGGAGGAGGAGGAGCAGGCCGGGAAGAAAGGCATCCTGAGCTCCGCCTCCCCAAGAAGGGATCCAGGTAGGTGCTGAGGCCCAGGCAGAGATCAACACCAAATAGAGCAGTTGGCAGCTGGGATGAAGGCCCTGAGGCAGGGGCATGCTGAAAGTTTAACTGCCCTGTGAGCTGTCACGCCCCACATTCACGCTCAGCACAGAAGTGGGGCCTTAGGTGGCACTCACACTCATACTTGGAAGCTGGGCAGCCCTCAGTGGACAGCTCTCACCAACTCCAAGTTACACGTGGGGGCACTATAAGCAAACACACACCATCTCCACCCACCAGTAAAAACACGGGGGCCGCCCTGGACCTCACCCACTCTCAGGCCCTGAGGAAGGCCAGTGGGGCCAGCTGGGGCCAGCACAGCCCTGATGGGGGAAGCACAGCCCCACAGGCCACCCTGGAGCCCTCCCACAAGCTCCCGCAGACCACAGGCCTGCCCCAAGCCAGGGCTCCAGCTACAGCGAGATGCCGTCCTGCCACCCACAGCACAGGGCCTCGCCCCGCTGCCCACAAAAGCCCTGTGGTCTGGCCAGGTGGACGGGGCCACTTCCCGTCACACACACTCCACTGCTCCTATGTCCGACTCCCTGCAGGGCAAGGCCACGATGCGGCTTCTGCTCCTGAAACAAGGTGCTTTCCGAAACGCCACGGGGAATCTCCTGCTGGGCTGAAGGGTCTGAGGCTCCAGGCCCCATTGCACGCTTCCAGAACCCACGTGGACAGACTCCGCCATGTGTGCGCACTGGAAGACACCCCGTCATGTCCCAGGACAGTCTCCCACCCCGGCTGTCCCAGTTGGCCTGACAGCGGCTGACACGGAAGACCTGACTCAACCCCACAATAAAACTGTGTCACCGAGGTGCCTCCTCTCAGGACGGCCACGGAGTAGCATGTCACTCCCTCCCAGGGTGTCGGCCTCTCTCTACTGCCTGCCTTGGGTCCCGGCCCCCAAACCCCGACCCCATTCACGGCCACTCACTCACACACGGTGCCTGCCTCTTCTAAGGAGCCCTGGGGGTTCAGCTCCAGAGGCCAACAGCCCAACTCACCCTGGGGAGGCCAGGGGTGTGTGTAGTTCAGTGCTGGGGCTCTCGGCAAAGATCAGCCATGTGCATCAACACACCGTATAGTGTTTTGTATCGCAAGACACAGTGCCAGTTGAAGCCACCCCAGAGGCCGTCCAGGAGCCCCCTCAAGTCAGATGGAGCACGACATACGGGACGCACAGGCGCAGGGGGAGGGATGGACGAGGAGGGCTCCCCACCCCCAACTCACAACTTCTGCAGTGCTAAGAAAATGGAACGAGCTACAAATGGCTGCTTTTTGATTTTTTTTAATCTGGCCATCTTCATCAATGCTCTACCTCCTTTCTGTAAACACAGCCTCCACCTACATGCAAAATTGCAAAGGGCCAAGGCATTCTGTTCGTCTCAGCGGGATACATGAGCAGGATGTGCAGGGAGAACGGGTGGTTCTTTGGGAAAGGCGCAATTGCGGGAGCCAGCAGATGCCTTCAGACCACGACATGCGACAGGAACACAGAAACACGCACGCTTTCACACAGGTCCTCGCGCGCACACACCCACACGTGCACATGGACACAAGGACATGCACAGGTCTACAGGCTCATCTGTGCACCGGTGCAGAGACACACGTGGGCACACGTGTACACATGCACACGTGTGCACAGATGCACAGGCGCACAGATGCACAGGCACACACTCGGGTCCACATGCAAACATGCAAAGTACACACACCAACTTCACAGGCACGAAGGTCCACGGGCAGACATACATACATGCACACGGGTGCACATATGAGCTCACAGGCACGCACACACATTCATGGGGGTACACGCATACACCCACATACACACAACCTCACAGGCACACATGCACAAACACAGGCACATGTGTGCAGATGCACATGCACACACATGGGTCCACATGCATACATGCAAAGTACATACCAGGTCACAGGCACACATGCATAGACGCACACAGGTACACGAGCTCACAAGCACGCAGGCACACACACCTGCACGGGCATACACACGCACACACACCTGCACGGGCGTACATGCGCACACACACACCTGCAGGGGCGTACACGCACACTTACAAGGGCCTATGCGCACACACACCTGCACAGGCATACACGCACACACACGCAGGTGCCAGGCACCTGCACCAACGGCCTGCTCCCACAGAAGATACCTTTCCTCTGCTCGCTGCCTCTCCTCCGCTTCCTTCTCTCTGCGCTTCTGTTCTTCTCTTTGCTGCTCCAGTTCCTGAAGCTTCTGCCTCTCCAGCTGCCGCTTCTTAATTGATGCATCACTCAGGTGTTTGGTGGAATCAAAAGAAACCTTTAAAAGCCAAAAACAGTGTGAGATGGGTTTCCCCCAAAGCCTGCCCCCCGCCAAAACACGCGGCCCCAGAGCCCCCTCCCGCAGAGTAGCCTCAGGGCCTGAGCACCCTCAGAACTCACAAGGGACAGCAAGCAGCCCTCACCGCTGACTGAACACAAGTGACGCACCATCGCTGCCGGACGCAGCTTCCCTTCTGCCACCCAGTCCCACCATTCCCTGTGGTCACGGTCACCAAGTGCACACACCGGTTCACAGGCAGCAGAACGCCTGCTGTGGGCACACGTGCACACACACAGGCACACACACGAGCTCACAGGGCCCCTTGCACACCCACGGGGCACATCTTAAGGCCACAAAACCTCCCTCCTGGAGGCTGGCTCATCTGTCACCCAGAAGCCAGCACGGGTCACAGCACACGAGGCTAAAGGGAACATTAGGGCCTGGTTTCAAGGCGCATTCACAGAAGGCCAGGTTCTCCTGGTTCCGTCACAGTTCAAATCCCTGCCAGGGCTCCTGAGGGCCCGCCCCTCACCCACTATGTGCTGTGTGGCTGCTCCTCATCTTTCACGATACAGAATTTGCAAAACCACAGCTCACGCCTGGGCCTCTGAAATTCTACAGGGTCCAGAGTGGCTGCTGTCATTCTACGTAGGAGAGGTCGCTGCAGCCTAAGGGGTGTAACTGAGAGCTCCGGTCCGCCCTGCTGAAGGCAGCCTCGGAATGGGAGGGGCGCGGGCTGCCAGCAGGCACCAGGGCTCACCTTGATGTTGCAGGCCACGGCCTTGCCGTCCTCACCCTTGTACATGAGCTTCATGCCGCGCAGGGCGCTCATGGCCTGGATGAAGCCTGCGTACTCGCAATACTGCACGTAGGCCTCGAAGTTCAGGTGCCCCCCGAAGCTGAAGGTGTGGAAGTTGCGGCCTGTCATCTCCTCGCGGTAGGGATCCAGCATGGGGATGTCCACATTCCGGATCTCCCCGAACTTGGCAAACACCTTCACCAGGACCTCCTCGCTGGGCTTCTCGGAGCCCGACTCCTTCAGGGCGAACCACTTGCACGGCAGCCCCTCCAGGTGGATGGTGTCCGGCCTCTCGCCCGGCAGGGTCTCGTTCATGTCCTTGGCGTCGCGGAAAAAGGAGTCCCAGTCGTGCCGCGTGGGGAAGTCAATCTTGAACTCGGCCGCACGCACCTTCAGGATGTCGGAGAAGCCGCTGAGCTTGATGGTCTTGCCGTCCAGGCAGGCCAGGAAGGACTTGACCAGGCTCTTGTTCTCCACCTCGCCCTCGAAGCGGATGAAGTCCATGGTGCTCTTGGAAATGCGCAGCGTGGAGAATTGGTGGTTGTGCACCATGGCCTTCAGCCTCTCCATCACCTCCCAGTTGGAGATGGACTTCCCTGGCTGCTTCAGCTGCGGCAGCGCCACGCTGATGGTCATCTTGGTGATGGGCTTCAGGTACAAGCCATACGCGGGGCACAGCTCCACGGCCTCAGACGTGTCATGCACGATGGTAGCCGCTGCCATAGCCTCTGGGACCTGAGGCCTGAAATGTGAGACGCAGACGGTCAGCGCCGGCACCTCCACCTCCCCCTCGCCCTTTCACCTCTCCCCACGCCGTGAAAACCGGCACTTTGGACCCGGAGGACAGAAACTGCAGTGTCTCTCTGCTGTGTCAGACTGCTTTCTAGCTTGGAAAAACCCTTGTCAACGGAGTTGTTTTCTTTTAGACACCATTAAGGGTACACCAAAGGGGAAACAGCCAAGCTGAGAGAAAGTCTCAGAGAACAGGTCAGTGTCAAAGCCTCGGACACCCTAACCGACACCCAGCACCCAGCAGCTCCCGAGGCCTGCAGAACAGGAAGCCGAGCACGACCAGGCCCCTGGCACGTGTCAAGTAGGAAGAGAGAAGGTACAAACGCCAAACGCCGAGCTCCTTGCATGGGCACAGAAAGACCCTGGGGAAGGGAAACCAAGGGGCCAGGGACAGCACAGCCGAAGGCATCTGGGAAGGTTTTGTGCAGGAGGCAGCCGCGGCCACTATTTACACTCACAAACAGGAAGGCTCGGGCTACAAAAACAATCCAGAACCGTGAACCCTAACAATGTCCCTGATGGCCAGACGCCTCTTGGCTTTAACCCACTCAAAACCAAAAAGTACTAGGGCCTTTCCAAAAGTTGGGGCCTGGAGCTCGCAAATCTCCACCTTCTTCAACCCACCTCTTCCCTACTGGGCCGACAGGCAGCCACTTCCTGAAGGCCGAGTCCGGGGAGAGGAAGCTTCACTCACAGAAACCAGAACATCCCAGGTGACCGCCTGCGGCCCCGCCGCCCACCACATCAACCTGGAGGCTTCCTGCCAGGCCCAGGCCCGAGGGGGGTGGCGTCAAACACGTGAGCCCTCCCCCAGAACCCAGGCCGCCCCAGCCAACTTCACCACCGAGGAAACTTCCCCACTCTGGCCAACAGCGCCCCGCGACCACCCAGGTGCACTTGGCTGCGCAGCCCCCGGGACCGGCACTGTCCTTGGCAGCTGCATCTGCCCCATCTCCGCCCAGCACAGCCTCAGGCCGCCCCTCATAGCCCCTCAAGGGCCCCACACTTTCCCAGGACCCGGGCCAATAGGCACCCCCAGCACCCCCCACGCGCTGCACTCCCGGATGAGGCGCAATGCCCCAACCTACACAGCACTGCCCCAGCCTCCGAAACCCCCCTACAGCCCCCTGCCTCACAGGATATATCTAGGAACCATGCCAGCGCCCCGTCCCCCAGCCCCAGGCCCCTCCAGTCTCCCGCCCGCAGAACCCTGGGGATCCCCATCCGGTCCCCCGAGGTCCAAGCCCTCCGAAACCGCCGCAGGCCTCAGCTCCTTTCGCTGAAGTCCCAGGAACAGTTCCAGCCCGCACCCCTACTTCCAAGGGCCCCCGGACCCCGACCCCAGACCTCCCCAGCCCCCAGCTCCCCTGTACAGCCCCAGGAGCTCCCAGCGCCCTAGTACCGCCCTACGTCCCCCAACCCAGCTCTCTCACCTCCAAAACCACCCAGGCCCCGCCCCCAGACCCCCGGCCCCGCCCCCAGACCCGGCCGCCTGGGCCCGGCCCGCAGAGGGACGCGTTCGCAGACTGCACCCAGGCCAGGGCGGCGCTCACCAGCGCGGAGCTCCGCCTGCGTCCCAGGCCGCCGCCGCCGCCGCTGGACCGAGCTCCCACCGTCCCCCGACGACTCCCAGGCAGGCACGGCCTCCCCGCCCGGCGCCGCCACCGTCCTCCGGAGGCGCCTCCGACGCAGCCCGCCGCCGCTGCCGCCGCCGCCTGTCCTCTGTGACGCATTTCCGCTTCCGGTGGGCGCACTCGCGGAAGCGGCCGCGCGGCGGCACCGGGTTTCTCCTTCTTCCCTGGCCCTGCCCCAGGGAGGCGGGACTTCCGGGAGCCCAGGCTTTTGCACTGCGCGTGCGTGAGCCCACCGCGCCCTCCTGCCGCCACCTGCCCGCAGGTACCCAGGGGACAAACGTGGGCCGGGGGTCTGCGGACATCGCCCTTAAGCCAAAAAGGACGGGGTCCGGTGTGGGGTTCAAATTCCAATGACGTCACGAATATATATAATAAAATTCCAAATGTCATATGATCCTATAACGGGATTCTATAATATTATGTGTAATATACTTACGTAACTTATGCATAAGTTGGATGTCATATTGTATGACATAATAATAGAATTGTATGCTATGCATTGTTAGTTAATTGAATTGTTAGTAATTATGAATTATATTGTTAATAATGCATGCCATTATGTAATGTAACTATGAAATAACAAATGATAATTTGTAATGGTATTGGGAAATGAATAATTACATTGTAATTAGGAAATAATGATAATTTTCAATGTAACTGTATAATAATACGTGATCGGCCTGGCGCGGTGGCTCACGCCTGTAATCCCAGCTACTGAGGAGGCTGAGGCAGGAGAATTGCCTGAACCTGAGAGGCGGAGGTTGCAGTGAGCCAAGATCGTGCCACTGCACTTCAGCCTGGTCGACAGAGTGAGACTTTGTCTCAAAAAATAAATAAATAAATAAATGTAATTCGTAATGTAATTACGAAGCAATAAATGATAATTTACAACGTAATTACAAAAATAAATGATAATCTATAAGGTAATCATGAAATAAATGACAATCTATAATATACTCTAAAATAAATAATTTATAATGTAATTATGAAATAATAAACAATCCATAATGTAATTTTGAAATGAATGATAATCTATAATGTCATTATAAAATGAATGATCATTTATAATGTGATTATGAAATAATGAATGACAATTTATCATGTAATTATAAAATAATAAAGGAGGTGTGGCGCGGTGGCTCATGCCTGTAATCCCAGCACTTTTGGAAGCCGAAGCAGGCAGGTACCTGAGGTCATGAGTTCAAGACCAGCCTGGCGAGCATGGTGAAACCCCATCTCTACTAAAACTACAAAAAATTAGCCGCGTGTGGTGGAGGCCGCCTATAATCCCAGCTACTCGGGAGGCTGAGGCAGGAGAATCGCTGGAACCCAGGAATCAGAGGTTGCAGTGAGCTGAGATCACACCACTGCACTCCAGCCTGGGCAACAGAGCAAGACTCTGTCTCAAAATAAATAAATACATAATAAATAAATAGATACATAAAATGAATAAAATAATAAATGACCATTTATAATGCAGTATTCATTTTTATTTATTGTAATTTATCATTTCTTAAATATGCCATGCTCTATGTGAGACATCTCAAATATATCGCAATTCCCCACACTGGAAATCCAGGGTCAGAGAATCAGAGCAGGAATCTCTCATTGGTCAACATCACCTGGTGACAGAGGAGAAAATGAACTCACCAGGGTCCCCAGGAAGTGGAGAGCTTCTGTGAACCCAGCCGGGCTCAGAGGGGCCAGGCTGTGTGAGAGGCTGTTGCGATTTCAATGCTTGTGTTTCTGTAAAAGTCAAGTTCAAACTCAGTTCCCGCCGCCATCGTGTGAGAGGTGGGGCTTTTAGTAGGTTAATCACGTCCTAAAAGTCATAAGTGGGATTTGCACCCTCAAAAGAGATGCCCCACTGAGCTCCCCGTTCCCTTCCATCCTGTGAGTACACAGCCAGAAGGCAAGGTCTGTGAACCGGGAAGCAGGTCCCCAGCAGACACTGAACCTGCCACGCCTGCAGCTTGCAATCCCAGCCTCCAGAACCATCAGGCAGAAAAGTTTAGTGGTTTAGTCTGGGCACCGTGGCTCACGCCTCTCATCCCAGCACTTTGGGAGGCCCAGGCGGTTGGATCACCTGAGATCAGGAGTTCGAGACCAGCCTGGCCAACATGGTGAAAACCTGTCTCTACTAAAAGTACAAAAATTAACTGGGCATGATGTGGCAGTCACATGTAGTCCCAGCTACTTGGGAGGCTGAGGCAGGGGAATCGCTTGAACCCGGGAGGCAGAGGTTGCAGTGAGCCGAGATCGCGCCACTGCACTCCATCCTGGGCAACAAGAGAAAAGTCCATGTCAAAAAAAAAAAAAAAAAGAGAGAGAAAGAGAGAGAAGGGAAGGGGAGGGGAAGGGAGAGAAGGGAAGGGTAGGGGAAGGGAGGGGAGGGGAGGGGAAGGGAGGGAGACAGAAGGGAGGGGAGGGAAGGGGAGGGGAGGGGAGGGGAGGGGTGGGGAGGAGAGAAGAGAAATGGGTAACCAGGAGAGGTGGCTCACACCTATAATCCCAACACTTTGGGAGACCGAGGTGGGTGGATCCCTTGAGGTCAGGAATTCAAGACCATCCTGGCCAACCAACATGGTGAAAACCCATCTCTACTAAAAATACAAAAAAATTATCCAGGTGTGGTGACAGTCACCAGTACTCCCAGCTTCTCAGTAGGCTCAGGCAGGAGAATTGCTTGAACCCCGGAGGCAGAGGTTGCGGTGAACTGAGGTCACTCCAGTGCACTCCAGCCTGGGCGACAAGAGTGAAACCATCTCAAAAAGAAAAGAAAAAGGAAAGAAAAGGAAAAGAGAAGAGAAGAGGGGAGGGGAGAGAAGAGAGAAAAAGAAAGGGGCTTGTGGGTACTTGGGGGGCATTTACCATGTGTGACCCAGGGTGCTCATAAAGGTTTAGGGTGAGTGTTAGGGATCTGGAGTCTTTACCTGACAAAGGTGAAAATGAAGCCCCAGGTGCCCCAGGAAGCGGGGGCATTCTGTGAACCCAGGCGGGCTTCTCAGAGAGACATAGCCCTTTGCTGCCTTCCGTACACCCTCCTTAGGGACACCGAAGCATTTGGGGTTCTCTTTAAAATTATCTTCCAACGGCTGCTTTGCCTACCATTGCTGTGTGTCTCCCCTGGGAGCTGTTAGATTTGGAAACCCCTTCTCCACTCACCTGAAGGTGTTTGCAAAGTCGGAATGAGACACTCCGTCCTTCAGAACCAGCAAGCACCAAGGGAGGATGGTGATCATTTAGAAAACATTTAAGGAAAATGCTTGGACTCCCGAAGCATTTTTGAGCAAAACATCCCTGTCCTGAATGGACCCCAGAAAGACAAAAACAACATTCTCTCATGTCTGCAGCCCTAATTCTTGGTCACAGGGAGGTAGCCGTGATTCTTGGTGGGTACACCCGTGTATAATTTCCATGCATTAAACATGAAAGGGCAACCAATATATTAAGGGATATGGCTCCCATGATGCTATGGCAAAGGTGCAGGAACTTTCCAGGTGGAATTAAGGTCTCTAACCAGGAGAGTGTGCTCTGGGTGGGCCTGGCTTATCAGGTGACCACTGTTTTTTTGTTTGTTTGTTTGTTTATTTGTTTTTTTGAGACGGAGTTCCGCTCTTGTTACCCAGGCTGGAGTGTGATGGCGCGATCTTGGCTCACCACAACCTCCACCTCCTGGGTTCAGGCAATTCTCCTGCCTCAGCCTCCCGAGTAGCTGGGATTACAGGTGCACACCACCACGCCCAGCTAATTTTTGTATTTTTAGTAGAGATGGGGTTTCACCATGTTGACCAGGATGGTCTCGATCTCTAGACCTCATGATCCACCCACCTCGGCCAGGTGACCACTGTTAAAGTAGGCCTGGATTGTCTCATGCCTGCAATGCCAGCCCTTCAGGAGCTCAAGGCAGAAACAGCCCCACAGTTCAAGACCAGTCTGGACAACATAGCCCCACCGCACATCTAAAAAACAATTCAAAACTAGCCAGGCATGGCGGCACATGCCTGTGGTCCCCACTACATGGGAAGCTGAGGTGGGAGGATCACTTGAGTTCAGGGGTTCGAGGCTGCAGTGAGCGGTGATCACACCATTGCACTGCAGACTGGGTGACAGAGGGACACTCTGTCTATAAAAAGATAAAAATTGAAACTGGGCAGGGCTGGTCGGCCACGGCGGCTCACGCCTGTAATCCCTACACTTTGGGAATCCAACATGGGGGGATCTCCTGAGGTCAGGAGTTCGAGACCAGCCTGGCCAACATGGTGAAACCCCATCTCTACTAAAAATTGAAAAATTAGCCAGGTGTGGTGGGGCATACGTGTAATCCCAGCACTTTGGGAATCTGAGGCAGGTGGATCTCCTGATGTGAGGAGTTCAAGATCAGCCTGTCCAATACGGTGAAACCCTATCTTTACTAAAAATTTAAAAAATAACTGGGCATAGTGGCGTGCGCCTGTAATCCCAGCACTTTGGGAATCCGAGGCGGGTGGATCTCCTGAGGTCGGAGTTCGAGACCAACCTGGCCAACATGGTGAAACCCCATCTCTATTAAAAATTCAAAAAATAGCCAGGTGTGGTGGCACACACCTGTAATCCCAGCTACTCAGGAGGCTGAGGCAGGAGAATCGCTTGAACCAGGAGGTGGAGGTTGCGGTGAGCTGAGATCGCACCATTGCACTCCAGCCTAAGTGACAAGAGTGAAACTCCATGTCAAAAAAAAAAGTGAAACTAAATAAAAGAAAGTCTACAAGGCAGACTTAAGAAGTCAGAGAGAAAAAAAAAGAAGTCGGAGACATTTCAGGCAGCACGGACATTTTCTGTTTACCTGGAGAAAGCAAACAGCCTTTCCGCAGAAAAGGCCATTTTCAGGAGGGTGAATCCCAGGAGAGTCAGGAGTAGATTCTCCAGCCATGAGGGCTGAGTTATTCCCACTACCAATGAGCTTGAAAGCGAGTCTGAAGCTTCAGACACCATTGCAGGCGACACCTTTATTTTAGCCTGATGAGACTCGGAGTGGAGAACCCAGCTCACCCAGCCCTGACTTAACGGGGAGGTCAGAGGTTAGTTAGCACTGTTTATAGCCCGGCCTGATTTTTGTTTGTTTGTTTATTTGTTGTTGTTTTTAAGACAGAGTCTTGTACTGTCACTCAGGCTGGAGTGCAGTGGTGTGATCTCGGCTCACCGCAACCACTGCCTCCTGTATTCAAGCCATTCTCCTGCCTCAGCCTCCCGAGTAGCTGGGATTACAGGAGCTCACCACCATGCCTGGATATTTCTTCTTTCGTATTTTTAGTAGATACGGGGTTTCACCATGTTGGACAGGAGGGTCTCGATCTCCTGACCTCGTGATCCACCCACCTCGGCCTCCCAAAGTGCTGGGATGACAGGTATGAGCCACCGCAGCCAGCCAGCCTGGCCTAGTTTTACTTTTTATCTGTTTAGACAGAGTCTCCCTCGGTCACCCAGACTACAGTGCAATGGCATGATCACAGCTCACTGCAGCCTCGAACTCTTCTGCTCAAGTGATCCTCCCACCTCAGACTCCCAAGCACCCAGAACCACAGCCTGGCTAATTTAAAATTTTTTTTTTAGAGGTAGGGTCTTGCTGTGTTGTCCAGGCTGTTGAACTCTTGGGCTCTTTCTGCCTTCAGCACCCAAAGTGCTGGGATTGCAGGCATGGGACAGTCCAGACCTTCTTTAAAAGTGCTACTGTAGGCTGGGCGTGGTGGCTCACGCCTGTAATCCCAGCACTTTGGGAGGCCGAGGTGGGTGGATCACGAGGTCAAGAGATCGAGACCATCCTGGTCAACAAGGTGAAACCCCATCTCTACTAAAGATACAAAAAATTAGCTGGGCATGGTGGTGCATGCCTGTAATCCCAGCTACTCGGGAGGCTGAGGCAGGAGAATTGCCTGAACCCAGGAGGCGGAGGTTGCGGAGAGCCGAGATCCTGCCATTGCACTCCAGTCTAGGTAAAAACAGTGAAACTCCGTCTCAAAATAAAAAAGCGCTACTATAGCAGTTCGTTATACAGCCATAACCAACTCCTACACCTGGAAACACACACACACCTTCCTCCCTAATTAACTGCATGAGATGATGCCTCTTTAGACTCACAGAAGATGTTTTCCTTCCTCTGCTTACATAACTAACAAATTCCACCTCCCTTTTTTTTTTTTTTTTTTTTTTTAATTAAGACAGAGTCTCACCCTGTCACCAGGCTGGAGTGCAGTGGTGTGATCTCAGCTCACTGCAGCCTCCGTGTCCCGGGTTTAAGGGATTCTCCCGCCTCAGTCTCCTGAGTGGCTGGGATTACAGGCACAAGCCACCACGTCCAGCTAATTTTTGTATTTTTAGTAAAGACGGGGTTTCACCATATTGGCCAGGCTGGTCTCGAACTCCTGAACTCAAGTGATCCGACTGCCTCGGCCTCCAAAAGCGCTGGGATTACAGGCATGAGCACCTCGCCTGGCCCTCTCCCAAGCAGTTTCTAAGTGGCCTCCCGCCATCCTTGGCGTGGACTTCAGATGCCATCTTTGCTGTGTGTCTCTGTTTGTATGCTGTGTTCTGTTTTGTGTCTCTATGTGTCTGTTCAACCCAATCTCTCTCTCTCTCTTTCGTTTTCTGTCTCCCCATTTCTCCCTCCCTCTCTCTTTTTCCCTTCCCTCTCCCCATCCCCCACTCATCTCTCCACCTGCCTTGTTTTTTTTTGTATATATTTTACTGTATTTGTTGTGTTTATTCTCTTTTGTAGACTATGTTGTTCTTTTTTTTTGCTTGTTTGAGACGAGTTTCGCTCTGTCACCCAGGCTAGAGTGTGACGGCATGAACTCAGCTCAGTGCAACCTCCACGTCCAGGCTTCAAGCAATTCTCCTGCCTCAGTCTCCCAAGTAGCTGGGATTACAGGCACGCGCCACCACGTCCAGCTAATTTTTGTATTTTTAGTAGAGACGGGGTTTCACCATGTTGGCTAGGCTGGTCTCAATCTCCTGACCTCAGGTGATCTGGCCATGTCGGCCTCCCACAGTGCCGGGATTACAGGCGTGAGCCCCCACGCCCAGCCCTCCGTTCTCATTTCACTTCTCTCACCGCTCTTCCTTATTTTTCTTATTTTGTCCTTGTTGCTGTTTTTGTAACTTGGGTTGAGCAGACTGAAGAGACACTGTTCCCCTCTTCCTGTGAGGGCACCTGTTCCGCTAATGAGGGGCACACCCTCCTGCATCCTGACCTCATCTTTCTCAGCCGACAGCCTCAGGCTACATGGTGCGTCCCCGGAAGCTCAAGGCCTGGCCATGGTGAAAGACGGGCCCCGGGTGGAGATTCCTGCTCCACTGTTCCTGGGCAAGTGAGTCAACCTCTCTGAACCCCTGTTTCTTCTTCGTGAGCGTTTGTACAGGTGGAATGTCTGGATGATGGGGGTGGGTTGATGTTGAGAAACAGGAACTTCACCCAGCTCGCGCAGCTCCTCGGTGGAGGATACCTTTTAGTTTATAATCAGCGGCAGGTGGGTGACAGCGACCTACCTGATATATTCCTGAGTTATAAGTAAACACAGAGCACCTGTGTATTAAGGAGAATCACCTGTCGGCCGGGCGCAGTGGCTCATGCCTGTCATCCCAGCACTTTGGGAGGCCGAGGTGGGTGGATCATCTGAGGTCAGGTGTTCGAGACCAGCCTGGCCAACATGGTGAAACCCCGTCTGTATTAAAAATACAAAAAATTAGCTGGGCACGGTGGTGCGTGCCTGTAATCCCAGCTACTCAGGAGGCTGAGGCAGGAGAATTGCCTGAACCCAGAAGGCGGAGGTTGCAGTGAGCTGAGATCGCACCATTGCACTCCAGACTGGGTAACAAGAGCGAAACTCTGTCTCAAAAAAAAAAAAAAAATGAGATGGCTGGGTATGGTGGTTCACACCTGTCATCCCAGCACTTTGGGAGCACGAGACTGGTGGATCACTTGAGGTTAGGAGCTGGAGACCAGCCTGGCCAATATGGTGAGACCCTTGTCTGTATAAAAATACAAAAATTAGCTGGGCGCGGTGGCTCACACCTGTAATCCCAGCATTTTGGGAGGCCAAGGCAGGCGGATCACCTGAGGCCAGGAGTTCAAGACCAGCGTGGCAACATGGAGAAACCCCATCTCTACTAATAATACAAAAAAAAAAAAAATTAGGCCGGCATGGCGTTGCATGCTTGTAATCCCAGCTGCTCCAGAGGTTGAGGTGGGAGAATTGTTTGAACCTGGCAGGCAGAAACTATACTGAGCCAAGATCCTGCCACTGCACTCCAGCCTGGGAGACAGAGCCAGACTCCATCTCAAAAAAAAAAAAAAAAAGACTAGAGAGGACACTGAATCTGCTCTTTATTCCACAGAGAGGTAGGTTCTGCAGAGCACAGAGGGGTCAGTTGTCCAGGATGCTGCCACCATGATGACCATGCTTCCTTCCCATGAGCTGCTCTGAACGTCGCTTGTCTTCTAGATGGAATATGATACACACAAATCAGGTTCTAGATGGACCAACTGTAGGGACTCGAGCAGAGTGTCCCAAAAATTCTTGTCCACCAGGAAACTCCTTTAGAAGTACGGCCTTTTAAGATTTAATTAGTTAAAATGACGACATACAGGAATAAGGTGGACCCTAAATGCAATGACAGGCATCCTTCTAAGACACAGAGAAGGCCATGTGGAGGCAGAGGCAGAGACTGCAGTGATGGGGCCACAAGCCTAGGGATGCTGGAGCCCCCAGGAGCTGGGAGAGCCAGGAGGGATCCTCCCTTAGAGCCTCTGGAGAAAGCAGCACAGGGATTTCCTGCAATTTTAATGAATTAAACTATGGCCCCCCAGAAAGACAAGTCCACACCCTAACCCCCAGAACCTGTGAATAGGAGTTTATTTTGAAATAAGATCTTTGCAGATGCAATTAGTGAAATATTTCAAGAGGAGATCGTCCTGCATTAGATGGACCATAAATCCGATCATTACTGTCTCTGTAAGAAACAGAAGCGGAGATGCAGGCACAGAGGAGACCAAGGCAGACACTGGAGTGATGGGGCCGCAAGCCCAGGACACCTGGAGCCCCCAGAGCTGGGAGAGGCAGGAAGGACCTTCCCCTAGAGCTTCTGGAGGGCACACATTCCTGACACACCTTGGTCTCAGACTCCTGGCTTCCAGGACTGGTGAAACATACATTCCTGTTGTTTAAGCCCCAGATGGTGGTGATTTGAGAAGACCACCTCAGGAAATCCATCCAGTGCCAACAGCATCCCTTCTCTTCCTCTCCTCCTGCCTCCTTTCTTTCTGACACACGCCAATCCCTTGGTGCAAATTGGTAAGTTCAGGCATCTCAGGGCCCCCGGTCTGTGGGAAGTAGATAAGTTCCTTTGTAAAGTTTCTTTTCTTGTTAAATCATAAGTGTGTTTATAACTCTGTAAGGCCCCATCCTTTGTAGCTGTTAGACACGCCGAGCTCACAGGCACGTAGGACACTCTACGTCCTTGTACTTTCACCGAGATATCAGTGCTGGACATGTTGACAGGCAGGTGCCAGCTCTCCGTGACTTTCGCCTTTTTAGAAAAGTTATAAGTTGTCAGCCAGTCGGCTTTTAGTTTAGATGGTGAGGTCTGGCTCCGGCCCACAGAGATCACACACGGCAGGAAGGACGACCCCACAGGTGTCAGGGATAAATGTGTGTGTTTTCCTTTGTTCATTGTACTCTCATGGCACAATGGCTAGTGAGGGTCCCCTCCCTGCAGCCCAGGAGGTAAAAACTGCGTCGCTGAAAGATCCTTTGTCTCAGGGCTGATTTTTTTTTTCTTTTTTTCTTGAGACAGAGTTTTGCTCTGTCACCCAGGCTGGAGTGCAATGGCATGATCCTCACGGCAACGTCTACCTCCCGGGTTCAAGCGATTCTCCTGCCTCAGCTTCCTGAGTTGCTGGGATTACAGGCACTCGCCACCATGCCCAGCTAATTTTTTTTTTTTTTTGAGATAGAGTTTCACTCTTGTTACCCAGGCTGGAGTGCAATGCTGCGATCTCAGCTCACCGCAACCTCCGCCTCCTGGGTTCAGGCAATTCTCCTGCCTCAGCCTCCTGAGTAGCTGGGACTACAGGCACACGCCATCATGCCCAGCTAATTTTTGTATTTTTAGTAGAGACGGGGTTTCACCATGTTGACCAGGACGGTCTCAATCTCCTGTGTTTTTTTGTTTTTTTGTTTTTGTATTTTAGTAGAGACACGGTTTCACTCTGTTGGCCAGACTGGTCTCAATCTCCTGACCTTGTGATCTGCCTGCCCCAACCTCCCAAAGTGCTAGGATTACAGGCGTGAACCACCGCACCTGGCCACAGTGCTAATTTTTCCTTGCAGCACTGAGCATCTATTTCCAGCATCTATTTGCAAAGAGTCTCACTGGTACCTATCAAGAAAGGGCACAGACAGCAGTGCCAACGTAGGCTGAGACATCCAGAATAGATGGGGTGCCTGCACTGCCCTCTGCCAGGAAGCTGCTTGGCCACTGATGGGCGAGGGCTGGGAACAGCAAAGGCAGGCATGTCTAGCACAGCACAGTCAATGCTTCACTCACTCCTTGGCAGACCTTCCCCAGCAGGTGCGGAAGGCAATGCCCTCCTTGTTCAGAGCAAAATAAACAAGAACTCACACCTGTCATCCCAGCTCTTGGGGAGGTCAAGGTGAGGGGATCACTTGAGTTCGGGGGTTTCAGATCAGCCTGGGCAACATAGCAAGACCCCATCTCTATAAAAAAAATAAAATTAAAGAAAGAAACCGATCTTTCAGGCCAGGTGCAGTGGCTCACACCTGTAACCCCAGCGTTCAGGGAGGCTCTGAGGTGGGCGGATCACCTGGGGTCAGGAGTTCAAGACCAGGCTGTCCAACATGGCAAACCCTATCTCTACTAAAAATACAAAAACTTAACCAGGCATGGTGGCGGGCACCTGCCATCTCCACTACTCGGGAGGCTGAGGCAAGATAATTGCTTGAACCCGGGAGGCGGAGATCGCACTGAGCCAAGACCCTGCCATTGTACCCCAACCTAGGCAACAAGAGCGAAACTCCATCACAAAAAGAAAAAAAAGCAAAAGAAAATTCCAGCTTCCAGTGCTAACTGTGCTGAATGTTGGAAGAAAGACGGAGATTGAAGGAATACGGTGGAAGAGTTGCAGAGGAGATAGATAGGTGTGAGGATGCCTGACACATTAGCACCAAGCAAGTAATGTTCTTTTTTTTTTTTTTTTAGACAGAGTCTCGCTCTGTCACCCAGGCTGGAGTGCAATGGCGCGATCTCAGCTCACTACAACCTCCACCTCCCGAGTTCAAGAGATTCTCCTGCCCCAGCGTCCTCAGTAGCTGGGACCACAGGCACCCACCACCACACCTGGCTACTTTTTGTATTTTTAGTGCTAGAGATGTGGTTTCTCCATGTTGACCATGCTGGTCTCAAACTCCTCACGTCGTGATCCACCTGCCTCTGCCTCCCAAAGTGCTGGGATTACAGGCGTGAGCCACCGTGCCCAGCCTGAAACCAGGTATTCCTCTCCACGATCGCATGTCAGGCCATGCAGGCGAGAGGAAGTGAAAGATGAAAACAGATTTTTAACTCAGCACAATGCAACCACAGGCTGTACCTGAATGCTGCCAGCCGATGTATGACTCACAGTCTCCTCTAGACCCAGGGCCATTCCATTCTTCTACAGCACAGAGGGTTTCTACGATCTCTCCCGTGAAAACTATGGAAGCACTTTCAACCCTGCTGCAAGAGCCTAGCATTTTTTGTTTGTTTTTTGTTGTTGTTGTTGTTGTTGTTGTTTTTTGAGACAGAGTCTAGCTCTTATTGCACAGGCTAGAGTGCAGTGGCATGATCTCTGCTCACTGCAACCTACTCCTCCTGGTTTCATGCAATTCTCTGCGTCAGCCTCCTGAGTAGCTGGCATTACAGGCATGCACCACCATGCCCAGCTAACTTTTTGTATTTTTAGTAGAGACGGGGTTTCACTATGTTGACCAGGATGGTCTCAATCTCTTGACCTCGTGATCCACCCGCCTCGGCCTCCCAAAGTGCTGGGATGACAGGTATGGGCCGTTGCTCACGGCCTTATATTTATTTATTGGAGATGGAGGTTCGCTCTTGTTGCCCAGGCTGGAGTGCAGTGGTACGATCTTGGCTCACTGCAACCTCCACCTGCCAGGTTCAGAGTAGCTGGGCTTACAGTCGCCCATCACCACCCCTGGCTAACTTTTGCATTTATTTTAGTAGAGATGGGATTTTGCCATGTTGGTCAGGTTGGTCGTGAACTCCTGACCTTGTGATCTGCAGAGGCATGAGCCACCACACCTGTCTAGGCCCAGCCTCTTCTCAACTTCCTTCCACCAACCCTCATCCATCCCCACTTAATATTCTCTGTCTGTCCTCCTCAGGACACCACACCCTTGCCCAAGTCATTTCTTGTTAATTCAGCATTGTGCATTTTTCTGCAAACGGCTTATCATCAGCTGAAGCAATTTTCTGCTTTTCTTTTTTTGTAGTGAAGATTTAAGCATTCGGTTAGCCAGGTGCAGTATCTCATGCCTGTCATCCCAGCACTTTGGGAGGCAGAGGTGGGAGGATGGCTTGAGGCCAGAAGTTCAAGGCCAGCCTGGGTAACATGGCGAGACACCCCCTCCCCATCCCCATCTCTACAAAATGAAAAAAATTAGCTGGCACGGAGAGGTGGCTCACACCTGTAATCCCAGCATTTTGGGAGGCTGAGGTGGCTGGATCACCTGAGGTCAGGAGTTCAAGACCAGCCCGACCAACATGGAGAAATCCCGTCTTAACTAAAAATAAAAAAATTAGCCAGGTGTGGTGGCTCATACCTGTAATCCCAGCTACTCAGGAGGCTGAAGCATGAGGATCTCTTAAGCCCAGCAGTTCCAGGCTGCAGTGAACAAGGATTTTTTTTTTTTTTTAGACGGAGTTTCACTCTTGTTACCCAGGCTGGAGTGCAATGGCACGATCTTGGGTCACCACAACCTCCGCCTCCTGGGTTCAGTCAATTCTGCTTCAGCCTCCTGAGTAGCTGGGATTACAGGCACGCGCCACCATGCCCAGCTAATTTTTTGTATTTTTAGTAGAGACGGGGTTTCACCATGTTGACCAAGATGGTCTCCATCTCTTGACCTCATGATCCACCCGCCTCGGCCTCCCAAAATGCTGTTTACAGGCTTGAGCCACCACGCCTGGCCTGTGAACAAGGATTTTATGCGACTGCACTCCAGCCTGGGCAACAGAACTGCACCCTGTCTCAAAAGGAAAAAAAAAGTAACAGAGGTCTACCTCTTTTCCTGGAGAGATTACTGGAGCTCAGGAATTCAGGAGCAGCCTGGGCAACATACCCAGACTCCGTCTCTACAAAAAAAAAAAAAAAAACAAAGTTATCCAGGTGTGGTCATGCTAAGACCCTCGGAACGTTCTAACGCAGGAGAGTGTCCTGGTTTGCACAAGGGGCTTCGCACCTGGGGAGTCTGAGTCTGTGATTTATGGTGTCTGCGTGTGTGCGGGCGGGCGGGGGGTGGATCTTGGGACATGTAGTATCAATTTTAACCTCCATGTGGCGCTGGAGACTAAAGCTCAGAGGACCGCGGAAGGCCTGAGCCTCAGCTCTTCTTTGCTAGGCTGATGTCATTTAATTGAATTAATTCATTGATTGATTGATCGCTCTTCAGGCAGGGTCCCACGCTGTCTTAGGAATCTCTTTTCTTGGCTATTATGTAATTAATTGATTGATTGATTTTCAAATAGGCTCTCTTTTAGGCAGCTCTTTTCTTTGCTGATATTACTTAATTAATGATTGATTGAGATAGGGTCTCTGTTTTATGCCCTCTTTTCTTGGCTGATGTTATTTATTAATTTAATTAATGATTGATTGTGAGGTTGGTTCTCTGTTTTATGCCCTCTTTTCTTTGCTATTATTTAATTTAATTAATTGATTAATCATTAATTTAATTAATGATTGATTTTTCAGGTAGGGTCTCTGTTTTATGCATCTCTTTTCTTGGCGATATTACTTAATTAATCAATTAGTTGATTGGTTTTAAGGCAAGGTCTTTTTTATGCATCTCTTTGCTTGGCTGATATTATTTAGTTAAATTAATCGATTGATAGCTTTTGAGGCCGAGTCTCACACTGTCTTAGGCACCTGTTTTCTTGGCTGTTATTATTTAATTTAATTAATGATTTATTTTGAGGTAAAGTCTCTTTTACCTCAAAAAGTCTCTTTAGAGTTTGCATCTCTTTTCTTGGCTGATACTAATTTATTGTTTAATTTAATGATTGATTTTGAGGTGGGCTCTGTGTTTTATGCCCCCCTTTTCTTGGCTGTTATCTAATCTATTATTTAATTTAGTTAATTGATTGATTGATTTTGAGGTAGGGCCTCGGTTTTATGTACCTCTTTTCTTGGCTGATATTAATTCACTAATTTAATTAATGATTGATTGACTTTGAGGTAGGGTTTCTGTCTTATGCATCTCTTTTCTTGGCGATACTATTTAACTAATCAATTGATTGGTTTTGAGGCAAGGCCTTACTCTCTTATGCATCTCTTTGCTAATATTATTTAGTTACGTGAATTGATTGATAGCTTTTGAGGCTGAGTCTCACGCTCTCTTTTGCATCTATTTTCTTGGCTGATATTACTTAATTTAATTGATTGATTGATTGATTGATTTTCAGGTAGGGTCTCTGTTTATGCACCTATTTCCTTGGCTATGATTTAATTTATTATTGAATTTAATTAATGATTCATTGTGAGGTTGGGTCTCTGTTTTATGCATCTTTTGGATGATATTTATTAATAGATTGATTGTGAGGCAGGGTCCCACTCTGTCTTAGGCATGTCTTTTCTTGGCTGATATTGATTGATTGATTGCAAGGTAGGGTCTCACTCTGTCTTACGTATCCCTTGGCTGATATTACTTGATTGATTGATTGTGAGGCAGGGTCTCATTCTCTCTTAGACATCTGTTTTCCTGGCTGATATTAATTGATTAATTGATTGATTGATTGATTGATTGTGAGGCAGGGTCTCACTCTGTCTTGGGCATCTCTTTTCTCAGCTGATATTATTTAACTTAATTGATTGATCGATTGGAGGTCGGGTCTCTGTTTATGCATCTCTTTACTTTGCTGATATTATTTATTTAATTGATTGATAGATTTTGTGGGAGGGCCTCACTCTTTTATACATCTCTTTTCTTAACTGATATTATTCAATTTAATTAATTGATTGATTTTGAGGCACAGTCTCGCTCTGTCTTAGGCATCTCTTTTTTTGGCTGATATTAGTTGATTGATTAATTGGTTTTGAGGCAGAGTCTCACTCTCTTATACATCTCTTTTCTTGGCTGATATTATTTAATTTAATTTAATTAATTGTGAGACAGGGTCTCACTCTCATACATCTCTTTTCTTGGCTATTATTTAATTTAATTAAATTAATTGATTCATTGAGTGTGACGTAGGGTCTCACTCTCTTATACATCTCTTTTCTTGGCTGATATTATTCAATTTAATTTAATTAATTGATTCATTGATTGTGCGGCAGGGTCTTACTCTGTTTTAGGTATCTCTTTTCTTGGCTGATATTAATTAATGAATTGATTGATTTTTAGCAGAGTCTCACTGTGTCTTAGGTTATCTCTTTTCTTGGCTGATATTATTTGATTAAACTAATTAATTGATTTTGAGGCAAGGTGTCACTCATACTTCAGTTTTCTCAGCTAATATTATTTAATTAATGGACTGATTTTGAGGAAAGGTCTCACTTTGTCTTATGCATCTGTTTTCTTGGTTATTGATTGATTGATTTTGAAGCAGGATCTCAGCCTATCTCATATGTATATTTTCTTGACTGATAGTGTTTAACTTCTTTAATTGATGGATTGATTGATTTTGAGTCAGGGTGTCACTCTGCTGCCCAGGCTGGAGTGCAGTGACACAATTACAGCTAACCACAGCCTCAACCTCTGGGACTCAGGCAATTTTCCTGACTCAGCCTCCTGAGTAGCTGGGGTGACAGACATGCGCCACCATGCCCGGCTAATTTTTATAGAGGTGAGGTCTCTCTCTGTAGTCCAGGCTGGTCTCAAACTCCTGGGCTCAGGCGATCCTCCCACCTCAACCTTCCAAAAGTGTTGGGATTACAGGCATGGAGCCACGGCACCCAGCTTGGCTGATTTTAATTTGTATCTGTTCCCTATAATCAGACTTTACCAACAAGCAAAGTGTTTCTGTGAGTTCTTGTGAGTCCTTCTGGGATGTGATTCACCCCAAAAGTGGTCACTGGGACCCCACAAGTTTTAACCAGCTGGTCTGAAGTGAAGGTACTTCCTGGGACCCCTGAATTTGCAGCTGGTGACCAAAGTGAAGGAAATTGTTGGAGACTGCAGAAATAGAGACTCATACATTTAGTGGGTGCATGGGTGCCCTGAGGCTGCCTTAACAATTTACCTGAGACTAAGGGGTTAAAACAAGAGAAGAGAATTATCTCACGGTTCTGGAGACCAGAGTCTGAGATCAAGGTGTGGGCACCCTTGGTTCCTTCGGAGGAACCTCCCTCTGATTCCTGCCTCTCCCAGCTCCTGGGGGCTCCAAGTGTCCTTGGCTTGTAGACGCATCACTCCAGCCTCTGCCTCCGTCTCTAAGTGGACTTCTCCTCTGTGTCCGTGTCTCCTCTCTGTGTCTTAGAAGGACACCTTTCATTGCATTTAGGGCTCACTCTACTCAGGATGAAGTCATCTTAAGATCCTTCACTAATCTTGTCGGCAAAGACCCCATTTCCAAATAAGGTCTCATTCGGGTAGGACTTAGACCTAACATATGTCTTGCTGGGTAACAAAACTCAACCCACTGTGGTGAGTAACTGGAGATGGTGAGAACAAGTTTTAAAAAAAGCATTGACCTTGATCAAACAAAGATCTTAGAACCAAGCATGGGGATTTCATTTTGAGACACAGAGTCCCAGGGGTGGCAGATAGGAGAGAGAAGGCATCCCACCATGGCAAATGCCCTGGATGTCTGACTCGTGTGTCCGTCAGTTCATCCATCTGTTCATCTATCTACCCACTCACTCATTCAGCCAATCATCTGTCAATCTGCTCATCCATTTGTCTACCATCCATCCATCCATCCACTCGTCTATCCATTCATCCATCCATCCATCCATCCATCCACTCACCCATCCATTCATTCACCCACTCATCTATCCATTCATTCATCCATCCACCCACCCACCTATTTATCCATCCATCTATCTGTACATTCACCATTCAGCCAGTCTCCAATCTACCTGTCAATCCATTCATCCATCTACCCATCCACCCATTCATTCACCCATCCATCTCACCCATCCATTCATTAATCCACCCAACCATCCATCCATTTACCCACTCATCTATCCATTCATCCATCCATTCATCCACCCATCCATCTACCTGTTTATTCATCCATCTACACATTCCCCATTCAGCCAGTCACTAATCTGCCTGTCAATCTGTTCATCCATATGCCCATCCACCCATTCATTCACCCATCCATTCATCCACTCACCCATCCATCAATTCATCCATCCATTCATCTATCCACCCACCCACTCATTCAGCCAATCATCAATCTACCTGTCAATCTGCTCATCCGTTTGTCTGCCATTCATCCATCCATCCATCCACCCACTCATCTATCCATTCATCCATCCATCCATCCAACCACCTATTTATCCATCCATCTATCTGTACATTCCCCATTCAGCCAGTCCCCAATCTACCTGTCAATCCATTCATTCATCTACCCATGCACCCATTCATCCACCCATCCATCCATCCACTGACCCATCCATCCATTCACCCATCCATTCATTAATCCACCCAACCATCCATCCATTTACCCACTCATCTATCCATTTATCCATCCATTCATCCACCCATCCATCTACCTGTTTATCTATCCATCTATCTACACGTTCCCCAATCAGCCAGTCACTAATCTGCCTGTCAATCTGTTCATCCATCTACCCATCCACTCACCCATTCATCCATCCATCCATCCAGTCACCCATCCACCCATTCACCTATCCATCCATCCATCATCCATCCATCCACTCACCCACCCATCCAGCCACCCATCCAGTCACCCATCCATCATCCATCCATCCATCCATCCATCTACCTATTTATCCATCCATCTATCTGTACATTCCCCATTCAGCCAGTCACAAATCTGCCTGTCAATCTGTTCATCCATCTACCCATCCACTCACCCATTCATCCATCCATCCATCCATCCGTCCATTCACCTATCCATCCAGTCACCCATCCATCCATTCACCTACCAACTATCCATCCATCCACCCACTCATCTACCTGCTTATCTGTCCATCTATCTGTACATTCCCCATTCAGCCAGTCACAAATCTGCCTGTCAATCTGTTCATCCATCTACCCATCCACTCATTCATTCATCCATCCATCCATCCATCCAGTCGTCCATCCATCCATTCACCTATCCTTCCATCCATCCATCCATTTACCCACTCATCTATCCATTCTTCCATCCATTCATCCACCCATCCATCCACCTATTTATCAACCAGCTATCTATACATTGTTCATTCAGCCAGTCACCAATGTAACTGTCAATATATTCATCTGTCTATCCATCCATCCATCCATCTATACATCTAGTCACCCATCCATTCTTTCACCCACCCATCCATCCATTCACCCACCATCTCCCCATTCATCCACCATCAATCCATCTATTTAGCCATCCATAGATTCCCCATTAAGCCAGGCATCAATCTACCTGTCAATCTATTCATCCATCCATCCATGCATCCATCCATCCATCCATGCATCCATTCACCCATCCATTATTTCACACACCCATCCATTAATCTACCTACCCATCCATCCATTCACTCACCCATCTCCCCATCCATTCACTCACCCATCTCCCCATCCATCCATCCATCCATCCATCCATCCATCCATGCATCCATTCACCCACCTATTCTTTCACCCACCCATCCATTAATCTACCTACCCATCCATCCATTCACTCACCCATCTCCCCATCCATCCATCCATCCATCCATCCATCCATCCATCCATCCATTCATGCATGCATGCATCCATTCACCCATCCATTCTTTCACCCACCCACTCATTAATCTACCTACCCATCCATCCATTCACTCATCCATCTCCCCATCCATCCATCCATTCATCCATCCATTTACCCACCTATTCATGCATCCATTTATTCACCCATCTATCCATAAATTCCCCATTCAGCCATTCACCAATCTACCTATCGATGTCATCATCCATTGCTGCAAATGGTTGGATGACTTCTCTCTCCTGTCTACCATTAGCCACAGCAAGAAAGGAGAACTCCCAGTCCAACCCCATTCACAACACCACAAGAATTAAATACCCTTCACAAGAAAAAAAACAGAGGCTACTACTGAGGTTTATCTGTGATCACCAATGAGGCCGATACTAAGTGACTGTGCAGAAAATTTCATTGAAAACATAGCTTGCTGAGAAAATGCTGATTTGTGGTGTGCAATGCAGCTTGCAGGAATTCATTAAATGTTGATGTGAAAATGATATTTCAGGGAAATATGCCACTACTCATCCGCGTATTATCCCCCTTGTGAAATCTAGGAAAACAGATGTTATGAAAATCAGATAAAACTGCAGCTTCAAACAGGAAATCAAAATACAAAATAAAGATACAGGAGTGGGCCTCCCCCTTGAGGAAAATGACTTCTCATTTCTTCTGATTCAGTGGCCTTCTCTTTTCTACTTAGGGTAATTGAGGCATGATTCAGAAAAGGGTGTAAGATATCAGGGCAGGGCAATCCACTGTATGTAGAGCAGGCCAGGCAGGTAACAGACCATCTGGAAAGTTCCAGGAGCAGGTGACAGGGAGGGAGGCCCATGATTCCCCCAGAATAGATCAATTTTTCAATCTATTCATCCATCCACCCATTCATGTGTCTATCTACCCAGCCATTCATCCATTCACCCATCCATCCACTATTCATTTATTAACCCATATACCCATGTGTTTATCCATCCATCCATCCTCTATCCACCCTCCATTCATTAACCCAGCTATCAATCCACCCACCCTCTATTCACCCATCCATCAAGATTGTAGTCCTTATCAGGATACCTCTGAGGAGTGAGGTCTTCCTTCGGTTACTGTGAGATCAGTGAGCAAAGGCCTGACCCTCAAGCATGGGGAGTCTTCTCCTAGAGCTGCACCCTGAAGTAAGAGGTGGAGGGTTTTGCAAATATGGAGAATCCCAGGGACCAGTTCACTAAACTGGAATCCAATGTCAAAGATCTTAGTTCTCCCACACTTTCATATCCATTATCCATCCATCCATCCATCCATCCATCCATCAGTTCATCTGTTCAGTCATCTATGCACCTATCCACCTATTCAGCCAGTCATCAATCTGTCAATCTATTCATCCACCCACCCATTCATGCATCCATCTACCCACTCATTCATCCATCCATCCATCCATTAACTCATCTACCCATGTATCCATCCATCCTCCATTCACCCTCCATTCATTAACCCAACTTTCAATCCACCCACCCTCTATTCACCCATCCATCCATCTCCCACTCATTTATCCTCTATTCATTAGTCCAAGTATTCATCCACCAGTCCAGCCAGCCATCTACCCTTCATCCATTAACCCATACATTCATATATCCATCCATCTATTCATTCATCCTTTCATCTATCCACGCATGCACCCACTCAGGCAATCACCCACCCATCCTTTGACCTACTCATCGACCGGTCCATTCATTCAGTCGTGCATCAATCCACACTCAATCCATTAACCTATCTATCTATCAATCCATCCATCCTTTATGCACCCTCTATTCATTAACTCACCCATTTAACCACCCACCAATCCATCCATTCATCCACCCATCTGTTCTCTATCCATTAATCCATCCATCTATTCATCCATTATTCCACTCATCCATTGATCCATCCAACGTCAATCCATCTATCTATCCATCCATCCATCATCTATCCACCCTCCATTCATTAACCCACCCATTTAACCACCCACCCATCCATCCATCTATCCATCTGTTCTCTATCCATTAATCCATCCATCCATCCATTCATCCATCCATTATCCCGCTCATCCATTGATCCATCCAATGTCAATCCATCTATCCATCCATCCATCATCTATCCACCCTCCATTCATTAACCCACCCGTTTAACCACCCACCCATCCATCCATCCATTCTCTATCCATTAATCCATCTATCCATCAATTTATGTACCATTCATTAACCCATTCATCCACCCACCCTCAATCCATTTATCTATCCATCCATCAATCATCTATCCACCAACCATTCATTAACCCACCCATTTAACCACCCACCCATCCATCCATCCATCCATTCATCCATCTGTTTTCTATTCATTAATCTATCTATCCATCCATCTATGTACCATTCATTAACCCACTCATCCATCCACCCTCAATCCACTTATCTATCTATCCATCCATCCATCATCCATCCAACCTCCATTCATTAACCCACCCATTTAACCACCCACCTATCCATCCATTTATCCATCCATCCATCCATCTATCCATCATCTATCCACCCTCCATTCATTAACTCATGCATTTAACCACCCACCCATCCATCCATTCATCAATCCATCTATTCTCTATCCATTAATCCATCTATCCATCCATTCATGTACTATTCATTAACGCAGTCATACATCCACCCTCAATCCACTTATCTATCCATCCATACATCATCTATCCACCCTCCATTCATTAACCCACCCGTCCATCTGTCCATTTGTTCTCTATCCATTAATCCATCCATCCATTCATCTATCCATCCATTATCCCACTCATTCATTGATCCATCCAACGTCAATTCATCTATCTATTTATCCATCCATCCATCATCTATCCACCCTCCATTCATTAACCCACCCATTTAACCACCCACCCATCCATCCATCTGTCCATCTGTTCTCTATCCATTAATCCATCCATCCATCCATCCATCCATCCATCTACCCATCCATTATTCCACTCATCCATTGATTCATCCAAAGTCCATCCATCTATCTATCCATCCATACATCCATCATCTATCCCCCCTCCATTCATTAACCCACCCATTTAACCACCTACCCATCCATCTATTCATCCATCTATTCTCTATCCATTAATCCATCCATTCACCCATCCATCTATTCTCTATCCATTAATTCATCATCCATCCATCCATCTATTCTCTATCCATGAACCAACTTATCTGCCCATCCATCCAACCACCCTCCATTCATAACCCACATACCCCATATTATAAAATCAAACTCACTCAATATTTCAAAATCAAAACTAATTCAAATAAACAACCACAAACAAATCAACAATATTGTGAACAAACGCAGGATTCCACGGTGCTCTGTTAATTCCCATTAGATCCTGAAACAAAACGTGAAAAATAAAAAATGAATGTGTCTCTAGACATATTCTATGTCTTTGTCTTTAGTGCTAATTATTTCCCCCAGAACATTAAAATTGTTGGAAAAATATTAAAACAATGAAACACAGGTATATGAAAACTCGGAGCATTATTTTGACATTTAAATATTTAATTTTTATCAAAACCAGACTTTCTGGGGAGTAAGCCTACTTTCCTGGTTTGAGTTAAAGCATACTCATCAAAAGTCCTATGGTTTTTCATAGCATTTTTGCCTTAATATTCATTGCTATTTAAATATTGTATGAGGATCAGGTGTGGTGGCTCATGTCTATAATCCCAGCACTGTGGGAGGCCAAGGTGGGCGGATCACTTGAGGTCAGGAGTTTGAGACCAGCCTGGGCAATGTGATGAAATTCTGTCTCAAAAAAAAAAAAAAAAAAAAAAAATTAATAGGCCAGATGTGGCAGCTCACTCCTGTAATCCCAGCACTTTGGGAGGCTGAGGTGGGTGGATCACTTGACTTTAGGAGTTTGAGACTAGCCTGGGCAACATCATAAAACCGTGTCTCTATAAATAAATAAATAAATAAATAAATAAATAAATAAATAAATAAGGTAAGGTGTGTTGGCTGACTCCTATAATCCCAGCACTTTGGGAGGCTGAGGCAGGCAGATCATAAGGTCAGGAGGTCAAGACCAGCCTGGCCAATATGGTGAAACCCCATCTCTACTAAAAACACAAAAATTAGCTGGGCATGGTGGTGCACACCTGTAGTCCCACGTACCCAGGAGGCTGAGGCAGGAGAATCACTTGAACCCAGGAGGCAGAGCTTGCAGTGAGCCATGATCACACCACTGCACTCCAGCTTGGCAACAGAGCAAGACTGTCTCCAAAATAAATAAATAAATAAATAAAATGAACATTGCATGGCATGATCAGTTCTGTTGATTACTGGGATTGTGCAACCCCTGGAATTGTGTCTCCTAGGCACGTCCCTGAATTTTCTCACCCCTCTCCCCAGTTCTATTCCACTTCTTGGAGTTTCTCATCACAATCCCCAGTCACAGTTCTTCGCCAGAGATTCCAGGACTTGACCTCAGTGTGGCATATTGTTTTGGCTTCCCCAAGGAAATGCAATTGGAAAACAAAGAGAAACTGTCACCCAGTGCTTCTGGATTTGGGGTTTTTCAGTAGTTGCAGGGCTGCCCTTCTCTATCACCTGCCTCTGCATGAATGCCAGATTTTCAGCAAGCTCACAGGCAGGGCTTCCCTGGACATGCAGCTCCTCAGACGGGCAATGCTTACCTCTGTTATGAATGAAACGGTACGTGCATGTGTGTATCCTGCATCACCCTATCGAATGCATTCATTGCCTAGAATGAAGTTAGGAAGCAAGTTAGAAGGCCAGGCGCAGTGGCTCAAGCCTGTAATCCCAGCATTTTGGGAGGCCGAGGCAGGTGGATCACAAGGTCAGCAGTTCGACACCAGCCTGGCCAACATGGTGAAACTCCATCTCTACTAAGAATTCTCATTATTTTAACCAAGGAATTCACATTTCCAGGGCCATGTCTGGTACCGTTATGCAAGGATCACATTGAATGGAGTCTTGCTTTTTTTCTGGTTAAGCAGCACGCGGAATAGCTAACATTCAAGAGAGAAAAAGGGACTTTCCATCACGTGCATGACGTTCACAGTGGTAGCCACTGTCCTTCAATATTGGGTTTGTAGCTTACCTTCCTCATGTCTCCTCCTGCCATCATCCTTCTTCCTTGACGAATGGCAAACCTGAAACCCCCCTGCAGAGTGGGCATTTGGGTATGTGGTGTCAGTTGGACTCAGAGGTCTGGGATTCGGACTCTTCACTGCGGGCTCAGGCACGAGAGCTCAGGTGCTTCCGTGAAGGTCCAGGTGTCGGCCTGGGGTCACTTAGCAGGTCCTCATGGGATGCGTGTTCAGAAGCCTGGGGCACGACGCAAGAATATGAGCAGACAGGAAACCGGCTGATGTCATGACTGGGGCATGGTAAGCCTTGACACAGCTTTTTACATTTATTACACTTTAAGTTCTGGGGCACACTTGCAGAGCATACAGGATTGTTACACAGGTATACACGTGCCATGGTGGTTTGCTGCATCCATCCCCCCATCATTTACATTAGTTATTTCTCCTAATGCTCTCCCTCCCCAATCCCCCCAACCCCTGCTCTCCCTCACCTCGCCCCCCACCCCCAGGCCCCAGTGGGTGATGTCCCCCTCCCTGTGTCCATGTGTTTTCATTGTTCAACACCCACTTATGAGTGAGAACATGCGGTGTTTGGTTTTCTGTTCTTGTGTCAGTTTGCTGAGAATGATGGTTTCCAGGTTCATCCATGTCCCTGCAAAGAACATGAAGTCATCCTTTTTCAGGGCTGCATAGTATTCCATGGTGTATATGTGCCACATTTTCTCTGTATTTCTTTAAATTTTTTAATTGCATTTTAGTTTGGGGGTACATGTGAAGAACATGCAGGACTGTTGCATAGGTACACACATGGCAGTGTGATTTGCTGCCTTCCTCCCCTTCACCTGTATCTGGCATTTCTCCCCATGCTGTCTCTCCCCAACTCCCCACCCTCTGCTGTCCCTCCCCTATTTCTCCCAACAGACCCGTGTGCGAAGCTTCCCTCCCTGTGTCCATGTGTTCTCATTGTTCAACACCCACCTATGAGTGAGAACATGCGGTGTTTGATTTTCTGCTCTTGTGTCAGTTTGCTGAGAATGATGGTCTCCAGGGCTATTTTTTTTTTCTAAGATTTTAGTGCCAATTTCTGCAGAGAAAACCACACCCCTTGATGAGGAGGGTCACATAGGGTTTGTGACACAGGGAGGGGCAGGGTGTGGTGTTTCCTGTCCCTGTGTCACCTCTGCAGTCAACAGCAGACCCACCCAGGGCTGCAGAGAGGAAGAAAGACTCCCAGGATGCTCAGGAAAGCCTCACAAGGGGGAACATGAGCTGTCTGCCCACGCACGGTGGGGCAGTGGTGTAGATGCCCCTCAGTGGGAAGTAACTTTGCCAGGCAGTTGGTCCCAGGATGGCACAAGTATCTTAGTGTTTTGTCTGCTTGTTTGTTTTTCTATTTTGAGATAGAGTCTCACTCTGTCACCCAAGCTAAAATTCCTTCCTTCCCTCCTTTCTTTCTTTTCTTTCTTTCTTTCTTCTTTCTTTCTCTCTCTGTTTCTTTCTTTCTCTCTCTCTTTCTGTTTCTTTCCTTCTCTCTTTCTTTCTCTATCTTCTTTTCTTTCTTTCTTTCTCTCTTTCTCTTTCTTTCTTCCTTCCTTTCTTTCTCTTTCTTCTTTTTTCTGTTTCTTCTTTCTTTCTCTTTCTTTATTCCTTCCTTTCTCTCTTTCTTTCTTTCTTTCTCTCCTCCTCCCTCTCCTGTTCTCTCTCTCTCTCCCCCTCCTTCCTTCCTTCTTTTTTCTTTTCTGACACATGATCTCCCTTTGCTGCCCAGGCTGGAGTGCAGTGGCACGATCTCAGCTCACTGCAACTTCCACCTCCGAGGCTCAAATGACTGTCCTGCCTCAGCCTCCTGAGTAGCTGGGATGACAGGTCTGTGCCACCACGCCCGGCTGACTTCTTTACTCTTACTAGAGATGGGGTTTCACCATGTTGGCCAGGCTGGTCTCAAACTCCTGACCTCAGGTGATCCACCTGCCTCGGCCTCCCAAAGGGCTGGGATGACAGGCGTGAGTCAGAGTGCCCTGCTTTTCTTTTCATTATTTATTTTTGAGATGGAGTTTCACTGTCATCGCCCAGGCTGGAGTGCAGTGGCACGATCTCGGGTCACTGCAACCTCCGCCTCTTGGGTTCAAGCCATTCTCCTGCCTCAGCCTCCCGCTTAGCTGACATTACAGACACGTGCCACCACCCCAGCTAACGGTCGTACCTTTTTGTTGTTGTTGTTTTGTTTTGGGATGGAGTTTCACTCCTATTGCTCAGACTGGAGTGCAATGGCTGATCTGAGCAGGCCTCTTAGGCAGTCAGGGTTCCTATCCCCTTTCCTACCCACGTGCTGGGATTGCAGGCATGAGCTACTGTGCCCGCCCTACACCCAGGATTTTGCTTAGGGCACACTGCAGGAAGAACTGACCCTATGATCAGGGTCAGTTGCTCAACTGATCTTGAGCAACCCTCAAGATCCTCACCATCATCCCATGCACAGAGACCCTATTTCCAAATCAGCTTCTTTCTCACATTCAGGGGATGAATGTCAGCCAATGGTGTGGGTTCCAGCCTGAGTCTGAAGACCTGAGACCCAGGAGAGCTGAGGGTGTGGGTTCCAGTTGATTCTGAAGGTCTGAGACCCAGGAGAGCTGAGAGTGTGAGTTCCAGCCTGAGAGACTCAGGAGAGCTGAGGGTGTGGGTTCCAGTTGAGTCTGAAGGCCTGAGACCCAGGAGAGCTGAGGGTGTGGGTTCCAGCCTGAGTCTGAAGGCCGGAGACCCAGGAGAGCTGAGGGTGTGGGTTCCAGCCTGAGTCTGAAGGCCTGAGACCCGGGAGAGCTGAGGGTGTGGGTTCCAGCCTGAGTCTGAAGGCCTGAGACCCAGGAGAGCTGAGGCTGTGGGTTCCAGCCTGAGTCTGAAGGCCGGAGACCCAGGAGAGCTGAGGGTGTGGGTTCCAGCCTGATTCTGAAGGCCTGAGACCCAGGAGAGCTGAGGGTGTGGGTTCCAGTTGAGTCTGAAGGCCTGAGACCCAGGAGAGCTGAGGCTGTGGGTTCCAGCCTGAGTCTGAAGGCCTGAGACCCAGGAGAGCTGAGGGTGTGGGTTCCAGTTGAGTCTGAAGGTCGGAGACCCAGGAGAGCTGAGGATGTGGGTTCCAGCCTGAAGACCTGGGAGACCAGTGTCACAGCTGAAAGCCCGTCAGGCGGAAGGAATTCCCTCTTTGTTTCTGGGAAGCAGCCGTGGTGGCCGCACCCCTGCTCGACCTGTCTGTGGCCGCTGTTGATCCTCAGGCTGGGTGCCACCGACCTAGGTGGTCAGGTCCGGCTTACGTCCACATCCCGTGAGGCCATGAGTCATGTTTTGTGGGTCTGTGCTGAGCAGAGAGAAATGCACTCATCTATGTCACAGTATGTGATGCTGAGTCGACCAGAGCTGACCTGAGGATGCCCGTGACCCTCCCTGGGTTTCGTGACTGCCCTGAGGTTGTTTGGGGTGTTTCTCTGGAGGAACAGGATGCATCCATGTCCTGGGAGACATGCAGACCTCAAGTTGACAGAGTAAGGGAAAACTGACAGGTGCTGGAGAAAGAGAGGGACAGAAATAGCAGCCACAGCCACCAGCTCAGGTGCTCCGCCCGCCTCGGCCTCCCAAAGTGCTGGGATCACAGGCTCAGGCCACCATGCCCAGCTAATTTTTGTATTTTTGGTAGAGACGGGGTTTCACCATATTGTTCAGGCTGGTCTTGAACTCCTGACCCTGTAATCTGGCCGCCTCAGCCTCCCAAAGTGCTGGGATGACAGGTGTGATCCCCCCCGTGCCTGGCGTAGGCCCAGAACTTTACTTCACGTTTCCAGGGGGCACTATAAAGCCTGCTGCTCATTGGTAGGTTCCTGGCTATTGACAGCTACCTGCTGACTTAACCCACCCAAGGGACAGACACACAGGGTGGCCTGAGGCTGCTGTGGGGCAGAAGGCATCGTGCCAGCTTCTCTCCTGAGTGTGTGAAGTTTCACTCTCCCAGCCAGCCTTCTCCTTGCCCTGCCTGCAGAGCCCCGAATTTTTCAGGGGTGTTTGCGAAGGCCTGGGTGGTCAACAGAATCCCAGGGATGAAAGAGTCCCAGTCCCCAAATCGAAGCACATCCGTGCAGACCAAGCAGGAAAATGTTCTTCTTTCCCCGAAAACAAGTGCAGGATGAACCTGCCCTCAGCTCTCCTGGGTCTCAGGCCTTCAGACTCAGGCTGGAACCCACAGCCTCAGCTCTCCTGGGTCTCAGGCCTTCAGAGTCAGGCTGGAACCCACAGCCTCAGCTCTCCTGGGTCTCAGAACTTCAGACTTGTGCTGGAACTTACACCCTCAGCTCTCCTGGGTCTCCAGTCTTCAGACTCAGGCTGTGGGTCTCAGGTCTCAGCTCTCCTGGGTTTCAGACCTTCACACAGCAGATTGTGGGACAGTTGAGTCTCTGTAATAATATAAGTCAATTTCTTCCAGTAAGTCTCATATATTGTATAGCTGTTAAAATACATACATATATATCTATAAATAAGTATGTGTAGAATCTGTAAATAAAATTTATAAATTATATAAAAGAAATATATATGTATATGTCCTTATCTACCTGAAGCTATATATATAATAAAAGACATATATTTATAAACATAAACCTTGCACACCCTGATAAAAGTTACATAGACAATAGACTGGACGGGGAAAATGCGGCACATAGACACCATGGAATACTATGCAGCCATGAAAAAGGATGAGTTAGTGTCCTTTGCAGGGACATGGATGAACCTGGAAACCATCATTCTCAGCAAACTGACACAAGAGCAGAAAATCAAACACCGCATGTTCTCACTCATAGGCAGGTGTTGAACAATGAGAACACATGGACACAGGGAGGGGAGCATCACACACTGGGGTCTGTTGGGGGGAAATAGGGGAAGGGCAGCAGGGGGTGGGGAGTTGGGGAGAGATAGCATGGGGAGAAATGCCAGATTTAGGTGAAGGGGAGGAAGGCAGCAAATCACACTGCCATGTGTACCTGTGCAACAATCCTGCATGTTCTTCACATCTACCCAAAACCTAAAATGCAATAAAATATATATATTTTTAAAAAGTTATCTATGCATATATATTTCTTTTATATAACTTGTAAATATTATTTATATATTCTATACATACTTCTTTATACTCTAAATATTTTAACAACTATACAGTATAAAGTTATCTATGTAAAGTTTATCTCTTATGTATCTACAAAAATATGTTCAGTTGGTTCTTTCCTTGGAGAACACTGACTCATGGAATGATATATCTTTTTGGGGTAAACCTTTTTTAAATTTTATGCTGCAAATTTAAGTTATGCACTTTAAGTATTATATAAACTTACCTTTAGGATATCAATATTTTAACTTGGGCAGTATTTCATCATAATTTATTTGGGAAAATACAATTTAGCTATCTGCTTATAAACATCAAAAAAAAAGCTAAATTAAAAAATAAGACATTAACAATCAGAATTTCTCACCTGACCCACTTTTTTTTTTTTTTTTTTTTTTTTTTTTTGACACAGAGTCTCCCTCTGTCAACCAGGATGGAATAAACTGTTGTGATCTCAGCTCACTGCAACATCCACCCTCTGGGCTCAAGCGATCCTCCTGCCTCGGCCTCCTAAGTAGCTGGGACTACAGGCACCTGCCACCATGCCCGGGTAATTTTTGTGTTTTTAGTGGAGACGGGGTTTCACCATGTTGGTCAGGCTGGTCTTGAACTCCCAACCTCGTGATCCGCCTGCCTCGGCCTCCGAAACTGCTGGGATTACAGGCATGAGCCACCACACCTGGCCCCCCCGCAAAACTTTTTTTAAAGATTAGCCAGGTGTGACAATATGCTCCTGTGGTTTCAGCTACTTAGGAGGTCGAGGCAGGAGGATCGCTTGAGGCTAGGAGTGGGAGGCTGCAGTGAGTGATGATTGCACCACTGCCCTCCAGCCTGGGTAACAGTGTGAAAAAAGAAGGAAATCCAAATGTCCTTTTGGGGGTGTGTGGAGTGCACGGATTCTGCATCTTTGTGTATTTTCTTGGCAGTTGTTGTTTAAAATGCCAGCTCCTCGCACTCTGCACAGGTGTCTACCATCCCTCAGCCCATGATGACAGCAGTGTTTTAGGAAAAAAATATGTGCATTAGAGAAATGTATAGGCCGGGCGCAGTGGCTCATGCCTGTCATCCCAGCACTGTCGGAGGCTGAGGTGGGCAGATCACCTGAGTTCGAGACCAGCCTGGCCAACATGGTGAAACCCCGTCTCTACTAAAAATACAAAACTCAGCTGGGCGTGGTGGTTTGTGCCTGTAGTCCCAGCTACTTGGCCGATTGAGGCAGGAGAATCCCTTGAACTCAGAAGGCAGAGGTTGCAGTGAGCTGAGATTGTGCCACTGTACTCCAGCCTGGGCAACAGAGACTCCATCTCAAAAAAAAAAAAAAAAAAACAAAAAAACTAAAAATTAGCCAGGCATGGTGGCATATACCTGTAATCCCAGCACTTTGGGAGGCTGAGGTGGGTGGATCACTTGAGGTCAGGAGTTTGAGACCAGGCTGGCTGACATGGTAAACTCATCCTTTTTCATGGCTGCATAGTATTCCATGGTGTCTATGTGCCACATTTTCCCCGTCCAGTCTATTGTCTATGTAACTTTTATCGGGGTATGCAAGGTTTATGTTTATAAATATATGTCTTTTATTATATATATAGCTTCAGGTAGATAAGGACATATACATATATATTTCTTTTATATATAAAACCCCATCTCTACTAAAAAGACAAAAACTAGCCTGGTGTGGTGTCACATGCCCATAATCCCAGCTACTTGGGAGGCTGAGACAGGAGAATCGCTTGAACCCAGGAGGTGGAGGTTGCTGTGAGCTGAGATCACACCACTGCACTCCAGCCTGGGGGACAGAGAGACTCTGCCCTCCCCACCAAAAAAAACCCAACAGGGCCAGGCATGGTGGCTCATGCCTATAAACCCAGCACTCAGGGTGGGCGTCGTGATTCAGGCCTGTAATCCCAGCACTTTGGGGAGGCTGAGGCAGGTGGATCACTAGGTCAAGAGATCGAGACCAACCTGGCCAACATGGTGAAACCCCGTCTCTACTAAAAATACAAAAATTAGCTGGGCATGGTGGTGTGTACCTGTGGTCCCAGCTACTCATGAAGCTGAGGCAGGAGAATCGCTTGAAACCGGGAGGCGGAGGTTGCTGTGAGCTGAGATCATGCCATTGCATTCCAGCCTTGGGGACAGAGTGAGACTCCATCTCAGAAAAAGAAAACAAAGAGAGAAATATATGTGTGTTGAGAAGGTTTGCCCAGGCATGAGTGACAGTGCCATTGGCTGTGAGTCCAACGTGAATGCATGCACAGTATCTACTCCACACGGTGTTTTAAACAGAAACCCACGTAAAATAACGTGATGCCTGGACCGGCTGTGAACAATTTGGGGATCAGAGGCACAAAACATGCAGCCATCTAACTCTGGGCTTTTTGTAGGATGGATGGTTCTGCGCTTGCTAAGTCAGCGTTTGCTCAGCCTTTACAAATTGCATCTCCCGTGAAGACAGAAAAACTATCTCATCCTGAAGACAAAGACTAGACAAACCGATGAATACGCTGCCTTTCATTTCTTTTTTTTTTTTTTTTTTTTTTTTTTTTGAGATGGAGTCTCGCTCTGTTGCCCAGGCTGGATTGCAATGGTGTGATCTCAGCTCACTGCAGCCTCCGCCTCTCGGGTTCAAGTGATTCTCCTGCCTCAGCCTCCTGAGTAGCTGGGACTACAGGCGCGCACCATCACACCCAGCTAATTTTTTATTTTTGGTAGATTCTCCATGTTGGCCAGGCTGGTCTCGAACTCCTGACCTCATGATTTGCTCACCTCGGCCTCCCCAAGTGCTGGGATGACAGGTGCTTTTCTTTTTTTGAAGGTCACAACTTTCATTTTGTTGTTGAGATGGAGTCTCGCTCTGTCACCCAGGCGGGAGTGTGATGGCGCGATCTCAGCTCACTACAATCTCCACCTCCCAGATTCAAGCAATTCTCCTTCCTCAGCCTCCCGAGTAGCTGGGACTATAAGCACTTGCCAGCACGCCTGGCTAATTTTTGTACTTTTAGTGGAGACACGGTTTTAGTATGTTGACCAGGCTGGTCTTGAACTCCTTACCTCAGGTGAACTGCCCACCTCGACCTCCCACAATGCTGGGATTATTGGCATGAGCCCACCACACCCGGCTCTTATTTTATTTTATTTTATTTTACATATGCAGGAGTATTACAGGGTCTATTGTGTGATGCTCAGATCTTGGGCATGAATGATCTCATCCCCTAGGTACTGAGCATAGCACCCAATACACAGACTTCCAGCTCTTCCTCTCCTCCCGCCCTCCCATCTCTAGGAGTCCCCACTGCCTGCTTTATTCACCTTTATATCCACGAGTACCTCATGTTTACCTCCTGCTTAAAAGCGAGGACACGTGGTATTTGGTCTTCTGTCTCTGCATTAATTCACTTTGGAGAATGGCCTCCAGCTGGAACCAGATTGCTACAGAGGACGTGATTTCAACCTTTTTCATGGCCTCGTACTACTCCATGGTGTCTATCTACCCCATTTTCTTATTTTTAGCTATTTATTTGTTTTGACACAGAGTTTTGGTCTTGTTGTCCAGGCTGGAGTTCAATGGCGCCATCTCGCCTCACTGCAACATCCACCTGCCAGATTCAAGCAATTCTCCTTCCTCAGCCTCCAGAGTAGCTGGGATTACAGGCACACACCACCAGGCCTGGCTAATTTTGTATTTTTAGTAGAGACGGGGTTTCACCATGTTGGCCAGGCTGATGTCAAACCTATGACCTCAAGTGATGCACCTGCCTTGGCCTCCCAAAGTGCTGGGATTACAGGAGTGAACCACCATGCCTGGCCGTTTTTTTGTTTTTGTTTTTGTTTTTTTTTGAGACTGAGTCTTACTCTGTCACCCAGGCTGCAGTGAAATGGCTCAATGTGGGCTCACTGCAACCTCTGCCTCACAGATTCAAGCAATTCTCCTGCCTCAGCCTCCCCAGTAGCTGGGATTACAGGTGGGTGACACCACACCTGACTAACGTTCATATTTTTAGTAGAAGGAAGGTTTCAGCATGTTGACCAGGCTGGTCTCGAACTCCTGACCTCAGGTGATCTGCCCTCCTCGGCCTCCCAAAGTGCTGGGATTACAGGCGTGAGCCACTGCACCTGGCCTATTTATGTATTTATTTATTTATTTTTGAGGCAGAGTCTCACTCTGTCATCTAGGCTGCAGTGAAATGGCCCAATCTGGGCTCACTGCAACCTCCCCATCAGGTTCAAGTGATTCTCCCACCTCAGCCTCCTGAGTAGCTGGGATTATAGGCGCACGCTACCACACCCAGCTAATTTTTTTATTTTTAGTAGAGACAGGGTTTCTCCATGTTGGCCAGGCTGGTCTCGAACTCCTGACCTCAGGTGATGCACCCGCCTCGGCCTCCCGAAGTGCTGGGATTACAGGTGTGACCCCCCCTCCCCAGCCCGTGCCTGGCCTGACCTGAGGGATTCTACCATGTCTTTCCCTGAGCAGTGGTTCAATAATCACTCATACCATGTTGCTGACAAGCCCTCCCTCTCACCCTCCACCCACAAATGACAAGAAATCAACCTTTGTTCTTCACAGACAAGGATGCCAGCGCTTAGAAATCTGGTGCTCGGCCGGGCGCGGTGGCTCACGCCTCTAATCCCAACACTTTGGGAGGCCAAAAGGGGTGGATCATGAGGTTAAGAGCTTGAGACCATCTTGGCCAACATGGTGAAACCCCGTCTCTACTAAAAATACAAAAATTAGCAGGGGACAGTCATGGTGGCGCGTGCCTGTAATCCCAGCTACTTGGGAGGCTGAGGCAGGAGAATTGCCTGAACCCAGGAGGCAGAGGTTGTGGTGAGCCGAGATCGCGCCATTGCACTGCAGCCTGGGTAACAAGAGGGAAACTCCGTCTCAAAAAAATAAAACATTAGCCAGGTGTGGTGGCAAGAGCCTGTAGTCCAAGCTTCTCAGGAGGCTGAGGCAGGAGGATCACTTGGACCCAGGAGGTGGAGGTTGCACTGAGCCGAGATAGTGACACTGCACTCCAGCCTGGTGACAGAGCGAGACAAGAAGAAAGAAAGAGAGAGAGAGAGAGAGAGAGAGAGAGAGAGAGAGAATCCAGCTTCTGAGTCGTGAAATCCTCGTGGGATGCTGAGTAGGACATGAGGCTGCCTGGTCCCTGGACCAGCACTGAGCACCCAAGATGCATCCGCTGGTCACCGTCTGGCCATGCACCAAAAGGTGTCGCAATCGGCACAGCTTTAGAATGCAAAAGGAAAGGTTTCCTGTCCTTCTATTTTTTTTTTTTTTTTTTTAATTTAAGAAGAAACAGAAATGGGTTGTGGGAAAGGCGACGGCACATCACTGCTGGCTGCAAAATGTAGGAGAATAATTGTTCCTCTTTCCCTCCCTCTCAGGGTTCTGTTAGACTTGGACACCCTAGGTGCCAGCACAGGGAGGCAGTGCAGCGGGCTCAGCTGTGCACACGAGCAAACAGTTACACAGGAAATTTCACAACGGGCTTCCTTTCTACCTAAGCCTGACTCGAAGCTGTGGTTGCCCGCTCGGAGGTGCAGTTGCAGAATTTGCATCGGGTGACGGGCCCACCAGCCAGTCGGCGGGCCACGCAGAGAAATGGCCACGGTTGCCACTTGCTGGACAGATGGCATCGCAGGCGCAGGCATCTGCACACAGCGGCCACGTCCACGAGCCATTTTTGTGGCCAGGGCTTGCAGGATGCTGTCTGGCCCCCTGAGTCCCTGGCTCTGAGGTACCTGGAGACCCTCTACCCTGTCACCTGTGTCTTCTGCTACTCCTCCTGCTTCTGAACAGGTGAGCGGCTGGGCTGGCCTTTTATTCTCGTTCTGTGTCATCAGGGAAGAACAGACGCGGCCGGGAGGGTCTGTGGGGGCCGAGGACGAGGGGGAAGGCCACGGAGACTCTACAAGGCATGGCGTCCTCACGCCAGAGCAGACCGGGAGTGCAAATCCCCCAGGAAAAGGGCTGTGCACAGCCACTGAGTCACTTAGTTGGGAAATGCTGCAATTTCCCGGGGGTACAAGCCACCCCTCCTTTAAAAACTCATGCCATGCAATGCACGTCTCTCGAAGTTAACATTACAGAGGGCAGGCAGCTGGGGCTGCCACACTTAACTCCTGTATGCCAGAGGTTGCCATTTTTTGAATGTTTGCAATCAGATCTTGCCGATGACCTGGAGCCATGGGATGTAAATAACTCCCAGATGCTTACCGTTCCAATAATGGAACAGTAGGCACACATGGGTTCAAAAGCCCTCTGGGTGCCTGGATCAGCACTGTGGCCCCTCATCACCCCTCAGTGCCAGGGGCAATCATACCCTGGTGATGGCCTTGAGCCATGGCATATATATAACTTCCAAACGCTTATCGTTCCAATAATGGAACAGTAGGCATACATGGGTTTTAGAGCCCTGTGGGTGCCTTGGTGGGCAGGGTGGCCCCTCATCACCCCTACCCTGGTGCCAGAGAGACCCCAGCCCCAGGTCTCACAGCCACCTCGGACCTCATTTGCACAGGTCATTAGAAACCCTGGAACTTGTCAGGCATGATGACTCACACCTGTCATCCCAGCACTTTGGGAGGCTGAGGTGGGCGGATCACCTGAGGCCGAATGTTCGAGACCAGCCTGGCCAACATGGAGAAACCCTGTCTCTACTAAAAATACAAAATTACATTTTGTATATTACAAAAATAAAAAAAAAATAGCTGGCTGTGGTGGTAGATGCCTGTAGTCCCAGGAACTCGGGAGGCTGAGGCAGGAGAATCGCTTGAACCCAGGAGGTGGAGGTTGCAGTGAGTCAAGATCATGCCACTGCACTCCAGCCTGGGGGACAAAGCAAGACTCCATCTCAAAACACAAAAAACAAAAAACTAGCAAAAAAAAGAAACTCCGGAACTTTTTAGATCCATCCCCAAAGAGCTGAGAAAACCTAAGGCCCCACGGGCTGTCCTGGCAGGGGAGTTCTGGGAACTCCAGGCCCCCACCCAACACACATACACAGACACACAAGGCCTCCCGGGGTGCTTTCCGTCACATTTCTACAAAGAGGAACTATGATCACATGGCGATGTCCCTAAAAAGAAAAGGGTGTGTTTTTTTTGGGTGTGTGGCTGTTTATTCTCCCGGTGTGATGTTTACACTCTGTAGCCCTGAGGCCGGTGGGGTGTGGGCGGGGCAGCTTGAATTTTGCAAGTGGCGCCAGGAACTATTTTCTCATGGTGGGTCACGCCTGCAAGCTCAGCACTTTGGGGGGCCGAGGCGGGCAGATCACTTGAGGTCGGGAGTTCGAGACCAGGCTGGCCAACATGACTAAACCCGACTCTACTAAAACTACAAAAAATAGCCCAGGTTAAGAGTTCGAGACCAGCCTGGCCAACATGACAAAACCCCATCTCTATTAAAAATACAAAAATTAGACGGGTGTGGTGGCGAGCACCTGTAAACGCAGCCACTCGGGAGGCTGAGGTGGGAGAATCACGAGAATCACTTGAATCTGGGAGGCAAAGGAGGTAGCAGTGAGCCAGATCGTGCCACTGCATTCCAGCCTGGGTGACAGAGTGATGCTCTGTCTCCAAAAAAGAGAAAAAAAAGGAAAAAAAAACCATCCGACTTTGTATTTTTATTTGGGTGCCACCAGACAGATGTCAGGTTGTTTTTGTAGTAAAAGGCTGCCATGTTTCCCAAATATCAGCATCCCCCACCCCCAGGGGCATGATTAGGGCAGAGGCTGACAGAGGACTGCATGGGACACCCATGACGGTTGGCCAGCCCCGTGTTTGTAAAAGCCCGTGCCTTTCACATGTCTCCTACCAGGTCCCCGCCAGGTCCCCACCTGGACACACCGCTGAGACTGATCAAGCTTCGGGTGGGTGGCACAGGTGAGGTCCCCTCAGAGAAACACAGATACCCTCCCTCCCTCCAGCACTACCCAGACTTGAGTTTTGGGCTTTCAGGTTAAGGTTCAAGAGAGAGAAGCCACAGCTTAGGATGAGTGACAGCAGTGGCTGTTGGCAGTGCTGAATCCAGCAGATTGTTGCATAGGTACACACGTGCCGTGGTGGTTTGCTGTCTCCATCCCCCTCCTTGCCTACATCAGCCATTTCTCCCAGTGTTATCCCTTCCCAACCTCCCCACCCACTGCTTTCCCTCACCTAGCTCCCCCTACCCGCCAACAGGCCCAGGCGTGTAATGCTCCCCTCCCTGTGTCCCTGTGTTCTCAATGTTCAACTCCAACTTGTGAGTGAGAACATGTGGTGTTTGCTTTTCTGTTACTGTGTCAGTTTGCTGAGAATGATGGTTTCCAGTTTCATCCATGTCTTTGCAAAGAACATGAACTCATCCTTTTTTATGGCTGTATAGTATTCCATGGTGTCCCTGTGCCACATTTTCTTTATCCAGTCTATCCTTGATGGGCATTTGGGTTGGTTCCGGGTCTTTGCTATTGTGAACAGTTCCGCAATTAACATACATGCACATGTGTCTTTACAATTGAATGATTTATAATCCTTTGGGTATATACCCAGTCATGGGATTGCTGGGTCAAATGGTACTTCCAGTTGTAGATCCTTGAGGAAGGGCCCCCTCGCTTCTCAGCCTCTCTCCTGAAGTGCTCCGAGTCCACTAGTGCCTCCTCATTGGGTGTGTGAGACATTGTTCGCTACGTGCAGAGGTCCGTCCTGCAGAGTCTCATTCAGAGATGGGTGAAGGAAATACACTCTCACACACCGGCGTACAGTGAATTTGCCTGGGCCAGGGAGGTCATCAGCAGCTCTCAGAGGGCAATCGCAGCTCACGGACTCCTACTTCCTGTTCCTCCTTGCATTATTCAGTATAGATTTAATAACAGAAGTTCTAAGTCAACACACTTGTGGATAATTAACATGGTTAAGAGTGGTTTTGGCCGGCGCAGTGGCTCACGCCTCCAATCTCAGCCCTTTGGGAGGTCGAGGAGGGTGGATCATGAGGTCAGGAGTTCAAGAGCAGCCTGGCCAACATGGTGAAACCCCATCTCTACTGAAAATACCACAAAATGAGCCGTGAGTGGTTGTGGGCGCCTGTAGTCCCAGCTGCTCGGGAGGCTGAGGCAGGAGAATCGCTTGAACCCGGGAGGCAGAGGTTGAGGTGAGCCGAGATCACGCCACTGCACTCCAGCCTGGGTGACAGAGGGAGACTCTGTCTCAAAAAAAAAAAAAAAAAAAAGGAAGAAAGAAAGAAAGAGTGTTTTTAAGAATGATAAAAGGTTTTGGTTCCAGGCCCCAGAGTAAACACCATTAACGGGTAATTCTCATTCAACCTGCCCCTGGGAGGGTCCTCCAGCACAGACCTTACATGAGCAAACAAATTAGATAGGGACAGAGGAATGTGGGGTACACAGACGTCACCAGGGAAGCTTTTTTTATCCCTCATCCTCACCCCATGACTTCGTGCTCCAGCATCAGAAACGGCTGCCTTCAGCCCATTCCCTAGTTAATAAAAACCTTTCTGCCTTCCGAAAGGTTGGAGACGGTGATCTTACCACTTTCCCTGATAGTTCCCTTACTATTTTGCCAAGCACCCTGAGTACATCCCAACAGGTGCACCTGGACGTGGTCCCCAACCTGCCTCCCACAGCCCCTCTTCTGTCCCTTGAGACTGGGGTGGGCAGGGCAGGGTACAGTAGCCCAGTATGCTCCTGGAACCATCCTTTACCTCCCTCAGGTTAGTAGATTCTACGCGGCCCCTGGGAGACCTCCCTCGGGTTAGGAGCTTCCACGTGGCCCCTGGGAGACCTCCCTCAGGTTAGGAGCTTCTACTGGCCCCTGGGAGGCTTCCCTCAGGTTAGGAGCTTCTACATGACCCCTGAGAGGCCTCCCTCAGGTTAGGAATTTCTACAGGGCTCCTGGGAGACCTCCCTCAGGTTAGGAGTTTCTACATGACCCCTGGGAGACCTCCTTCAGGTTAGGAGTTTCTACAGGGTCCTGGGAGGCCTCCCTCAGGTTAGGAGTTTTTACATGGCCCCTCGGAGGCCTCCCTCACGGTAGAAGAGTTTCTACATGATCCCTAGGAGACCTCCCTCAGGTTAGGAGTTTCTACACGACCCCTAAGAGACCTCCCTCGGGTTAGTAGCTTCTGCAGGACCCCTGGGAGACCTCCCTCAGGTTAGGAGTTTCTACATGACCCCTGGGAGGCCTCCCTCAGGGTAGGAGTTTCTACCAGGCACCCACAAATTCTTTAGGTACCCACAAATTCTCCAGGCACTCACAGATCCTTCAGATACCCACAGATCCTCCAGGTACCCACAGATTCTCCAGGTACCCACAAATTCTCCAGGAACCCACAAATTCTCCAGCGAGGAACACTGCTTTTTATTTTTATTTTTATTTGAGAGAGTCTTGCCCTGTCAGGCAGGTTGGAGTACAATGGTGTGATCTCTGTTCACTGCAGCCTCCCCCTCCCAGGCTCAAGCTCCTGCCGCAGCCTCCTGAGTAGCTGGGATTACAGGTGTCTGCCACCACGCCTGGCTAATTTTTTTTTTTTTTTTTTTTTTTTTTTGTATCTTTAGTACAGACGACGTTTCATCATGTTGATCAGGCTGGTCTCGAACTCCTGACCTGGTGATCCGCCTGCCTCGGCCTCCCAAAGTGCTGGGATTACAGGCGTGAGCCACCATGCCCAGCGGGGAGCCCTGTTATATGCACACCTGCATGAGCCTCTCAGCCAATGGTCAAAATGGACATGTTGCAGAGAGCCTCCCTGTGACATACAAGACAAGAAACCAAGGCTCAGTGAAGCTGGGGGATTTCCAGGCAGCAGCCGGTCAGTGAAGGGGCTGTTGTCCATCCATAGGGTCCATATGTCTATCACAAGCTCTTAGCCCTAACACAGACAATCTCTGGGTTAGTCAGGCTCTTATCATGGGGTTGGAGGTACTTTGTCTCCAGTTACTTACTCATGACTCATCTTTGCTGGGGGTGGAGGAGAATGAGACCCTGCACTCAGGACAGGGACGGGCCAGTGGGCGGCCATGTGTGGAACAGAAACAAGAGATACCCCTTCAGTCTCAGCCACCGGGAACGAATGAGCAGGGTCCCAGCAGGGGCTGTGAGTTTGCGGATGAGACACCAGAATAGACGAATAGGTTCAGTGTTGTTGGACGGCTGAATAGATGGTTGCATGCATAGATGAATGAATGAATGAACGAATGAATGAGTGGATTAGTACATCAGTGAGTGGATGGATGAATAGGTAGACAGGTGAATGGATGGATGGATGAATGGATGGATAAGGAATGAATGAGGGACCAAGTGGATTAGTACATCAGTGAGTGGATGGATGATAGATACATGGATAGATAGATGATACATAGATATATGGATAGATAGATGAATGATAGATTAGTGCGTGGATGGATGGATATGTAGACAGGTGAATGGATAGATGGATGAATGGATGGGTAAAGAATGAGTGAGGGACCGAGTGGATTAGTACGTCAGTGAGTGGATGCATGATAGATACATGGATAGATAGATGATACATAGATATATGGATAGATAGATGAACGATAGATTAGTGCATCAGTGAGTGGACGGATGGGTATGCAGACGGGAATTGATGGATGGATGAATGGATGGGTAAGGAATGAGTGAGGGACCGAGTGGATTAGTACATCAGTGAGTGGATGCATGATAGATACATGGATAGATAGATGATACATAGATCTATGGATAATAGAAGAACGATAGATCAGTGCATCAGTGAGTGGATGGATGGATATATAGACAGGTGAGTGGATGGATGGATGAATGGATGGGTAAGGAATGAATGAGGGACTGAGTGGATTAGTATGTTAGTCGATGGATGATAGATATATGGATAGATAGATGAACGATAGATCAGTGCATCAGTGAGTGGATGGATGTATATGTAGACAGGTGAATGGTTGGATGGATGCATGGATGGGTAAGGAATGAATGAGGGACCGAGTGGATTAGTACGTCAGTGAGTGGATGGATGATAGATACATGGATAGATAGATGATACATAGATATACGGATAGATAGATGAATGATAGATCAGTGCATCAGTGAGTGGATGGATGTATATGTAGACAGGTGAATGGTTGGATGGATGCATGGATGGGTAAGGAATGAATGAGGGACCGAGTGGATTAGTACATCAGTGAGTGGATGCATGATAGATACATGGATAGATAGATGATACATAGATATATGGATAGATAGATGAACGATAGATCAGTTTATCAGTGAGTGGACGGATGTATATGTAGACAGGTGAATGGTTGGATAGATGAGTGGATGGGTAAGAAATGAATGAGTGGATAAATGAATGAAGGGCTGAGTAGATGAATGAATAAATTAATCAGTAGATGAATGAATAAATAGATGGATGGATGAACAGATGGATCACTTTCTGGTTTTTCTGAGACAAAGTCTCGCTCTGTCACCCAGGCTGGAGTGCAGTGCCATAATCCCGGCTCACTGTAACCTCTGCCTCCCGGGTTCAAGCGATTCTCCTGCCTCAGCCTCCCAAGTAGCTGGGATTACAGGCTGGAGTGCAATGGCACAATCTCGACTCTCTGCAACCTCCGCCTCCTGGGTTAAACCAATTCTCCTGCCTCAGCCTCCCAAGTAGCTGGGATAACAGGCATCCACCACCATGCCCTGCTAATTTTTGTATTTTTAGTAAAGATGGAGTTTCACCATGTTGCTCAGGCTGGTCTTGAACTCTTGACTTCAAGTGATCCACCCATCTCAGCCTCCAAAAGTGCCGGGATTACAGGTGTGAGCCACCGCACAGGGCCTTAATTTTTATTTTTAGATGCAGGATCTTGCTCTGTTGCCCAGGCTGCTGTGCAGTGGCATGAGCATAGCTCAATGCAGCCTCTAACTCCTGGCCTCAAGCAATCCTCCCTCCTCAGCCTCCCATGTACCTGGGACTACAGGCACTCACCACCATGCCCAGCTAATTTTTTAGTGTTTTGTAGAGAAAGAGTCTTGCCATGTTGCCCAGGCTGATCTTGAACTAGTGGCCTCAGGCAATTCTCCTGGCTTGGCCTCCCAAAGCGCTGGGACGAAGGGCATGAGCCACCGTGCGTGGCAGGGGCACTGTAATTAATGCATCGCGGTTGCTGGGTCTCTGTGCATGCGCAATGTCTCTGAGTGTTGTCATCTGGGGACTGTGTTTAAAGTTACAACACACGCCTGTGTGGGAGGTGAGGGAAGCTACATAGAGTTGTGTTGGTCCAGAGAGAGTATTGGGGACCAGAGAGATGATTGAGGACCAAAGTAAATATTGGGGATCAGGGAGATGATTGGGGAGCAGCTAGATGATTGGGGACCAGAGAGAGTATTGGGGATCAGAGAGATTGTTGGGACCAGATACAATATTGGGGATTAGAGAGATTATTGGGAATCAGGGAGATGATTGGGGACCACAGAGAATATTGGGATCAGAGAGAGTATTGGGGATCAGAGAGATTGTTGGGGGGCCAGAGAGATTATTGGGGATCAGGGAGATGATTGGAGATCAGAGAGAATATTGGGGATCAGGGAGATGATTAAGGAGCTGATAGATTATTGGGGATCAGAGAGATGATTGGGGGCCAGAGACAATATTGGGGACCAGAGAGAATATTGAGGATCAGAAAGATTATTGGGGATCAGGGACATGATTAGGGACTGGACAGAATATTGGGGATCAGGGAAAATATTGGGGACCAGAGAAAATATTGGGGATCAGAGAGATTATTGGGGCTCTGGGAGATGATTGGGGATTAGAGAGATTATTGGGGATCAGGGAGATGATTAGGGACTGGAGAGAATATTGGGGATCAGGGAGATGATTGGGGAGTAGATAGATTATTGGGGATCAGAGAGCTTATTGGGGATCAGGGAGGTGATTGGGGACCAGAGAGGATATTGGGGATCAGAGAGCATATTGGGGATCAGAGAGATTTTTGGGGGGCCAGCAAGATTCCTGGGGACCAAAGAGATGATTGGGGACCAGAGAGAATATTAGGGATCAGGGAGAATATTGGGGATCAGGGAGATGATTAGGGACTGGAGAGAATATTGGAGATCAGGGAGATGATTGGGGAGCAGAGAGATTATTGGGGACCAGACAAAATATTGGGGATCAGAGAGATTATTGGGGCTCTGGGAGATGATTGGGGATCAGAGAGATTATTGGGGATCAGGGAGATGATTAGGGACTGGAGAGAATATTGGGGATCAGGGAGATGATTGGGGAGCAGATAGATTATTGGGGATCAGAGAGCTTATTGGGGATCAGGGAGGTGATTGGGGACCAGAGAGGATATTGGGAATCAGAGAGCATATTGGGGATCAGAGAGAGTATTGGGGATCACAGAGATTGTTGGGGGGCCAGAGAGATTATTGGGGACCAAAGATGATTGGTGACCAGAGAGATGATTGGAAACCAGAGAGAATATTGGGGATCAGGGAGATGATTGGGGAGCAGAGAGATTATTGGGGACCAGAGAGGATATTAGGGATCAGAGAGAATATTGGGGATCAGGGAGATGATTGGTGATCAGGGAGATGACTGGGGACCAAGAGAGATTATCAGCACTCCCTCCTTCATGTGTTGGCTGCTAGAAGGCATGAAGACACTGGACGCCCCGACCTGATCCCTTTACAGTGATTCATTTCATCATGTAAACTTCACCTATTTTTTTTGTTTTAATTTTTATTGCATTATAGGTTTTGGGGTACATGTTCAGAGTGTGCAAGATAGTTGCATAGGTACACACATGTCAGTGTGCTTTGCTGCCTTCCTCCCCTTCACCCACACTTGGCATTTATCCCCAGGCTATCCCTCCCCAGCCCCCACCACTGTCCCTCCCCGCTTCCCCCCAATAGACCCCAGTGTGTAGTAGACCCCCTCCCTGTGTCCACGTGTTCTCATTTTTCTCACCCGCCTATGAGTGAGAATATGCGGTATTTGTTTTTCTGTTCTTGTGTCAGTTTGCTGAGAATGATGTTCTCCAGATTCATCCATGTCCTTACAAAGGACACAAACTCATTATTTTTGATTGCTGCATAATATTCCATGGTGTATATGTGCCACATTTTCCCAGTCCAGTCTATCACCGATGGGCATTTGGGTTGGTTCCAGGTCTTTGCTATTGTAAACAGTGCTTCAGTGAACATTCGTGTGCATGTGTCCTTATAGTAGAACGATTTATAGTCCTTTGGATATATACCCAGTAATGGGATTGCTGGGTCAAATGGAATTTCTATTTCTAGGTCCTTGAGGAATCACCATACTGTCTTCCACAATGGTTGAACTAATTTACAATCCCACCAACAGTGTAAGAGTGTTCCTATTTCTCCACATCCTCTCCAGCATCTGCTGTCTCCAGATTTTTTAATGATCGCCATTCTAACTGGCGTGAGATGGTATCTCAATGTGGTTTTGATTTGCATCTCTCTAATGACCAGTGATGATGAGCATTTTTTCATGTGTTTGTTGGCCTCATGTATGTCTTCTTTTGTAAAGTGTCTGTTCATATCCTTTGCCCATTTTTGAATGGGCTTGTTTGTTTTTTTCCAGTAAATCTGTTTGAGTTCTTTGTAAATTCTGGATATCAGCCCTTTGTCAGATGCGTAAACTGCAAAGATTTTTTTCCATTCTGATGGTTGCTGATTCACTCTAGTGACTGTTTCTTTTGCCGTGCAGAAGCTGTGGAGTTTGATTAGGTCCCATTTGTCTATTTTGTCTTTTGTTGCCAAAGCTTTTGGTGTTTTGGTCATGAAGTCCTTGCCTACTCCTATGTCCTGAATGGTTTTGCCTAGATTTTCTTCTAGGGTTTTTATGGTGTCAGGTCTTATGTTTAAGTCTTTAATCCATCTGGAGTTAATTTTAGTGTAAGGTGTCAGGAAGGGGTCCAGTTTCTGCTTTCTGCACATGGCTAGCCAGTTTTCCCAACACCATTTATTAAACAGGGAATCCTTTCCCCATTGCTTGTTTTTGTCTGGTTTATCAAAGATAATATGGTTGTAGATATGTTGTGTTGCCTCCGATGCCTCTGTTCTGTTCCATTGGTCTATATCTCTGTTTTGGTACCAGTACCATGCTGTTTTGGTACCAGTACCATGCTGTTTTGATTACTGTAGCCTTGTAGTATAGTTTGAAGTCTGGTAGTGTGATGCCTCCCGCTGTGTTCTTTTTGCTTAGAATTGACTTGGCTATGCGGGCTCTCTTTTGGTTCAGTTTAATGAGAGAAAAAAACAGAAAGATGAAAAGAAACTAAGCAGGCGACATCCCTCGTCTCACTTACCCATTCTGGGCTATGAACAGTCTTCGCAGGACCCTCTTCAAGCTGCAGGGGAATTGGGAGGTTCTGTGTCACACTCACAGGAAGCAGAGGCAGGGGAGTTTCTGAAACCCTCTCTGCCAGCGTAAAGCCCAGCGGAGGCGCGGCTGGGGCCTCCCTCACCCGCCAGGACCCACTTCTAAATAAACACACGTTCATTGTCGTTTCTAAACCCTCATGCAAATGACAGACGCACCACATTCCTGCAGCGAGGACTGGGGCAGGGGGGGCTTCACTTCCTGCAGGCACCAGGGTGATCTTAGAGTCTGTGCATATACATCCTGAGGGGTGAAAGTGGACCCTAAGAGAGGGGTAATTGGGGGAGCAGGGAGAATATTGGGGATCAGAGAGAATATTGGGCACCACAGATATTATTGGGGGTGACAGAGATTGTTGGGAACCAGAGAAATTATTGGGGACAGAGAGAATATTATAAATCAGAGAGGATGTTGGGGGCCAGGGTGATTATTGGGGACCAAGGAGATGATGGGGGATCTGGGATAATATTGGGGCCAGGGAGAATATTGGGGACCACACAAATAATGAGGGAACAAAGAGATGATTGGGTATCAAGGAGATTAGTGGGAACCAGGGAGATTTGGGGGTACTATGGAGATGATTGGGGACCAGAGACAATGTTAGGAATCAGAGAAAATGTTGGGGACCAGGGGGATTATTGGGGATCAAGGAGATTATTGGGAGCCAAGGAGATGATTGAGGATCAGAAACAATATTAGGAATTAGAGGAAATATTGGGATCAGAGAGATTATTGGGGATCAGGGAGATGACTGGGGACCAGAGAGATTATTGGGGACCAGAGAAAATATTGGGAACCAGAGAGGTGATTGGAGACCAGAGAGACTATTGGGGATCAGAGAATATTGGGGACCAGAGAGAATATTGGGGATCAGAGAGAATATTGGAGACCAGGGAGAATATTGGGAACCAGAGAGAATATTGGGGACCAGAGAGATGATTGGGGACCAGAGAGAATATTGGAGACCAGGGAGAATATTGGGGACCAGAGAGAATATTGGGGACCAGAGAGATGATTGGGGACCAAAGAGAATATTGGGGATCAGAGAGATGATTGGGGATCAGGGAGATTATAGGGGATCAGGGAGATGATTCAGGACCAGATACATCATTAGGGACCAATGACATAATTGGAGATCAGAGAAAATATTGGGGACCATGGAAATTATTGGGGACCAGAGAGATGATTGGGGATCAGAGATTATTGGGGATCACGGAGATGATTGGAGACTAGAGAGCTTATTAGGGACCAATGAGATAATTAGAGATCAGAAAGAATATTGGGAGCCAGGGAAATTATTGGGGACCAGATAAATGACTGATTGGGGACCAGATAGAATATTGAGGATCAGAGAGAATATTGGGGAGTAGAGAGGTTGAGACCAAGGAGGTGACTCTGGACCAGACAGAATATTGGGGTCATAGACATCACTGGGGATCAGAAAGATTATGGGGGACCAGAGAGCTTACTAGAGACCAAGGAGATGACTGGGGGCCAGATAGAATATGGGGTATCAGAGAGGATATTAGGAACCAGAGACATTGTTGGGGGTTGAGGGGTTTATTGGGGACCAGGGAGATGCTTGCGGACCGAGAAGATTATTGCAAACCAGAAAAAATACGGGGGCTTAGTGAAAATATTGTAAATTCAACAGGTTTGGGGGCCTAGACAGGTGTGGGGGGACTACAGAGTTTTGGGGTGACCAGAGAGAATAGTGGGGATCACAGACAATATTGGCAGCCAGGGGGATCACTGGGGCCCAGTGGGAATGTTGAACACCAAACACGCTTTAGGGAACCAGACAGATTTGGGAGGCACTGCAGAGATTTTAGGGAACCAGAGAGAAGAATGGGGACAAAGGAAATGATTGGGGCTCAGGGAGGATATTGGGGATCAGGGGGATTATGGGGCCCAGCAGAATCCTTTTTTTTCTTTTGAGATAGAGTTTTGCTCTTGTTGCCCAGGCTGGAGTACAGTGGCGCAATCTCAGTTCACTGCAACCTCCAGCTCCCGGGTTCAAGGGATTCTCCTGCCTCAGCCTCCTGAGGAGCTGGGACTACAGGCCTGCACGACCACCCCTGGCTAATTTTGTATTTTTGTAGAGACGGGGTTTCTCCGTGTTGGTCAGGCTGGTCTCGAACTCCCGACCTCAGGTGTCCGCCCGCCTTGGCCTCCCAAAGTGCTGGAATGACACAGAGCTGAGCCACCACGCCCAGCCAGGCCCAGCATAAAGACCAGACAGATTAGGGGGGACTATAGAGCTTTTGGAGAATCAGAGAATATTACGCAGCAGAGGAATTATGAAGCAGAAAATTCGGGGGACCAGGGAGAATATTGGGGGCCAGATATTACTGGAAAGCAGAGACTCATGCAAAGCTTTAAGTTCAGTTTCCCTCCTTGTGAGAGCTCACTTGGGTGATAGATAGATAGATCCCACAGGCCCAGGCAGAGGGACCCCAAAGCCAGGCTGCTTCTTAGCCCAAGTGCAACTCACTCACCACAGCTGCTCTTTCCCCTCCCACTGATTGAAATCATTTTTCATTTTGCTCAGAGCACCCAGAGAGCATCCTTAACAACTTACACTTCATCCTCAGACCCCGGAGGGAGAAACGCCACCCTCAGGCCACATGCTTGGGGCTTCCCAAAAGGGACCCAGATGGGGACAAGGCTGCGGATGTTTGTGAGATGGGGCAAGAGTCCAAGGTCCAGGCTGGTAGCAGAGACAAGGTGGCTTAAAGGCCAGACCTTTAGTCCCCTGGAGGCTGGAATGGAGGTGTGGGCAGGGCCGGCTGCTCCTCAGGCCTCGCGCCTGGGCTTGGAGACGCCGTCTTCTCCCCGTGTCCTCACAGGGTCGTCCCTCTGTGTCTGTGTCCTCACCTCCTCTTTTGAGGTGTCTGAGTCCCTTTCAGGCTGCTGTCACAGAACACCATAGGCTGGGTGGCTTACACAGAGCAGACACTGACTCCCCCACGGTCCTGGAGGCTGAAGGTCTGAGATCCAGGTGTGGGCAGGGCTGGCTCCTCCTGAGGCCTCTCTCCTGGGCTTGGAAACACCCTCTTCTCCCTGTGTCCTCATGGGTTGTCCCTCTGCGTTTATTTGTGGGAGAGGACCAAGGCAGGCAGGGCTGGAGGGCGGGAGAGAAAGAGGCAGTGCATGGACCTTCTGCTGTCTCTTCCTGTTCTTTTTTTTTTTTTTTTTTTTTTTTTTTTGAGATGGAATCTTGCTCCGTCACCCCATCTGGAGTGCAATGGCACAATCTTGGCTCAGTGTAACCTCTGCCTGACAGGTTCAAACAATCCTCCTGCCTCAGCCTCCCAAGTAGCTGGGACTGCAGGCACGTGCCACCGCGCCCAGCTAATTTTTTGTATTTTCAGTAGAGACGGGGTTTCACTGTGTTAGCCAAGATGCGGTCTGCATGTCCTAACCTCATGACCTACCTGCCTCATGCAAAGGGCCTCTCAAAGTGCTGGGATTACAGGCATGAGCCACCACGCCCAGCCAATCAGCATTATTTTACCTCGAGATTCAGAACTAGATAGATAGATAGACAGATAGATAGATAGATAGATAGATAGATAGATAGATAGATAGATAGATAGATAGAAAATGGATGGATAGATAGATAGACAGACAGGCAGAGAGAGAGAGAGACAGGTGTGCACAGGTCCGGCCACTGATGATAGAGAGAGATAGACAGATAGATAGGCCAGCAAGCAGACAGACAGATAGACAGATACATAGATAGAGAGACAGATAGAGACATAGATAAATAGATAGATGATAGACATATAGATGATACGTAGATAGAGAGAGAGAGAGAGATAAGATACATAGACAGATAGATAGATAAATACACAGAGAGATAGAGACATAGATAAATAGATGATAGCTAGACACATAGATGATAGATAGATACATAGATAGATAGACACATAGATGGATAGAAAGATAGATAGATAGATAGATAGACAGATACATAGATAGATAGACTAGATAGATGATAGATAGATAGATAGATAGATAGATAGATAGATAGATAGATGCATTAGATAGACACAGAGAGAGAGAGAGATAGACAGATACATAGATAGATACATAAATAGACACATAGATGGATAGATAGACACATAGATAGATAGAGAGAGAGAGAGATAGATAGATAGGTAGATAGGTAGGTAGATAGATAGATAGATAGATAGATAGATAGACAGAAACATAGATAGATACATAGATAGACACATAGATGGATAGATAGACACATAGATAGATAGATAGATAGATAGATAGATAGATAGATAGATAGATAGATAGATAAATAGATAGATAGATAGATGCATACATACATACATACATACATACATACATACATACATACACTAGATAGAGAGAGACAGATAGATATATAGATACATTAGATAGACACATAGATACATAGAGAGATAGATATACATACATAAATACATAGAAAGATAGATACATAGATAGACACATAGCTAGATAGATTATAGTAGATAGATAGATACATTAGATAGACACATAGATAGATAGATAGATAGATAGATAGATAGATAGATAGATAGATAGATAGATAGATAGATCGATACATAGATACATAGATAGATACATAGATACATAGATAGACACATAGATAGATAGATGATAGATAGATACATACATACATACACACATACATAGATAATAGATGATGGAGAGATAAATGATGGCTACATAGGTAGCTGCATAGGTGTACACATAGACAGGTAACCGATACACATACTTTCTCACATGGTGATAACTGATACACAGCATCTCTCAGCCTCAGCCCTGCTGACATTTTGGGGCTGGATGGCTCTCCCTGGCAAGGCATCCCAGGCACTGTAGGGTGCTGAGCGGCGCCCCTGGGTTCCACCCAGCAGATGCCAGGAGCTCCTCCACCCTGTTGTGACAGCCAGAGACGTCTCTGCTCCCAAGCGTCCCCTGGAGGCCGCAGTGGCCCCAGTTGAAGACGGGTGGCCAAGACAGCCTGGAGAATGTCAGCATCAATGATACCTCCCCAGCTGACTGCCTGCAGCTCCACTGGCCCCTGGGGCTTCCCATGGTTTCAGGGGCACCCAGGGATCCTGGCAGCACATCAGAGCCTGTTGTGTGGAATCCTATGTGAGCTGACCTGGTCCGTTCCTGGATTCTTCCCCTAAATCCACAGTGTGCCGGGGACAGGGGCATCACGATGAGAGGCCATTTGGGGTAGAGGGGGTGGGGGACCCAGCAATGTGGGTCCTGCCTGGCCACAAAGACATGGGGTGTTTGTGTCGTTATTCACTGGTGCCTTTCAACATTATCAGCCGTGGGTCTCACCACGGTCATGCCATGAACTAATGGCTACCTCAATTTCCTCTTCTGTCAAGCAAGAAAAACCTGTACTTTCCCTCTGCTCGCCACAGGGGTAGGGTAGCCATCAGCAGGCTCAAAATCAATACACAGGTATGCGTGGAAAGTGTGCTCGGGCGCAGTGGCTCAGCCTATCATCCCAGCCCTTTGGGAGGCCAAGGCGGGCGGATCGCCTGATGTCAGGAGTTCAAGACCAGCCTGGGTAACATGGTGAAACCCCTTCTCTACTAAAATACAAATAATTAGCCAAGCATGGCAGTGGGCATCTGTTGTCCCAGCTACTCAGGAGGCTGAGGCAGGAGAATCACTTGAACCCAGGAAGCAGAGGTCGCAGTGAGCCGAGATTGTGCCGCTGCACTCCAGCCTGGCGTCAGAGCGAGGCTCTGTCTTAAAAAAAAAAAAAAAACCAGAGACGTGGGAAGTGATACGGGGCAGAAATGGCATGGCCAGCAGAAGGTGCCATCACTGCCCTGAGCCCCAGTTCTGCAATCCACAAACAGGTACATCACCACCGCCCCAGGAGCTCATGAGCAACCCTAGCTCTGAGCCGACATCGGGGGTCACACGGGATATGACTGACAATTTTTCTGGCTCAGTGATGATTTTCTGCTAGGAAGGGTTGATACATCTATGCATCTATGTATGGATGGATAGATAGATAGATAGATAGATAGATAGATAGATAGATAGATAGATAGATAGATACACACATAGATAAATACATAGATAGACATATAGATGATAGATAGATAAGATGATAGATAGATAGATAGATAGATAGATAGATAGATAGATAGATAGATAGATACACACATAGAGAGATACATAGATAGACACATAGATGATAGATATATACACACATAGACACATAGATGATAGATAGATAGATAGATAGATAGATAGATAGATAGACAGACATATAGATGATAGATAAATAGATACACATAGATACATAGACACATAGATGATAGACACATAGATAGATGATAGGTAGATAGACACATAGATAGATGTAGACACACAGATGATAAATACATAGATAGATAGATACATAGACAGATAGATAGATAGATAGATACACATATAGATAGACACATAGATACATAGACAGATGATAGACACATAGATAGATGATAGATAGGTAGATAGACACATAGATAAACACATAGATGATAGATACATAGATAGATACACACATAGATAGATAGATACACAGATAGATAGATAGATACATAGGTAGATAGACACATAGATAAATAGACACATAGATAGATAGACACATAGATAGATGATAGATAGGTAGAAAGACAGATGACACATAGATGACAGATAGATGGATAGATAGACACATAGATAGATCGATAGATAGAATGGATGGATACATGGTAGGTAGGTAGGTAGATAGATGATAGAATGGATGGACAGAAAGATAGATAGATGATAGAATGGATGGGTAGATAGATAATAGGTACAAAATAGATAAGTAGATGATAGAATAGATGGATACACAGATACACAGGAAGATAGATTAGATAGACAGGATAGATACATAGATGATAGACAGATAGATAAAATAGATGGATACATACATGATAGATAGATGGATAAAATAGATGGATACATAGATATATAGATGATAGATAGATGGATAAAATAGAAGGATACATAGATACATAGATGACAGATAATAGACAGAAGATAGGTAAATGATGAATAGATGGATACATAGATAGATAGATGATAGATAGATAGATAGATAGATAGATAGATAGATAGATAGATAGATGATAGATCTGGGTGTATCTCTTGGGACCACTCATTCCACAAGAGATGAGGTTTACTTCTTTTTTAGGACTCAGGACATAGCGGGTGCTCACTCCCAGCTGTTCAAGGACAAAGTGCTGTCACCCCAGCACTTTGGGACGCTGAGGCGGGTAGATCACCTGAGGTCAGGAATTTGAGACCAGCCTGGCCAATGTGGTGAAACACTGGAATCACAGGTGCCTGGGTCACACCAGGCCTGGCTAATTCTTTTTAATTGTGTTTTGTTTTTTGTATTTTTAGTAGAGATGGGGTTTCACCATATTGGCCAGGATGGTCTCGAACTCCCCACCTCAGGCCTCCCACAATGCTGGGATTACAGGTGTGGGCCACCGTGCCTGGCCAATACAGGATTATTTTATGTCAAAATCCAGAACTTAATGAATCTGCAAACACCCTCTTTCCCCCCCTGGCACCCTGTGGGTTTAGGGGAAGAATCCAGGAATGGCCTAGGTCAGCTCACATAGGATTCTGCACAACAGGCTCTGATGTTCTGCCAGGATCCCTGGGTGTCTCTATCAGGCCCCATCCCCAAAGTGCAGGGCTCAGGGCCTGGACATGCCTCCAGGAATCACCATCCCACGCAACATGGGAGATAGATACATAGATAGATAGATAGATAGATGATAGATAGATAGATAGATAGATAGATAGATAGATAGATAGATAGATAGATAGATACATAGATACATAGATACATAGATACGTAGATAGATAGATAGATACATACATACATACATACATAGACACATAGATAGATGATAGATAGATAGATAGATACATACATACATACATACATACATACATAGACACATAAATAGATGATAGATAGATAGATAGATAGATAGATAGATAGATAGATAGATAGATAGATAGATAGATAGACACATAGATGATAGATCTATAAATCCAGGAGACCCTGAATATGGGTTTGCAGACGCGGAAGGCTGCTGAGAATGGCCTCATTTCTTGTTTGCTTTCAAGGTTTTGTTTATGTGTTTTTGCTGATAAAAAGCACTGAGTACTGTACCCATTTCCATGGAACTGTATTATTTATTTATTCCTTTTACAAAACATGTATTTACTATACTGTAAGTTCTGGGGTACGTGTGCAGAGCGTACAGGATTGTTACATAGGTAGACACGTGCCATGGTGGTTTGCTGCATCCATCCCCCTGTCACCTACATTAGGTATTTCTCCTAATGCTCTCCCTCCCCAATTCCCCCACCCCCTGCTATCCCTCCCTTATTCCCCCACCTCCTGCTCTCCTTCCCCTAGTCCCCCACCCCCTGCTATCCCTCCCCTAGCTCCCCACCCCCTGCTCTCCGTCCTCTATCCCCCCACCACCTGCTGTCCGTCCCCTAGTCCCCCACCCCCTGCTCTCCCTCCCCTAACCCCCCAACCCTGCTATCCCTCCCCAGTGTTCTCACCCCCTGCTATCCCTCCCCATCCCTCCACCCCCTGCTATACCTCCCCTAGCGCCCCACACCCTGCTATCCCTCCCCTAGCGCCCCACACCCTGCTATCCCTCCCCTAGTCCCCCCCACTGCTATCCCTCGCCAGTACCCCCACCCCCTGCTATCCCTCCCCAGTGCTCTCACACCCTGCTATCCCTCTCCTAGCCCCTAACCTCCTGCTATCCCTCCTCATTCCCCCAGCACCTGCTATCCCTCCCCTAGCCTCCCACCCCTCCAGGCTCCAGTGTGTGATGTCGAGAGTGGCCTCATTTCTACAGGGCCAGCTGGGGGGATTCCTGGGACATGACTGTCCCAGCAAGGGGCAGCCAGGCTGGGGACCAGGGCTGCTCACATGGCTGCCAGCACAGAGCTCCTTCACAAGGTGTGTGGCAGGGCAGGGATGGCAGGCAGTGTCCCCAGAGCTGGGTGGAAAGAGGAACTCAGTGGGGCCCCCACCCTGGCTGAGTGTTATGGACACTCACTCTGTTCGAAGTGGGGGAGGATGTGGAGGAGGTTTGGCCCCTGGAGAGGACTTGATGATAGCATATCTGTGGTCCCATGCTCATCATGACCCTACACAGGACTTTATTTGCAAATATAAAAATGAGGCTGGGCACGGTGGCTCACGTCTCTCACCCCAGCACTTTGGGAGGCTGTGGTGGGTGGATCACCTGAGGTCAGCAGTTCGAGACCAGTGTGGTCAACATGGTAAAACCTTGTCTCTACTAACAATACTAGACTTAGCAGGGCATGGTGGCAGTCACCTGTAATCCCAGCTATTTGGGAGGCTGAGGCAGGAGAATTGCTTGAACCTAGGAGGCAGAGGTTGCAGTGAACCAAGATTGTACCACCACAGTCCAGCCTGGGTGACGGAGAGAGACTCCATCTCAAAAATAACAATAACTAAAAAAGAAAACTAAGACTGGGCAACATAGTGAGACCCCATCTCTACAAAAACAAAACATTAGCCAGGCTGGTGCTGTGCACCTGTGTTCCCAGCTGCTCGGAAGGCTGAGGTGGGAGGATCACTTGAGGCCAGGAGGTAGAGGCTGCAGAGAACTATAATGTCAGCATTGCACTCCAGCCTGGGCAACAGAGCAAGACCAATACAAAAATAAAAACGAAAATGAAAATGCATCAGAAGATCAGGCATGGGCCAAAAGTCTGCAAAGCACCTCCCCGGCATGAGCCGATAGCTTCCCGGGTTCTTTTAAGTGTGTTGGAGTGTAGACTGAAAAGATCCCAACCTAAGCCTGCACACGGTGTCTGAGAAGACACAGCCACCTCCCTCCTTCAACTATGGCCCTTCATAGTTCAGAGAAGGGCCCCCGACCTTCCAGCTCTGTGAGCTTTGGAAGATGCACCTAGGGTCTGTCCCAGGAAGGGAGGGTGCCTAGCAGCCCGGTGGTAAAGTTAAAAGGTCAGGCTCGGCCAGGCCGCGGTGGCCCATGCCTGTCATCCCAGCACTTTGGGAGGCTGAGGCGAGCGGATCACCTGAGGTCAGGAGTTCGAGACCAGCCTGACCAACATGGAGAAACCCGGTCTCTACTAAAAATATAAAAATTTAGCTGGGCATGATGGCAGGTGCCTGTAATCCCAGCTACTCAGGAACCTGAGACTGAAGCAGGAGAATCACTTGAACCCGGAAGGCAGAGGTTGCAGTGAACCGAGATCGCACCACTGCACTCCATCCTGGGTGACAGAGCAAGAGACTGTCTCAATAAAAAAAAGGTCAGGGTTAAAAATCCCCACCTCTCCAGGACAGAACTGAGAGATTCAGGCCACCCTGGGCTAGACAGGTGGCTCCAGCTCTCTGGCCTGGAAAACCACCCAGGGAATTGTAGCTGTGTCATTTCCCTCTGGCTGGGAGGGTGTCTCTCACACCGCATCTCCTGGAGCTCCGAATTCTGGGTGCTGCTGGAGGAGCTCTCCTGGTTTTAGCACCCAAAACCTTGCATCCATAGAAGCCACTTGGTGGTCACAAACAGGGTGGGGGTGGCGGCAGCTCGGAGCATCTTTTGACTTCTAAAGAATTAACATGACTGGGTGCAGTGGCTCACGCCTCTAATCCCAGCATTTTGGGAGGCTGAGGTGGGTGGATCACCTGAGGTTGGGAGTTCAAGACCAGCCTGACCAACATGGTGAAACCCCGTCTCTACTAAAAATACAAAAATTAGCCTGGCATAGTTGTGGGTGCTTGTAATCCCAGCTACTTCACAGGCTGAGGCAGGAGAATTGCTTGAACCCGGGAGGTGGAGGTTGCAGTGAGCAGAGATCACGCTACTGTACTCCAGTCTGGGCAACTATAGCAAAACTCCATATAAAAAAAAAACCCACAAAAAACAGTTGGCTGTTGAGGGTCAGTACATGTTGGGAGGTCACCTGTCATGGTTATAACCAAGAGGGAGCAGTTGCTGGTGTTTTGAGTTTTCTTTGTTTTTTTTTTTTTCGTTTGTTTTTTGAGACAGTTTAACTCTTGTTGCCCAGGCTGGAGTGCAGTGGTGCGATCTTGGCTCACTGCAACCTCTGCCTCCTGGTTCAAGCGATTCTCCTGCCTCAGCCTTCCGAGTAGCTGGGACTACAGACATGCGCCACTACTCCTGGTCAATTTTTATATTTTTAGTAGAGATAGGGTTTCACCATGTTGGCCAGGCTGGTCTCGAACTCCTGACCTCAGCAATCCTCCTGCCTCAGCCTCTCAAAATGCTGTGATTACAGGCGTGAGCCACTGCACCCAACCTATTTTTTTTGTATTTTTAGTAGTGACGGGGTTTCACCATGTTGGCCAGGCTGGTCTCAAACTCCTGACCTCAGGTGATTCACCTGCCTCGGCCTCCCAAAGTGCTGGGCTTCCAGGCATGAGTCACCTCGCCAGGAGTGATGTTTGAGTTTCTGTTCATGCTGGGTTGCCAGTGGAGGGTCTCAGTTCCTACTAATACTGAAAATATGGGCCGGGCGCGGTGGCTCACACCTCCATCCCAGCACTTTGGGAGGCCGAGGCAGGCGGATCACAAGGTCAGGAGATTGAGACCATCCTGGCCAACATGGTGAAACCCTGTGTCTACTAAAAATACAAAAAATAAAATAAGAAATAGCTGGGCATGGTGGTTGGTACCTGTAATCCCAGCTACTCAGGAGGCTGAGGCAGGAAAATTGCTTGAACCCAGAGGCAGAGTTTGCAGCAAGTTGAGATAGCGCCACTGCACTCCACCCTGGGTGACAGAGTGAGACTCAGTCTCAAAATAATAATAATAATAATGAATGCAGACGTACCTATTTGTAAAAAAAATAGCATTTTCATATAAAGAATAAACTAATCTCAAATAAATTCAAGAGAAGCCATCTTAAGTTTAAAACTCATTTTCTAATCTTAAAGGAAGTCAGGCAATGGTCCTGAATACATGGAAGTGAAACTCACTTTTTTAAAAAGCCATATTGAGGCCTAGCATGGTGGCTCACACCTGTCATCCCAGCATTTTGGGAGGCTGAGGTGGGCGGATCACTTGAGGTCAGGAGTTCGAGACCAGCCTGGCCAACATGGTGAGACCCCATCTCTACTAAAAATACAAAAAATTAGCCAGATATTGCTTGCACCCAGGAGGCAGAGATTGAGTGAGCCAAGATCACGCGACTGCACTCCAGCCTGGCTGACAGAGCGAGACTCCATCTCAAAATAAAAAAAGAAAAAAAAGGGCCGGGCACGGTGGCTCACAGCTGTCATCTCAGCACTTTGGGAGGCCGAGATAGGCAGATGATAAGGGCAGGAATTCGAGACCAGCCTGGCTAATATGGTGAGACCCCATCTCTACTAAAAATACAAAAATTAACAAGGTGTGGTGGTGCATGCCTGTAATCCCAGCTACTTTGGAGGCTGAGGCAGGAGAAATGCTTGGACCTTGGAGGCAGAGGTTGCCCTGAGCCGAGATCGCTCCATTGCACTCCAGCCTGGGCAAAAAGAGGGATACACACACACACACACACACACACACACACACGCACAGATACCCACACAGACACACACATACACAGTCACAGATACACACACAGACACACATACACACACATATACACAGAGACACACACACACAGACACAGATGCACACACAGACACACACACACACACATACATACACACATGCACACAAACACACAGACACCCCCCACACACACATACACAAACACACACCACACACACACATACACATACACATGTGCGCGCGCATGCACACACACACACACACACAGCCATATGAAAAAAGAATTGCATTAGGAGAAAAATATGCAAAATCCCCTCCCGTGACCTCAAGCCACTGACTGGGCCCCATTGCCAAAAAGAGGAACTTTCCATCTATCGTTACTCTGGTTGGTTTCATAAGACAACAGGTCGCTGCTGGCTGTGTGTGTGTCCAGGCGTGGCATATGCCTAGCCAGTGAGATTTCTCCAGAAGAGCAGAGAGCTGGCCCTCCACTCCTGCCCCTCAGCACAGCTACTTCTCATGGGGCGGCCACCTCTGGATTAGGGGGAAGGTCCCTGAGGACCCCCTGCCCAGCTTGACAGCTGCTCACACAAGTACTGCAAAGCCAGCATCACCCAGGACCTCTGCCCTCCCTGCAGCCACTGCTGTAAGTCATGGGGACGTGGGAGTGCTCGAGAAGGAGAGGGTCCCCTGCAGAAATACTCCAGCCAGCAGGGCTGAGGCATGCCCCCAGAGGGGCTGTTGGATGCTAGAGAAAGCCCTCAGCTCAAGGTCCCTTTGGGGCCTGTGATTTTAACTAACCTCGGGCTCACCAGAGTCCTGACATCTGTCTTTGGGACCAACAGCCTCAAGACAGGGGCTATGGAATTAGCAGAAGCTTTAAGGGGACTCAGAGAGTGCTGAGGCTGGCATAGAAAATACCCATCTCTTGCAGATCTTAAGACAGAAACAGGCCGGCCGCGTTGGCTCACGTCTATAATCACTGCACTTTGGGAGGCAGAGGCGGGTGGATCACGAGGTCAAGAGATTGAGACCATCCTGGTCAACATGGTGAAACCCCGTCTCTACTAAAAATACAAAAAATTAGCTGGGCATGGTGGTGCGTGCCTGTAATCCCAGCTACTCGGGAGGCTGAAGCAGGAGAATTGCCTGAACCCAGGAGGTGGAGGTTGCGGTGAGCCAAGATCCCGCCATTGCACTCCAGCCTGGGTAACAAGAGAGAAACTCCGTCTCAAAAAATAAATAAATAAATAAGAAAACAGAGAAACCATTTAATGCAGATTTCCACTTTCAAGCCAATAGGTCCTTTGAGGAGAGGTACAGGCTGGCCCACTGTGAGCGCTGGATGGCTCCCCGAGAAAAAAGTCTGCCTCCTTCACAATGTGCGTTCCCAGAAATTTTCCTAACAGCTGTCTTCGTTTGCTTTTATTTTTTATGGAGGGGAGGTTGTTTTTCGTTTTCACAAATAAAAATAGTTGACGTCCATTGAGGGCAGTGGAAGCCACTTTGACAAGCCTTTTTTCTCTGGGATTTTCATGACTTCATGAGACAGGTGCTATTGTGATCACCCCTATTTTACCACTAAGGGAAACTGGGGCAAAGATGGAGGGGCGTGTGTGTTCAAGACCTACACCCAGAAAGAGACAGAGGTGGGCGTTAGGTGCTCTGTGGTAGCCTTCAACTACCGTGCTGGGGAACCAGGAATGGGTGTTGCGTCACTGCCTTTGAAAGGACCATGTGTCACCCCAAGGCAGGTGGCATTGGCTCCGTTAAATCAATATGGCAATAGAACCAATATGGCAATCAATAGAACCAATATGGCAATGAATAGAACCAATACGGGAATCAATGAATAGAACCAATATGGCAATCAATAGAACCAATATGACAATCAATAGAACCAATATGGCAATCAATAGAACCAATATGGCAGTCAATCGATAGAACCAATATGGCAATCAATAGAACCAGTATGGCAATCAATCGATAGAACCAATATGGCAATCAATCGATAGAACCAATATGGCAATCAATCAATAGAATCAATATGGTAATCAATAGAACCAATATGGCAATCAATCAATAGAATTAATATGGTAATCAATAGAACCAATATGGCAATCAATCAATAGAACCAATATGACAGTCAATAGAACCAGTATGGCAATCAATCGATAGAACCAGTATGGCAGTCAATAGAACCAGTATGGCAATGAATAGAACCCATTTGGCAATGAGTAGAACCAATACGGTAATCAATCAATAGAACCAATATGGCAATGAATAGAACCAATATGGCAATCAATAGAACCAATATGGTAATCAATGGAAACGAGTCAAGCTGGCTGAGGTCAGGGTAGAAATTGTCAAATTGGATAATTAGGATTTTCAGGGTGGCTTCAGGCATGGCTGGATCCAGGAGCTGAAATGTCTGTCAGCTTCTGCTCTCTGTCTGTGTCTCTCCCCCGGTCTCAGCCCCACCTTTTTCTGCCTCCCTCAGCCGCAGGATGTGGAATCACTTGAGGAAGGCCACTTTCTCTGTAGGGAGGGAAAGAGGGTCTCTGTTAGCCCAGGGTCCCCATCTTTTCAGAGCAGAATCAAATGGGAAAAGACGCCCTGTCTCTCCTGGTACCCATGAGTCACACCCCTCCAAGGCTTCCGACTGGCCACGTCAGAGCCAGATGACCACTGCTCAGGAGAATTTTTATAAACAGAGTGAGGGACCCCTAACTGGCCAGGTTTGGGCCACACCCTTCTTTTTGGGTGATTGACAGGCTTGGGCCACACCCCTCTATCTTTCGTGATTGACAGGCTTGGGCCACACCCCTCTCCTCATTGATTGACAGACCTGGAGAACCACACAACCCAGAGAGGGAGTGACCCCAAGGGTGAGGGGTGTTCGGTGCACAGTTTCAATGGACGCAGCAGAGAGCTCAGAGCCAGTGGTGTCCTGGACCAAAATGGGCCACAGGGAGGCGGTGGGGCCGACGTCCACATTGCCCCTACCGCCCACTGCCATTCTCCCATCACTCATTCACTCTGCATTCTCAGGGCTGCATGCATTCACTCATTTACTTGTGTGCTCCACACTTGTGAAGAACTAGTGGGCATCATGTATTCACTCCTTCATTTATTCACTCCATGTTTAGGGAGTGAATAAAAAAATACCCTGCACATCATCCATTCGTGCATGCGTTCACCCATTCGTGTATGCGTTCACCCATTCGTGTATCAAGCAAGGCATGTGTGCTGCTCATTCATTCATTCCCTCCACATTTGCGGGAGTGAATCTCTGGGTGTCATTCATTCACTCCCTCCATATTTGCAGGAATGAATCTCTGGGTTTCAGTTATTCATTCCCTCCCATTTGCAGGAGTGAATCATGGATATCACTCATTCATTTCCTCCACATTTGCAGGAGTGAATCTCTGGGTGTCATTCATTCATTCCCTCCACATTTGCAGGAGTGAATCTCTGTGTATCGTTCATTCATTCCCTCCACATCTGTGGGAGTGAATCCTGGGTGTCATTTATTCATTCATTTCCTCCACATTTGTGGGAGTGAATCTCTGGGTGTCATTCATTCATTCATTTTCTCCACATTTGCGAAGTGAATCTCTGGGTATCAGTTATTCATTCCCTCCCATTTGCAGGAGTGAATCACGGTTATCACTCATTCATTCCCTCCACATTTGCAGGAGTGAATCTCTGGGTGTCATTCATTCATTCCCTCCACATTTGCAGGAGTGAATAATGGGTATCACTCATTTATTCCCTTCACATTTGCAGGAGTGAATGAATTGAATCCTGGGTGTCATTCATTTATTCCCTCCACATTTCCAGGACAGAATCCTGGGTATCATTCATTCATTCATTCTCTCTACATTTGTGTGGACGCCCTGAGCGTTATTCATGCATACACCCATTCATTCCCTCCATATTTGCAGGAGTGAATCTCTCGGTATCATTCATTCATTCCCTCCACATTCACGGGACAGAATCCTGGGTGTCATTCATTCATTCATTCATTCATTCATTCATTCATTGTCTCTACATTTGTGTGAATGCCCTGAGCGTTATTCATGCATACACCCATTCATTCCTTCCAGTCACTAGACATGTCCTGTGTCTCGCACACACACACCTGCCCTGCACTTACCAAGTCCACCCCGGATGCATAGCCTTAAGTGAAGGACAGCAGATACAAAGGAGCATGAGGCAGGTACCTTGTGGGGAGAAGAGGTTCTTCACGGAGGCAGGGGCACTGAGGACCAGCTCAGCTGGGAGACCCCCACCCGGGCAGCGCTGAAGACATTGAGAAGCAGACACCCAGATAGAACAGCAAAGTGGGTCTATCTGGGGGCCAACAGCCTTCCTAGCTGAGAGCCTCAGGGGCTGACAGCGTTTTGGGCTGACTGCCCCAAGCAGACTCTGACCCACGAATTTATTCTCTCTGAGCAGCTCTTCATTATTATCAAACAGGTGTTCAGTATTTTCTCATCACACAAAAACAATACCAGGTAGGCAGCTGGTGCCCACTCACCACTGATCACAGACAAACTACAAAGTATTCTCCACGAGGGACCACTGGGACAGGGCCACATATCCTGCACTTAAAGAATTGTTTTCACCAGTGTGTGATATTTATATAGTTGTCCTGCCACTTTAGACATCTCAAATAGTTTTCTGCTGTGGGGTGGGAAGGGCAGCCAGCTTTTCCTCGCCACTGTTCTTAGCAAACAGTGTATTTTATCATACACTCAGCGTTTCTCAACACAGGAGCTGACACCCATGGGCTGCAATGCAGTGGGGATTCTCAGGAGCCTCAGAGCTCCATGCTGGGTTGATCCCAGAGGAAGGAGTGCTGGAGGTGTCACCCAGGACCTTGCTGTGTGCAGACAGGCAAGACTAGCTGTGTGGGGTGGAGGCGTCACAGGAGCTAGGGAAGGAGATACTCGTGACTTGGTCCCACCGCTGTGGGGACACAGCCTGCCGCCAGGCCAGCTAGAGCCCCGTACTAAGGCAGTTGACATAAGCACGTTGTCTGTTCCTGGGAGTAAGCAGGGGAAACGCCACCCCAGCCTCTGACGTGTGGTCACTTTGCAGCATGCATCCACACTTCCCAGCAGGGCAGTGTGAGGATGATGTCTTCAAGGATCATGCACAGTGCAGCCTGTCTCAGAGCTTCGTTCCTTTTCATGGCTGTGTAGTATTCTACCATGTGGACAGGCAGGGGAGCGAGGTTGCTGCATTGTTTTTATCCATCTGTGAGATTCACCAGCTCATTCTTCCTCTCCATTCATTTGTTCATTCATCCTGTCACTCATTAATAATAATATTATAATAACTTCTGCAGACTGAGGGCTAATTATTCATTCATTCATCCTGAGTGCCATTCATTAATAATAATAATATTATAATAACACCTGCAGGCTGAGGGCTATTCATTCATTCATTCATTCATCCTGAGCATCATTCATTAATAATAATATTATAATAACTGCTGCAGGCTGAGAGTTATTCATTCATTCATTCATCCCAAGTGTCATTCATTAATAATAATATTATAATAACTTCTGCAGACTGCGGGCTAATTATTCATTCATTCATCGTGAGTGTCATTCATTAATAATAATATAATAACTCCTGTAGGCTAAGGGCTATTCATTCATTCATTCATCCTGAGCATCATTCATTAATAATAATATTATAATAACTCATGCAGGCTGAGGGCTATTATTCATTCATTCATTCTGAGTGTCACTCATTAATAATAATAATATTATAATAAACTCAGGCACACTGGAGTTTATTCATTCATTCATCCTGAGCGTCATTCATTAATAATAATATTACAATAACTCAGGCAGGCTGAGGGCTATTCATTCATTCATCCTGAGTGTCACTCATTAATAATAATAATATTATAATAACTCAGGCATGCTGGGGGCTATTCATTCATTCATTCTGAGCATCATTCATTAATAATAATAATATAATAACTCTTGCAGGCTGAGAGTTATTCATTCATTCATTCATCCTAGTGTCATTCATTAATAATATTATAAAAACTTCTGCAGACTGAGGGATAATCATTCATTCATTCATCCTGCATGTCATTCATTAATAATAATATAGGCCGGGCGCGGTGGCTCAAGCCTGTAATCCCAGCACTTTGGGAGGCCGAGGCGGGTGGATCACGAGGTCAAGAGATCAAGACCATCCTGGTCAAAATGGTGAAACCCCGTCTCTACTAAAGATACAAAAAATTAGCTGGGCATGGTGGCGCGTGCCTGTAATCCCGGCTACTCAGGAGGCTGAGGCAGGAGAATTGCCTGAACCCAGGAGGCGGAGGTTGCGGCGAGCCGAGATCGCGCCATTGCACTCCAGCCTGGGTAACAAGAGCGAAACTCCGTCTCAAAAAAAAAAAAAAATAATAATAATAATAATAATATAATAACTCCTGCAGGCTGAGGGCTAATCATTCATTCATTCATCCTGAGTATCATTCATTAATAATAATAATATAATAACTCTTGCAGGCTGAGACTTATTCATTCATTCATTCATCCTGAGTGTCATTCATTAATAATAATATAATAACTCCTGCAAGCTGAGGGCTAGTCATTCATTCATTCATCCTGACTGTCATTCATTAATAATAATATTATAATAACTCCTGCAGACTGAGGGCTAATCATTCATTCATTCATCCTGAGTTTCACTCATTAATAATAATAATATTATAATAACTCCTGCAGGGTGAGGGGCTCCTGAAGGGCTTTGCTGTTCAGTGATAAATGGAGGACCCCGTTGAGACCCACTCTTCTTATTTGCAAATGTACATTCCCAGCAGGGCAGGACCATGGACCAGCCTCACGGAGGGCCAGGCTGATACACCCCGGGTCTTTTCTCCGTGGGAAGCTCTCAGGATGCAGTGTGATCCCTGAAACTCCCTCCGGGAGGACTGCAGCCAGACACGATGCAGGGTTCAGCCTCAGAGGTGCAGGTGTGTTCCAGCTCAGGTGCATGTTTGCAAAGCAGATGGAGGCACCTTCTGTATGCCCAGAAAACTCAGGGCCTGGGTCCCAAGAACCCAAGAATCATGCCCTTTTTTGCCTTTCTTGTTTTGTTTTGAGACAGAGTCTTGCTCTGTTGCCCAGGCTGGAGTGCAGTGGCGCAATCTCAGCTCACTGCAACCTCTGCCTCCGGGTTCAAGCCATTCTCCTGCCTCAGCATCCCAAATAGCTGGGACTTCAGGTGCCTGCCACCACGCCTGGCCAATTTGTGTATTTTTTTTAGTAGAGATGGGGTTTCAACATGTGGGTCAGACTGGCCTCGAACTCCTGACCTCGTGATCTACCTGCGTCGGCCTCCCAAAGTGCTGGCATTACAGGCGTGAGCCACTGCGCCCAGCCCAGAAGCATGCCCTTTCAAACACTCATGGTGCAGGTTACTTACACCCTCTGTGCCTTGGTTTCCCCACATGTAACACAAAGATGATAGGCGTGTCTTCCTAGCAGGGGTGCCCATAAAAATGTGCACACATTCAACGTGACCCACGATCCAGGAACGGGAGGTGTCACCTGAGGGCTCAAGGACCTTGACCCTTCCCTTTTCTGTCTTGTCCAGGTAGCCAGGAAAGAAACTGTGTGTGGCTGGGGTGGGTCGGGGAAGAGGAAATTCAAACAGTGCTGGAATTGAGAACTTGGAAGCCTTTCTCTGTGGCTTCCTGGCGGACAGCACGAGGTCACTGGTTATCACAGCAGAGGCCACTGCTTCCCTTCAGACCCAGCCAAAGTCAAATCAGCCCTAGTGGTCGCAGGCGGGGACAGACCGCGCAGCTGCCCCAGACACCCCCGTGGGGACCTCAGGGGTGAGGAGGCCAGGCCAGTGAGGGCTGCATCCTCCAGAAGCAGAAGTTTGGCTGTGAGGCTCCCTGTCTTGGGGGAGATGGTTACCCTGGCCGTGACCGCGGCCACGGCCCTCTGGGGGACAGAAAAGCCCAAACAAAGAGGGGTGTAGCATTCAGACCTCGGGGAGAGCTGGGAGACAGCCAGGAGGAGCTGGGGGAAGGTGGACCAGATATAGGAAGTAAGACAGAAATGCGAGGGCTGTCGACCATGAATCACGAGGCAATAGTTTCTTATTGAAATGACAGTTCACATCCTAAAAAAGTGACCATGTCAAAGTGAATAACTGGGGAACACTTAGCACATTCCCATCGTTATTCACCAGCACCCCTGGCTGGTTTCGCTACTTTGTCATTCCCCCAAAAGGAAATGCCCTTTGGAGGGAACTCACTCCCCATTTCCCTATTCCCAGCCCCAGCCTTGGGCATCTGCTTGCTGTCCATAGGGATCGGCCGGTTCTGGGCATTCTATGTCTGACTTCTCTCCCTGACGTGATGTCTTTAAGGTTCATCCACAGCATAGCCTGGGTCACAGCCTCGTTCCTTTTCCTGGCTGCATAGTATTCCATTTTTGTGACTGCGTAGTATTCCACCTTGTGGATGAGGGGGCCACGTGTTTTTCGTCTGTTTGCTGTCACACGCCTGAGCTGTTTCTGCATTCTGGCTGTTGTCGATAGTGCTGCAGGGAATGTTCATATACAAATTTTTATTGATGCTGCCATTTCTGATTTTGTATTTTTTTTTTTTGAGACAGAGTCTCACTCTGTCACCCAGGCTGCCTCCACCTCCCATGTTCCAGTGATTCTTCTGCCTCAGCCTCCCCAATAGCTGGGATGACAGGTGCCCATCACGCCCTGCTGATTTTTGGGTTTTTAGTAGACACAGGATTTCACCATGTTAGCCATGCTGGCCTCGAACTCCTGGCCTCAGGTGATCCACCTGCCTCAGCCTCCCAAAGTGCTGGGATTCCAGGCATGAGCCACTGCGCCTGGCCTCACCCATTCTAATATGAGATATTTTGTGATGCCACCCTCACTTTCAAAAATGATATTCAGAAATAATGTATGATACATATAAATTATATATACTTTGTATATGCACAGAACATGGTCTATAAAATATACTGTATATAATTTTATAATGCTATGTTCAATGTTACATATAATGTACATCAATTATCGTACATAGCATAAATAATACTATACAATATTTTATATAATTATTAAATATACATACTATATGTTTATTATATAAAATTTGTCTATAGATTATTATTGCATAAATAACATAATGTATAAATAATATACATATTATACACTAATAATGTGTATCATCTACATTATTCATAAATTATATATACCATGTACATAATAAGCTCTGCGTGGCCAGGCAGGGTGTGGGAGGAGGGAATTCAAAGGTGTCCAAGTTCCCAAGTGCAGCGTTGTTTCAGTTTTCTCCTCCCCCACCCCGCCCCAGGCACGCAGAGCTTACTATATATTGTATATTGTATGTATTGAATATCATTATTAAATATACATACTCTATAATATATTTAACCCATTATATAGTAATTTGTATATAAATTATTGCATATAAATATATGTAATATACATGATTTTATCTCATTTTATGTAATTATGTATATTATTTGAATATTATTAAATCAATATGTCTATATAGCTTTAATTACACTATAAAAGAGAAACAGAAGTTAATAAAATGTTAATAAGATAATATTTAATTAAATATGACACACTTGGCCATAAATTACACTATGACATCTTCAAGGCGCTGGGTGAGGTGGCTCACCCCTGTAATCCTAGCTTTTTAGGAGGCCAAGGCAGGTGGATTGCCTGACGTCAGGAGTTCAAGACCAGCCTGGGCAATTTGGTTAAACACCCATCTTTAGTAAAATACAAAAAATTAGCTGGGCATGGTGGCTGTAGTTTCAGCTACTCTGGAGGCTGGGACGGGAGAACTGCTTGAACACTGGAGGTGAAGGTTACAGTGAGTCACCAGGGCACCGCTGCACTCCGGCCTGGCCGACAGAGCAGGAATCTGTCTTCAAAAGAAGAAAAAAGGCATCATTAATTTCTTGTGCTGAGGGGTCGGCTAGGGTGTGAACTGCTTTGAAATCCTTTAAAATGTCTTTTTGTAAAGAAATAAAATAAAATAAAATGTCCTTTTGTGTTGGCCTGAGAACACCGTAAGGCCACAAAGCAAAGATAATCCATCTCTGCCTCTGATCACTGGAGCCTTGAGCAGGGGAGAGATTGAAGCTGCATCCACATTTGTGTCAGCCAAGAGGTCCTGTCACTGGAGGTTTGGGTTCAGGGAACAAGGAAGAATCACTCCTTTGTGTTCAATCAATCAATCAATCTTCACTGGGTTTGACCGAGCTCAGCTTTGGCTTTAGGGGAACTCAGCTTTGTGGTGAAGGGAGCCAGCTTTGGGTTTAAGGGAGTCCAAGTTTGGGTTTGGGGGAGCTCAGGTTTGGGTGTACAGGAGCCCCTCTTTGGGTTTTAAGGGAGCCTCTTTTTGAGTCTAAGAGAGCCGGCTTTGGGTTTTAAGGCAGCTCTTTTTTGGGTTTTAAGGGAGCCCCGCTTTGGATCTCAGGGAGCAGAGCTTTGGATTCAGGCAGGAAAAAGTTGAATGCGTTTTGGTTTCTCCAGGGCCCTTCTCCTTGGCTGCTTTGCTGAGCACACTTCTGGAAACATGATTCGTAGACTCCATCTCATCACAATTAAACTATTCCAGGGCAAGTCAGTGTAAATTAACCCTGAGTCACGGTCTTTAAACAGAGAACTGCTCCTAGGAAGTCAAGGTGGCCGGGGCACGGTGGCTCACACCTGTCATCCCAGCACTTTGGGATGCTGAGGTGTGCGGATCACAAGGTCAGGAGTTCGAGACCCGCCTAGCCAACATGGTGAAACCCCATCTTTACAAAACAAAACAAAACAAAAAAAATTAGCTAGGCATGGTGGATGCCTGTAATCCCAGCTCCTCAGGAGGCTGAGGCAGGAGAATCTCTTGAACCCAGAAGGCGGAGATTGCACTGAGCCAAGATCGCACCACTGTACTCCAGCCTGGGAGACAGAGCGACACTTTGTCTCAGGAAAAAAAAAAAAACTTTTTGCGATTGTATGAATAGAGCAAAAAAAAAAAAGAAAAAGGAAGCCCAGAAACCTCTCTCCCTCTCTCCCCCACTCATCTGCTAAATGACACGTCTACCCCATAAACTGCTAACACCCCTGACACTCCAGCTCAGTCATAGCAGAAGAGCTTGAATTTCAGAATAGGTGCCATCTCTATTGGTGTTTTGAGTAACATCAGGACTCACACAGTCAACCACCTCTGTTGTTTTTTCATTGTATTTTGTTTCAGGTTAATTAGCTTAATTCCACGTACAGCGGCTTTCTGCCTCACCGAGCGTGGCTGATTTTCTACCTGCTGTTCACACATCCCCACCCACAGTTGTGTGTACAGGGGAGTGTACTTGAAAATGGTTTTTGCTTGTTTTTGAGATGGAGTTTCCCCCATCGCCCAGCCTGGAGTGCAAAGGCATGAACTCAGCTCACTGTGACCTCCACCTCCTGCATTCAAGTGATTTTCCTGCCTCAGCCACCCAAGTAGCTGGGACTCCTGTGCCTGCCACCATGCCTGACTAATTTTTTTCTTCCTTTTTTTTTCTGAGAGGGAGTGTTGTTTTTGTCCCCAAGGCTGGAGTGCACTGGTGCCATCTCAGCTCACCACAACCTCCACTTCCCTGGTTCAAGTGATTCTCCTGCCTCAGCCTCCTGAGTAACTGGGACTGCAGGCGTCTGCCAACATGCCTGGCTAATTTTTGTACTTTTGGTAAACAAGGGGTTTCTCCATGTTGGTCAGGCTGGTCTCGAACTCCTGACCTCTGGTGCTCCACCCACCTCGGCCTCCCAAAGTGCTGGGATTACAGGCGTGAGACACCGCACCTGGCCGTACTTGGAAATTTAAAAACAACTGTAATACACACACACACACACACACACACACACACACACACACACACACACACACAGATTTTGTTTTTAAAAATAGCAAAAAAATAAAAAAAAAGCAAAAATAGGCTTTTTAGAATAGCAAAGATCTGGAACCATCCCAAATGCCCATCAACGATAGACTGCACAAGGAAAATGTGGCACATATACACCATGGAATACTATACAGCCATGAAAAAGGATGAGTTCATGTCCTTTTCAGGGACATGGATGAATCTGGAAACCATCATTCTCGGCAAACTGACACAAAAACAGAAAACCAAACACTGAATTTTCTCACTCATAGGTGGGTGTTGAACAATGTAAAGACATGGACCCAGGGAGGGGAGCATCACACACTGGATTCTGTTGGGGGCATGGTGAGGGACAGTGGGGTAGGGGAGGATAACATGGAGAAATGACAGATATAGGTGACAGGAGGGGGATGAGGCAGCAAACCACCTTGCCACGTATTCACCTGTGCAACCATCCTGCATGATGTGCACATGTACCCCAGAACCTTAAGTACAATAAAAAGGGGGGTTTCTCGTGTTGTTCAGAGTCTGTTCTCTGCCCAGTGACGACGTCCCATGCTGAGCTCTGAGAATAAAACACACAGATTAAAGAAAAATAGCCCCTGCCTAGCAAGGGACCCAGATCAAAATCCACACGGTATCTGCGGGTGACAGCATGCAAATGTCCCTGAGCAAACGGTGTGCTTTCTTGGATGATGCAATAAGGGAAACCGAGCAGACAGTGGGAGAGCTCAGAGCGCTGTGCTCATGGCACGCATTTGTGCTTAGCTGGGAGGATTGTTGCTCTGTGATCTGAGGCAGATGCCGACGGCTCTTCCAGCCCCCATGCCTGACAGTTGCCTGCTCACTGGGGCTGCTGAGTGACTTTGAAGTCAGTTGCACAAGGTGTTCATTAAGAGGCAGGTGTTACCACAGTGACAAGGGTCACCAGGTCTCCAAAGACGGGGGACTTTGAGGGCACGAGGGAGGGAGGTGTACAACAGAGCCCATCAGCCACTTAAAAAAGAAAACGTGACTATGTGGCCAGACACGGTGGCTCATGCCTGTAATCCCAGCACTTTGGGAGACCAAGGCATGTGCATCACCTGAGGTCAGGAGTTCAAGACCAGCCTGGCCAACATGGTGAAACCCCGTCTCTACTAAAAATGCAAAAATTAGTGAGGTGTGGTGATGGGCACCTGCCATCCCGGCTACTCAGGAGGCTGAGGCGGGAGAATCGCTTGAAGCTGGGAGGTAGAGGTTGCAGTGACCCGAGATCGTGCCACTGCCCTCCAGCCTGAGGGCAGAGTGAGACCATGTCTCAGAAAGAAAAGAAAATGTGATTTCCACACTTCACAGTGACCCGAAGGGGAGAGGATGCAGGGACTCTGTTCTTTCATTTTTTATTTTATTTATTTATTTATTTATTTATTTGAGATGGAGTCTTTCTCTGTCACCAGGCTGCAGTGGCATAATCTCGGCTCACTGCGACCTCCACCTCCCGGGTTCAGGCGATTCTCCTGCCTCAGCCTCCCAAGTAGCTGGAATCACAGGCATGTGTCACCATGCCCGGCTGAGTTTTGTATCTGGGTAGAGATGAGGTTTCACTATGTTGGCCAGGCTGGTCTCAAACTCCTGACCTCGTGATCCACCTGTCTCTGATTCCCAAAGTGCTGGGGTTACAGGCATGAGCCCATTCACTGGGGCTGCTGAGTGACTTTGAAGTCAGTAGCACAAAACGTTCATTCAGAGGCAGGTGTTATCACAGTGACGGGGTCTGCCACACCTGGCCAGACCCTTTTCTTGTGAACAGCGTTGAATGAGAAATCCGGCACTTTGTCTGTTAGTATTTCTCGATGTTAGCGATCACTAGACGCGTCAGGCAGCATGGCTGGAGGTATTAATTTGCAATTCGTTAATGAGGTACAATGTGCAGTGACTTTTTATAGGTGAATTTGCCACCTGCTACTCATCTTTGCTGAGGTGGCCCATTTTTAAATGGGGCTGTTTGTTTTCCAATGATTGAGTCCTAAGAGGTTTTTTGGTTTTTTTTTTTCTTCACATTTTGAATACTGGTTCTTTGTTTTTAAAATAGTTCCTTTCTTTCTTCTTTTTTTAGTTTATATTTTACTGTAAACCCTGGGGTACATGTGCAGAACGTGTAGGTGTGTTACATGGGTATACACGTGCCATGGTGGTTTGCTGCACCCATCAACCCATCATTTAGGTTTTAAGCCCTGCATGCATTAGGCATTTCTCCTAATGCTCTCCCTCCCCTTGTCCCCCACCCACCAACAGACCCCAGTGTGTGATGTTCCCCTCCCTGTGTCCCTGGGTTCTCAATGTTTAACCCCCGCTTACGAGTGAGAACATGCAGTGTGTGGTTTTCTGTTCTTGTGTCATTTTGCTAAGAAGGATGGTTTCCAGCTTCATCCATGTCTCTGCAAAGGACATTAACTCATCCTTTTTCAAGGCTGCATAGTATTCCATGGTGTCCACGTGCCATGTTTTCCTTGTTCAGTCTATCATCGGTGGGCATTTGGGTTGGTTCCAGGTCTTTGCTATTGTAAACAGCAATCCCCCCACCCACTGCTATCTCTCCCCTAGCCCCCCATCACCCAGGCCCCAGTGTGTGATGTTCCCTTCCCTTTGTCCCTGTGTTCTCATTGTTCAACCCCCACTTATGAGTGAGAACATGCAGTGTTTGGTTTTCTGTACTTGTGTCAGTTTGCTGAGAATGACGGTTTCCAGATTCATCCATGTCCCTGCAAAGGACATTGAACTCATCCTTTTTTCTTTTTCTTTTCTTTTTTTTTTTTTTTTTTTTTTTTTTTTTTTTTTTTTGTGAGAGAGGCCTTGCTCTGTCACCCAGGCTTGGGGGAACAGGGTGCAATGATTGCTCACTGCAGCCTCGACCTCCTGGCCTCAAGAGAGCCTTCTGTCTCAGCCTCCTGTGTAGCTGGGACTCCAGCTGTGTGCCAACATGCCCAGCTAATGTTTAATAATGGTTCATGTACACAAGCTCTCACTGTTTGTTTTTTTTTTTTGAGAAGGAGTCTCACTTTGTCTCCCAGGCTGGAGTGCAGTGGTGTGATCTCGGGTCACTGCAGCCTCCGCCTCCTGAGTTCAAGCGATCTTTCTGCCTCAGCCACCTGAATAGCTGGGATTCCAGGCACCCACCATGATGCCCAGCTGATTTTTGTATTTTTAGTAGAGACAGGGTTTTGCCATGTTGGCCAGGCTGGTCTCGAACTCCCGACCTGAGGTGATTCACCTGCCTCGGCCTCCCTAACTACTGGGATGACAGGTGTGAGCCACTGCACCTGGCCTCATACTGCTTACCATATATATGTGTTTTGAAAATATCTTCTCTGAGTCTGTGACTTCTCATTCCATTCACAGTGTTGTTTGCAGACCACACATTTTTGGTTTTGCTGTTGTTTTTTTGAGATGGAGTCTCACTCTGTCGCCCAGACTGATGTTTAGTGGCACAATCTCAGCTCCCTGCAACCTCCACCTCCTGGGTTCAAGCGATTTTCCTGCTTCAGTCTTCCAAGTAGCTTGGATTACAGGCATGCGCCACCATGCCCTGCTAATTTTTTTATTTTTAGTAGAGACAGGGTTTTACTGTGTTGACCAGACTGGTCTCGAACTCTTGACTTGCTGTGGCAGTTTTATACATTCACACTTTTTTTTGTGGGGGTAGGTTGATTCTTGCTCTGCCACCCAGGCTGGAGTGCAATGGCACAATCTCAACTCACTATAACGTCTGCCTCCTGGGTTCAAGCGATTCTTCTGCCTCAGCCTCCCAAGTAGCTGGGATTACAAGCACCCGCCACCACACGTGGCTAATTTTTGTATTTTTAGCAGAGACGGGTTTCTCCATATTGGCTAGGATGGTCTCGAACTCCTGACCTCAGGTGATCCACCTGCCTCAGCCTCCCAAAGTGCTGGGATCACAGGCATGACCCACCATGCTGGGCACAGACCAAACATTTTTAGCCTGAACACAGTCCAGCTTATCAATTATTTGTTTTGCTGGATGCTGCTTTTCATGTGGTACCTAAAAAGTCATCACCAAATCTGAGATCGATTCCATTCTCTTCTATTCAACCCTGTACAAGTTTTATATTTTTGCACTTTCTGTTGAGGTCTGCTGGTCCATGCCTGTAATCCCAACACTTTGAGAGGCCAGGGTGGGTGGATCACTTGAGCCGAGGTGAGATGGCACCCCTGCACTCCAGCCTGGTTGAAAGTGCAAAACTCTGTCTCAACAACCAAAAAAAAAGGACAGTGGAGTTGTCGCTAAAAGATACATACGTGGGCTGGGCGCGGTGGCTCACGCCTGTAATCCCAGCACTTTGGGAGGCCAAGGCGGGTGGATCATGAGGTCAAGAGATCGAGACCATCCTGGTGAAATCCCATCTCTACTAAAAATACAAAAAAATCAGCTGGGCATGGTGGTGTGTGCCTGTAGTCCCAGCTACTCGGGAGGCTGAGACAGGAGAATTGCCTGAACCCAGGAAGCGGAGGTTGCCGTGAGCTGAGATCTCGCCATTGCACTCCAGCCTGGGTAACAAGAGCAAAACTCCATCTCAAGAAGAAAAAAAAAAAGATACGTACGTAGAGAGGCTAGAAATAAAAGAAAACTCATAAGTGGGTCTAACTCATAGGTAGGAGTTGAACAATGAGAACACATGGACACGAGGGGAGCATCACACACTGGGGTCTGTTGGGGGGACTAGGAGAAGGACAGTGGGGGGTGGGGAGGTTGGGGAGGGATAACATGGGGAGAAATGCCAGATATAGGTGATGGGGGGATGGAGGCAGCAAACCACCTTGCCATGTATGCACCTATGCAACAGTCCTGCATGATCTGCTCATGTACCCCAGAACCTAAAATGCATTAAAAAAAAAAAGAAATGAAACCACAGAACTACAATCGGTTCCTGTGACATATGAATAGTTATCACCATGACATGAACAAGGGTGGAGAAAACCAGCAATGTCTAACAAAGCCAGCTCCCAAAAAGCACACCAATGGTTAATGAATGTGGAAACATGACAAGCCGCCCGGGCACCATGGCTCAAGCCTGTAATCCCAGCACTTTGGGAGGTTGAGGCAGGCAGATTGCTCGAGGTCACGAGTTGGAGACCAGACTGGCAAAGATGGTGAAACCCCATTCCTACTAAAAATACAACAATTAGCTCATGTGGTGGTGCACACCTATAATCCCAGCTACATGGGAGGTTGAGGTAGGAGGATCACTTGGACCCAGGAGGCACAAGCTTTAGTGAGCCGAGATCATGCCAGTGCATTCCAGCATTGGTGACAGAGTAAAACTCTTAATTCAGCAATAAATAAATAAATAGGGCCTGGCGTGGTGTCTCAGGCCCATAATCCCAGCACTTTGGGAGGCCGAGGTGGGCGGATCAGGAGGTCAGGAGATTGAGATGATCCCGGCCAACATGGCGAAACCCCATCTCTATTAATAATACAAAAATTTAGCTGGGCATAATAGCACATAACTGTATTCCCAGCTACTTCAGAGGCTGAAGCAAGAGCATTGGCTTGAATCCAGGAGGTGGAGGTTGCAGTAAACCGAGATCGCGCCACTGCACTCCAGCCTGGGAGACAGAGAGAGACTCCATCTCAAAGGTAGATAAATAAATAAGGAAGGAAGCAAACAAACACGGCAGCCTCTGTGGCCGTGATGAAAATATGACTTGAAAACTCTTACCCCTCATATGAGAAAGGTGGGCAAGTAACTGATAGTCGTGTTAATCAGGATATGAGATGAGTCTCACTTTTGTGTATTTGCTGAAAGTGCATATTGGTGCAATATATTGGGGGGATGTTTGGTGATATTCCCTCCGTTTCTATCTTCTGGAAACTATTGTAGAGGATCATCAATATGTGATGTCTCCCTCAAATGTTGGGGAAAATTCATCAGTAAACCCATCGGGGCCTGGGGTCTTTTGTCTGGGAAGGTTATTAAATTATTGACTCAATCTCTTTAAGACATATAGTCTCACTCAGATTGGCTGTTTCTTCTTGTGTGACTTGTCAGATTTTTGCATTTTTGTTCTTTTCATCTGGGTTATCCATGTTCTGGGCCCAGAATTCTGTGTAATGTTTCTTTATGATCTTTTCAATGTCCATGGGGTCTGTAGTGTGGCCTCCTCTTTCATCTACATATTAGTAACTTGTGTTCTCACCCTTTTTCTTTTTTTTTTTGCTGTTTGTTTGTTTAGAAGCTTTTTAATCTCACTGATGGTATTTCAAAGAACAAGCCTTTGGTTTTGTTGGTTTTTTTTTTTTATTATTGAGTTCGAGTTTTCAATTCCACTGATTTGTGTCCTCTGCTGATTTGCTGTTTTCAAATCCATTGATTTCTCTCGCAACCTAATTTTTATGATTTATTTATTTCTTCTTCCATTGTTTTCTCTTTTTTTCTCTCTAGTTTCTTAAGGTGGAAACTTAAAGATTATCAATTTTTAGATCTTTCTTCCTTTCTTATACAGGCATGTGATTTAAAATACGCACACCCTTCAAATCAGCAGCTCTTCTCATAGAAATCTATCCCAGAAAATATTCTCACAGGTATGCACAAAAATACTTACAGAGAAGTATGTATAAGCCCGGACTGAAGGTGATCCATTGAAATCTCCTTACTGTGGGGCATATGGTTAGAGACACCAGAACACATTCAGACAGGTAGTGACGGGCACGTGGCCTCCACACTCACCTGTGTCTGGACGGAGGGTCTGAAGCAAAGGAACTCCCAGAGGTTACTACTGAAGTGGGGGCGGGGGCTGGAGGGAAAAGTTATGAAGACAAACAGAAATACAGAGCTCTCTATTACTCTTTATTATTTTAGTCACAACAAGTGTGTGTGTGTCCTGTAACTGGAAGGTCTAAAACTTCAACCAAGGTTGAAACTCAGTGACGTCTGCAAGCTCAGAAGAAGTTACATCTGCTTCTGTGGGGGAGGGAAGTTGGAGACCTGACTGGAAATGGTGGTATCCATCCTGGTTTTATTAGGATAAGTCACAGTTCAGTGGGGAGGGACCATCAGGAAAGCAGACAGCAGGGGGTGGGAGGCTTCCAGAATGTTCCATGACAGTCTTTCCACCCTGAGCCCAGCACCTAGACTTTCTGTTTCCCCAGCCCTTGCTATGTATGGCCACATAAAAAGATATCTGTGGGCCAGATGTGGTGACTCACGCCTGTAATCCCAGCACTTTGGGAGGCTGAGGCAGGCGGATCGCCTGAGGTCAGGAGTTCGAGACCAGCCTGGCCAACATAGTGAATCCCCGTCTCTACTAAAAATACCAAAAATTAGCAAGGTGTGGTGGTGGCTGGCACCTGTAATCCCAGCTACTCAGGAGGCTGAAGCAGGAGAATCGCTTGAATCTGGGAGGCGGAGGTTGCAGTGAGCCAAGATCATGCCATTGCACTTTCGGCTTGGGCAACAAGAGTGAAACTCTTTCTCAAAAAAAAAGAAAGAAAGTAAAAAAGATGGAAGGAAGGGAGGGAGGGAGGGAGGAAAAAAGGAAGGGAAAGAAAGAAAGAGAGGGAAAGAGAGAAAGAGAAAGAAAGAGAGACAAAGAGAAAGATAGAGGCTGGGCGCACCGGCTCATGCCTGTAATCCTAGCACTTTGGGAGGTTGAGGTGGGTCGATCACCTGAGGTCAGGAGTTCAAGACCAGCCTGGCCAACGTGGAGAAACCCCATCTTTAAAAAAAAGAGAGAGAGAGAGAAAGATAGAGAAAGAGAGAAGGAAGGAAAGAAAGAAAGATGGAAAGGAAGAAAGGAAAGAAGAAAGGAAGGAAGGAAGGAAGGAAGGAAGGAAGGAAGGAAGGAAGGAAGGAAGGAAGGAAGGAAGGAAGGAAGGAAGAAAGATAGCTATGCCAAATCAGCTTCCCATACTGAGGACCTCCAATGTCTTCCTGCTTCCTCCCTCCCCCGGGCATCTGTGTGTCACCCTCCAACCTCTCTGCAGTCTCTTACGTACAGGCTGCCGTCTGCAATCTCTCTAGTTTATGGCAATGCCTCTTTGCAAAACATACGTTGGTAATAATTTCCACTTCCCTGCGGTGCCTACACACACACACACACACACACACACACACACACACACACACACACACACGTACATGCACCTGTCATTTTTATATTAAAGACATCTTGCCATGTTGGCTGGGCTGGTCTTGAGCTCCTGGAATCCATCACACATGGGAGGTTTTCACGTGAGTGATGGACTTCTCTTCCTCATTGCTTCTGGCCGTAGCTCTGACGTCTGGCCCCACCCCAGCCCAGAGATGTGTCTTGGCTCAGTTTTCAATCTCCTCCTCTGCGATGGGGTGAGAGGTCCGTGACGGCAAGGCAGTGAGGGGTTCAGGTAGGCATTTTAGGGAAGCGTTCTTCATCCACAGATGTTGGAAACAGATGCTCAGTGCTGCAAAGAAACATCAGCCCTGAGACAAAGGATCTCTCAGCAGCACCATTTTTACCTCCTGGGCTGCAGGAAGGGGACCCTCAGTAGCCATCATGCCACAAGAGTACAATGAACAAAGGAAAACACACACATTTATCCCTGACGCATGTCGGGTCTTCCTTCCTGCTGTGTCTGATCTCTGTGGGCTGGAGCCAGACCTCACCATCTAAACTCAAACCCGATTGACTGGTAACTTATTGACTGTCACCCTCAGCTACGTCTCAAATATCTACATGACTCAGTAACTTTCTTCCTTTCTTCCTTCCTTCCTTTCTTCCTTCCTTTATTTCTTCCTTCCATCCTTCCCTTCCTTCCTTCTTTCTTTTTCTTTCTTTCTTCCTTCCTCCCTCCCCCTCTCTCTTCCTTCCTTCCTCCATCCCTCCCTCCCTTTCTCTCTTTTTTCTTTCTTTCTCTTTCTTTCCTTCTCTTTGTTTCTTTCTTCCTTCCTTCCCTCCCTCCTTCCTCCCTCCCTCCCTCTCCTTTCCTCCCTCTCTCTTTTCCTTCCCTCCCTCCCTCCCTCCTTCCTTCCTTCCTTCCTTCCTTTCTTCCTTCCTTCTTTCCTCCCTCCCTCCCTCCCTCCATCTTTTTGTCTCTTTCTCTGGTGTTTTTTTTTTTTGAGACAGTCTCACTCTGTCACCCAGGCTGGAGTGCAGTGGTGTGATCTCAGCTCACTACAGGCTCCGCTTCCTGGGTTCAAGTGATTCTCCTGCCTCAGTCTCCCAAGTAGCTGGGATAACAAGCACCCACCACCACTCCCTGCTAGTTTTTACATTATTAGTAGAGATGGGGGTCTCAGCATGTTGGCCAAGCTGGTCTCGAACCCCTGACCTCGTGATCTGCCCACCTTGGCCTCCAAAAGTGCTGGAATGACAATTGTGAGCCACTGCACCCAAAAACCCATTCTATTTCAGAATTGATATCAAGGACTCTTGCTCGAACACGTCTGGGTGCACTCACAGTGACCCTGGAGCCACAATGTAAAATCCTGAACAACCTGATCATAGCAGATGTCCCAAAGCTGCCTTCCTCCCATGACCCTTGGAGGTCAGCACCAGGCGTACACCTGTACCTCCTCCCTCCTGGAGATGGAAGGGGTCAGATGTCTGGGTCATGGAGAGCTCTGGGAAGCTCCTGTGGTGTAGATCCACATATCAAGGGTCAAGAGGATGCCTTGACGTTTGCAGGGAGATGTGAGAGCAGGGAGCTCTGAGCTTTGCTTCCTTCGCTACCGCAATGGTTTAATTCTACCATGGCAAGTGAGCAGAAGGATGGATGTATGAGTGGCCGGATGAATAGATGAGTAGGTGGATGGCTGGGTAAATGGATGGGTGGGTAGATGAATGAGTGGGTGGATGGGTGGGTGGATGGATGGATGTGTGGGTGGATGTGTGGGTGGGTAGGTGGATGGATGGATGGGTGGGTGAATGGTAGGTGGGTGAGTGAATGGCTGGGTGGGTGTGTGGATGGATAGATAAGTGTTTAGATGGATGGATGTGTGGGTGGATGAATGGATGGGTTGGTAGGTAGATGGATGGGTGGATGGATGGATGAGTGGATAGATGGATGAGTGGATGGATGGGTGGGTGGATGGATGACTGGGTGGATAGGTGGGTGGATGGATGGATGAGTAGATGGATAGGTGGATGGATAGATGAGTGGGTGGATGCGTAGATGGATGGATGGGTGGGTGGATGGGTAGATGGATGGGTGTGTGGATGGATGGGTGGTTGGATGGATGGATGAGTGAATGGATGGGTGGACGGATGAATGAGTGGGTGGATGGGTAGATGGATGGATTGGTGGATGGATGGATGAGTAGATGGATGAGTGGGTGGGTGGATGGGTAGATGAATGGACGAGTGGGTGGTTGGGTGACTGGCTGGATGGATGAGTGGGTGGATGTATGGGTGGATGGGTGGGTGGGTGAATGGGTGGCTGGATGGATGGATGGATGAGTAGATGGATGGGTGGGTGGGTGGGTGGATGGGTGGATGGATGCATGAGTGGGTGGATGGGTAGATGGATGGATGGGTGGGTGGGTGGATGGATGGATGAGTGGGTGGTTGGGTGACTGGCTGATGGATGAGTGGGTGGATGTATGGGTGAATGGATGGATGAGTGGGTGGATGGGTGGGTGGATGAATGGGTGGCTGGCTGGATAGATGAGTGGGTGGATGGGTGGATGGATGGATGGATGAGTAGGTGGATGAGTGGGTGGATATATGGGTGAATGGATGGATGAGTGGGTGGATGGGTGGGTGGATGAATGGGTGGCTGGCTGGATGGATGAGTGGGTGGATGAGTGGATGGATGGATGGATGAGTAGGTGGATGAGTGGGTGGATGTATGGGTGAATGGATGGATGAGTGGGTGGATGGGTGGCTGGATGGATGGATGAGTAGGTGGATGGGTGGGTGGATGTATGGGTGAATGGATGGATGAGTGGGTGGATGTATGGGTGAATGGATGGATGAGTGGGTGGATGGGTGGGTGGGTGGATGGGTGAATGGCTGGATGGATGAGTGGGTGGATAGGTGGGTGGATGTATGGGTGGGTGGATGGATGAGTGGGTGGATGGGTGAGTGGGTGGATGGGTGACTGGATGGATGGATGAGTGGGTGAATGGGTGGCTGGCTGGATGGGTGGGTGGATGGGTAGCTGGATGGATGGATGAGTGGGTGGCTGGGTGGGTGGATAGAGTCCTCTGCAGCCATTCCTCCTGGGCTTTGGCAAATCACATCATAATCTATATGCTCCACTCTGCAAGTGTTGGACATTTTTCAACAGTAAGTCAACCAAAGAAAAAAGGGGGGAACTGCATGAACACATTTTGTTTTTATTGCTTTGCAATGACGTCTTTTTATCTTCAAGTCTCGATAGCCTCTTTTTCCATTGAGTTTCTGACATTCACTGGCTTGTTCCTAGTTTGTTTCTCTTATCCTATCACCTTCCTTTTCATGCTTTATCTTTTGAGGTTCTTCCTCTCTTTTATTGGGTATGACGACACATCCGCTAATTTCTTTGCAGGCTGTTGGTTAAAAGTTTTCCTGTCTTTTCTCAGCGTATTCGTTTGCAAAGGCTGATGTAACTAATTACCCCTAATGTGGGGTCTTTAACAACAGAAGTGCATTATTTCCCCATTCTGGAGACCAGAAGTCTGAGATCAAGGTATTGGTAGGGTTGTTTCCTCGTTAGAGCTCTGAGGGAAAATCTGTTCCAGGCTTTGCTCCAGCTTCTGGTGATCATCTGGAAATAATTGGCATTTCATGGTGGATAGAAGAATCCATCCCTTCATCATCTATTCATCCATCTGCCCATCTACCCACCCACATATCTACCCACTCAATCATCCATCCACCTACCCATCCATCCACTCATCCATCCACCCATTTGTACATCCACCCATTCATCTACCCATCAACCCATCATTCACCCACCCATACATCCATCCACTTAAACACTGATTCATCCATTCACCCATTCACCCACCCACACAGTTATCCATCCATTTAGCCATTCATCCACACACTTATCTCCATCCACCCATTTATCCATCCACCCATTCATCTATCCATCCCCATCCATTAACCATCCATCCACCATCCACCCACTAATCCATCTATCCATTCATCCACCCACCCATCCACCTACTCATCTATCCATCCACCCATTCATACATCCACCCATCCATCTACCTATCAACCCATCCATTCATCCACCCACACGTCCATCCACCTAAATACTGATCCACCCATCCACCCACCCACAACCCACCCATTCATCCATCCATCATCCCTCCATCCATCCATCCATCTGTCCATCCATCTACCTATCTAGCCATTCCCACCCATTCACCATCCATCCATCCATCCACCCACACATCCATCCACCTAAACATTGATTCATTCATCCACTCATCCACCTAGCCACCCACCCATTCACAGACCTACCACCATTTATCCACCCACCTACCCATCCATCCACCCATCCATCCATCTGTCCATTCCCATCCATTCCCATCAACCCATCCATTCATCTACACACACATCCATCCACCTAAACACTGATCCACCCATCCACCTATCCACCCAACTGCAACCCACCCATTCACCTATGCATCCATCCATCCATCTAAACACTAATCCATCCATCCACCCATTTTCCCACCCACTCATCCATTCATGTACCCATCCATCCATCCATCCACCCACCCATATACCCATTCCCAGCCATTCACCATCCATCCATCCACCCACTCATCCATCCATCCACCCATCCATTTGTCCATCCACCTATTTACCCATTCCCAACCATTCACCATCCATCTATCCACCCATCCACACATCCATCCATCCATCCATCCATCCATCCATCCATCCATTTGTCCATCCACCTATCTACCCATTCCCACCCATTCACCATCCATCCACCCATCCACCCACTCGTCCATCTGTCCACCCATCCATCCACCCACCCACCTACTCATCTATGCATCCACCCATTCATCTATCCACCCATACATCTACCCATCAATCCATCTATTCATCCACCCACACATCCATCCATCTAAACACTGATTAATCCATCCACCCACCCACCCACCCATTCTCTCTCTCTCTCTCTCTCTCTCTCTCTCTCTCTCACACACACACACACACACATCATTCATGCACACATCCACCTGTCCCATCCACCTACCCATCCACCCATCCATCTACCCATCCATCCATCCATCTACCCATTCCCATCAATTCATCATCCATCCATCCCACTGCTTATCCATCTATCCACCCATCCCTCTACCAACCCCATTCACCTACTCATCTATGCATCCACCCATTCATCCATCTATCCATGCATCTATCCATGAACCCTCGATTCATGCACCTTAACATTCATCCGTCCATCCTCCCATCCCCTCACCTACCCACCCATTCATTCACTTACCCACCATTCGTCCACCCACACACCCACCCACCCATCCACCCATTTATCTGTCCATCCACCCACCCATCCACCTACTCATCTATTCATCCACCCATTCATACATCCATGCATCCACCTACCCATCAGCCCATCCATTCATCCACCCACACATCCATCCACCTAAACACTGATCCATTCACCAACACACCCACCCACCCATCCACCTGTCCATCATTCATCCACACATCCATTCATCTGCCCATCTGCATCCATTCATCATCCATCCATCCACCCAGTCATCTATCTATCCACCCATCCATCCACCCACACATTCATACACTCAACCACCTTTCCATCCACCCATCCATAGATCCATCCATTCACCCATCCATCCATCCATCATCCATCCATCCATCTGCCCATCTGCATCCATTCATCATCCATCCATCCACCCAGTAATCCATCTATCCACCCATCCATCCACCCACCCATTCATACACTCACCCACCTTTCCATCCACCCATCCACAGATCCATCCATCAATTCATGTACCCATTAATCTACCCACCATGCACTCATCCACTCACCCACCCATTCATCCATCCATCCACCCACCCACACATTCACCCGCCCATCCATCCACCCATCCTTCCATCCATCCATCCATCCCTCAATGTACCCATTCATCTGCCTGCCATGCACTCATCTACTGAGCCACCCATCCATCCATCATCCATCCACCCATCTGCATCCATTCATCATCCATCCATCCACCTACTCATCCATCTATCCACCCATCCATCTACCCACCCATTCATACACTCACTCACCTTTCCATCCACCCATCCATAAATCCATCCATTCACCCATCCTTCCATCCATCATCCATCCATCCATCTGGCCATCTGCATCCATTCATCATCCATTCATACACCCAGTCATCCATGTATCCACCCATCCATCCACTCACCCATTCATACACTCACCCACCTTTTCATCCACCCATCCATAGATCCATCCATCCATCCATCAATTCACGTACCCATTCATCTACCTACCATACACTCATCCATTCACCCACCCATTCATCTATCCATCTGTCCACCCATTCACCCACCCATCCATCCACCCATCCTTCCATCCATCCATCCATCAATTAACATACCCATTCATCTACCTACCATGCACTCAACCACTCAGCCACTCACTCATCCATCCATCCACCCACCCACCCATCCAACCATCCAACCACCCACCCATCCAACCATCCACCCATCCATCGATCCAGCCACCCATCCATGCACCCATCTACCGATTCACCAATCCATCCATTCTCTACCCACCCTCCCATTTATCCATCCATCCACCCACCACCGATGCACCTATTCACCCACCTATCTATGTACCCACCTACCCACCCACCCTCCTGTCTGTGCATGCTGGTCTCTGTTTTCATCTTCCCATGCCTTCTCTGTGTGTCTGTGCCTCCATTTCCGTTTCTCTAAGGAGACCCGTGTGTTTTATCAGAGGCTCTCTCTACTCTCCGATGACCACATTTTAACTTCAGTAATGCCACAGACACAGATCAAATTTCTGAGTAGGAAATGGTCATAAGAGCAAGAGCTCAGCCATGGTGTGGCACATGACAACTTCCTCCTGGGTAATCAAAGTGTGTCATTAAAACCACCATCTGTTTCGATTCCCTTCCAGCAGCACAGCTCTGACAGCATCTCACGTGTTGCTGCCTTTGGGGTTCAGGGCCTACTCATGCTGCCCTTTCAAAGAACCACAAACCGGGTGATGCAAACACCCCAGAAACTTAGAAAAAAGACCAAATGTCAAGGACAGCCAAGGGCTGGCTTCTTGCTCCTTGGGGCTGGGCTGTCTTACCTCCCCTGTATGGTGAGCTCCCGGGGCAGCCCCCAGCCCTCAGGAAAGAGGGGTTATTGTAGACACAAGAAAATACTGCTCTCAGCATCTGAACCCTTCAGAAAGGGGTTCTCAGGGCTGGGGGTCAGGGGAGAGCAGCTTCATTCATGACAGCCAAAAATCAGAAACAGGACAGGCCCAGGGTTCCACGCCTGTAATCCCAGCACTTTGGGAGGCTCTGAGGGGTGGATCACCTGAGGTCAGGAGTTCGAGACCAGCCTGGCCAACATGGTGAAACCCCATTGCTACTAAAAATACAAAAATATTAGCCGGGCGCGGTGGTGCACACTTGTAATCCCAGCTAATCAGGAGGCTGAGGCAGGAAAATCCCTTGAACCCGGGAGGCGGAGGTTGCAGTGAGCCAAGATTGCACTAATGCACTCCAGCCTGGATGACAGAGGGAGATTCCACCTAAGGAAAAAAAAAAAATTTCCCAGTCACAGTGGCTCATGCCTATCATTCCACCACTTTGGGAGTCTGAGGTGGGCAGATCATCTGAGGTCAGGAGTTTGAGACCAGCCTGGCCAAGAGAGTGAAATCCTATCTCTACTAAAACTACAAAAAAATTAGCTGGGTTTGGTGGCGCATGCCTGTAATCCCAGTTATTTCAGAGGCTGAGGCAGAAAAATTGCTTGAACCCTGGAGGCAGAGGTTGCAGTGAGCATATATTGTGCCATTGCACTCCAGCCTGGGCAACAGAGAAAGACTCTGTCTCAAAAAATAAAAATAAAAAAAATCAGAAAGGATCAAAATGCAAATCCACGGGGGAATTAATAAACAGAATGTGGTCTCTTCACACAGTGGAGTACTATGCACCCATGAACAGGAGTGACACGCTGACACCGGCTGAAGAGTGAATGAAGTTTGAGGACCCCACACTCAGTGACAGAAGCCTGACACAAAAGACCTCATGCTGTACAATTTTATTCTTATAAAATGGCCAGAAAAGGCCAGTCCACAGAGACAGGAAGATTTGAGGTTGAGAGGGAATGATGCAGGAAGGAACAGGATTGACACTTGGGGGGTGGTTCTGAGGTTTTTGTTTTATTCTGTTTTGAGACAGAGTTTCACTCTTGTCGCCCAGGCTGGGGTGCAGTGTTATGATCTCTGCTCACTGCAACCTTTGCCTCCCGGGTTCAAGCGATTCTCCCACCTCAACCTCTACAGTAGCTGGGATTACAGGCACCCGCCACCATATCTGGGTGATTTTTGTATTGTAAGTAGAGGTGGCATTTCACCATGTTGGCCAGGCTGGTCTCGAACTCCTGAACTCACGTGATCCACCCGCCTTGGCCTCCTAAGGTGCTGGGATGACAGGCGTGAGTCCTTCATGCCCAGCGGGGTTCTGAGTTCTGTTTAGGGAGGAGCGCTCTTCCGGGATTGCATTATGGTGTTATTTGCACATGTGTGAATATATTAAAAACCACTGAACTCTATGAATGAGTGAAAGCTTACGGTACACACCTCACGTCTTGGTAAAGCTGTTTTAAGAAGAAGTAAGCCGGGCGCGGTGGCTCATGCCTGTAATCCCAGCACTTTGGGAGGCTGAGGCGGGTGGATCCCCTGAGGTCGGGAGTTCGAGACCATCCTGGTCAACATGGTGAAACCCCATCTCTACTAAAAATACGAAAATTAGCTGGACATGGTGGCAGGTGCCTGTAATCCCAGCTACTCGGGAGGCTGAGGCAGGAGGATCATTTAAACCCAGGAGGCAGAGGTTGCAGTGAGGCGAGTTCACAGGGCTGCACTCCAGCCTGGACTACAGAGTGACTCCCTCTCAAGGAAAGGAAAGAGGAGAGGAGAGGGGAGGGGAGGGAAGGAGGGAAGAATGGAAGGAGGAAAGGAGGGAAGGGAAGGGGAGGGGAGGGGAGCAGAGGGGAGGGGAGCAGAGGGGAGGGGAGGGGAGGGTAGAAGGGAGGAAGGGAAGGGAAGGGAGGGGACAGGGAAGGGAGGGGAGGGAAGAAAGGAAGGGGAGAGGAGGGGAGCAGAGGGGAGGGGCTCCAACCTGCAGCCAGCCCCTGAGCACCCACCTGGGCCCGTCTGTTGCTTCAGATAACTCAGCACCCAGATATTTCTGGAGAGCCGTCTCCACAGCCCAGACACCACCATGAACAACCCAACCGTTTTCTGCTCACTTTGTAAAATTTCCATCCTGCCGCCCCGGGGCCCTGGCGAGGACGAAACCACAGGCGGCTGCCTGTCAGGTCAGAGCAGCCGGTGTCGGTTAGAGGTAATTTCTTGATGAATCACCCGTGCGGCTGGCTCCGAGGCCTGGTCTGCTATCCTCCCTGGGGGCTGCAGGCTGGCCTCGGGCACACACCCGGAATTGCAGCAGAGAGACGGGAAGTTTGCTGGATCCTGAGACCACACAGGTGCAGACAGGATGAGGGTTGGGAGAGGCTGGGCCTGCAAGAGTTTAACAGATGTGGTTTAAACCTGTTTAAACGGGGCGCAGATGCCGACCGGGAGAATGTAAACAGTAAATTCCAGCCCAGTTGTGGTGGCTGACCATGCAATCCCAGCACTTTGGGAGGCCAAGGCAGGAGGATTGCTTGGGGTCACGAGTTTGAGACCAGCCTGGGCAACATAGCAAAACCTCATCTCTACAAAAAAGATGAGTTGGGCATGGTGGCATGCAGCTGTAGTCCCAGCTACTCAAGAGGACCTCCCGAGGCCAGGAGTTTGAGACTAGCCTAGGCAACATAGCAAAACCCCCTGTCTACAAAAAATAAAAATATTACCTGGGTATGTTCATACACACCTGTAGTCCCAGCTACTCGGGAGGCTGAGGCAAGAGCATTGTTTGGGGCCAGGAGTTTGAGACCAGCCTGGGCAACACAGCAAAATCCCTGTCCACCAAAAAATAAAAATATTAATGTGGCACGGTGGCAATCACCTGTAGTCCCAGCTACTCCTGCTTGACGCCAGGAGTTTGAGACCAGCCTGGACAACACAGCAAAACCCCCGTCTACAAAAAATAAAAATATTAACGGGGCACGGTGGCACTCACCTGTAGTCCCAGCTCCTCAGGAGGCTGAGGCAGGATGATTGATTGCTTGAGTCCCTCGTGCCAGCCTGGCCAACACAGCAAGCTTCCATCTCTATAGAACAAGAAACAAAGAAACAATTCCAAGGCAGTCCTATTTCTAGCTCTGCTATTTGATTATTACTTTTTTTTTTTTTTTTGAGACGGAGTTTCGCTCTTGTTACCCAGGCTGGAGTGCAATGGCACGATCTCGGCTCACTGCAACCTCCGGTTCATGGGTTCAGGCAATTCTCCTGCCTCAGCCTCCCGAGTAGCTGGGATTATAGGCACGCACCACAGTGCCCAGATAATTTTTGGATTTTTAAGAGAGACGGGGTTTCACCATGTTGACCAGGGTGGTCTCGATCTTTTGACCTCGTGATCCAACTGCCTCGGCCTCCCAAAGTGCTGGGATTACAGGTGTGAGCCACCGCATCCAGCCCTATTTTTACTTTTTTTTTTTAGAGACAGGGTTTCACCATGTGGGTCAGGCTAGTCTTGAACTCCTGACTTCAGGTGATCTGCCTGCCTCAGCCTCCCAAAGTGCTGGGATGACAGCCGTAAGCCGCTGCGCCTGGCCCCATTTTATCTTATCTTATCTTATCTTATTTTTTGAGATGGAGTCTCGTTCTGCTGTCCTGGCTGGAGTGCAGTGGCGTGATCTTGGCTCACTGCAACCTCCACCTCCTGGGTTCAAGCAGTTCTCCTGCCTCAGCCTCCCACGTAGCTGGGACTACAGATGTGCCCGGCTAATTTTTTGTGTTTTTAGTAGAAACGGGGTTTCACTATGTTGGCCAACCTGGTGTCAAACTCCTGACCTCGTGATCCGCCCACCTCAGCCTCCCAAAGTGCTGGGATTGCCAGTGTGAACCACCAGGCCCCACTTATATTCTCAAAATAAAAATAGTGTTTCTATGACACCCTTCACAGCAGAGCCGAGTAGAACCCCGAGAATCCAGGGTACCCTTTTCCTCCTGCAGCCACGGGTGGCTGAAGGTACCCAGCTGGCCGTGGGGAGCGGCACTGACCCCTGCATAAACCATACACCTCACATGTGCAGGGCAGAGAACTTCACCCTGAAACGGAAACTCTAGGCAATTTTAAAAGCAGTTAGAGGAAGTTCTTTGCACAGCAGTTGGTAAGAAGGTACAGGTCTCCTCAGCAGGAAGAAGCAGGAGGGCGGAGCCGGGGAATGACACAGGAGCTAAAAGCTAGACTTGGATTGTGTGTTTTCTGCTGATAGATGCTTTGGGGGAGACATACCTCAGATGAAAGGGTTAACACCCAGGCTAGTGCTCAGGGGGTACGAGGAATTCACAGGAGGACCTGGGCTGAGGGTTGCTTTGTGGTTTCTGTCCATGGTGGGCCAGTGAGTCTGGTCCTAAGGTTTGTATGTCCTGAAGCTGCCCAGGGCAGCCTCCAGCCCCGTTCTGGGTCTTCTCAGAGTCTCAGTGTCAGCCAGGCATGGTGGCACTTATCTGTCATCCCAGCACTTTGGGAGGCTGAGGCAGGCGGATCACGAGGTCAGGAGTTCGAGACCAGCCTGGTCAATGTGGTGAAACCCCATCTGTACTAAAAATACAAAATTAGCCTGCGTGGTGAGGGGTGATTGTAATGTCAGCTACTCGGGAGGCTGAGGCAGGAGATTCGCAGGAACCCAGGAGGTGAAGGTTGCGGTGAGCCAAGATCATGCCATTGTACTCTACCTTGGCCCACAAGAGTGAAACTTTGTCTGAAAAAAAAAAAAAAAAAAAAAAGGCCGGGCACAGTGGCTCACACCTCTAATCCCAGCACTTTGGAAACCCGAGGGAGGCGGATCACCTGATGTTAAGAGTTTGAGACCAGCCTGGCCAACATGGTCAAACCCCGTCTCTACTAAAAATACAAAAAATTGGCCGGGCACCGTGGCTCACGCCTGTAGTCCCAACACTTTGGAAGGCCTAGGTGGGCGGATCATGAGGTCAGGAGATCAAGACCAGTCTGACCAACATGGTCAAACCCCGTCTTAAAAAAAATAATTAATTAAAAATAAGAATACAAAAAATTAGCTGGGCGTGGTGGCTGGTGCCTGTAATCCCAGCTACTCGGGAGGCTGAGGCAGGAGGATCACTTGAACCCAAGAGGTGGAGGTTGCAGTGAGCCGAGATCACACCACTGCACTCCAGCCTGGGCTACAGAGCAAGACTCCATCAGAAAAGAAAAGGAAGGGAAGGACGGGGGGAAAGAAAAGGACAAAGGCAGAAGTCTCAGGTTAACAGAGCCAGGCTCACCTTGGATGTGAAAGCTGGAGGCACAGCACCTCCACGTGGTACACAGCAGGCAGCCTCTGTAACCCGGCATCCTGAAGACACCCAGACAGCCCATGAGGTGGGCGGCACCCTGGCTTCTTTGCGGTGGGTGGAAATGAGGAACCAGACCTCAAAGCAGTCAGATTCTGCCTGGGACCGCAGAGGGCAAAAGCAAGTATGTTGCAGGTGCAAACAAACTTTCTTTTCTTTTCTTTTTTCTTTTTTTTGAGATTGAGTCTCTGTCACGCAGGCTTGAGGGCAATGGCGTGATCTCAGCTCACTGCAACCTCCCCCTCCCAGGTTCAAGTGATCCTCCTGCCTCAGCCTCCCGAGTAGCTGGGACTACAGGCACCCGCCACAACTGCACCCGGAGAATTTTTGTATTTTTAATAGAGACGGGATTCCACCATGTTGGCCAAGCTGGTCTCGAACTCTTGACCTCACCATCCACCTGCCTTGGCCTCCCAGAATGCTGGGGTTACAGGCATGAGCCACAGCACCAGGCCAAGAAAGTTTCTTTGAGAGTCAGCCTCTGTGACTCTGTAAGTGCTGAACGTCCCACCATCCTCACGGTCCCCATGGGAAAGCCACTGTGCCGTCCCTTGCAGCATGCTCCCTGCATTTCCAAGTGGAAGTGAGGAGCGAAGGAAGGGCTAGGTGGATGCTGACCCTGGGTCCCTGCACCCACGGGGAGTGGCAGGACACTGAGTTCCCGTAAGCCCAGCCCTGGGTCTGGCTGCTCCCAGGGATCCTGGAGCAGCCTGTCTCTGCAGCCCTGTTTCTGGGTGCTCCAGTGATGGGGGTCCTGGAGCAGCCTGTGTCTCTTTGCAGCCATGTTCTGCATGCTCCGGCGATGGGGGTCCTGGAGCAGCCTGTGTCTCTGTGCAGCTGTGTTCTTCATGCTCCAGTGATGGGGGTCCTGGAGCAGCCTGTGTCTCTGTGCAGCCGTGTTCTGGGTGCTCCGTTGATGGGGGTCCTGGAGCAGCCTGTGTCCCTGTGTCCAGCCCTGTTTCTGGGTGCTCTGGTGATGGGGGTCCTGGAGCAGCCTGTTTCTGTGAAGCCCTGTTTCTGGGTGCTCCGGTGATGGGGGTCCTGGAGCAGCCTGTGTCCCTGTGTCCAGCCCTGTTTCTGGGTGCTCTGGTGATGGGGGTCCTGGAGCAGCCTGTGTCTCTGTGTCCAGCCCTGTTTCTGGGTGCTCTGGTGATGGGGGTCCTGGAGCAACCTGTGTCTCTGTGTCCAGCCATGTTCTGGGTGCTCCAGTGATGGGGGTCCTGGAGCAACCTGTCTCTGTGTCAGCCGTGTTTCTGCGTGCTCTGGTGATGGGTGTCCAGGAGCAGCCTGTGAAGCCCTGTTTCTGGGTGATCCGGTAATGGGGGTCCTGGAACAGCCTTTGTCTCTGTGTCCAGCCCTGTTTCTGGGTGCTCCGGTGATGGGGGTCCTGGAGCAGCCTGTGTCTCTGTGTCCAGCCATGTTCTGGGTGCTCCGGTGATGGGAGTCCAGGAGCAGCCTGTCTCTGTCCAGCCGTGTTTCTGGGTGCTTCAGTGATGGGGGTCCAGGAGCAGCCTGTGTAGCCCTGTTTCTGGTGCTCTGGTGATGGAGGTCCTGGAGCAGCCTGTGTCTCTGTGAAGCCATGTTCTGGGTGCTCCTCTGGTGGGTGGTTTTTATTTGTTCTGTGAGCTTTCCTGTGTGAGGCAGAGTGCTTGATATTTACAGAAACTTTGATATTTGGTGGGAGAAAAACAGGGAGGAAAAGGGGAGGGAGGTAGGAAGGGGAAAAAGGGAGGGAAAGAAGGAAGGAGGGAGGGAAAGAGAGGAAAGAAGAAAGGAAGTAAGGAAGGAAAAATGAAGCGAGGAAGGGAAGAAAGAAGGGAGGGAGGGAGGAAGTAAAAGCTGAAGGGAAGGAAGGAGGGAGAAGAAAGAGGAAAGACAGAAGGAAAGAGGGAAGGAAGAAATGAATGAAGGGAGGGAGAGAGGGAAGGAAGGAGGAGAAGATGAAGGAAGGGAGGGAGTAAAACAGGAAAGGAGGGAAGGAGGGAGTAAAACAGGAAAGGAGGGAAGGAGGGAGGAAGGAGAGAGAGGGAGGGAGGAGATGGAGGGAGGGAGGAGGGAGGGAGGTGGTGGAGGGAGGCAGGGAGGGAGGGAGGAGGTGGAGGGAGAGAGGAGGGAGGGAGGTGGTGGAGGGAGGCAGGGAGGGAGGGAGGAGAAGATGGAGGGAGGGAGGGAGGGAGGAGATGAAGGGAGGCAGGGAGGGAGGAAGGAGGAGATGGAGGGAGGGAGGAGGGAGGGAGGGAGGAAAGGAGGAAGAAATCGAGGGAGGGAGGGAGCGGGACGGAGGGCGGGCAGGAGGAGACAGGGAGGCCCGCAGAGCATTTCCACCCCTCGCTCCCAGCCTCAGTGCTCAGGCCCGTCCCTTCCCTCAGCCCTGACCGGACCACGTTCCCTCGCAGGCCCGGGTGGGGACAGTGGAGCCGCCCCCAGGATGCAGCCCCACGCGAACGGCAGCGCGGGCCCCGACAACGCGACGCTGGACATGCTGCGCAACCCGGCCATCGCGGTGGCCCTGCCCGCCGTGTACTCGCTGGTGGCGCTGGTCAGCATCCCAGGGAACCTGTTCTCGCTGTGGGTGCTGTGCCGGCGCATCGGGCCCCGCTCCCCGTCAGTCATCTTCATGATCAACCTGAGCGTCACCGACCTGATGCTGGCCGCGGTGCTCCCGTTCCAGATCTACTACCACTGCAACCGCCACCACTGGGTGTTCGGGGTGCTCCTGTGCAACGTCGTCACGGTGGCCTTCTACGCGAACATGTACTCCAGCATCCTCACCATGACCTTCATCAGCGTGGAGCGCTTCCTGGGGGTCCTGTACCCGCTGAGCTCCAAGCGCTGGAGGCGCCGCCGGTACGCGGTGGCCGCCTGCGCCGGGACCTGGTTGCTGCTGCTGGCCGCGCTCTCTCCGCTGGCGCGCACGGACCTCACCTACCCTGTGCACGCCCTGGGCATCGTGACCTGCTTTGACGTCCTCAAGTGGTCCATGCTGCCCAACCTGGCCATGTGGGCCGTGTTTCTCTTCACCATCTTCATCCTGCTGTTCCTAATCCCCTTCCTGGTCACCGTGGCCTGCTACACGGCCACCATACTGAAGCTGCTGCGCACGGACGAGGCGCACGGCCTGGGGCAGCGGAGGCGCGCGGTGGTCCTGGCCGCAGTGGTCCTGCTGGCCTTCGTCACCTGCTTCGCCCCCAACAACTTCGTGCTCCTGGCGCACATCGTGGGGCGTCTCTTCTACGACAGGAGCTATTACCACGTATACAAGCTCACGCTGTGTCTCAGCTGCCTCAACAACTGCCTGGACCCGTTCGTCTATTACTTCGCGTCCCAGGAATTCCAGCTGCGCCTCCGGGAGTACCTGGGATGCTCCTGGGTGTCCGCAGACCCCCTGGATGCTCGCCCAGAGAGCCTCTTCTCCGCCAGGACCACGTCCGTGCACTCGGAGGTCCGCGCGCGCCCAGAGGAGCCGGAGGGAGCCTCCAGGCCCAGCCTCAAGAGGCAGGAGAGCGAGTTCTGAGTCCTGGGTCGCAGCTTGGAGAGCCGAGGGCGCAGCTTGGAGAGCGGGGGGCGCAGCTTGGAGAGCCAGGAACGCAGCTTGGAGACCCAGGGGAAGCAGCTTATAGAGCCAGGGCTCATGGAGACGCCATGCTCCCCGAGGTTGAGAGAGGGCAGGAGCAGCCTTCCCAGGCACTGTAGAGGCATACGTGGGGAAGAGGAAAGGGTCTCCCGGCTGCGTTCCTTCCAGACAGTGCGCAGGCACGTGGTAAGCCTGGCGCGCGCCCAGAGGGGCCAGAGGGAGCCTCCAGGCCCAATCTCAAGAGGCAGGAGAGCGAGTTCTGAGTCCAGGGGCGCAGCTTGGAGAGCGAGGGGAAGCAGCTTGGAGAGCCGGGGACGCAGCTTGGGGAACCCGGAGCGCAGCTTGGAGAGCCGGGGGAAGCCGCTTGGAGAGCCGGGGACGCAGCTTGGAGAGCCGGGGCGCATGGAGAGGCCATGGTCCCCGTCCCCGAGGTTGAGAGAGGGAAGGTACCTTCTTCCCAGGCACTGCAGACGCCCGGTGCGGAGGGTCTCCAAGCTTCACTTACTGTAGGGAATGAAGCAAAGCGCAGAGTGGCAAGGGGCGATTTGTTCTGCTGCAGAGGGTGGCAGCTTTCGGTGGCTCTGCCTGGCAGTGCTGAGGGACAGCGTGTGACACCATGCCTGGCTAATTTTTGCATTTTTTGCTTTTTTGAGGGGAGCTTCGCTCTTGTTGCCAGGCTGGAGTGCAGCGGCACCATCTCATCTCCCTCCAACCTCCACCTCTTGGGTTCAAGCGATTCTCCTGCCTCAGCCAAAGGACAATGTGTGCCACTATGCCCGGCTAATATATATAAATATGTACATGATATATGTGTGTTATATATGAATACATACATAATCTCACAATATGTATATATTATATATTTTGAGATTATGTATGTATTTATATTATATATTACATGTATTATTATATAATATATATTTTTTGATATTAGGTATATATTTTATATATATAAACATTTTTGAGACAGAGTCTCGCTCTTGTCGCCCAGGCTGGAGTGCAGTGGTGCGATCTCAGCTCACTGCAACCTCTGCCCCCCGGGGTTCAAGCGATTATCCTGTCTCAGCCTCCAGACTAGGTGGGATTACAGGCACCTGCCACCACACCCGATTAATTTCGTATTTTTAGTAGAGATGGGGTTTCTCCATGTTGGCCTGGCTGGCCTGGAACTGCTGACCTTAGGTGATCTGTCCGCCTCACTCTCCCAAAATGCTCGGATGACCAGGCGTGAGCTACCATGCCTGGCTATTTTTTTTTTTTTTTTTTTTTTTAGTGGAGATGGGGTTTCACCACCGGCACCTTGGACCCTCCTTCTAAGTGTGGACATTCCAGCAGCCCCACTGCGACCCCCACTCAGTTTCCGGCTATTGTCACTGGGCGACCTGCAAGCCCTGTTCCCAGCTCCTCTCCTTGCTCACTCTGCCCTTTAGCTGTGGTCTGGGACTTCTCCATTCTGCCCCTGGGGTTCTGGTCTCTGGATCCTGGTGCACCCCAACATTTCAATTTCTGTCACTCAGGGTCACTGTGGTTGCTGTGGCTGTAACTCTTCTTGCAGAGGAACAAGGACAGACTATTTCATTTCTAATGACTCTGGGAGCTCCTGGGATTCCTCCCAGTCAGCAGGTCCCTCCCACCCCCAAGCTGAACTCTGTGATTCTTTCTTTTCTTTTCTTTTCTTTTTTTGAGACGGAGTTTCAGTCTTGTTACCCAGGCTGGAGTGCAATGGCACGATCTCTGCTCACTGCAACCTCCACCTCCTGGGTTCAGGCAATTCTCCTGCCTCAGCCTCCCGAGTACCTGGGACTACAGGTGCACACCACCATGCCCAGCTAATTTTTTTTTAATTTTTAGTAGAGACGGGGTTTCACCATGTTGACCAGGATGGTCTCGATCTCTTGACCTCACAATCCACCTGCCTCGGCCTCCCAAAGTGCTGGGATGACAGGTGTGACTGCACCCGGCTACACTGTTTTTCTATGGCACAGTTGTTCTGACCTGGCTTGGGGTACCCCTGCCTCTGCTTCTGTGACTGCCTGATGGTGGGAAGAAGGTCCCATCAAGCCCCGTGAAATGTGCTCAGGCTTCCCTTAGTCAGGGTGAGGACTTCGGAAGCCCAAAGTGGAAAGGGCTTCACTTGCTCTGTGGGATGGGTTGAGGTGCAGCCTGATTCCAGAGTTGCCCACCTCCTGCCCATTCTCCGGGTCCTCTACCCCACAGAGGGCCTCAGCCGTCCCACATCCATGCAGCATCCGGGGAGCAGGCAACGGACCTGACCCATGAGACCATTTGGGGACTGAAAACCAGACACAGGCATGGACCCCAGGAACCTGCAGGGGTATCAGCCACTGAGGCCCCTATCCCTGCGCTGTGTGGGTGGTGAGCAGAGTATGTCTCAGTCTTTCTTCCTCGACCCCAGACATCCCTGCATCAGCCCCAGGACCTGAGCCGCTTCAGGAAAAAGCCCAGCTCCCACTCACCATGGGGGTTGGAAGGGTATATAGAATTCAATTCCAGGCTCTTCTGGGAGAGAAAGAGGCTTCTGGACGCTGGAAGGGATGAGCTGGCCCTCTGCCCAGGGGCTCCATCGTGGGTGGCTTTCAATGCCCAGCCCCTCCCTTTCTGCACCTGGGGGATGCTGATGGAGGCTGATGCTGATTTTTTGAGGCTGTCTGTTGCTGTCTCTTCCCTGCCATCATCACTATGGAGAGAAAAGAAGGATGGTTTAGCAGTGCAGTGACTGATGTCCCCTCCCCCCCAAAATTAATGTCCCCCATAACATCAGGATGGGACCGTGTTTGAAAACAGGGTCATCACAAATGGATTCAGAATGGGCCCAGTCCAGTGTCCCTATGAGAGAGTGGGAGGAGACAAAGACAGGGGGAGGCCATGTGCAGATGGAGGCAGAGTGGCCTATGAGAGTAATGGGGCTGCAAGCCCATGGATTCTGGAGCCCCGGGAGCTGGGAGGCAGGAAGCCTCCTCCCCTAGACCCTCCTGAGGGAACTGGATACAACTGAAGTGCATTGAACTATGGTACCTCCCAAAACATAAGTTCATATTCTAACCCAAGAACCTGTGAATGAGGCCAAGGCCGGAGTGAAGGGGCCACAAGCCCAGGGATGCTGGAGCCCCCAGGATCCGGGAGAGGCAGGAAGGACCCTCCCCTAGACTCTCCCGAGGGAATTGGATACAATCGAAGTATATTGAACTATGGGACTTCCCAAAAGATATGTTCATGTTCTAACCCAAGAACTTGTGAATGTAGGTGGAGACTGCAGCGATGGCAAGCCGAGGGATGCTGGAGCCCCCGGGAGCCAGGAGAGGCAGGAAGCTTCCTCCCCTAGACCCTCCCAAGGGAACTGGATACAACTGAAGTAGATTGATCTGTGGTTCCCCAAAAAGATATATCCATATTCTGATCCCCAGAACCTGTGAATGAGACCTTATTTGAACAAGCAGTGTTTGCAGATGTTACTAAAGGACATGAAGACGTGATCATCTTGCATTATCTGTGTGGTCCGTAAATCCAATGACAAATGTCCTTCTGAGAGACAGAGAGGACACACAGACTCAGAGAAGGGCACGTGAGAGACAGGCAGAGGCTGCAGTGATGGGGCCACAAGCCCAGGGATGCTGGAGTCCCCAGGAGCTGGAAAGGCAGGAAGGACCCTCTCCTAGACCCTCCCTAGGGAGCACACCCCTAAGACCCCTGTACTTCAGACTTCTGCTCCCCAACACTGCAGGAGAATAAACGTGTGTTAAGTCCTCAGTTTCCGGGAAATTCATTTAAGCAGGCCCAGCAAATGCACACAAACACAGATGTTTAATCCACTCTGGAGCTGTCACGCAGGAAAGTGCAACATGCTGGTTCCCAGAGGGGCCATTTCGGGAGTCCAAGTGTGTCCTGGGCTAGATGTCAGGGAGGGCCGTTTGGCCCCAATCCCCCCAGACGTGGTCACTCAAGTCAGATGAGGGCTCCTGGGGTAATAATGCCCCTGTAATGCTCTTTTTCTTGTTTCTTTTTTTGGAGACAGGGTCTTGCTCTGTGGCCCAGGCTGGAGTGCAGTGGCATGATCTCAGCTCACTGTGACCTCCACCTCCCAGGTTCAAGTGATTCTCCTGCCTCAGCCTCCTGCGTACCTGGGATTACAGGTGTCTGTCACTGTGCCTGGCTAATTTTTTTGTGTGTGTGTATATATATAATTTTTTTTTTGAGATGAAGTCTCACTCTGTCACCCAGGCCTGAGTGCAGTGGTGCAATCTCAGCTGACCGTAACCTCTGCCTCCTGGGTTCAAGCAATTCTCCTGCCTCAGCCTCCTGAGTAGCTGGGATTACAGGCATGTGCCACCATTCCCGGCTAATTTTTGTATTATTAGTAGAGACGGGGTTTCACCATGTTGGTCAGGCTGGTCTTGAACTCCTGAACTCAAGCGATCTGCCCGCCTCGGCCTCCCAAAGGGATTACATGCTCAAGCCACCACGCTTGGCCAGGACCAGGGTTATTTATAAAGTACCAAGAACCGTGGGCCCTCGATGTTACCTTCATAAACTGAGAACCCCATCCCCTCCTTCAAAAGGCTGCATATCACCTTCCCAAGTGCAGAGCTGGAATCACACCGGCGTTCCCGCCTCTGCCCTCTGCCCAACCGTGGTCTCTGGTGGAGGTGAGCAGGGCTGGCGTAGGAGCAGAGCTGGCATAGAACCAGGTCTGCCAGGGCCAGTCCAGCCTGAATGTTCACATGTCTACAGACAAAGAAGCCACTGTCACCAGATGCGGTGGCTCACACCTGTAATCCCAGCACTTTGGGAGGCCGAGGTGGGCAGATCACAAGGTCAAGAGATCGACACCATTCTGGTCAACAAGGTGAAACCCCGTCTCTACTAAAAATTCAAAAAAATTAGCTGGGCTTGGTGGCACATTCCTGCAGTCCCAGCTACTTAGGCGACTGAGGCAGGAGAACCACTCGTACCTGGGAGGCGGAGGTTGCGGTGGGCCGAGATCACGCCAATGCACTCCAGCCTGGATGACAAGAGCGAAACTCCATCTAAAAAATAAAAATTTTAAAAAAAGGTGGCCGGGCACAGTGGCTTACGCCTGCCATCTCAGCACTTTGGGAGGCCGAGGCGGGTGGATCACAAGGTTAAGAGTTCAAGACCATCTTGGTCAACAGGGTGAAACCCCGTCTCTACTAAAAATACAAAAAATTGGCTGGGCATGGTGGCGCGTGCCTGTAATCCCAGCTACTCGGGAGGCTGAGGCAGGAGAATTGCCTGAACCCAGGAGGCGGAGGTTGCGGTGAGCTGAGATCGCACCATTGCTCTCCAACCTGGGTGACAAGAGCGAAACTCCATCTCAAAAATAAATATTAAAAAAAGCCACTGTTGTGAGCTGGTCTACAAGTTACAGGGAGGTGTCCCTGGAAACAGTTCTTCTCTACACATGGGTGAAGGAAAGGCAGACAGCACAGTGATATGGCCACAAGCCCAGGGATGCTGGAGCCCCCAGGAGCTGGGAGAGGCAGGGAGGACGCTCCCCTAGAGTTTCCAGAGAGAACTGGAGGCTGCATGAGAGACCCAGAACTTCCACAGAAGGGGTAACATTGCCCCCTGCTTCTCTAGACGGTCCCAGAGCTGAACCCTAGAAAGCTCATACAGAGACATCAGGACGGAAACCTCTGAGTCAGCAAGGGATGGGTGTGGGCTGTGGGTGTGTCTCCTGCAAAAAAAAAAAAAAAAAGAAAGAAAGAAAACCGTGAAAAACCGCACAGTGACACTCTCACAGTACATGTCAGGATGTCTCTAAAACGGCCTTGTAAAGAAAAATGAGAGCTTGAATCAGAGGAAGCCTCGATAATATCCTTCCTCGGTAATGCATGAGGATGCGGAGCCCCCCACCCAGTTTTTTCCCATTATTAGCATGTGTGAGAAAGCTGAGCCCCCCATCCAGTTTTTTTTCCCATTATTAACATGCGTGCAGACACTTGGCTACAGAGACACACCCCACATTAAGCTGTGAATGTTTCCTGGTGAAAGAAAGAGAGAGAGAGAGAGAAAGAAAGAAAGAGAAAGAAGGAAGGAAAGAAAGAAGGAAGGAAGGAGAGGGAAGGCAAGGAAGGAAGGAAAGAAAGAGAGAGAGAGAGGAAGGAAGGAGAGAAAGCAGAGAAAGGGAGGAAGGGAGGGAGGAAGGGAGGAATGGGAGTTCATTAAAAATTAATTTACACAATCACAAGGTCCCATAATAGGCCGTCTGCAGGCTGAGGAGCAAGGACAGCAAGCCCACATCTCATCTGGAGTCTGATGTCTGAGGGCCAGGAGCCTCCAGCATGGGAGGAAGATGGAGGCTGGGAGGCGAGGCCAGTCTCCCTCTGCACATTTTCTACCTGCTTATACTCTAGCCGAGCTGGCTGCAGATGAGATGGTGCCCATGCAGACTGAGGGTGGTTCTGGCTTTCCCAGCCCCCTGACTCAAATGTTCATTTCCTGTGGCAACCGTGTCACAGACACACCCAGGATTGGTCTTGCTTTGCATCCTTCCATCCCATCTAGAGGACGTTTATTATGAACCATCACCACCAGCGACTGGGTGGGTCACAAATGCCACACATGGCTTGCTCACAGTTCTGGACACTGGAAGTCCCACACCCACGCATGGCAGGGTCAGAGTTTGGCGAGAACCTGCTTCCTGCATCACACACGGCGCCTTCTCACTGCGTCCTCGCAGGCTGGAAGGGGAAAGGGAGCTCTCTGGGGTCCCTTTTATTTTTATTTTTTATTCATTCATTCATTTATTTATTTATTTTTTGAGATGGAGTCTCTCTGTGTTGCTGAGGCTGGAGTGCAGTGATGCAATGTCACCTCACTGCTACCTCCGCCTCCCGGGTTCAAGTGATTCTCTGCCTCAGACCTCCCGAGCAGCTGGGATTACAGGCACCCGCCACCACGCCTGGCTAATTTTTTTTGTATTTTTAGTGGAGACAGGGTTTCACCACGTTGGCCAGGCTGGTCTCAAACTCCCGACCTCAGGTGATCCACCCACCTCGGCCTCAAAAAGTGCTGGGATCACAGGCATGAGGCACCGCACCTGGCCTGTGAGGCTTGCTTTAAAATACTACAGCAATGTCAGGCACAGTGGCTCATGCCTGCTGATGCAGACAGGCGTGGTGGCTCACACCTGTGATCCCATCACTTGGGAGTTCTACCATGTATCTATCTATCATCTATCATCTATCTATCATCTATGTACGTATGTATGTATGTATCTATCTATCTATCATGTATCTATCAATCATGTATCTATCTATCATCTATGTATGTATGTATCTATTTATCTATCATGTATCTATCAATCTATATATCTATTTATGTATCATCTATCTATGTATCTATCTATCATGTATCTATCCATCATGTATCTATCTGTCATCTATCTATCTATCATCTATGTATGTATGTATGTATGTATCTATCTATCTAGCATGTATCTATCAATCTATGTATCTATCATGTCATCTATCATCTATCATCTATGTATGTATCTATCATCTATGTATGTATGTATGTATGTATCTATCGATCATGTATCTATGTATCTATCTATCATCTATCTATGTATCTATCATCTATCTATGTATCTATGTATCTATCATTTATCTATCATCTATGTATCTATCATCTATCTAATTCTATCTACCTACCTATCTATGTATGTCTCTATCAATCAATCTATGTATCTGTCATCTATCTATCTATCTATCTATCTACCTACCTATCATCTACCTGATTCTACCTACCTATGTATCTATCAATGTATCTATCATCTATCTGTGTATCTATCATCTATGTATGTATGTATGTATGTATGTATGTATCTATCTATCATCTATCATCTATGTATGTATGTATGTATCTATCTATCATCTATGTATGTATGTATCTATCAATCATGTATCTATCATCTATGTATGTATGTATCATGTATCTATCAATCATGTATCTATAATCTATCATCTATATATGTATGTATGTATCTATCTATCATGTGTCTATCAATCATGTATCTATCATCTATGTATGCATGTATGTATCTATCATGTATCTATCATGTCATCTATCATCTATGTATGTATGTATCTATGTATCATGTATCTATCAATCTATGTATCTATCATGTCATCTATCATCTATCTATGTATCTATCATCTATGTATGTATGTATGTATCTATCAATATATGTATCTACATCTATCAATGTATCTATCATCTATGTATGTATGTATCTATCTGTCATGTATCTATCAATCTATATCTCTATCTATGTATCTGTCTATCTATGTGTCTGTCTACCTATCTATCTATCTATCATGTCATCTATCTATCATCTGTGTATGGTATCTATCTATCTATCTATCATGTATCTATCAATCTATGTATCTATCTATGTCATCTATCTATCATCTATTTATTATCTATGTCTCTATGTATCTATCATGTATCTATCAATCTATATATTTATGTATCATCTATCTATATATCTATCTATCATCTATTTATTATCTATGTCTCTATGTATCTATCATGTATCTATCAATCTATATATTTATGTATCATCTATCTATATATCTATCTATCATCTATTTATCTATCATCTATCTATGTATCTATCATCTATCTATGTATCTATCTATCATGTATCTATGTATCTATCATTTATCTATCATCTATCTATGTATCTATCATCTATCTGATTCTACCTACATACCTATCTATGTATCTCTATCAGTCAATCTATCTATGTATCTATCTTTCTATCTATCATCTACCAGATTCTACCTACCTACCTACCTATGTATCTATCAATCTATCATATATCAATCTATCTATCATCTATCTGTGTATCTATCATCTATCTATATCTATGTGTCTATCTGTCTTTTTATGTATCTATCATCTGTGTCTATCATCTGTGTCTATCTGTCTATCGATCTATCATCTATGTATCTATCATCTATCCGATTCTTTCTATCTATCTGTGTCTATCTCTCTATGTATGTATCTATGTATCTAAGTATCTATCTATCATCTATGTCCATCTATCTACCTATCTATCTATCTATCTATCTATCTATCTATCTATCTATCTATCTATGTATCATCCATCTGATTCTATCTATCATCTATCTATCTATCTATCTATCTATCTATCTATCTATCTATCTATCTATCGTTTCTTTTCTTTCTTTGTAGTTTAGATGGAGTTTTGCTCTGTCACCCAGGCTGGAGTGCAGTGGTGTGATCTCAGCTCACTGTAACCTCCGCCTCCTGGGTTCAAGAGATTCTCCTGCCTCAGCCTCCTGAGTAGCTGTGATTACAGGGGCACACCACCATGCCCGGCTAATTTTTGTATTTTTATTAGAGATGGGGTTTCACCATGTTGGTCAGGCTGGTCTTGAACTCCTGACCTCATGATCCACCCGCCTCAGCTTCGCAAACTGCTGGGATTACCGGCGTTAGCCACCGCACCCAGCCATGCTTATCTATCTATGTATTTATTTATGTATCCATGTATCTATCATTTATCTATCCGTCTATCATCTATTTATCTATCATCTATCCATCATCTATCTTCTATTATCTATCCATCTATTATCTATCATTCATCAATCCATATATCTATCATGTATCTATCATCTATCCCTCTATCATCTATCTATCATCTATCTATCCATCTTTCATTTGTTTATCATCTATCTACTCATCAACTATACTCTATTATCTATCTATCCATCTATTATCTATCATTCATCTATGTATCCATATATCTATATATCATCTATCTATCCATCATCTACTATTATCTATCCATTATATATCATTCATCTATGTGTACATCTATCTATATCTATCCATGTATCATCTATGTATCCATCATCTATCTATCCATCTATCATCTACCTATCCATCTATCTATCCATCATCTATCTATCCATTTATCATCTATCTATCCATCTATTATCTATGTATTCATCTACCCATCTATCTATCTCTCTATAGCTTTGTGCATATGACATTGGATCTCAACCAAGAGCAGTCCCCCTCCCCCATGGGGAACACTGTTCAGTGTCTGCGCTCATCTTTGGTGTCCCTACGGGGTGGGGGTGAGTGCTCCTGGCACCTGGTGGGTGGAGCCCACAAATGCTGCTGAATACCCTCCAGTACCCAGGGTGGCCCACAGCAAAGAATCCTCCAGCCCCAAACGTCAGCAGTGCTGAGGCTGTGAGACCTGCGTCTAATGGGAGAAGGGGGCCTGAGGGCAGATACCACTTACACCTTATATATAAAACTTCTTTATATATATATATATATATATATATATATATATATAAAACTTCTTTATATATATATATATATAAAACTTCTTTATATATATATATAAAACTTCTTTATATATATATATATATAAAACTTCTTTATATATATATATATAAAACTTCTTTATATATATATCTTCCTTTTTATATGTTCTATATATAATTAATAATTAGCTCCTATATATACATATGGAAGTTATATATATCTACATATATTTATATGTATACATTATATATTTATGTTAGATATGTATTTATGTATATATGTATATTAAAAATGGTATATATAATGCATATATATGAGAATATATAATGCATATTTATGATGGAATATATATATAATGTATACTGGAATATATATAAGGTATATACATAATGGAATATATATAAATTACATATATTTATATATAATGAAATATATAATGCATATTTATAATAGAATACATAATATATAAACATAATGAATATATAAGGTGTATATATATAATTGAATATATAATGTATATATATGTTGAAATATATATAAAGTGTATATATAATAGAATATATATAACATATATAATGGAACATATAATGCATATTTATAAGGGAATATATAATACATAAACATAATGGAATATATAAGGTATATATAACTGAATATATATAATATATATAGAAATATATATAAAGTATATATATTGAAATATATATAAGGTGTACATATATAATGTAATATGTAATGCATATTTATCATGGAATATACATAATGTATATAGAATGGAATATATATAAGGTATATATAATAGAATATATATAACATATATATGAAGAAATAAATAATGCATATTTATAATGGAATATATGTAATATATTAAGGTGTATATATAATGGATATATATAACATATAATGAATATATAATGCATATTTATAATGAAATATATATAATGGAATACATATAAGGTGTATATATCGTGGAATATGTATAACATATATTTAGAGATATAATAGAATATATAATGCATATTTATAATGAAATATATAATGTATATACAATGGAATATATATATAAGATGTATATATAATGAAATATATAGGTCGGGCGCGGTGGGTCAAGCCTGTAATCCCAGCACTTTGGGAGGCCGAGATGGGTGGATCACAAGGTCAAGAGATCAAGACCATCATGGTCAAAATGGTGAAACCCCGTCTCTACTAAAGATACAAAAAATTAATTAGCTGGGCATGGTGGCGCGTGCCTGTAATCCCAGCTACTCAGGAGGCTGAGGCAGGAGAATTGCCTGAACCCAGGAGGCGGAGGTTGCAGTGAGCCGAGATCACGCCATTGAACTCCAGCCTGGGTAACAAGAGCAAAACTCCGTCTCAAAAAAAAAAAAAAAAGAAAGAAAGAAATACATATAACATATATGTTTATATACGTAATGGAGTATGTAATGCATATTTGTAATACAGTATATATAATGTATACATATAATGAAATATATATATATAAGGTGTATATATAATGGAATATATATAACACATTTATATACATAATGGAATATGTAATGCATTTTTATAATGGAATATATAATATATATAATGAATATATATAAGGTGTATATATAATGCAATATATTTAACATATATATAATAGAATACATATATGTATTATATGTATATATATATTAGTTCTGTCCCTCTAGAGAACCATCGCTAATACACCCTGTATGGTGGAAGATTGCAATGGTGAATTTTTTTTTTTTTTTTTGACGGACTCTCGCTGTGTCTCCCAGGCTCCAGTGCAGTGGCACGATCTCGGCTCACCGCGACCTGCACCTCCCGGGTTCAAGCGATTCCCCTGCCTCAGCCTCCTGAATAGCTGGGATATGAGGTATGCACCACCATGCTCTCAGCTACTCAGGGAAGCTGAGGCAGGAGAATCGCTTGAACCCGGGAGGCAGAGGTTGCAGTGAGCTGAGATCAGGCCACTGCAACACAGGGAGACTCCATCTCAAAATAAATTAAAAAAATAAATAATTAGAAAACAAGGAAAGAAACAAAACTCGCCTACACGGAGTTTATCTTATATGCACTACGGTCTGTGAAGCTGTGGTTCCTTCTATTGCTTCAAAATGAAGAAACTTACTCCTGCAAAAATCTGAAATCACAATGTATGTGCTGCTGTTTAAAAAAAAATTGTTTTTCAAAAACTTACCATATTTAAAAAGAGACATCACACGGTTTCCATGGTTTTTTTCTCCCATCGATCCGACCCTTCTGTGACTTCTGTCAGTTCGGTTCTTCGTTTTCCCCAGAATGTGCTGGACATGATGGGATTTTCACAGTTCGCAAAATTAACTGTATAATTATTTTCTGTGGATAGACATGACTGCAATATGATCTGGGTACATTATTATTATTACTATTATTTTATTTTACCTTGGACTATTATGCCCACATGATTATTTCTAACATTTTATTTCACAGTCTTTTGCGTCACAGAGGCTGGTAAACCGTACCCCGAGTCTCCCCAGCACACTGGGTGTGCACCCAGCAGGCGGGTGTTAAACCTCCTGGGGTTTAAGAAAAAAATCCTCGCACAGCTCACGGGCGCCCCCTGCAGCCTGCGGCGCGCCAGGGACCCGCCGACCTGGACGTGGAGTCTGTTTAGAGGGTGAAGGCACAGCCGACACCAGGGCGCCCCGGACCTCACAGCGCCCACCGTGCGCCCACAGGGAGTCCCCACGCCGCACCCATCACCACGCCCCGAGGGGACCCCCTTCTTCACATCCCTCCCAGGATGCCCGCGGGGACCCCAATATCCACGCCCCTCCCACCTGGCCCGACGGGAACCCCATATCCACGACCCTCCGACCTGGCCCGAGGGGACCCCCTTCTCCACGCCCCTCCCACCATGCCCGCGGGGACTCCCATCTCCACGCCCCTCCCACATGTCCCGACGGGCCCCCATCTCCATGCCCCTCCCACCTAGCCCGAGGGGACTCCCATCTCCACAGCCCTCCCGCCTGGCCCAAGGGGACCCCCTTCTCCACGCCCCTCACACCTGGCCCGAGTGGACCCGCTTCTCCACGCACCTCACACCTGGCCCGAGGGGACCCCCATCCCCACACCCCTCCCACCATGCCCGCTGGAACTCCCATCTCCACGCCCCTCCCACATGTCCCGAGGGGACCCCCATATCCAGGCCCCTCCCACCTGGCCCGACGGGACCCCCATATGCACGCCCCTCCCACCAGGCCCGATGAAAGCCCGTCTCCACGCCCCTCCCACCTGGCCCGAGGCGACCCACATCTCCACGCCCCTCCCACCTGGCCCGACGGAACCCCCATCTCCACGACCCTCCCACCTGGCCCGAGAGGACCCCCTTATCGACGCCCCTCCCACTTGGCCCCACGGAACCGCCATCTCCACGCCCCTCCCACCTTGCCCGAGGGGACCTCCATCTCCACGCCCCTCCCACCTGGCCCGAGGGGACCCCCTTCACGCCCCTCCCACCATGCCTGCGTGGACTCCCCATCTATGCGCCACTCCAACCTGGATGGGGAAGGGGAGAGTGACCCAGGACCCCCGAGGGATGGGGGTGGGAAAGTAACCAGAGCCCCCTAAGGACGCGGGACGGGAGAGTAACCCGGGACCCCCAACCCCACGCCACTCGCACCTGGCTTAGAGGGCGCCCCCAACTCCAGGACACCCTCCCCTGGCCGTCGGGGAACCCCCATTTCCTCCACATTCTCAGACGTGGTGCTCACAAGACCCCCATGACAGAGCCCGGACCCCTGTGCGGATAAGAAACCCCCAGCCCCACAGCTGCCCGGTACTGCAGCCACGGGAACCCCAGCATTTCCATGATCCACGTGGCGCTTTCAAGAAACCCCAAATATCCACTCCCGCCTTTCCTCCCAAGGGAACCCCGAAACCTGCGCGTCCAGACAGAATGTCAGCCTCCGCTGGGCGGGCGGGACGAGCGCCAGGGGCGGGGACAGGGCCCAGAAACGGGGCTGGGGCGGAGTTGCGTGGCTTGGGCGTGACCTCGCGGGAGGTCAATGAAGGCATGGTCTGGGCGGGGCCTCGCAGGAGGTCCATGGAGGCGTGGTCTAGGCGTGACCTCGAAGGAGGTCGATGGAGGCGTGGTCTGGGCGTGGCCTCGCGGAACGTCCGGGAAGGCGTGGCCTGGGCGTGGCCTCGCGGGACGTCTCTGGAGGAGTGCTCTGGGCGAGGCCTCGTGGGAGGTCGAGGGAGAGGCTATCTAAGAGTGTCCTCGCGGGAGGCCGATGGAGGCGTGGTCTGGGCCTGGCGTCATAGGAGGTGGAAGGCGCCGGGGCTTGGCCGAGATGTCGCGAGAGGTCGATGGAGGCGTACTCTGGGCGTGGCCTAGAGGCGAGGTCGCTGGCGGCGGGGCTTGGGCGTGACCTTGCGGGAGGTCGATGGAGGCGTGCTCTGGGCGTGGCCTCGCGGAGGCGGAACTCCGGCCGCGATATTTCCCGAGCCGCATTGCTCACGCCGCCGGTTCCAGGGTCAAGTCTGCGGCCTCCCGGCCCTTGGCGTGGACGCCGTGGTGCTGTTCCCGGTTATCGGGAAGCTGCTACACAAACGCGTGGTGCTGGCCAGCGCCTCTCCAAGCCGCCGGGAGATCCTCAGCAACGCGGTGCGGCCTGGGTCTGGGCGAGGCGTGGGACCGGCGACGGAGGGGCCCAACCAGCTGGGCCCAGCGACTCAGGACCCCTATGGATGGGGTAGGGGAGACTGACCGGGACCCCTATGGATGGGGGAGGGGAGAGTGACCCGGGACCCCCAGGGATGGGGGAGGGGAGAGTGACCCGGGACCCCTAGGGATGAGGGAGGGGGGAGAGTGACCCGGGACCCCTAGGGATGAGGGAGGGGAGAGCGACCAGGGACCCCTAGGGATAGGGGAGGGGAGACTGACCTGGGACCCTTTGGGATGGGGGAAGGGAGACTGACCAGGGACCCCTAGGGATGAGGGAGGGGAGAGTGACCCGGCCCCCCTTAGGGATGGGGGAGGAGAGAGACCCGGGACCCCTAGGGATAAGGGAGGGGAGAGCGACCCTGGACCTGCAGGGGTGGGGGAGGGGAGACTGACTTGGAACCCATAGGGATAGGGGGTGAGAGTGACCCAGGACTCCTAGGGATGTGGGAGAGAAGAGGGACTTAAGTCTTGTAGGGATAGAGTGGGTCCTAGTGGCTGAAGGTTGGCTTTGCAGGTGGCCTGTGGGAAGTGTTTCCTGGAACCGTGGGTGGCGGAGATTTGACTGTGGGTGGTAGGCGCCTAGGCAGTGGGTGTCTGCTTCTTCTGGAAGCCTGATCACATGGAGGAGAGCACTGGAGGGGAGAAGACTGATTTGTTCCCGGTAGCCCTGCTTATTTTGGAGGGCTTCCACCCATCTCCTGTTGAAACATCTACTTTTCATTCATAGAGCTATGAGAAAGCACAGCTTAGGTTTCAGTGGTTTTCAGTTAGAACAAAATGGCAAAAAGAAAAAGGAAAAAACTTGAAAACATTACTTTGAAGGCTTGTAGCCAGAAGAATTAGAATTGAATTCAAACTGGAGAAAATAATAAAAACCAAAATCCACTAGACAAGACCAGAATCTAAGTGTGACAACAGGCTTTGAAACATAATTTTTCTTTTTCCAGTTTTTTTCAGTTTTATTGAAAGAATAATTATGGAAAGACTGCTTTGCTTTATTTTTATTTTATTCACTTTATTTATTTATTTAGACACGGAGTTTTGCTCTTGTCGCCCGGGCTGGAGTGCAGTGGTGCCATCTCGGCTCACTGCAACCTCCACCTCCCGGGTTCAAGCAGTTCTCCTCAGCCTCCTGAGGCTGGCGCTATTACAGGTATGCACCAATATGCCCGGCTAACTTTGTATTTTTGGAGAGACGGGGGTTTCTCCATATTGCTTAGTCTGGTCTTGAACTCCCAACCTCAGGTGATCTGCTCGACTCGGCCTCCCAAAGTGCTGGGATAACAGGTCTGAGCCACCACACCCAGCCAAGAATAAATTAATTTTTACATAGGCCCTTTAAATTGGCTTTGATGGAACTTTGTTCCACACAAGGAATCTAAGGTAGGACCTTTTTTTATTTGAGACGGAGTCTCACTCTGTCGCCCAGGCTGGAGTGCCGTGGCGCAATCTCAGGTCACTGCAACCTCCGCCCCCCGCCCCCCCCCCATCGCCCTCCTGGCTTCAAGTGATTCTCTGCCTCAGCATCCCAAGTAGCTGGGATTACAGGTGCCTGCTACTGCACCCAGCCAAGTTTTGTAATTTTTAGTAGAGACGGGGTTTCAACATCTTGGCCAGAGGCTGGTCTTGAACTCCTGACCAGCAGTTCAAGACCAGGCTGGCCAAGATGTTGAAACCCCGTCTCTACCAAAAATATAAAAACTAGCCGGTCGTGGTGGCGTGCATCTGTAATCCCAGCTACTCAGGAGGCAGGAGAATCACTTGAACCTGGGAGGAAGAGGTTGCGCTGAGCCAAGATCACACCATTTCACTCCAGCCTGGACAAAAGAGTGACACTCAGCCTCAAAAAGAAAAACAAAAAAAAATCTGTTTGCTTTAGTAACAGGACACAACAGGAAAAACTGGTTATTTTGCCAAGGCTTTGGCTGGAATGGTGTGCACCCCTCTAAAAAATCAAACTTGAGGCCGGGCGTGGTGGCGTAATCCCAGCACTTTGGGAGGCCGAGGCGGGTGGATCACGAGGTCAAGAGATCGAGACCATCCAGGTCAACATGGTGAAACCCCGTCTCTACTAAAGAAACAAAAAATTAGCTGGGCGTGGTGGCGTGTGCCTGTAATCCCAGCTACTCGGGAGGCTGAGGCAGGAGAATTGCCTGAACCCGGGAGGTGGAGGTTGCAGTGAGCCGAGATCACGCCATTGCACTCCAGCCTGGGTAACAAGAGTGAAATTCCGTATAAAATAAATAAATAAATAAATAAATAAATAAATAAATAAAACCACCTTTTAAAGAGGATCAGGCCAGTCAATGGGGCTCCCCATCCCAGCATTTTGGGAGGTCGAAGCAGGTGGATCACCTGAGTTCAGGAGTTCAAGACCAGCCTGTCCAACATGTGGAAACCCCATCTCTACTAAAAACACAAAGATTAGCTGGGTGTGGTGGTGGGCACCTGTATTCCCAGCTCCTTGGGAGGCTGAGGCAGGAGAATCACTTGAACCTGGGAGGTGGAGGTTGCAGTGAGCTGAGATCACATCATTGCACTCCAGCCTGGGCAACAGAGCGAGACTCCATTATCAAAAAAATAAAAATATATAAAAATAAAAAGTAGGCCAGGCGCCTGTAATCCCAGCACTTTGGGATGCCAAGGCGGGTGGATCATGAGGTCAAGAGATCGAGACCATCCTGGTCAACATAGTGAAATGCCGACTCTACTAAAAATAGAAAAATTAGCTGGGCATGGTGATGCGCAACTGTAGTCTCAGCTACTCAGGACATTGAGGCAGGAGAATTGCCTGAACCCAGGAGGCAGAGGTTGCGGTGAGCCGATATCGCACCACTGAGCTGCAGCCTGGGTAACGAGCAAAACTCCATCTCAAAAAAAAAATTTACACTTCTGCGGCTCTCCTGACACAGGCCTACTTCCTGTTCTTCCTCTGTGCAGTACACACTTCCTTTGTTTCTTCTGTGCAGGACACATTTCCTGTTTCTCTCCTGCAGGCAGACGTACTTCCTGATCTTCCTCTGTGCAAGACACATTCCCTGTGTTTCTCCTGTGTAGGACACACTTCCTGTTACCCTCCTGAGACAGACATACTTTCTGTTCTTTCTCTGTGCAGGACACACTTCCTTTGTTTCTCCTGTGTAGGACACACTTCTGTTACCCTCCTGAGACAGAGGTACTTACTGTTCTGCCTCTGTTCAGGACACAGTTCCTGTGTTTCTCCTGTGCAGGACACACTTCCTGTTGCTCTCCTGAGACAGACCTACTTCCTGTTCTTTCTGTGCAGGACGCACTTCCTGTCTTTCTCCTGTGAAGTACACACTTCCTGTTTCTCTCCTGAGACAGACGTACTTACTGTTCTTCCTTTGTGCAGGACCCAATTCCGGTGTTTCTCCTGCGCAAGACATTCTGTTTCTCTCCTGAGACAGACGTACCTCCTGTTCTTCCTCAGTGCAAAAAACACTTCTTGTGTTTCTCCTATGCAGGGCACACCTTCTCTCACTCTCCCAAGACAGACGTACTTCCTATTCTTCCTCTGTGCAGGACACACTTCCTGTGTTTCTCCTGTGCAGGATACACTTCTTTTTGCTCTCCGGAGACAGACCTACTGCCTGTATTCCTCTGTGCAGGACACACTTCCTGTGTTTCTCCTGTGCAGGACAAACTTTCTGTTGCTCTCCTGAGACAGACATACTTTCTGTTCTTCCTCTGTGCAGGACACACTTTCTGTGTTTCTCCAGTGCAGGACACACTCTCTTTTGCTTTCAGGAAACAGACCTACTTCCTGTTATTACTCTGTGCAGGACACACTTCCTGTGTTTCTCCTGTGCAGGACACACTTCGTTTTACTCTCCTGAGACAGACGTACTTCCTGTTTTTCCTCTGTTCAGAACACTTCCTTTTTCCTGTGCAGGACACACTTCCTGTCACTCTCCCGAGACAGACGTACTTTCTGTACTTCCTTTGTGCAGGACAGACTTCCTGTATTTCTCCTGTGTAGGACACACTTCCTGTTGCTTTCCTCAGACAGACCTACTTCCTGTTCTTTTGCTGTGCAAGACACACTTCCTGTGTATCTCCTGTGCAGGACACACTTCCTGTTTCTCTCCTGAGATAGAGGTACTTCCCTTTCTTCCTCTGTGCAGGACACACTTCCTGTGTTCCTCCTGCACAAGATGTACTTCCTGTTGCTGTCCTGAGACAGACGTACCTCCTGTTCTTCCTCAATGCAAAAAACACTTCCTGTCATTCTCCCAAGACAGCCGTACTTCCTATTCTTCCTCTGTACAGGACACACTTTCTGTGATTCTCCTGTGCAGTATAAACTTACTTTTGCTCTCCAGAGACAGACCTACTTTCTGTATTCCTCTGTGCAGGACACACTTCCTGTGTTTATCCTGTGCAGGAAACACTTCCTGTTGCTCTCCTGAGACAGACCTACTTCCTGTTCTTCCTCTGTGCAGGACACACTTCCTGTGTTTCTCCTATGCAGGACACACTTTCTGTTGGTCTCCTGAGACAGATGTACTTGCAGTTCTACCTATGTGCAGGACAAACTTCCTGTGTTTCTTCTATGAAGGACACACTTCCTGTTGCTCTCCTGAAACAGACGTACTTCCTGTTCTTCATCTGCAGGACACACTTCCTATGTTTCTCCTGTGCAGGACACACTTCCCCTTACTGTCCTGAGACAGACATAGCCTCTGTTCTTCCTCTGTGCAGGAAACACCTCCTGTGTTTCTCCTGTGCAGGACACACTTCCTGTCACTCTCCCGAGACAGATGTACTTCCTGTTCTTCCTCTGTGCAGGACACACTTCCTGTGTTTATCCAGTGCAGGACACACTTCCTGTTGCTCTCCTGAAACAGACGTACTTCCTGTTCTTCCTCTCTGCAGGACATACTTCCGGTGTTTCTCTTGTGCAGGACACACTTCCTGTGTTTCTCCTGTGCAGGGCACACTTTCTGTTTCTCTCCTGAGACAGGCGTACTTGCTGTTCTCCCTATGTGCAGGACAAAATTCCTGTGTTTCTCCTGTGAAGGATACACTTCCTGTTGCTCTCATGGGACAGACTTACTTCCTATTTTTTTCTCTGTGCAGGACACACTTTCTGTGTTTCTCCTGTGCAGGGCACACTTTCTATTTCTCTCCTGAGACAGGCATACTTGCTGTTCTCCCTATGTGCAGGACAAACTTCCTGTGTTTCTCCTGTGAAGGACACACTTCCTGCTGCTCTCATGGGACAGACATACTTCCTATTTTTTTCCTCTGTGCAGGACACATTTCCTGTGTTTCTCCTGTGCAGGACAAACGTCCTGTTGCTCTCCAGAGACAGACCTACTTTCTGTATTCCTCTTTGCAGGACACACTTTCTGTGTTTCTCCTATGCAGGACAAACTTCCTGTTGCTGTCCTGAGACACACCTACTTTCTGTTCTTCCTCTGTGCAGACACACTTCCTGATTTTCTCCTGTGTGGGAAACACTTCCTCTTGCTCTCTTGAGACAGACCTACTTCCTGTTCTTCCTCTTTGCAGGACACACTTCCTTTTGCTCTCCAGAGACAGACATAATTTGTGTTCTTCTGCTGTGCAGAGCGCACTTCCTGTGTTACTGCTGTGCAGGACACACTTCTGATTTCTCTTCTGAGACAGACATACTTCCTGTGTTTTTTTGGGTAGGACACACTTCCTGTTGCTCTCCTCACACAGACCTACTTTCTGTTCTTCCTCTATGCAAGACACACTTCCTGTGTTTCTCCTGTGCAGGGCACACTCTCTGTTGCTCTCCTGAGACCTACTTCGTGTACTTTCTCCTGTGCAGGACACACTTCCTGTGTCTCTCGTGAGACAGATGTACTTCCTGTTTTTTCTCTGTGCAGGCCACACTTCCTGCGTTTCTCCTGTGCAGGACACACTTCCTGTTGCCCTTCTGAAACAGACCTACTTTCTGTTTTTCCTCTGTGCAGGACAGACTTCCTGTATTTCTCCTCTGCAGGACACACTTCCTGTTGCTCTACGGAGACAGACGTACTTCCTGTTCTTCCTCTGTCCTGGAAACACTTCTTGTGTTTCTATTGTGCAGGACACTCTTCCTGTTCCTCTTCTCACACAGACATTCTTTTTTCTTTTCTTTGTGCAAGACACGCTTCCTGTGTTTCTCCTGTGCAGGGTACACTTCCTGTTGCTCTCCTGAGACAGACCTACTTTGTGTACTTCCTCTGTGCAGGACAGAATTCCTGTGTTTCTCCTGTGAAGGACAGACTTCCTCATGCTCTCCTAAGACAGACATACTTTGTTTTTTCTCTGTGCAGGACAAACTTCCTTTGTTTCTCCTGTGCAGGACACACTTCCTGTTGCTCTCCTGAGACAGACGTACTTCCTGTTCTTCCTCTGTGCAGGACACACTTCCTGTGTTTCTCCTGTGCAGGACACACTTCCTGTTGCTCTTCAGAGACAGACCTACTTCCTGTACTTCCTCTGTGCAGTATAGACTTCCTTTCTTTCTCCGTTGCAGGACACACTTCCTGTTACTCTCCTGAGACTGATCTACTTCCTGTTCTTCCTCTGTGCAAGACACACATCCTTTGGCTCTCCTAAGACAGATGTATTTTTTGTTCTTCCTCTGTGCAGGACACACTTCCTGTGTTTCTCCTGTGCAGGACACACTTCCTGTATCTCTCCTGACACAGGCCTACTTTCTGTTCTTCCTCTATGCAAGACACACTTTCTGTGTTTCTCCTGGGAAGGACACACTTCCTATCACTCTCCTGAGACAGACATACTTCCTGTGCTTCCTCCATGCAGGACACACTTCCTGTGTTTCTCCTGTGCATGACACACTTTCTTTGGCTCTCTTGAGGAATACTACTTTCTGTTCTTCCTCTTTGCAAGACATATGTCCTGTGTTGCTCCTGTGTAAGACACAACTTTCTGTTACCTCCTGAGACAGAGGTACTTCCTGTTCTTCCTCTGTGCAGGACACACTTCTTGTGTTTCTCCCGTGGAGCACACACTTCCTGTTGCTCTCTTGAGACAGACCTACTTCCTCATCTTTGTGCAGGACACACTTCCTGTGTTTCTCCCGTGGAGCACACACTTCCTGTTGCTCTCCTGAGACAGACCTACTTTCTGTTCTTCCTCTGTGCAGGACACACTTCCTGTTTATCTCCTGAGGCAGACATACTTCCTGTTCTTCCTCTATGAAGGACACACTTCCTGTGTTTCTCCTGTGCAGGACACACTTTCTGTTGCTCTCCTGAGACAGACATACTTACTCTTCTTCCTCTGTTCAGTACACAGTTCCTGTGCTTCTCCATTGCAGGACACACTTCCTGTTGCTCTCCTGAGTCAGACCTACTTTCTGTTCTTCCTCTGTGCAGGATGCACTTCCTGTGTTTCTCCTCTGCAGGACACACTTTCTGTTGCTCTCCTGAGACAGACATACTTACTCTTCTTCCTCTGTTCAGTACACAGTTCCTGTGCTTCTCCATTGCAGGACACACTTCCTGTTGCTCTTCTGAGACAGACCTACTTCCTTTACTTCCTCTGTACAGGACCCACTTCCTGTCCCTCCCCTGAGACAGAGCTACTTCCTGTTCTTCCTCTGTGTAGGACACACTTCCTGTGTTTCTCCTCAGCAGGACACACTTCCTGTTGCTCTCCTGACACAGACGTACTTCCTGTTTTTCCTCTGTGCAGGACTCACTTCCTGTGTTTCTCCTGTGCAGGACATGTTCCTGTTGCTGTCCTGAGACAGACATACTTCCTTTTTTTTCCTGTGCTAGACACACTTCCTGTCACTCTCCTAAGACAGACATATTCCTACCCTGTGCAAGACAGACATATTTTCTATTCCTCCCCTGTGCAAGACACAGTTTCTGCTTTTGTTCTGAGAAGGACACTGCTCTTCTTTCAGCTCTGTGAATGACATACTTTCTGTGCCTCTCCTAGGCAGCACACACTTTCTGTTGCCCATCTCTGCAGGACACATTTGCTGTTTCTTTTCTGTGCAGAACACACTTCTTGTGTCTCCCCTGTACAGGACACATCTCCCGTTTATCTTCTATGCAGGACACAATTTTTGTTCCTACCCTGTGTGGGACATACTTCCTGTGTCTCCTTTAAGCAGGACAGACTTACTTTTCTTCTCTTGTGAAGCACACACTTTCTGTTCTTCCCCTGTGCAGGCCACATTTCTCACTAATCTAATGTTGACACACTTCCAGTTCCTGCCCTGTGCGGGACTTATTTCCTGTGTCTCTTCTTTGCAGCACACACTTTCTATTGCCATGGAGGCATGGTCTGGGCGTGGCCTCGCGAGAGGTCCATGGAGGCGTGGCTTAGACGAGACTTTGCGGGAGGTCTAGGCAGGCGTGGTATGGGTGTGGCCTCATGGGGGGGGTCGACAGCGACGCGGCTTGGGCAAGAAGTCGCGGGAGGTCGATGCTATCGTGTTCTGGAAGTGGCCTAGAGACGACGTCGATGGCTAGTGGCTTGGGCGTGACCTTGTAGGAGGTCAATGGGGGCGTGGCTTGGGCGAGACTTCGCGGGAGGTCCATGGAGGCGTGGTCTGCGTGTGGCCTCGCGGGAGGTCGATGGAGGCGTGGTCTGGGCGTGGCCTCTCGGAGGCGGAACTCCGTCCCCGGTATTTCCGGAGCCGCGATGCTCACGCCTTCGACTCCGGGGTCAAGTCTGCGGTCTCCCGGCTGGTGGGAAGGCCATGGTGCTGTTCCCGGTTTTCGGGAAGCTGCAAAACAAATGCATGGTGCCTGCCAGCGCCTCTCCACGCCGCCAGGAGATCCTCAGCAACGCGGTGCGGCCTGGGCCCTGGCGGAGCGGGGCACCGGGAACGGAGGGGCTCAACCAGCTGAGCCCAGCGACTCAGGACCCCTAGGGATGGGGGAGGGGAGACTGACCCGGGACCCCGGGGATGGGGGAGGGGAGAGTGACCGGAACCCCTAGGGATGGGGGAGGGGAGAGTGACCGGGACCCTTTGGGATGGGGGGGTGGAGACTGTCCAGGGACCCCTAGGGATGAGGGAGGGGAGAGCAACCCTGGACCTGCAGGGGTGGGGGAGGGGAGACTGACTTGGAACCCATAGGGATGGGGCGGGGGAGTGACCCGGGACCCCTAGGGACGGGGGGAGGGGCAGAGTGACCCAGGACTGCTAGGGAGATGTGGGAGAGAAGAGTGACATTAAGTCTTCTAGGGATGGTGTGGCTCCTAGTGGCTGAAGGTTGGCTTTGCAGGTGGCCTGTGGGAAGTGTTTTCTGGAACCCTGGGTGGTGATTTGATTGTGGGTGGTAGGCGCCTAGGCAGTGGGTGTCTGCTTCTTCTGTAAGCCTGATCACATGGAGGAGAGCACTGGAGGGGAGAAGACTGATTTGTTCCCGGTAGCCCTGCTTATTTTGAAGGGCTTTCATCCATCCCCTGTTGAAACTTCTAGTTTTTCATTCATAGAGCTATGAGAAAGCACAGCTTAGGTTTCAGTGGTTTTCAGTTAGAACAAAATGGCAAAAAAGAAAAAGGAAAAAAACCTGAAAACATTACTTTGAAGGCTTGTAGCCAGAAGAATTGGAATTGAATTCAAACCGGAGAAAATAATAAAAACCAAAAACCGCTAGGCAAGACCAGAATCTAACGGCAGGTGTGATGACAGGTTTTAAAACATAATTTTTCTTTTCCCAGTTTTGTCACTTGAAAGAATAATTACCGTAAGACTGCTTTGCTTTATTTTTATTTTATTCACTTTATTTATTTATTTACACACGGAGTTTCACTCTTGTTGCCCAGGCTGGAGTGCTGTGGTGCCATCTTGGCTCACTGCAACCTCCACCTCCCGGTTTCAAGCAGTTCTCCTCAGCCTCCTGAGTAGCTGCTATTACAGGTGTGCGCCACTACACCTGGCTAACTTTGTATTTTTTGGAGAGACGGGGGTTTTTCCATGTTGGTCAGTCTGGTCTCGAACTCCCAACCTCAGGTGATTTGCCCGACTCAGCTTCTCAGTGCTGGGATTACAGGCCTGAGCCACCTCGAGTGGCCAAGGCTGGTACTTGGCCTAATTATTTGTATTCACTGTAGCAAGAATAATAGTTTTACTTTTTATTTGTATTTATTTATTTTGAGATGGACTCCTGCTCTGTCGCCAGGGTGGAGTGCAATTCTGGGATCTTGGCCCACTGTGACCTCTCTACTCCCCCATCTCCCAACCCCTCCCCCCACCATTCAAGCGATTCTCCTGCCTCAGCGTCCTGAGTAGCTGGGATTACAGGTGCACACTACTGCACCTGGCTACTTTATTCCGTCTTTAGGAGACACAGGGTTTCACCATGTTGGCACCTCTGGTCTCGAACTCCTGACCTCAGGTGCTCTGCCTGCCTCGGTCTCCCAAAGTGCTGGAATAACAGGTCTGAGCCACCACACCCAGCCAAGAATAAATTAATTTTTACACGGGCCCTTTAAATTGGCTTTGATGGAACTTTGTTCCACACAAGGAGTCTAAGGTAGGACCTCCGGGTTCAAGTGATTCTCTGCCTCAGCATCCTGAGTAGCTGGGATTACAGGTGCCTGCTACTGCACCCAGCCAAGTTTTGTATTTTTAGTAGAGACGGGGTTTCAACATCTTGGCCAGGCTGGTCTTGAACTCCTGACCTCATGATCCACCCGCCTCGGCCTCCCAGAGTGCTGGGATTACAGGCGTGAGCCACCGCACCTGACCCCAGATAGGACATTTTTAAAGCTGAGCCAACCATGGGTTTGCAGCATTAAATACCAATGAGTTGGGCGAATTTTTTTTCACTTGAGGTTTCAGGATAATTTGGGATTCCTGGCCTGTGAGAAAGTGACAGTCTTAGCGCAGATCAGGGATTCTGTATGGTGACTGTGTACACAGAAGATAAGTCCAGTTTCCAATGGTTTTATTGGCCCCATAAGTCAAATTGGATTTTTTTTTTTTTTTTTTTTTTTTGTGAGACGGAGTCTTGCTCTGTTGCCCAGGCTGGAGTGCAGTGACACAGTCTCGGCTCACTGCAACCTCCGCCTCCCGGGTTCAAGCGATTCTCCTGCCTCACCCTCACCAGAGGCTGGGACTACAGGCGCCTACCACCAGGCCCAGCTAATTTTTTTGTATTTTTAGTGGAGACGGGGTTTCACCATGTTGGCCAGGATGGTCTCGATCTCTTGACCTCGTGATCCACCCGCCTTGGCCTCCCATAGTGCTGGGATTACAGGCGTGAGCCACCGCGCCCGGCCTCAAGTTTGATTTTTTTAGAGGCATGCACACCATTCCAGCCAAAGCCTTGGCAAAATCACCAGTTTTTCCTGTTGTGTCCCGTTACTTAAGAAAACAGATTTTTTTTGTTTTGTTTTGAGACGGAGTGTCACTCTTGTCCAGGCTGGAGTGAAATGGTGTGATCTTGGCTCAATGCAGCCTTTACCTCCCAGGTTCAAGTGATTCTCTTGCCTCCCGAGTAGCTGGAATTACAGATGCACGCCACCACGACCAGCTAGTTTTTGTATTTTTGTTAGAGACGGGATTTCAACATCTTGGCCAGGCTGGTCTCGAACTCCTGACCTCAGGCAGTCCACCCACCCAGGCCTCCCAAAGTGCTGAGATCACAGGCATGAGCCACCCAGCCCTGCCAGAAAGCAGATTGTTATTGCACTTACGCAAATAACTTTATTGCCATAAATTAAGAAAACTTAAAACATGAAAAAGATCTTCCTAGTCTCCTATTAGTTGAGTCCATTCAGTTCATTTCTGTCCTGCTTGATGTTAATGCAAATTTTAGCTTTTCAAAAATCCCAAACTTTTTTCCTTTCTTTTCTGATGTGGCAATCTCCAAAGTTGTCAGAAACCCTGCATTCATGAGCATCTGTTAGAGCTTTACAGCTGATTATAAAACCACCTTTTAAACAGGATCAGGCCAGGCACTGGGACTCGCCATCCCAGCATTATGGGAGGTCGAGGCAGGCTGATCACCTGAGTTCAGGAGTTCAAGACCAGCCTGTCCAACATGGCGAAACCCCATCTCTACTAAAAACACAAAAATTAGCTGGGTGTGGTTGCAGGTGCCTGTAGTCCCAGCTACTCGGGAGGCTGAGGCAGGAGAATTGTCTGAACATAGGAGGCAGAGGTTTCGGTGAGCCGAGATCACACCACTGCACTGCAGCCTGGGTGACAAGAGTGAAACTCCGTCTCAAAAAAAAAAATTTACAAGAGAAGATTCAGGCCAAAATGTCACACAGTTTAAAAGTAATTAGGCCTCCTGAATGCTTTATAAAATGTCACTGTAACTCTTTGCTGTACAACTTGCCTGCTTTGCAACTAGCTAAGACCCAGGACACAGGAAGTTAAAAGCTAGACAAAGTCAGACTTTATCTGCACTTCTCAGTGTAAGGCTTGTACACCTAGTACATAATGACAATCCTGGGCTGGGCACGGCGGCTCACCCTGTAATCCCAACAGTTTGGAGGGCAAGGCAGGCGGATCACGAGGTCAGGAGTTCCAGGCCAGTCTGGCCAACATGGCGAAACCTGGTCTCTACTAAAAATACAAAAATGAGCCGGACGCGGTGGCTCACGCCTGTAATCCCAGCACTATGGGAGGTCGAGGCAGGCGAATCACCTGACTTGAGGAGTTGGAGACCAGCCTGGCCAACATGGTGAACCCTCGTCTCTGCTAAAAATACAGAAATTAGCCGGGCTTGGTGGGGGGCGCCTGTAGTCCCAGCTACTTGAGATGCTGAGGCAGGAGAATTGCTTGAACCTGGGAGGCGGAGGTTACAGTGAGCCGAGACCACGCCACTGCACGCTAGCCTGGCCAACAGAGTGAGGCTCCGTCTCAAAAAAAAAAAAAAAATTCCAGCCGGGCACGGTGGCTCAAGCCTGTAATCCCAGCACTTTGGGAGGCCAAGGCGGGTGGATCATGAGGTCAAGAGATCGAGACCATCCTGGTCACCAAGGTGAAACCCCGTCTCTACTAAATATACAAAAATGAGCTGGGCATGGTGTCGCGTGCCTGTAATCCCGCTACTCAGGAGGCTGAGGCAGGAGAATTGCCTGAACCCAGGAGGCGGAGGTTGCGGTGAGCCGAGATCGCGCCATTGCACTCCAGCCTGGGTAACAAGAGCGAAACTCCGTCTCAAAAAAAAAAAAAAAAAAAATTCCAAACTTAACTAAGCTTGATGGCTCAGTTCAAATGTCTGCAGGCCTGACCTAGTTTTATTTATTAACTTAGTTTATGTTTAGCTTGGAGGCGGAGACGCTAACAGCCCTTTCCCAGAACCAGCTTCCTTCACATCTCTGGGCTACACTGCCTGAGGCCACAAGATCAGAAGTTAGGGTGTTTTCCTAAGTAGTTCCATGTCCAATTTCGGTGCTTTATTTACTAAAAAATGCACAAGCAAAGATGATTTTGTTTGGGCTGAGTTATACTTGTCTAGCCTTTATGCAAAGTTGTGACATACTTGTAGTATTTGGCAGAGATATGTAAGAAACCGTTTCATAAATAAACACACAGAAATATGTAGACCGGCAGCCTTTCAGACAGTTTTAATGCTACTGTACCCGTAATTTTTAAACATTCAAGTTACATAAACTGAGTGATCTCAGAGCTTTTACTTTTTCCCTAAAAATATTTGACTTAAGGCCAGACAAGGCGGCTCACGCCTGTAATCCCAGCACTGTGGGAAGCTGAGTCAGGTGGATCACGAGGTCAGGAGTTCGAGACCAGCCTGGCTGACACAGTGAAACTCCGTCTCTACGAAAAATACAAAAATTAGCCAGGTGTGGTGGCACGCACCTATAGTCCCAGCTGCTCAGGAGGCTGAGACAGGAGAATCGCTTGAACCCGGGGGGTTGCAGTGATCTGGGATCATGCCACTGTATTCCAGCCTGGGTGACAGAGCAAGACTCCGTCTCAAAAAAAAAGTATTTGTCTTAAGTGCTTATTTTTATTTAGGCCAGTTACATGGAGCTCTTTTGACAGACATGGCAAACATACGACACACAGAGTCACATAGGTAATCAGAAGAAGATCCAGTAGTTTTAAGATTTCTTTCTTCTTTTTTCTTTTGTAGAGATGGAGTTTTGTTCTGTCGAGGCTGGAGTGAAGTGGCACGATCTCGGCTCACCACAACCTCCACCTCCCGGGTTCAAGCCATTCTCCTGCCCCAGCCTCCCGAGTAACTGGGAGTACAGGCACGTGCCACCACGCCAAGCTACTTTCTTTTGTATTTTAATAGAGATGGGGTCTCACCGTGTTGCCCAAGCTGGTGTCGAACTCCTGAGCTCAGGCAGTCCGCCTGCCTCGGCCTCCCAAAGTGTTAGGATTATAAACCTGAGCCACTGCGCCCAGCTAATTTCCCAATTAGATTATTGGCCTTCAGGTGAGGCCTTGAACAGGGCTAGGAAGACAGTTCCCAGGGCCTGTAACAAGTATAGCTTGAGGGCAGATTTTTGAGAAGTACTTACTTATTTTTATTTTTTATTTACCTATTTTGAGACAGAGTTTTGCTCTTCTCGTTCAGGCTGGAGTACAGTGGCATAGTCTCAGCTCACAGCAACCTCCGCCTCCCGGGTTCAAGCAATTCTCCTGCCCCAGCCTCACAAGTAGCTGGGACTACAGGCACCCACCACCACGCCTGGCTAATTTTTGTCATTTTAGTACAGATGGGGTATCACCATGTTAGCCAGGCTGGTATTGAACTCCTGACCTCCGGTGATCCACCCGCCTCAGCCTCCCAAAAGCGCTGGGATGACAGGCGTGAGCCACAGTGCCCGACTGCCTAATTCCAGGGGTTCCCTAAGGAAAACAGATTTTTCCCCAAATGGGATTTGTGGTGCCTTTTCTGTTTTCTCAAGGAGTCCCAGGCCACCAGAAGTTGCTTTAGGGTCTCTTATACATGCACCACAGGGGACAGGACAGAGTGGAGAAAAGAAATTAAGTCGAATGAGCAAAAAACCTTTCCAGGAAAACAAGATTTATTTTTCATTTATTTATTTATTTATTTATTTATTTGGTGACGCGTCACTTTGTCACTGAGGCTGGAGCACAGTGGTGCAATCTCGGCTCACTGCAACCTCCGCCTCCCGGGTTCAAGGTTCAAGCAATTCTCCTGTCTCAGCCTCCCGAGTAGCTGGGACTACAGGTGCGTGCCAGCTCACCTTGCTCATTTTTGTAGTTTCGGTAGAGACCAGGTTTCACCATATAGGTCAGGCTGGTCTGGAACTGCTGACCTCGTGATCCATCCACCTTGGCCTCCCAAAGTCCTGGGATTACAGGCCTGAGCCACCATGTACTGCCAAGAAAAATATTTAGGAAGAGGAAACCATAAAGAGGAAACCTTTATACATAAAGGCCTTTTGAGTATATTTACAGCTTGGATATCTATTTTAATGAAGCTGAGCTCTTTTTTTTTTCTTAAAGCATGGCTGAGGGTGGAGGTTAGAATTACATACATGTTATGCCAAGTTACATTAAATTATTGGGTTATGTGCAGTAATTACCTATGATAATGAGAGGGAGTTTCAGAGGATGATCTCAGGAGCTGTTTGATCCATGATAAATCAGACTTGGAGAAGTGCAGGAAGCAAGCATTGCCTTGAGCCCGAGGCACCTCCCGGACCGGGAGAAGGGCAGCCTAGCTTGGACTGCTTGAAGCATTTTAGAATGGAAAACGGGAGATGCAAGGCTTGGGCCTAAAGGCTTGCGGGCAGGAGGGGCGGAGGTGAGGATGGGTGAGGAACGGATGCAGGGGGTTGAGAGTACAGAGAGTTTATCTGCAGGATCAAAGGGGTTGGGAGGAAGAGGTTTCAAAGGAAGGAGAGACCTGTGAATGGTTTTCATTAAGAAAAAGGATGGCGCCAGGTGCGGTGGCTCACACCTGTAATCCCAGCACTTTGGGAGGCCAAGGCGGGTGGATCACAAGGTCAGGAGTTTGAATCTAGCCTGGTGAAAACCCATCTCTACTAATAATACAAAAAATTAGCCAGGCATGGTGGCGCGCGCCTGTCATCCAGGGAGGCTGAGGCAGGAAAATCGCTTGAACCCGGGATGTGGAGGTTGCAGTGAGCTGAGATTGTTGCCGTCTAGCCTGGGTGACAAAGCAAGACTCTGTCTCAAAAAAAAAAAAGGATGTCACCGGGCGTGGTGCCTCACACCTACAATCCCAGCACTTTGGGAGGCCAAGGCGGGTGGATCATGAGGTCAGGAATTTGAGTCCAGCTTGGACAACATGAGGAAACCCTGTCTTTACTAAAAATCTAAAAATATTAGCTAGATATGGTGGTGGGCACCGGTGATCCTGGCTTCTCAGGAAGCTGAGGCAAGAGAATCGCTTGAACCTGGAGTTGGAGGTTACAGTGAACCGAGATTGTGCCACTGCACTCTAGCCTGGGTGACAAGGGTGAAACTTCATCTCAAAAGCAAAAAGAAAAAAAAAAAAGGATGTCACGAGGAGTCCACGCTCTTGACATAGGGTGGGTAGAAGAGAGCCCGAGTCTAAGGAACCTCTTGCCATTTGTCATTCCTGGTGATAAACTTGTCAAGGTCCCTGAGAATTTGAAAGTTAAAGGTACCATTTTCGGGCCATCAGCTGTCATTATGGTGTGTGCACTGGGGCCAGGCCACGTTGCTGTAACGAATGAAACACCTTGCTTTAGGCTCCCCTGAAAGTCAAGTCTGGCAAGGCTGCAAAGGACACAGCCCAGAGGGCAGGATATAAGGATGTGGGACTGTCTGGCAGCCATTGGGCTGGGAAGAGGCTGCCAGGAGGATCTGTTTTTCTAGGCGTCCCAGACAAAACACAGAGACCCAGAATCCTCTTTATAAAGAGGACAGTCGGCCAGATACAGTGGCTCTTGCCTGTAATCCCAACTCTTTGGGAGGCCGAGGAGGGTGGATCATGAGGTCAAGAGATCGAGACCAGTGTGACCAACGTGGTGAAATCCTGTCTCTACCAAAAATAGGAAAATTAGCCGGGCATGATGGTGGGTTTCTGTAATCCCAGCTACTCAAGAGGCTTAGGCAGGAGAATTGCTTTAATCCAGGATGAGCCGAGATCGTGCCACTGCACTCCAGCCTGGCCACAGAACGAAACTCCCATCTCAAAAAGAAAAAGAAATTTAAAAGAGGATGGTCAAGCTGAGAAGAAACTCGGCGTCCCGAAGATTTCTTCTACCTAAGTCTGCTGCTACCCACTCTTCTGGGTTGCAAGAGAGCCTCTGTTCCCAACACCCATCCCAGGTTTTGGCACCAAATGTAAGTTAAAGAAAGAGGAAGGAAACAAGAAAAGTGGATCCACTGTGAACGACAGGTTTATTTTGGAGGATAAACCTGAGCGGAGCTTCCGGTAGAGTTAGGTCAGGAGTGTTTTCTCCTACAGACTCAGGGTGCTTAAGGGTTTAGGAAGGGGGAGCATATCACAGGCTCAGAATCTTTCTGTGTGAGGGAAAGTTTATTGCGGGGTTGAAATATCTCTGTTTAGAAGGGAGGTTATCTTGGGTTCTCCTATTTCTGGTTGGAGGGCATTTGTTCCAGAGTGGGAATGTTTCCAATCATGCTGACATCAGCCATTAGGCTGATGTTTTTGGGCTGGATTTAGGTGGTTTTTAATCAAGAGAACTTAAAATGGCAGTCTGTGTCCAAGATGGTGCCATGTGTCCAAGATGGTGCTATGTGTCCAATATGGCGCTGCATGTCCATTATGGCACCATGTGTCCAAAATGGTGGTGTGTGTCCCAGATGGTGTCTTGCGTGCAAGATGGTGCAGTGTGTCCAACATGATGTGTGTCCAAGATGGCACTGTGCGTCCAAGATGGTGGTGTGTATATCCAAGATGGTGCTGTGTGTGCGAAATGGTGCTGTGTGTCCAAGATGGCACTGTCTGGCCAAGATGGTGGCGTGTGTCTCCAAGACAGCAATGTATGTGTCCAAGATGACACTGAGTGTCCAAGATGGTGCTGTGTGTCCAACATGGAGGCGTATATCCAAGATGGATGCGTGTGTCCAAGATGGTGCTGTGTGTCCAACATGGAGGCATGTATCCAAGATGGCGGTGTGTGTCCAAGATGGTGCTGTGTGTCCAACATGGCTCTGTGTGTCCAAGATGGTGCTGTGTGTCCAACATGGCAGCGCGTCTCCAAGATGGCAGTGTGTGTCCAAGATGGCTGCATGCATCCAACATGGCGGTGCGTGTCCAAGATGAAGGCGTGTGTCCAAGACGGCTGTGTGTGTTCAACATGGTGCTGTGTGTCCAACGTGGCAGCGTGTGTCCAACAGGGTGGTGTGTGTCCAAGATGGTGCTGTGTGTCCAAGATGGAGACGTGTATCCAAGATTGTGACGTGTGTCCAAGATTGTGATGTGTGTCCAAGATTGTGGCGTGTGTCCAAGATGGCCATGTTCCTGCTCGGTCATAGGCGAGATGCAGAGTTCCCTGGGTCCTGGCAGGGCGTGGCAGCCAGGGCCACCCACACTGGCTGGGGGCAGTGACCACCATCATTCCTGACCCCACGGCCTCTGCGGGGGTCACTGCCTCCAGACCAGGTCTCCCAGCAGATGGTGTTGTCTGTTCCTGAGATTGACTTAGAGCCAGGTTTCACACCCCTCCTGCAGCCGCCATTGCTGGCATTTTTCCGGAATTTTCTACGGACGGATGGTCTTTCTTGTCTGTCCCAAATTTCCGGGCTCCAGGAACCCTCTGACGAGGCTGGCTCGTGGGTTCACGGCCTGAGTCAGCATTCCCTGCCGGCCTCTCTGTTCCTGACTTTTTCCTTTGCCAGCCATTTCCTTCGAGAGCCAGAAAGACCCCTGTCAGTCCCTAAAGTCCCATGGCCAGACCCCGAATGTCCCGCAGCCACACTTATGGAAAGCTCAGCAGATGGATGAGGTCACCCAGGAGAGGACCGGGGAGTGTAGCCAACGCCACGCGTCCTACTAATCTTGCACGTTCTGTTTCGTCTTCTCGGGGTCTGTCGTCAACCCTCCTGACTCCTTTCTTCTGTTGTAGGGTCTCTGGTTTGAGATGGTCCCCTCCAGGTTCGAAGAAAAGCTGGACAAAGCCTCCTTCGCCACGCCGTATGGGTACGCCATGGAGACCGCCAAGCAGAAGGCTCTGGAAGTGGCCAATCGCATGTACCAGGCAAGGGGGCCCTGTCCTTCCGCCCTCATGACCGTTCCTTTGATAGGCCGGGTGCACTGGCTCAGGCCTGTAATCCCAGCACTTTGGGAGGCCAAGGCAGGTGCATCACGAGGTCAGAGTTCAAGACCAGCTGGGGCAAGATGGTAAAACCCTGTGTCCACTACAGATACAAAAATTAGCCAGGTGTGGTGGTGCACGCCTGTAGTCCCATCACTTTGGGAGGCTGATGGGGTGGATGACAAGGTCAGGAGTTCGAGACCAGTCTGGCCAACATGGTGAAACCCTGTCTCTACTAAAAATACAAAACTTAGCCAGGTGTGGTCGCGGGCGGACCTGTAATCTGAGGTAGGAGGCTGAGGCAGGAGAATTGCTTGAACCCGGGAGGCGAATATTGCAGAGAGCAGAGATCGTGCCTCTGCACTCTAGCCTGGGCGACAGAGCAAGACTCTGTCTCAATTAAAAAAAAAAAGTTCCTTTGCTATAACAAGGGGATTTGCAGGTGTTAAATATATATGATGCAAATAAATGTCATTTACAAGATGCAATTGGTGCCACAGCCTCGCTGTTACTATGTTATAATGTCATGCGCTACGACAAGTGACGTAATAGCATCATTTATGGTATAGAATTAATGGAGCTTATCTATTGCTATGTGTTATAATATTCTCTTGCAATTGACGTAATAGTATCTTTTCTTTTTTTGAGATGGAATCTCACTTTGTTACCCAGGCTGGAGTGCAATGGCACAATCTCAGCTCACTGCAACCTCCGCCTCCCGCGTTCAAGCAATTCTCTTGCCTCAACGTCCCAAGTAGCTGGGACTACAAGTGCATATCACCACACCTGGCTAATTTTTGTTATTAGAAGAGACAGTGTTTCACCATGTTGGCCAGGTTGGTCTTGAACTCCTGACCTCATGATCGCCTGCCTCGGCCTCCCAAAGTGCCAGGATTACAGGCGTGAGACACTATGCCCAGCAGTATTATTTATGTTACAGAATTAATGGAGCTTATGTATGACTATGTGTTATAATATTCTCTCACAACTGATGTAATAGCATCATTTATGGTATAGAATTTCTGGACCTTATCTATGACTACGGGTTATAATATTCACTTGCCGCCAAGTACTGTGGCTCGCACTTGTAATCCCAGCACATTGGGAGACTGAGGTGGACAGATCACCTGAGGTCAGGAGTTTAAGACCAGCCTGGCCAACATGGTGAAACCTTGTTCTACTAAAAATACAAAAATGAGCCGGGCATGGTGGTTAGTGCCTGTAATCCCAGCTACTCAGGAGGCTGAGGCAGGAGAATTGCATGAACCTGGGAGGCAGAAATTGCAATGAGTCATAGTTGTGCCACTGCACTCCAGCCTGGGTAACAGAGCAAGACTCCACCTCCAAAGACTAAAAAAAACAATATTCTATCACAATTAATATAATAGTATTATTCCTGTCCCACTGTGTAATATATGATCGCAATTAATATAACATTGTCATTTATAATATAGAATTATGGGCTGGATATGGTGGCTGATGCCTGTAATCCCAGCACTTTGGGAGGCCAAGGCGGGTGGATCACGAGGTCAGGAGTTCAAGACCAGCCTGGCGAACATGGTGAAACCCCTTCTCTACTGCAAATAGAAAAATTAGCTGGGTGAGGTGGTGGGCAACTGTAGTCTCAGATACTTGAAAGGCTGAAGCAGGAGAATGGGAGGTGGGGGTTGCAGTGAGCTGAGATCATGCCACTGCACTCCAGCCTTGGTGACACAGTAAGACTCTGTCTCAAAATAAATACATTTCGCAGGTGTTAAAGCTATGAGATACATATATAATATAAATAATATATATAATATAAGTAAATAAATATATAAGTATATATATTTTGAGACAGAATATATAGAATATATACATATAATAAGTAATTTATCTGTTACTATATGCTACAGTGCAATATACAGTTATAATTAATGTACTGATATCAGGAGTTAAGATTCATGTAGCTTATCTGTTAACTATGTTAGGAATATCATACTGCAGTTAATACAGTTTTATCAGTTAGAATATAGAATTAACATGTCTGTTACTCTGTTGTGCTACATTGCAACGAACATAGTATCATTTAGTGCAGGGAGTTAATGTCCGTTACCGTGTGATACTATGTAATATGCTATGACAGTTAATATAATAGTATCGGCCAGGCACGGTGGCTCACGCCTATAATCCCAGCACTTTGGGAGGCCCAGGTGGGTGGATCACGAAGTCAAGAGATCGAGACCATTCTGGTCATCATGGTGAAACCCCGTCTCTACTAAAAATACAAAAATTAGCTGGGCATGGTGGCCCGTGCCTGTAATCACAGCTACTCAGGAGGCTGAGGAAGGAGAATTGCCTGAACCCAGGAGGTGGAGGTTTCGGTGAGCCGAGATCGCGCCATTGCACTCCAGCCTGGGTAACGAGAGCGAAACTGAGTCTCAAAAAAATATGTATATAATAGTATAATATAGAGGTATGTCATTTATCTGTTACTATATACTGTTAAGTAATAAACTGTTATTTCAGTAGAGATAGGGCTTCTCCATGTTGGGCAGGGTGGCCTCCAACTCCTGACCTTTCAAAGTGCTGGGATTATAGGCATTAAGCACTGCACCCAGCCATAATACACTATTATAATTAATACACAACTGTCACTTAGGATATAGAATTAATGTAGCTTATGGATTACTATATGTTGTGTAACAGACAACTGCAATTAATATATTATCGTCCACAATATGTAAAATTACCATAGCTGTCACGGTGTCGTAACACACTGTTGCAATGAACCACACGGTGTCATTGAGGGCAGAGTTAATGTAGCTTAGCCATGGCTGTGGGTTACCATACAATACACCATTGCAGAAAATATAAGAAATATAGGCCAGGCACGGTGGCTCACACCTGTAATGCCAGCAGTTTGGGAGGCCGAGGCGGGAGGATCACCAGGTCAGGAGTTCGAGACCAGCCTGGCCAACATGGTGAAACCCATCTCTACTAAAAGTACAAAAATCAGTCTGCCGTGGTGGTGCATGTGTAATCCCAGTTACTCAGGGGGCTGAGGCAGGAGAATCGCTTGAACCCAGGAGGCGGAGGTTGCAGTGAGCTGAGATCGCACCATTGCACTCCAGCTTGGACTCTGTCTCAAAGGAAAAAAAATTAAAAAACAACAAGAACAGTAGTATCAGTTACAGTATATTTACATAGTTAATATATTAACATCATAGCACACTGTTGCAATGAACTTGGCTATCATTTACGATATAGAAATAATGTAGCTTATCAATTATTATATGTTACGTAATACACTACTGCATTCACTATGCTATTGGTTATAATATATACAATTACCATAGCAGGCTGGCACAGTGGCTTACGCCTGTAATCCCAGCACTTTGGGAGGCCGAGGTGGGTGGATCAGAAGGTCAGGAGTTCAAGACCAACCTGGCCGACATGGTCAAACTCCGTCTCTACTAAAAATACAAAAATTAGCAGGGCGTGCTGGCACACGCCTGTAATCCCAGCTACTCGGGGGGCTGAGGCAGGAGAGTCACTTGAACCTGGGAGGTGGAGGTTGCAGTGAGCCGAGTTCATGCCATGGCACTCCAGCCTGGGCGACAGAGCGAGACTGCATCTCAAAAAAAAAAGAAAAGAGAAAGAAATGCATTGGAGGTAATGCTGTGGCGAGCACTGCTCTGAATAACAAGAATCTCGATTGTGGGTTTTGGCAGTGCAGAGCGTAGGGGAACCAGTGCTCAGGCAGCTGAGGTCACGGTGACATGCAGATATCCCGTGAGCACATGCAGTCCGAGGCTGAATGGTCAACCTGGATTTGTCTAGCTCTGATGTTGTCTCGGCTCACTGCAACCTCCACCTCCTGGGTTCGAGAGGTTCTTGTGCCTCAGCCTCCCGAGTAGCTGAGATGACAGGCGCCTGACTAATTTTTTGTGGGTTTGGTAGAGACAGGATTTCATCATGTGGGCCAGGTTGGTCTGGAACTGACATCAGGTGATCCGCTTGAAACCAGGAGGCGGAGGCCGCAGTGAGCCGAAGTCAGTCCACTGCACTCTAGTGTGGTGACAGAGCAAGACTACCACAAACAAAAGAAAAATTCGTCGGGCGTGGTGGCAGGTGCCTATAGTCGCAGCTACTCCAGAGGTTGAGGCAGGAGAGTCACTTGAACCCAGGAGGTGGAAGTTGCAGTGAGCTGAGATTACGCCACTGCACTCCAGCCTGGGGGACAGAGTAAGACTCTGTCACAGACAGACAGACAGATGATTGATTGATAGATAGATAGATAGATGATGGATAGATAGATAGACAGACATCTCACTTTCTTACAGAAGGACCTGGGGATGGATAAATAAATAAATAACTCGAAGTCTGGCTTTCTTGCAGAAGGACCTGCGAGCCCTGGACATGGTTATCGGTGCAGATACGATTGTGGTGAGTGTGTTCAGGGCGTCTCTTCTCTAATGTTCCGTTTCCTATTCACGTGCCTGGGGACTTGGCCCGTTCTGGGTCCCTGTGAAGACAGCAGGTCCTTTGAGGGACACCGGCAATGCCTGCTGGTGTTGAGCCACTCCCAGGATAAACCTCGGAGGCAGAGGGAAGGGCTGGACTCAGTTCCGGAAACTACCATCACAAAGTACCACCAAATGAGAGGCCTGAAGGCACAGGAAGGACCAGGAGCGGTAGCTCACGCCTGCACTTTGGGAGGCCGAGGTGGGCGGATCACTGAGGTCAGGAGATGGAGACCAGCCTGACCAAAATGGTAAAACCCCATCTCTACTAAAAATACAAAAATTAGCTGGGGTGGTGGCGGGCACCTATAATCCCAACTACTCAGGAGGCTGAGGCAGGAGAATCACTTGAACCCGGAGGTGGAGGTCGCAGTGAGCTGAGATCTCACTGTTGCACTCCAGTCTAGACAATAGACAAACCCCATGTCAAAAAAAAAAAAAGCCACAGGAAAGTCCACACGTTGGACTTTCACCACGTTGCCCAGGATGATCTCGAACTCCTGACCTTGTGATCCACCTGCCTTGGCCTCACAAAGTGCTTGGATTACAGGCGTGAGCCACCATGGCCAGCTGTAGGATTCAGTCTCTGCAATGTCCGCAACGGGGAAATGCAGAGTGAAAGAGAGGGTTGGTGGTTACCAGGGGCTGGGGGAGAGGTAGGGGGGACAGCTTCATGTGCACAGGGTCCCCTTTCATAGTGATGAGAACATTCTGGAACCAGGCAGGATGTGGTAAGCGCAGTTACTTGCTTAAAATCGTGACTCTCAGGCTGTGTCAGTTTCATTTCTGAAAAACAACTGACTTCTGTGAATGGTTGGTTCAGTGGGGTTAGCAGACCTGACTCACACAGCGGGAACCAACTCCCTCCCCTTCCTCTTGCAGACCATGGGGCGGCTGTTTCTGGAGAAGCCGGTGGACAAGCAGGACGCCTACAGGATGCTGTCACAGTTAAGCGCCGTGCTGGCCACGGGGCAGCCTCGGGTTCCGGGCCTCAGAGTAGCCGTCTGTGCTGTCTGTGCTATGCCGTGTGATCTGTGCTGTGTGAGCTGTGCCGTGTGATCTGTGCTGTCTGAGCTTTGCCATGTGAGCTGTGCAATGGGGCAGTCCCCATCCCTCCATGCTGTTCATTGTCTGGGATTCTCAGTGCTGATCACAGAGGGTGTGGGGCCCACCACAGGCTGTTGCCCTCAGGAGAAGTGGGTAATGCCCTGTTCTTCCCACAGGGTGTCCTGGACCTGAGCCCACACCCTATCCTCCATTCTTATCCCAGGACATGGAAAACACCCTGGGACAGCAGGCCCAGCTGAGAGCTGCCCAGCCTGGGGCCTCCGGTCAGGGCCGCTGCCTTTGGGATTTGTGCCCCCTTCCCCAGCCTGTCCGTAAAGGTTTGCTGTTGGGAGATGCTGAGTGACTGATTTTCCACTTGCGGGTTGCGGGGGCAGCCAGGTTTTCCTTGCCATGATTCCACTTATCATTCAGTATATTTTTTACATACTCCCAGAGTTTTTCAGTAGTTTCCCTGGTGACGCCACGGCAGGCCGATCGGGGAGGAGAGGCTGGGGAGGGGCCAGGATGGAGGCCACCTCGCAGACTCTCTGGTTTTGGGAAACCCGTTTTGTGACTGCCACGTTTCACAGCGAGGGCACTGCTTCTGTCTGACAGGTTGAGTGGCAGAGAACACAGCGTGTACACAGGTGTGGCGATCATCCAGTGCTCCAGCCAAGGTAACCGCGGCCTGGGTATCGGGGTGTCCACGTGGGCCGGGACGTTGGAGGGACCATGGCCTTGAGGGAGGATGGCGGCTGCCCACGCCCACCCCCAGAGGGACCTGGGCTTATGGCGTGCCTGCGAAAGTTGTTTGCTGATTTGGAAGAGTGCAGGGGAAAGGAAAATGTGCCATTTGTCTTATAAACATGCAGAAGAGGCTGGGTGCAGTGGTTCACTCCTGTAATGCCAGCACTTAGGGAGGCCGAGAGGGTGGATCACGAGGTCAAGACTTTGAGACCATCCTGGGCAACATGGTGAAACCCTGTCTCTACTAAAAATACAAGAACTAGCCAGGCATGGTGGTGGGCACCTGTAATCCGAGCTGCTCAGTAGGCTGAGGCAGGAGAGTCGTTTGAACCCAGGAGGTAGAGGCTGCGGTGAGCCGAGATTGCACCACTGCACTCCAGCCTGGGCAACAAGAACAAGACTCCACCTCAAAAACAGAAAGAAAAGACCTAGAAGTGGAAGGAACCTGTCTACAGAATCAAGTTTCTATGCCAGGAGAGGGCTTTGCAGGATGATTTCCAAGCACGTGGTGTAAAATACTGTGATTGCTTCAGGGCCTGGCGTGTCTATGATGCCACAGCAGAGTCCTGTCGGCATGCGGTGTCTTATGACCACAGAGGGACCCTTCTCTCCGTCTCATGATCTGAGCTTCAATCTTAATGCTGCTCAGCTGTCTCTCAGCTCAGAAGGGAGGGGTGCAAACACCCCTGCCCAGCCCACTCTTTATCACGGGACTCATGGCATAACTCCTTTCGGTGTTTCTTTCTTTGGTTTTGGGAGGGGTAAGGGGGGACAGTCTCGCTCTTGTTGCCCAGACTGGAGTGCAATGGTTCGATCTCAGCTCAGTGCAACCTCCACCTCCCAGGTTCAAGCGATTCTCCTGCTTCAGCCTCCCGAGTAGCTGGGATCACAGGCGCCTGCCACCATGCCTGGCTAATAATTTGTATATTTCTAGTAGAGACAGGGTGTTATCATGTTGGCCAGGCTGGTCTTGAACTCCTGACCTCAGATGATCCTCCCGCCTCGGCCTCCCAAAGTGCTGTGATGACAGGCATGAGCCTCCGTGCCTGGCACCTGAACCCCTTTTTTAGGTTCCTTTTAGATTCCCTTGTCCGAGAGGGGCCTTGAACAGTTATTTTTGCTTTCTACGGTGTGTGGCGTCCCAGCAGTAGACACAAAGGTACCTACGTAAAATTTATCAAATTACACTGAGTGAAATAGGCCAGGCGCAGAAAGACAAAGACTCTATCACCAGCAGGTCTCAGTGAGTTAATTAATTAATTGATTTTTCGGGTATGGAGTTTCACACTGTCACCCAGGCTGGAGTGCAGTGATGCAATCTCAGCTCACTGCAGCCTCCGACTCCTGGGTTCAAGACATTCCTGAGTAGCTGGGATTTTAATAGCATAAAACAAAAGTTTTAGGTCAGGCACAATGACTCACGCCTGTAGTTTCAGCACTTTGGGAGGCCGAGGTGTGTGGATCACCTCAGGTCACGAGACCAGCCTGACCAACATGATGAAACCTCCTTCTCTACTAAAAATAGAAAGATTAGGTGGAGGTGGTGGCGTGTGCCTGTAATCCCAGCTACTGGGGAGGCTGAGGCAGGAGAATCCCTTGAACCCAGGAGGTAGAGGTTGCAGTGAGGTGAGATTGCCCCACAGTCGCACTCCAGCCTGGGCAACGAGCAAAACTCTCTATAAAAAAAAAAAAAAGTTTTCTTGAAAACCAGTCGAAGGGCCAGTAACATTTTAAGTAAAAAGTTAAAAATGTTACTTCAGACTTTTATTCATTTCCTCCATGCAGTTAAGTTTTCTTTTCTTTGATATTTACGAACATTTTGGTTTTCCAGGGGTCTTAACTTTATTATGTTTATTTTTGATGTCACAATTTTTAAAGTTACCACAAACCTGAGCAGGTGCAGTGACACGCCCGTAATCCTAGCACTTTGAGAGGCCGAGGCGGGTGGATCACTTGATGTTGGGAGTTTGATCCCATCCTGGCCAACATGGTGAAACACAGTCTCTACCAAAAATACAAAAATTACCTGGGTGTAGTGGCGGGTGCCTGTAATCCCAGCTACTCAGGAGGCTGGGGCAGGAAAATCCCTTGAATCCGGGAGGTGGAGGTTGCCGCGAGCCAAGATCTCACCACTGCACTCCAGCCTGGGTGACAGAGCAAGACTGTCTCAAAAAAACAAGAAAAAATGAAAGTCTTTAGAAACCTGTATGTAAATGTACTTGTTGCCTGTCCCCCCGCCCCAAGACAGAGTCTTGCTCTGTCGCCCAGGCTGAAGTGCAGTGGTGTAATGTGAGGTCACTAACCTCCTCTCGGGTTCAGGCAGTGCTCCTGCCTCAGCCTCGTGAATATCTGGGATCACAGGCACCCGCCACCACACCCAGCTAACTTTTGTATTTTTAGTAGAGGCGGGGTTTCACCATGTTGGCCAGGCTGGTCTCAAACTCCTGACCTCGTGATCCACCCGCCTCGGCCTCCCAAAGTGAGCCTCCATGCCCGGCCTCCTATTAGAGGTCTATAGTTGATTATAAAACCATTTTATAAAGAGAAGCAAAACACTACACCGACTATCTGTGGATGACAGAAAGTTTTAGGGCCGCCGTAGTGAAAGATGAGGACATTCGTTACCTCTGTGTCATACAACGTAACAATTGTAATTATTACTGATGGTGGACACTAACTCATGTTAGAATTACAGGAGTTTTTTTTAATGATTTTGGAACACGTGCCAATAACGTAGGTACAGAATCCAGCCCAAAGATATAGATGTACCATTTTATATTTCTATGAAAAATACATATTTATTTTATATGTTTTATATGATAAAAACATTTATATTAAAAATATAAAATACACCATTCTATATTTGACCATGTTTTCTGTGTAATTCTTTTTTTTTTTTTTGAGACAGAGTCTTGTTCTGTTGCCAGGCGCCAGGCCAGAGTGCAATGGCACAATCTCGGCTCAGTGCAACCTCCGCCTCCTGGGTTCAAGCCATTCTCCTACCTCAGCCTCCCGAGTAGCTGGGACTACAGGTGCCTGCCACCACGCCCAGCTAATTTTTGTATTTTAGTAGAGACGGGGTTTCACTGTGTTGGCCCAGATGGTCTAGATCTCTTGACCTCGTGATCCACCCGCCTCGGCCTCCCAAAGTGCTGGGATTACAGGTGTGAGCCACCGCGCCCGGCCTCCCGTGTAATTTTTATGCTAAACAAGCCACATAGGTTATTTTTGAACTTTAGGGAACCTGTTAATAGTATTTTAAAGGATTAATGAGACTAGAAAAAAAATTATCATTTGATTTTGGAAAGTTTGTTAGGAATTAGAAGTTTAAAAAAAAACCACGAAAACCTTTGTGGGAACTAATATTCCATCCAGTACAATTCTGTGTAGTTACCTCTGGAGCCACTAGGGGAGGCTCCCTCCTGCCTCTCACAGCTCCTGGGGACTCCCAGCATCCCTGGGCTTCTGGCCCCATCACTCCAGTCTCCACGTCCTCTGTCTCTATGAGGCCTCCTCCTCTGTGACAGTGTCTCCTCTTTTGCCTCTCTTAGGAATGCTTGTCATTGGCTTTAGGACCAACCCTGAACCCAAGATAATTTCATTTTGACACCCTTTCCCTACTTTCATCCACAAAGTTCCTATTTCAAAATAAGATCCCATTCCCAGGTTCCAGGTGGATGTGGATTTTGGGGGATCCCCTTGGACCCAGGCCAGTGGATGGGGGAACTCTCCCGCAGGTCCCCCAGGCTGCCCTCATGCTATTTTTGTGGCTTTTCCACCCGCTGCTGAAGTCCTCATGTTTACCCCAAAACTTTCACGCCAAGGCTTCACAGAAGAACAGTGTCCTCCCTGCTAGAGCGTGGGTCGCAGTCTTGGCCTCTTCCTATGCCCCGTGATTTTATTGGCTTCTTTTTGTTGGAAACATGCTCGGTGCTGCAAAGCAAAATCAGCCCTGAGAGCGTTGCTGAAAAGATATTTCAGCAACACAGTTTTACCTCCTGGGCTGCAGGGAGGGGACCCTCACTAGCCATCGTGCCTCGCCTTGAGAATACAATGAACAAAGGAAAACACATATTTATCCCTGACGCATGTGAGGTCATCCTTCCTGCTGTGTCTGAGAGCTCTGTTGGCTGGAGCCAGACCTCACCATCTAAACTAAAACCCAACTGGCTGACAACTTAAAACTTTTCTAAACAGGTGAAAGCCGCAGAGAGCTGGGACACGCCTGTAAGCACGTCCAGCACTGATATCTCGGTGAAAGTACAAGGACTTAGAATGTCCTACGTGCCTGTGAGCTCAGCGTGTCTAACAGCTACATAGGACGGGGCTTCACAGAGAGTTATTAGCACATTTGTCCTTTAACAAGGAAGGAAACTTTAAAAGGGCACTTCTACTTCCCACTCTTTTCTTGTCTGAAATAAAACCTTTTCCACCACGAACCTCCGTATCTGAACTGTGCGCTACGCTCAGGTAAACAGCACACCACAGCCCTGCAGGTGACAAGCTGGCATCCACGCTCACGCCACGGCCCTGTGCTTGCAGACGATAAGCTGGTCACCAGGGTCTCAGAATTCTACGAGGAAACGACGGTGAAGTTCTCGGAGCTGTTGGAGTACCTCCTCTGGGAATACATCCACAGCGGGGAGCCCGTGTGAGTCTCGGGGCGCTGGGGGTGGGGAGACACGAAGACCTGGCCACCCTCACACGTGGGGTCCCAGCCAGCCTTGGGAAAGGAGGTCCCATACCTGCTGTACAGGACTGAGCCTGAGGCCGTGTGGCAGAGGGACCTGTGCCACAGTTATCTATAGCATACAACATACAGTGTGTCTATAATTATACATTACATAATGTAATAGAACTGTATTTACAGTCATATAATTTGTGTGTTATGTGTTAATTGTATGTGATGTTAATCACATACATAATGTGAATGGTTACTATATATTAGCATATATGGATATATATATATATGAATTACATACTATAAATGTGTATAGTACATGTTTATAATATATAATAGATTATGCTGTAATATATAAAAATATATAATTTTGATTAATGCTTATTAAATGATTAATTTTAATTTATATCAACGAATAGTAATATGATGATTCCGTCTCAAAAAATATAAGTGAAAAACGAATGAAAGTGTTTTTTTAAAGAGAGAGAAAAGAGCCTCGGCCCAGCACTGAACTCTCCTTAAGATGAAGCCACCCAGAGAAGATGCGTCTGGTTCTTTTGCATCCTCTGGCCTGACTGCCCAAAGTGGAGGGCAGTCCTGGCCGTGAGGTGTTTTTTTTTTTTTTTGAGGCGGAATCTTGTGTTTGTTTCTGAAGCTGGAATACAGTGGTGCCATCTCGACTCACTGCAACCTCCACCTCCCGGGTTCAAGCAGTTCTTCTGCGTCAGCCTCCTGCGTAGCTGGGATCACAGGCACCCACCACCATGCCTGGCTGATTTTTGCATTTTTAGTAGAGATGGGTTTTCACTATGTTGGCCAGGCTGGTCTTGAACTCGCGACCTCAGGATTTCGCCCACCTCGGCCTCTCACAGTGCTGGGATGACTGGCATGAGCCACTGCACTTGGCCTATATTTTATTTCTTTTTTTTTCTTTTTTTTTTTTTTTTTTTTTGAGACGGAGTTTTGCTCTTGTTACCCAGGCTGGCGTGCAATGGCGCGATCTCGGCTCACTGCAACCTCCGCCTCCTGGGTTCAGGCAATTCTCCTGCCTCAGCCTCCTGAGTAGCTGGGATCATGGGCACGCGCCACCGTGCCCAGCTAATTTTTTGTATCTTTAGTAGAGACTGGGTTTCACCATGTTGACCAGGATGGTCTTGATATCTTGACCTCGTGATCCACCCGCCTCGGCCTCCCAAAGTGCTGGGATTACAGGCTTGAGCCACCGCGCCCGGCCCTATATTTTATTTCTATTATTATTATTTTTTGAGACTGAGTCTCAGTCTGTCACCCAGGCTGGAGTGCAGTGGTGCAGCCTACGCCTTGTGGGATCAAGTGATTGTCCCGCCTCAGCCTCTGGAGTAGCTGGGACCACAGGCGTGAGCTGATCTTTGTGTTTTCAGTAGATACAGGGTTTCTCCATGTTTGCCAGGCTGGCCTCGAACTCGCGACCTCAGGTGTCCCTGTGACGTAGGCCTTCACAGTGCTGGGATGACAGTCATGAGCCACCGTGCCCGGCCCTGGTGGCTGTGGCATATCTTAAGGAAGAGAGACGTTTCTCCTGGTTGTCACCTCTTCTCTTCCGCTGCCCCCACCAGGGACAAGGCAGGCGGCTACGGGATCCAGGCTCTTGGCGGGATGCTGGTGGAGTCCGTGCATGGGGACTTTCTCAATGTCTTCGGCTTCACGCTCAACCAGTTCTGCAAGCAGCTGATGCAGCTGTACGACCCGCCCCGGCCAGAGGACCTGCAGCGCGTCAAGCACGATTCCATCCCGGCCGTGGACACCTTCAAAGACCTCAGTGTCATGGACGAGGTCGGCCCGGTGCCGTTACCCAGGCTGGAGTGGCCAGAGAGGCCACAGCAGAGGCTGATGGGAACAGGACCCGTGAGACCCTGCCCCCGTTCCCCACACGCCTCCTGGAACTCATCAATGGCTTCAAAACATCGAAGGTACCTGTGTCTGCATCCTCGGGCCACTGTCCCAAATGACCACACACAGGGCTCAAATCCACAGGAGTCTTGTCGTCACAGTCCTGGAGGGTGGCAGTCTGAGAGGAAGGTGTCTCGGGCACGCTTTCTCTGTCAGTGCTAGGGAGGGTCCTTCTTCCCTTTCCCAGCTCCTGGGGCTTCCAGCATCTGCAGTCTCTGCCTCCGTCTCCACGCGGCCTCCTCCTGTGTGCCTGCATCTCCCTCTTCCACTGACCCCGACTCATCTCAACTCCCCTAGCTCAAAAAGACACTTTTATTTTCAAATAAGATCCCAGCCAGGCGCGGTGGCTCACAGCTGTCATCCCAGCCCTTTGGGAGGCTCTGGTGGCCAGATTAGAAGGTCAAGAGATGGAGACCATCCTGACCAACATAGTGGTCAAAAATTAGCTGGGCATGGTGCATGCCTGGGTAGTCCCAGCTACTCAGGAGGCTGAGGCAGGAGACTCACTGGAACCCGGGAGGTGGAGGTTGCAGTGAGCCAAGATTGTACCACTGCAGTCTAGCCTGGGCGACAGAGTGAGGCTCTGTTTAAAAAAAAAAAATCCCATTCCCCGGTAGTGGGGGTTAGGGTGAGGTTGCATCTTTGGGGGAGTAGCTGGCAAGCATGGACCATGCTGGATGTGTGCCAGGCTAGCACGGGGTCCAGAGTGCTTTTGAAGCCGGGCAGGACTCACATGACCCGCACATAGGACATGTGAGAATTCCCCAATGGGCCTTCCTCCAGCGGGGTCAGCCAGGCTACCATGCCTCTGACGTGTGGGCCTTCACCTGTCCAGAAGTCCCGCTGGCCAGGCGGGAGATGGACCTGGTGCCTGGAGGGTACACCGGGCCAGGGTTAGTGCCCTCATCCCCTGTGATATTGTGACCCCAGGGCAGCCATCCCGCCATGTGGACAGCCGGTCACTGAGACGTCCGTGGGGCACCGTGGCCAGATGGGGTAGTGAACCAGGCAGAGCCCCTCCATGTGGACGGTCTCTGCCTTCTTTGCCTGAGGTCGGTGGACAGTGGCTTCCCACCTGGTCCTGCACCCTGCAGGCAGCAGAGCTCCAACTTCCCTCCTCTTCCCCAAGAGGGCCCGTCTTTCTTTTTTTATTTCACAAAAACTCACCCAGGCTGGAGTGTAGTGGCTCCATCTCAGCTCAGTGCAACCTTTGCCTCCCGGGTTTAAGCGATTCTCCTGCCTCAGCCTCCTGAGTAGCTGGGATTACAGGCGCCTGCCACACACCTGGCTAATTTTTGTTTTTTTAGTAGAGACGGGGTTTCACCATGTTGGTCAGGCTGGTCTTGAACTCCTGACCTCAGGTGATCCACCTGCCTCACGCTCCTAAAGTGCTAGGGTTGCAGGTGTGAGCCACCGCGCCCAGCCTGAGGCCCCATCTTTTACCTGTTCTGCAGGTCTGGGCTCCTGGGGGCCCCTCACGGCAGCAGAGCAGACGGAGAAGGGACGGAGCCCTCCCAGGGCCAGGGGTCCCGTATAGGGCATCCTCCGGGAAGCAGACATGGGGATGCCGAGTGCAGGAGGGGCGCAGGCTGCGGGAGGCAGGGAGCCCGGCTGATGGCCACCTGCCGTGACTAAAGTTTATTTATTTTATTTTTTGAGTCTTGCTCTGTCAGCCACACTTAAGTAAAGTGGTTCAATCTCAGCTCACTGCAGCCTCCACCTCCTGGGTTCGAGCGATTCTCCTGCCTCAGCTTCCCGAGTAGCTGGGATTACAGGGGCCCACACCACGCCCTACTAATTTTTGTATTTTTAGTAGATAGTCAAGGTTTCACCATGTTGGCCAGGCTGATCTCAAACTCCTGACTTCAGGTGATCCGCCCAGCTCAGTCTCTGAAAGTACGGGAATCACAGGCATGAGCCACTGCACCCAGCTATTTTGTTTTGTTTCCTTTTTGATTTTCAGATGGTGTCTCCCTCAGTCGCCCAGGCTGGAGTGCAGTTCCACCGTCTCAGCTCATTGCAACCTCCACTTCCCAGGTGCAGATGATCCTCCTGCCTCAGCCTCCTGAGTACCTCGGACCACAGCACACACTGCCACACCCAGTGAAGGTCTGCTTTTTTAGTAGAGACGAGGTTTCACTACGTTGGCCAGGCTGATGTCGAACCCCTGAGCACATGTGATCCACCCGCCTCGGCCTCCCAAAGTGCCGGGATTACAGGTGTGAACCACCGCGCCCGGCCGTGAATGTAGGTTTTAAGGGAGACCGTTCGCTGTCCTACAGCAGACCATCTTTTTATTTCCACAATTACAGAGCGGTGTGTAGCTACGTACACCCGCTGCAGGCAACCCTCCCCAGGCGCCTGAATCGGGGAATTGCCAGTGAAGACCTGACTTCCCTGACAGACAGAGACTCCACTTCATGCTGATTCTGCCTGCCTTGCCCGGGTGACGCCCTGAATTTCCTGCCTTTTTATTTATTTTGTTGTCAACCAGGCTGGAGTGCAGTGGTGCAATCTCGGCTCCCTTCAACCTCCGCCCCCAAGGTTCGAGCAACTGTTCTGCCTCAGCTTCCCGAGCGGCTGGAATTACAGGCGCCCACCAGCATGCCCGGCTAACTTGTATTTTTAGTAGCAATTAGACGTGGGGTTTCCCCATGTTGCCCAAGCTGGTCTCGGATGCCTGACCTCAGACTGTCCACCCACCTCAGGCTCCCAAAGTGCCGAGGTTACAGGAGTGAGCCACCGCGGCTGACCTTTTCCCTGCTGGAATCAAAACACACGGGTGGGACATCACTAACCAGCTCTTCACGGCGCTGCGTTCAAGCCCCCACGGGGATATACCTCAGGCACACCCATTCCCACCCACGCCCGTCTCTTCTCCCTGCCTGATTTAGGACGCGGGTGGCCATCCCAGAATCTGTCACGGAAGGATGGCTTCATGGGTCACCCCTGTCATCTCAGCACTTTGTGAGGCCAAGGCGGGTGGATCACGAGGTCAGGAGTTTGAGACCAGCCTGGGCAACATGGTGAAACCCGTCTCTACTAAAAATAAAAACGTTAGCCGGGCGTGCTGCTGCACAGCTGTAATCACAGCTACTCAGGAGGCTGAGGCAGGAGAATCACTTGAACCTGGGAGGCGGAGGTTGCAGTGAGCCGAGATCCTGCCATTGCACTCCAGCCTGGGCGACAGAGTAAGACTCTGTCTAAAAAAAAAAAAAATGGAGGACCGCTTCTCCCGTATTTGACGGACATGTCACCTTTTGTCTTTAAACCAGGTGACTTTTTCCGGGACCGCATCCCTCCCGCAGACCTGTACGTCCTGTGCCAGATTGTCCATGACTGGCTGGATGACAGAATTCATGAGATACTCAGCAGGATCGCCCAGAGCTGCAAGCCAAGTGAGCAGTGCTCGTCAGGTTCACGTTTTCGTTAGCACGTCGCGTTTTTGGTTCAAGTTTCCACAGGTGGCCAGGCACGGTGGCTCACGCCTGTCATCCCAGCATGTTGGGAAGCAGAGGTGGGCGGATCACCTGAGGGCAGGAGTTCGAGACCAGCCTGGCCAACATGGTGAAACCCCATCTCTACTAAAAATACAAAATTAGGCCGGGCGCGGTGGCTCAAGCCTGTAATCCCAGTACTTTGGGAGGCCGAGGCGCGTGGATTACGAGGTCAAGAGATCGAGACCATCCTGGTCAACATGGTGAAACCCCGTCTGTACTAAAAACACAAAAAATTAGCTTGGCACGGTGGCGCGTGCTTGTGATCCCAGCTACTCAGGAGGCTGAGGCAGGAGAATTGCCTGAACCCAGGAGGCAGAGGTTGCAGTGAGCCGAGATCCTGCCGTTGCACTGCAGTCTGGGTAACAAGAGCGAAACTCTGTCTCAAAAAAAAAAAAAAACTACAAAATTAGCCAGACGTGGGGGTGGTTTTCTGTAGTCCCAGCTAGTTGGGAGGCTGAGGCAGGAGAATCCCTTGAACCCAGGAAGCAGAGGCTGCGGTGAGCCGAGATCGCGCCACTGCACTCCAGCTTGGGCAACAAGAGCGAAACTCCATCTCAAAAATTGAAAATTAGAAAAGTTTAAAAGTAAAGTAGGCAAATATACGACTGTCATCCCCACACGTAGGGGGCCAAGGTGGAAGAATGGCTTCAGCCCGGGAGTTTGAGGCTGCAGAGACCTGTGACCCTGCCCATACAATGCAGCCTCGGCAAAGGAGTGAACGTCTGTCTCAAAAAAAACACCCCAAAGTCTGCTGAGTGAAATGTTCATCTCAGCCAGCCAGGCGCAGACTCTCATCACTTTGGGAGGTCAAGCTGGGTGCATCAGCGGCAGTCAGGAGTTCAATACCAGCCTGGCTGATGTAGCAAAATGCCGTCTCTACTAAAAAAAATTAGCCAGGCGTGATGGCAAGTGCCTCTATCCCCAGTTACTCGGGACACTGAGGCAGAAGGATCTGAACCCAGGAGGCCGTGATGAAGACTGCCCAGCCTGGGCAATGCAGTGAGACTCTGAATCCAAAAAAATAAAAATCCTAAGGAAGAGAAGGTTTATTTAGTATTCATTCAAATAGTAAAGTTTATTTAGTAAGGAAGTGGGTAATCGCAAAGCTCTTATATTTATTTATTTTTGGGACCGAGTCTCGCTTTGTCTCCCAGGCTGGAATACAGTGGCGCCATTTCGGCTCACCGTAACTGCCGCCTCCCGGGTTCACCGATTCTCCTGCCTCAGCCTCCCCACTAGCTGGGATTTCAGGCACACATCTCCACATCCAAGCAATTTTTGTATTTTTAGTAGAGACGGGGTTTCAGCATGTTGGCCAGGCTGTTCGCGAACTCCTGACCTCGTGATCCACCCGCCTCAGCCTCCCAAAGTGCTGTGAGCCACGGCGCCCGGCCTCAAGCATCTTCATCATTGAGGAGACTGTGGAGGAGGAGGAGGAAGCAGGAGTAGGTCCTGCCATGTCAGGGGTGGCCGAGACATAGGGAAATCCACGCATCCGTGGACCCTGCTGTTTAAATCCACATTACTCAAGGGTCAGCTGTGACTAATGTATGTGTTTCTACACAGGCACCTGTGCCGGTGCACACAAACAGCACACAGCATCTCAGCCCAAAGCCTTCATACCATGTGTCTCCCCGAGTACCTAGGCTGCTCCTGGAGCACGTGGGGCTGCAGGAACCCCAAGCTCCAGGGGTCCAGCAAGGGCCACGCACCACATTTCCACAGTGACAGGAGCTGGCCCTGAGGGAATCTCGCAGGTGCTCAGGCTCCATTCCCGGATTCAGAGTTGAACGTTACAGCTGCAGTGAAAATTCCTCAAATATTTGCAGAGAAAACGCTTGATGAGCTTAACAGAGCCAGGGCCAGGAGCCTCATTTCCTGTGGGTTGAAATGGGACTCCCCACAGGCTCAGCTGCTCAAGAGGCCTCCACCCTTTTCTCTCTCTCTCTGTCTCTGTGTATCCATTTCTCTCTCTGTTCTTCTTGAGATGGAGTCTTGCTCTTGTGCTGCAGGCTGGAGGGCAGCGGTGCAATCTTGGCTCACTGCAACCTCCGCCTCCTGGGTTCCAGCAATTCTCCCGCCTCAACCTCCTGAATGGCTTGGATGACACACATGTGCCATCACACCCAACTAATTTTTTGTGTTCTTTGTATAGATAAGGTTTCACTGTGTTAGCCAGGCTGATCTCGAACTCCTGACCTCGTGATCTGCCTGCCTCAGCTTCCGAAAGGGCTGGGATTACAGGTGTGAGCCGCCACACCCGCCTAATATTTGCAATTTTTTTTCTTCTAGTAGAGAGGTTTTTACCATGTTGGTCAGGCTGGTCTCAAACTCCCGACCTCGGGTGATCCAGCCACCTCAGCCTCCCAAAGTGCTCGGATTACAGGCGTGAGCCATTGCACCCAGCCATATCTACCTGCTCACGTATTTTTCTGAGAAAAGGTCTCACTCGGAGACCCAGGCTGGTATGCAGTGGCGCAGTCACAGCTCACGGCAGCCTTACCTTCCGGGGCTGAAGCCATCCCCTCACCTTAGCCTCCCAAGTACACATGCATGTGTCACCATACCCAGCTAGTTTTTTAAAACTTTGTGGCTGGACATGGTGGTTCACACCAGTAACCCCAGCACTTTGGGAGGACAAAGTTGGGGGAGTCACCTGGGGTCAGGAGTTCGAGACCAGCCTGGCCAACATGGTGAAACCTTGTCTCTACTAAAAATACAGAAAAAGAAAAAAAAAGTAGCTGTACATGGTGGGGGGCGCCTATAGTCCCAGCTACTCAAGAGGCTGAGGCAGGAGAATCACTTGAACTTGGGAGACGCAGGTTGCAGCGAGCCGAGGTTGCACCACTGCCCTCCAGCCTGGGTAACAAGAGCAAGACTTGGTCTCAAAAAATAAGTTTTTTTTTGTGGCCCGGTGCAGTGGCTCACACCTGTAATCCCAGTACTTTGGGAGGCCGAGGCGGGTGGATCACGAGGTCAGGAGATCGACACCATCCTAGCTAACACGGTGAAACCCTGTCTTCACTAAAAATATAAAAAATTAGCTGGGTGTGGTGGTGGCCGCCTGTAATTCCACAGAGACTGAAGCAGAAGAATGGCTTGAACCCGGGAGCAGAGGTCACAGTGAGCTGAGATCTCACCACTGTACACCAGCCCGGGCGACAGAGCAAGACTCTGTCTCAAAAAAAGAAAAAAAGTGTTTTTTGTGGTGATGGAATTCTCACTCTGTCACTCAGGCTGGAGGACTGTCTGTCATCATAAGTCACTTCAGCCTTGACCTCCGGAGTTCAAGCAATCCTCCCTCCTCAGCCTCCCGAGTAGCTGAGAGTTCACACATGTCACCATGCTCTGGTAGTTTAAAAAGTTCTTGATTTTTGTAGAGATGGGGTCTTGCTATGTTGCCCAGGCTGCTCTCAAACTCCTGGGCTCAAGCGATCCTCCAACCTCAGCCTCCCAAGCACCGGGATTAAAGACGTGACCCAGTGCACCCTGTCTTTCTGTCTTTCTTCCTGTCTGTCTTCCTCCTCCTCTCTCCTCCTCTGTCTTTTTATGTCTCATCTATCATCAGTATCTTTCTGTTTCTCCTCTTGCCTCCTCTTTCTCTCCTGCCTTATGTCTCTCTGTCTCTTCCTCCCTCTCCCCACCCTGTCTGTGTCTCTCTTTATACATCTATCATCTGTCATCCTCCTTTAAAAAAAATAAAATAGAGACAGGGTCTCTCTCACTATGTTGCTTAGGTTGGTTTCAAACTCCTGAGCTCAAACCATCCCCCCGCCTTACCCTCCCAAAATGCTAGCACGGCAGGCATGAGCCACTGTGTCTGGCTTTGTCACAATCATCTGTCACCTATCTGTCTTCTGTCCATCATTTATTATCTATCCATCCATCTGTCCATCTACCATCTATTCACTAATCCATCCTTCTCACCCATGTATCCATCCATCTGTCCATCTACCCATCGTCTACCATCTGTTCACCCATCCATCCTTCTCACCCATGCATCCATCCATCTACCCATCATCTACCATCTATTCACTCATCCATCCTTCTCACCCATGTATCCATCTATCCACCTACCCATCCATCATCTACCATCTATATACCCATCCATCCTTCTCACCCATGCATCCATCCATCCACCTACCCATCCATCATCTACCATCTATTCACCCATCCATCTTTCTCACCCATGCATCCATCCATCTACCCATCATCTACCATCTATTCACCCATCCGTCCTCACCCATGCATCCATCCATCTGTCCATCTACCCATCACCTACCATCTATTCACCCATCCATCTTTCTCACCCATGCATCCATCCATCTACCCATCATCTACCATCTATTCACCCATCCATCCTTCCATCTACCTACCCATCATCTACCATCTATTCAACTATCCATCCTTCTCACCCATGCACCCATCCATCCATCTATCTACCTATATATTATCTGCCATCTATTCACTCACCCATCTGTCCTCATCCATTCTTCCATCCACCTATCCATCACCCACCATGTATTCACTCATCCATCCTTCTCATCCATGCCTCCGTCTATCCATCCATTTATCTTGGTGTGCATTATTTATTCACCCATCCATCCATCCTTCTTCTTCCATGCATCCATCTATCCATCCATCCATCTGCCTGTGCATCACCCTGCATCTATTCATCCATCCATCCTTCTCGTCCTTGCATCCATCCATCCGTCTGCCTACCCACCCATCATGTCCTATTTATCCATCCATCCATCTGCCATCCATCATCCATGCATCTTTCTAGCATCTGTCTGTCCATCCAGGAGAACAGGAACAGGCCCAGGCGATGCAGCCAGCCAGCCATCTCTCAATCTAATCCTCCTGTCTGTCCGCCCTGCATGGAGTCTCCATCTGTCTCTCCTCCCCTACTTGCATCGGTCTCCTGGGCAGGGCTTCTCGGCAGCCTCTTCACTGTTCTGAGCTCCAGTTGCCTGCCGTGTGCCCTGCTGGCCCCTGAAGGATCCCCACCTGGGTGGCCAAGACTCCAGCTCTCTGCTCTCCCCTCAGGCTGGCCTGCTGCTGGTGGAGAGACTTCTGGACGAAGAGAAGAGGGAGGAGTGGGTCGCCCTGCTACAGTCGCTGAACATGCTGGTGCAGATGGGGGGCAGGGAGTGGAGCCAGGAGAGTACCAGCACTTGCTGGAGCAACACGGCTTCTGCCAGGTGCAGGTGCTGTGCTTGGGGGGTATCCTGGATGCCATCCTGGCCACCAGAGTGGGTCCCTGAAGCCCAGGCAGCGTGCTCATGATAGGGACACCCTCCCACAGACTGCAGGGGGCCACCCCATCCCCAGCTGTCACAAGACAGTCACACAGAAACATGCAGTCGTGGGTGAATAAAGAAAGCGAAAGCCTGTGTCTGGCTCCTCTGTGGGGGGTTTGATGAGGGAAGAGGCTGCATCTGCGGAGGAGGGAAAGGAGGGTGCATCTGGCGAGGAAGGGAAGGTGGGTGCATCTGGGGAGGAAGGGAAGGAGGGTGCATTTGGGGAAGAGGTGAAGAAGGCTGCATTTGCAGAGGGGATGGAGGCTCCACTTGGGGAGGAGGGGAAGGAGCCTGAGTTTGGGGAGGAGCGGTGGAGGCTGCATTTGAGGAGAAGACCGAGGCTGAGTTTGTGGAGGAGGGAACAGAGGGACAGTCAGGGATGACACTTCAGTCCAGGAGACATCCTGGGAGCCAGGAGCCTTGCAGAGTAGCCGGTGTGGACTCCCGGGGCAGGTGGTGGACACAGGGCTTTCTTATGCCTCCTCACAGTCTGACAGCCGCTGTGACAGTGCCCGTGTCTGCCAGGCAGGGTCTCAGTCCTTTGAGCTCCTGCCTGCATCTTTTCCTCTTCCGCACGATTTCCAGGGCGTTTCCTGCATGGGACAGTGTCCCATCACTTCTGCTCACCCTTGGACACCCACGGGCCGTGGGGCGACAGTTCTCCAGGTGGCTTCCATCTCTCCTGACTTGGTGCATAGACTCTCGTGAGCGGGACTCCCTCTAGCCCCTGCTGCGGGGCTGAAATGCATCTTTTTTTTTTTTTTTTTGAGATGGAGTTTCACTCTTGTCACCCGGGCTGGTGTGCACTGACAGGATCTCAGCTCCTTGCAACCTTCACCTCCCGGGTTCAAGTGATTGTCCTGTCTGAGCCTCTTGAGTAGCTGGGAATTCAGGTGTACACCACTATGCTGGGCTAATTTATGTATTTTTAGTAGAGACAGGGCTTCATGTTAGCCAGGCTGGTCTCGAACTCCTGACCTCAGGGGATCTGCCCACCTCAGTCTTCCAAAGTGCAGGGATTACAGGCGTGAGCCACTGTACCCGGCCTATTTTAGCTGTTTTCTTAAAGCACAAAGCAACCCACACATTTTTTTTTTTTTTTTTAAGATGGAGTCTCTAACTTAAGCATATCCTAAGAGTGGGGGGGAAAAAAAGGTGGAGTCTGACTGTCACCCAGGCTGGAGTGCAGTGGCCTGTCTCAGCTCACCGCAACCTCCACCACGTGGGTTCAAGCAATTCTTGTGCCTCAGCTTTTCTGTGTTTATAGTAGACACAGGGTTTTGCCACACTGGCAAGGCTGGTCTTGAACTCTGAACCTCACGTGATCCGCCTGCCTCGGTCTCCAAAAGTGCTGGGATTACAGTCATGAGCCACCCCGCCTGGCTTTTTTTTTTTTTTTCCAGGCTGTTTGCTCTTGTTGCCAAGGCCAGAGAGCAATGGCACAATCTTGGCTCACAGCAACCTCCGCCTCCCGGGTTTAAGAGATTCTCCTGCCTCAGCCTCCCGAGTAGCTGGGATTACAGGCGTGTGCCACCACACCCGGCTATTTTTTGTATTTTTAGTACAAACGGCCAGGCTGGTCTCAAACTCCTGACCTCAGCTGATTCGCCGGCCCTGGCCTCCCAAAGTGCTGGGAGCCACCTCACCAGGCCTAGTTTATTTGTTTTCTTAAGCACAAAATGGCCGGGCATGGTGGCTCACGCCTGTAATCCAAGCACTTTGGAGGCCAAGGCGGGTGGATCACCTGACGTCAGGAGTTCAAGACCAGCATGACCAACGTGGTGAAACCCTATCTTTATAAAAAGCAAAAGCACCAAACCGCCTACACATTCTTTCGTGATGTCAGGCAATTGTAAGGGTGGAGTGACTTGATTTGGGGGTTACTGAGACCGTGTGTCACCACTGAAGAAAACCACACCCGTCCATCTATCATGTATTTATACATCATTTATCCATCCATCCATCATCTATCTATCCATTATCCATCATTCGTCTATGTGTACATCTATCTATCCATCATCTATCCATCATCTACTATTATCTATCCATTATCTATAATTCGTCTATGTGTACATATATCCCCTATCTATCCATCATGTATTTATCCATCATCTATCATCTATCCATTATCATTCATCTATGCGTAGAACTATCTATCCATCATCTACTGTTATCTATCCATTATCTATCATTTGTCTATGTGTACATCTATCTATCTATCCATCTATCATCTATCCATCATATATATATATAACTTCTTTATATATATATATCTTCCTTTTTATATGTTCTATATATAATTAATTAGCTCCTATATATACATATGGAAGTCATATATATATCTACATATATGTATATACTATGTATTTATGTTAGATATGTATGTATATATGAATATTAAAAATGGTATATAGCATATATGAGAATATATAATGCACATTTATGATGGAATATACATAATAAGTAATGGAATATATATAAGATATACATAATATATAAATTACATGTATTTATATATAATGAAATATATAATGCATATTTATAATGGAATATATATTATATAAACAATAGATATATAAGGTATATATAATGTATATATATGTTGAAATATGTGTATATATGATAGAATATATATAACATGGAATATATAATGCATATTTATAATGGAATATACATAATGTATATGTATAATGGATATATATAAGGTGTATATATAATGGAATCAATATAACATAATGGAATATATAATGCCTATTTATAATGGATATACATAATGTATATATAATGGGATATATATAATGGAATATATGTAACACATAATGGAATATATATATCATGTATATATATAATGGAATATATATAAGGCGTATATATAGAGGAATATATATAACATATTTATATATAATAGAATATAATGCATATTTATAATGAAATATATTAAATGTATATATAATGGAATATATAGAAGATGTATATATAATGAAATATATATATATAAAACATCTATATACATAATGGACTATATATATAAAGTGTATATATAATAAAATATATCTAACCATGGAATATATAATGCATATTTATAATGGAATATATATATAATGTATACATATAATGGAATATATAGAAGGTATATGTAGTGGAATATATATAAAATATATTTATGTATAATAGAATGTACAATGCATATTTATAATGGAATATATAATATAATGAATATATATAAGATGTATAATGAAATATATATAACATGTTTATATACATAATGGACTATATAACGCACATTTGCAATACAACATATATAATGTATATATATAATGGAATATATATAAGGTGTATGTATAATGGAATATATATAATATATATATATGAATATATAATGCATATTTATGATGGAATATATATATAATGTGAACACAGGGCTGACTGCGCAGAATGGAAGGCAGGTTTCCCTTGAGCACCTCCCAGCTTGACTGTTTTTCTAGCTTTTGATTTTGGGGACCGAGGATAGTTCCTTTTCACAACTTCCATTACGATACATAGACCATGTGCTTAATTCACAAAATTAAAATGTATTTACATATATCTGAAAGAAACAAGAGCTATGAACCTTCAGCCACCTTGAAGTATTGTTAAGGTGATTGTATAGCAAGTTGATTGCCTCTGGGCGTCTCCGGAGCCACAGGAAAACGTCATTGCTCAAATACTTCTCCTTGTCTTATTGAAAAGAACCGTGAGGCCAATTCTACGGCCAGTGGCCTATTCCTAGCATTAAATTCTAAAAGGAGTGTATGATGGCTGTGTACCTTCAAGGCACGCGACGCCACAACACAAATAACACCTCTTTAAAAACTGTTTCTGGCCAACGAAGGCGCGGTGGCTCATGCCTTTAATCCCAGCTCTTTGGGAGGCTGCGGCGGGCAGATCATGGGGTCAAGAGACAGAGATCATTCTGACCAAGATGGTGAAACCGCATCTCTAGTAAATATACATGTGAGACGGGGAACCCGAAACATGTGGGACAGGAAACACCCGGAATGTGGGACGGGGAACCCCGGAGAATGCGGGACGCGGAACCCCGAGAATGCGGGACCGGAAACAACATGAATGTGGGACGGGGAACACCGGGAATGTGGGACGCAGAACTCCGGAAATGTGGGACGGTGAACCCTGGAGAATGTGGGGAGCGGAACCCAAGGCATGTGGGACGGGGAACCCCGGAGAATACGGGACGCGGAACCTGGGGCATGTGTGACGGGGAACCCCGGAGAATGCGGGACGCGGAACCCGGGCATGTGTGACGGGAAACAACATGAATGCGGACGGGGAACCCCGGGAATGTGGGATGCAGAATATGGGGCATGTGGGACGGGAAACCCGGGAATTTGGGATGGGGAACCCGCGGCATGTGGGAAGGGGAACCCTGGAGAATGTGGGACGGGAACCGCAGGAATGTGGGACGGGGAACCGGAGAAATGCGGAAGGGGAACCCCGGGAATGCGGGATGGGGAACCCGGGGAATGTGAGATGGGGAACCCGGGGAATGTGGGACATGGAACCCGGTGTATGTGGGAAGCGGAACCCCGGGCATGTGGGATGGGGAACCCCGGAAAATTGGGATGGGGAACCCGGGGCATGTGGGAAGGGGAACCCTGGAGAATGTGGGACGGGAACCGCAGGAATGTGGGACGGGGAGCCGGAAAAATGCGGGAAAGGGAACCCCGGAAATGTGGGATGCGAAACCCCGGGAATGTGGGACGGAGAACCCGGGGAATGCAGGAAGGGGACTCCCGGGAATGTGGGATGTGGAACCCGGGGAATGTGGGATGGGGAACCCGGGGAATGTGGGATGGGGAACCAGGGGAATGTGGGAAGGGGAACCGCGGAAATTTCGGACGCGGAACCCGCGACTTGTGAGACGGAGACTCCATGGAATGTGGGACTCCGAACCCGGGGCATGTGTAATGCGGGAGCCCGGAAACGTTGGATGCCAAACCTGGGGCATGTGGGACCGGGAACCCGGGGAATGTGGAAAGCGGAACCCTGGAAATATGGGACGCGGAACCCGGGGCATGTGGGATGGGGAACCCATGGCATGTGGGAAGGGGAACCCTGGAGAATGTGGAACGGGAACCGCGGGAATGTGGGACCGGGAACCGCGGGAATGTGGGACGGGGAACCGGAGAAATGCGGGAAGGGGAACCCCGGAAATGTGGCATGCGGAACCTGGGAATGCGGGACGGAGAACCCGGAGAATGCAGGAAAAGGAATCCCGGGAATGTGGGATGGGGAACCCGGGGAATGTGGGAAGGGAAACCGTGGAAAATTCGGAGCGGGACCCGCGGCATGTGAGACGGAGACTCCACGGAATGTGGGACTCCGAACCCGGGGCATGTGTAATGCGGAAACCGGGAAATGTTGGATGCAAAACCTGGGGCATGTGGGACTGGGAACCCTGGAAATGTGGGACCGGGGACCCGGGGAATGTGGAAAGCGGAACTATGGATATGTGGAACGCGGAACCCGGGGCATGTGGGACGGGAACCAGGGGAATGTGGGAAGGGGATCCCGGGGCATGTGGGACAGGGAACCCCGGAGAATGTGGGAAGGGGAACCCCAGGAATTTCAGACGCGTAACCCGCGATATGTGAGACGGGGACCCCAGGGAATGTAGGACTCCGAACCCAGGGCAGGTAGAATGCGGAACCCCGAAAATGTGGGATGCGAAACCCGGAGCATGTGGGACAGGGAACCCTGGGAATGTGGGAGGCGGAATCTGGGGAATGTGGAAAGCGGAACCCCGGAAATGTGGGACGAGGAACACCGGGGCAAGAGGGACGGGAACCCGGAGAACGTGGGATGCGGAACCCGGGAATGTGGGACGGAGAACCCGGGGAACGCGGGAAGGGGAATCCCGGAAATGTGGGATGCGGAACCCAGGGAATCTGGGACGGGGAACCCCGGGAATGTGTGACGCGGGACCCGGGCACGTGACCTGCCTGTCAGGTATTCCTGCTCGCCAAAGGAAACAACAACAGCCTTTCCTCCTCCCGTATTGGTGGAGGGCCGCCTGTCTGTCACTCCGGACCTCACTTTGGGGCTGATATTGGGCTCAGAACAATCTCGGTGTCATTTATTTATTTTTAGAGGCAGAGTCTCGCTCTCTCGGCCAGGCTGGAGTGCAATGGCGCCATCTCAGCTCACTGCAACCTCCGCCTCCCGGGTTCAGGCGATTCTCCTGCCTCAGTCTCCTGAGTAGCTGGGATTACAGGTGTCCGCTACCACCTCCGGCTAATTTTTTTTTTTTTTTTTTTTTTTGAGACGGAGTTTCGCTCTTGTTACCCAGGCTGGAGTGCAATGGCGCGACCTCGGCTCACCGCAACCTCCGCGTGCTGGGTTCAGGCAATTCTCCTGCCTCAGCCTCCTGAGTAGCTGGGATTACAGGCACGCGCCACCATGCCCAGATAATTTTTTGTATTTTTAGTAGAGACGGGGTTTCACCATTTTGACCAGGATGGTCTTGATCTCTTGACCTCATGATCCACCCGCCTCGGCCTCCCAAAGTGCTGGGATTACAGGCTTGAGCCACCGCGCCCGGCCGACAGCTACTTTCTAAAGAATTTAGATGTTTCAAACCAAGTTCATCACTTAATAGAAATTGAGCATCATTATCACGTAAGAAACCTCAGAAAGGTTATCTTACCAACTGCAATTGATAGGAGACTTGTTATTTCTATAAAAGCACCTAGATATTAAAGAAAGGTTTTGAGGGCATCATTCATATGCCATTCACTTTTTTCTCTCTCTCTCTCTCTTTGAGGTGAAGTTTTGCTCTATTACCCAGGCTGCAGTGCAGTGATGCGATCTCGGCTCACTGCAGCCTCCCCCTCCCGGGTTCCAGGAATCGCTTGCCTCAGCCTCCCAAGTAGCTGGGATTATAGGCACCCACCACCATGCCTGGCTAATTTTTGTGTTTTTAGTAGAGACGGGGCTTCATCATGTGGACCACGCTGACCTCAAAGTCCTGACCTCAAATAATCTACCCTTCTCGGCCTCCCAAAGTGCTGGGATTACAGGGTTGAGCCACTGCCCCCAGCCACTATACATATATTTTATATATATATATATATATATGTGTGTGTGTGTGTATATATATATATATGCACACACACATATATATGTGTATATATATATATGTATAATATATAATGATATATACTAAATTTTTTATTATATGTAATTATATATACAATTTTATTGCATTTTAGGTTTTGGGGTACATGTGAAGAACATGGAGGATGGTTGCATAGGTACACATGGCAGTGTGATTTGTTGCCTTCCTCCGCATTACCTACATCTGGCATTTCTCTCCAAGCTATCTCTCCCCAAGCCCCCACCCCCTACCGTCCCTCCCCTATTTCTCCCAACAGACCCCAGTGTGTGATGCTCCCCTCCCTGTGTCCATGTGTTCTCATTGTTCAACACCGGCCTATGCGTGAGAATATGTGGTGTTTGATTTTTTGTTCTTGTGTCACTTTGCTGAGAATGATGGTTTCCAGCTTTGTCCCTGTCCCTACAAAGGACACAAACTCGTTTTTGATGGCTGCGTAGTATTCCATGGTGTATATGTGCCACATTTTCCCTGTCCAGTCTATCATCGATGGGCATTTGGGTTGGTTCCAGGTCTTTTCTATTGTAAACTGTACTACAGTGAACATTCGTGTGCATGTGTCCTTATAGTAGAACGATTTATAATCATTTGGATCTATACCCAGTAATGGGGTTGCTGGGTCAAATGGAATTTCTATTTCTAGCGTCCTAACTCCAAATACCTCTGACTGGGACCTAATTTAGCAATAGGATCTTTGCAGATGGAATTAAGTCAAGATGAGGTGATTACAGCAGACACTTGAGAAGGCCACCTGGGGACAGAGGCACAGAGTGGAGTGCTGCGGCCACAAGCCCAGGGATGCTGGAGCCCCCAGAGCTCGGAGGGGCCGGAAGGATCCTCCCTTCCACCCTTATAGATACCCCAGAGTAACGCTCAATAGAAAACTAGGCACCCCGTGCTCCAGTCAAGTGAACACATAATATGAACTCTTCCAACCTCGTTCTCGGTATACGAAGGCCCCTACAGGCAATGACACATGTCCTTTTAATAGAAGAGGAGACACAGACGCTGAAGTAGAAGGCCGTCCATCCCTACACGATCTGGGAGGCAGGAAGCATGTCTGGGTCTTAATCCGTCTTCTGGTGCAGCAACAGTCATATCAGATTAGAGCCCATATTCATGACCTCATTTTTACCCGAATTACCTCTTTAAACATCCTAACACTCTGTGGTCCTCGGGGTTCAGGCTTTAACCTATGAATTTGAGAGATGACAGTGTTGGAAATAGTGCTGCAAAGAAAACCAGCCCTGAGACAGAGGATCTTTCAGCCACGCAGTTTTTACTTCCTGGGCTGCAGAAAGGGAACCCTCCCTAGCCATCGTGGATGAGAATGTGGAAAGCCTAACCCCGGGAATATGGGACGCGGAACCCGGGGCATGTGGGACGGGGAACCCGGGGAATGCGGGAAGGGGAACCCGGCGAATGCGGGAAGGGGTGCTCCTGGAATTCGGGACGGGAACCCGTGGCATGTGGGATGGGGAACCCAGGTAATGTGGGAAAGGGAACCTCGGGAATGAGGGACGGGGAACCCCGGGAATTTGGGATGGGGAACCCTGGAGAATGTGGGACGGGAACTGCCGGAATGTGGGACGGGGAACCGGAGAAATGCAGGAAGGGGAACCCCGGAAATGTGGGATGCAGAACCCCGGGAATGTGGGATGGAAAACCCGGAGAATGCAGGAAGGGGAATCCCGTGAATGTGGGATGGGGAACCCGGGGAATGTGGGAAGGAGAACCGCGGAAATTTCGGACGCGGAACCCGCGGCATGTGGGACGGGAACCCGGGGAATGTGAGAAGGGGAACCCCGGGAATGTGTGACGGGAAACTCGTGAAATGCGGGAAGAAGAACCCGGGGAATGCGGGACGGGAAACCCGGGGCATGTGAAACACGGAACCAGGGGCATGTGGAAAGGGGAACCCGGAAAATGAGGGAAGGGGAACCCGGGGCATGTGAGACGGAAACTCGGGGAATGTGGGAAGGGGAACCCCGGGAATGTGGGATGCGGAACCCCAGGAATGCGGGACGGACAACCCGGGGGATGCAGGAAGGGGAATCCCGGGAATGTGGGATGTGGAACTCAGGGAATGTGGGACGCGGAACCCGGAGCATGTGGGAATCGGAACCCCGTGAATGTGGGATGGGGAACCCCGGGAGTTTGGGATGGGGAACCCCGGGCATGTGGGAAGGGGAACCCTGGAGAATGTGGGACAGGAACCGCGGGAATGTGGGACGGGGAACCCGGGGAATGCAGGCAGGGGAATCCCGGGAATGTGGGATGTGGAATCCGGGGAATGTGGGAAGGGGAACCGTGGAAATTTCGGATGCAGAGTGAGACGGGGACTCCACGGAATATGGGACTCCGAACCCGGGGCATCTGTAATGTGGAAGCCCGAAAATGTTGGATGCGAAACCAGGGGCATGTGGGACGGGGATCCACGGAAATGTGGGACCGGGAACCCGGGGAAGGTGGAAAGCGGAACCCAGTGCATGTGGGACGGGAACCCGGGGAATGTGGGAAGGGGAACCCCGGGAATGTGTGACGGGGAACTCGTGATATGCGAGAAGGGGAACCCGGGGAATGCGGGAAACCCGGGGCATGTGTAACACGGAACCAGGGGCATGTGGGACGGGAACCCGGGAAATGTGGGAGGCGGAACCCCGGGAATGTGGAATGGGGAACCCGCGAAACGCGGGGAGGGGAACCCGGGGCATGTGGGACGTGGAACCCCGGGAGTATGGGACAGGGAACCTGGGGCATGTAGGAAGGGGAACCTGGGACAAGTGGGATGCGGAACCCTGGGAATGTGGGACGGGGAATCTCGGGCATGTGGGAAGGGGAATCCAGGGAATGCGGGACGGAAGCCCAAGGCATGTGGGATGCGGAATCCCGGGAATGTGGGAAGGGGAACCCGGGAAACGTGGGATGCTGAACCCGGGAATATGGGACGCGGAACCCGGAGAATGTGGGACAGGGAACACGGGGAACCCGGGTCATGTGGGATGGTAACCCAGGGAATGCGGGAAGGGGAACCTGGGGAATGTGGGAAGGGGAATCCGGGGAATGAGGGACGGAAGCCCCGGAAATGCGGGACGAGGAACCCGGGAAATGCGTGACGGGAACCCGGGGCATGTGGGACGGGGCACCCAGGGAATGTGGGACAGGAGCCCGGGGAATATGAAAAAGATAACCCGGGAAATGCGGGAAGGGGAACCCAGGGAATGAGAGACGGGGAACCCGGGGCATGTGGGAAGAGGAACCCGGGAAATGTGGGATGCGGAACCCTGGGATATGTGGGACGGGGATCCCCGGGGAATGTGGGACGAAAAACTCCGGAAACGTGAGAAGAGGAACCCTAGAAATGTGGGATGTGAAACCCAGGGAACGTGGGATGGGGAACCCAAGGAATGTGGAACGGGGAACCCGGGGCATGTGGGACGCAGAACCAGGGGCGTGTGGGACGGGGAACCCGGGAAATGTGGGAAGCGGAACCCTGGGAATGTGGGATGGAGAACCCGGGGAACACGGGAAGGGGAACCCGGGGCATGTAGGAAGGGGAACCCAGGAAATGTGGGATGCGGGACCCGGGGAATGTGGGACAGGGATCCCGGGGAACACTGGAAGGGGAACCCCGGAAATGTGAGACGCGGAACCCGGGGAATGTGGGACGGGGAACACGGGGAACCCGGCCATGTGGGACGGAAACTGGGGGAATACGGGAAGGGGAACCCCAGGAATGCGGAACACGGAGAATGCGGGAAAGGGAACCTCGGTAATGCGGGACGTGGAACACGGGGAATGCAGGACAGGGAACCCAGGGAATGTGGGAAGGGGAACCCGGGGAATGTGAGACGCAGAACCCCGGGAATGTGGGAAGGGGAATCCGGGATCCGGAATCCGGGGAATGTGGGACGTTGAACCCGGGGAATGTGGGAAGGGGAACCCTGGAAATGTGGGACCTGGAATCTGAGGAATGCGGGAAGGGGAACCCCGGAAATGTGGAACGCGGAATCCCGAGAATGTGGGACTTCGTAACTAGGGAATGCGGGAAGGGGAATCCTGCGAATGTGGGATATGGAACCTGTCGAATGTGGGAAGGGGAACCCAGGGAATTTGGGATGGGGAACACAGGGCATGTGGAACGGAAACCCGGGGAATGTGGGACGGGGATCACCGGGAACCCAAGGCATGTGGGACGGAGAACCCCGGAGAATGTGGGATGGGGAACCCAGGGAATGTGGGAAGGGCAACCCCAGAAATTTCGGACGCGGAACCCGCGGCCTGTGAGACAGGAACTCCAAGGAACGTGGGACTCCGAACCCTGGGCATGTGGAATGCGGAACCCCTGAAATGCGGGATGGGAAACCTGGGACGTGGGACAGGGTAACCCGGAAATGTGGTACGGGGAACCCGGAGAATGTGGAAACCGGAACCCCGGGAATGTGGGATGCGGAACCCGGGGCATGTGGGACGGGAACCCGGGGAATGTGGGACGCGGAACCCGGGGCATGTGGGACGGGAACCCGGGGAATGTGGGAAGGGGAACCTGGGGAATGAGGGACGGGGATCCCCAAGAATACGGGACGGGAACCGGGGGCATGTGGGACGCAGAAGCCCGGGAATGTGGGACGGGGAACCCAGGGCATGTGAGAAGGGGAACCCGGGAAATGTGGAATGCGGAACTCCGGGAATGTGGGACAGGGAACCCCGGGAATGTGGGATGTCGAACCCGGGGAATGTAGGACAGAAAACCCGAGAATGCAGGACGGGAAACCCGGGGTATGTGGGACGGGGAACCCGGGGAATGCGAGATGCGAGCCCGGGGAATGTGGGACAGGGAACCAGGGTCATGTGGGATGCAGAACCCCGGGAATGTGGGACGGAGAACTCGGGGAACGGGGGAAGAGGAACCCCGCAAATGTGGAATGTGGAACCCGAGGAATGTGGGACGGGGAACCCGGGGAATTTGGGACGTGGAACCCGTGGAATGCGGGAAGGGGAACCCCGGGAATGTGCGACGCACGACCCGGGCACGTGACCTGCTTGTCAGGTATTCCTGCTCGCCAAAGGCAGCAGCAACAGCCCTTCCTCCTACCGTATTGGTGGAGCGCCGCCTGTGTCTGTCATTCCTGAGCTCACTTTGGAGCTGATTATTGGGGCTCAGAACAATCTCGGTGTCATTTATTTATTTTTGAGACTGAGTCTCGCTTTATCGCCCAGGCTGGAGTGCAATGGTGCCATGTCAGCTCACTGTAACCTCCGCCTCCCGGGTTCAAACAATTCTCCTGCCTCAGCCTCCCAAGTAGCTGGGATTACAGGCACGGGCCACCATGTCCAGCTAATTGTTGTATTTTTAGTAGAGACAGGGTTTCTCCGTGTTGGCCAGGCTGGTCTCGAACTCCTGACTTCAGGTGATTCTCCCCTTTAGGCCTCCAGAAGTGCTGGGATGACAGGCCTGAGTCCCCGCGCCCTACCACAGTCTGTTTTAAATAATGAAGGGGAGCAAATCAAATCCAGAACGAACCCACCCAACGGAAATGACAGCTACTTTCTAAAGAATTTAGACGTTACAAACCAAGTTTAGGCACTTAATAGAAATTGAGCATCCTTACCACGTAAGAAACCTCAGAAAGTTTATCTTACCAACCGCAATTGATAGGAAGTTGTTATTCTTATAAAAGCACCTAGATATTAAAGAAAGGCTTTGAGGGCATCGCTCATATGCCATTGACTCTTTTTTTTTTTCTCTTTGAGGTGAATTTTGCTCTATTACCCAGGCTGCAGTGCAGTGATGCCATCTCGGCTCACTGCAGCCTCACCTCCCAAGTAGCTGGGATTATAGGCACCCACCACCATGCCTGGCTAATTTTTGTGTTCTTAGTAGAGACGGGGCTTCATTATGTGGACCAGGCTGATCTCAAACTCCTGACATCAAATAATCTACCCGCCTCGGCCTCCCAAAGTGCTGAGATTACAGGTTTGAGCCACCGCCCTCGGCTGCCATTAATTATATATATATATATGCACACACACACACACACACACACATATATTATATATAATTATATATAATATATACATATAATATATATAACATATACTAAAATTTTTTATTATATATAATTATATATATAATTTTATTGCATTTCAGGTTTGGGGGTACATGTGAAGAACATGCAAGATAGTTGCATAGGTACATATGTCACAGTGTGATTTGCTGCCTTCCCCCGCATCACCTATATCTGGCATTTCTCCCCATGCTATCTCTCCCCAACTCCCCACCCCCCACTGTCCCTCCCCTAGTCCCCCCAACAGACCCCAGTGTGTGATGCTCCCCTCCCTGAGTCCATGTGTTCTCATTGTTCAACACCCACCTATGAGTGAGAACATGCGGTGTTTGATTTTCTGTTCTTGTGTCACTTTGCTGAGAATGATGGTCTCCAGATTCATCCTGTCCCTACAGAGGACACGAACTCGTCGTTTTTGATGTCTGCATAATATTCCATGGTGTATATGTGCTACATTTTCCCTATCCAGTCTATCATCAATAGGCATTTGTGTTGGTTCCAGGTATTTGCTATTGTAAACTGTGCTGCAGTGAGCATTCGTGTGCATGTGTCCTTATAGTAGAACGATTTATAATCCTTTGGATCTATACCCAGTAATGGGATTGCTGGGTCAAATGGAATTTCTATTTCTAGCGTCCTAACTCCAAATACTTCTGACTGGGACCTAATTTAGCAATAGGTCTTTGCAGATGGAATTAAGTCAAGATGAGGTGATTACAGCAGACACTTGAGAAGGCCACCTGGGGACAGAGGCACAGAGTGGAGTGCTGCGGCCACAAGCCCACGTGTGCTAGAGCCCCCAGAGCTTGGAGAGGCCCGAAGGATCCTCCCCTCCAACCTTACAGATAACCCAGAGTAACGTTCAATCGAAAACTAGGCACCCCAGCCGGGCACGGTGGCTCAAGCCTGTAATTCCAGCACTTTGGGAGGCCGAGGCAGGTGGATCACGAGGTCAAGATATCGAGACCATCCTGGTCAACATGGTGAAACCCCGTCTCTACTAAAGATACAAAAAGTTAGCTGGGCATGGTGGTGCCTGCCTGTAATCCCAGCTACTCAGGAGGCTGAGGCAGGAGAATTGTCTGAACCCAGGAGGCGGAGGTGGTTAGCCGAGATTGCGACATTGCACTCCAGGCTGGGTAACAAGAGCTAAACTCCGTCTCAAAAAAAAGAAAGAAAAAAGAAAAACTAGGCACCCCATGCTCCAGTCAAGTGAACACATAATAGGAACTCTTCCAACCTCGTTATTGATATAAGAAGACCCCTACAGGCAATGACACATGTCCTTTTAAGAGACAGAAGAGGAGACACAGGCGCTGAAGGAGAAGTCCGTCCATCCCTACAGGATCTGGGAGGCAGGAAGCATTTCTGGGTCTTAATTCCTGTTCTGGTGCAGCAACAGTCATATCAGATTAGAACTCATATTGATGACCTCATTTTACTCGAATTACCTCTTTAACCATCCTAACACTCTGAAGTCCTCGGGGTTCAGGCTTTAACCTATGAATTTGAGAGACGACAGTGTTAAAAATAGATACTCAGTGCTGCAAAGAAAATCAGCCCTGAGACAAAGGATCTTTCAACCATGCAGTTTTTACTTCCCGGACTGCAGGAAGGCCACCCTCACTAGCCATCATGACACGAGAATGTGGAAAGCGGAACCCCGGGAATGTGGGAAACGGAACCCGGAGCATGTGGGACACGGAACCCGGGGTATGTGGGAAAGGAACCCTGGAAATGCAGGACGGAGAACCAGGGGAATGTGGGAAGGGGAACCCGGGGAAAGAGGGACGGTGAACCCCGGGAATGCGGGACGGGAACCCGGGAAATGTGGGACGTCGAACCCCGGGAAATGTGGGACGTGGAACCCCGGGGAATGTGGGACGGGGAACACGGGGAACCGGGAGCATGTAAGACGGAAACCCGGAGAATGTGGGAAGCGGAACCCCGGGAATGTGGGACGTGGAACCCGGGGAATGCGGGAAGGGGAATCCTGGAAGTGTTGGACGTAGATCACGGGGAATGTGGGACGCAGAACCCGGGGAATGTGGAAGGGGAACCCCGAAAATGTGGGATTTGGAACCTCGGGAATGTGGGACGTGGTACCTGGGGAATGCGGGAAGGGGAATCCTGGGAATGTAAGATACAGAACCCTGGGAATGTGGGAAGGGGAACCCAGGGAATTTGGGATGGGGAACACGGGGCATGTGAAACGGGGAACCCGGGGAATGTGGGAAGGGGAACCCCAGAAATTTCGGACGCGGAACCCGCGGCATGTGAGATGGGGACGCCAGGGAACGTGGGACTTTGAACCCGGGGCATGTGGAATGCAGAACCCCGGAAATGTGGGATGAGAAACCCGGGGCATGTGGGACGCGGAACCCCGGAAATGTGGGATGTGGAACCCGGGAATGTGGGACGCGGAACCCAGGAAATGTGGGAAGGGGAACCTGGGGAATGAGGGACGGGGAGCCCGGGGTATGTGGGACGCAGAACCTGGGGCATGTGGGACGGAAACCCGGGGAATGTGGGACGGGGAACCCAGGGCATGTGAGAAGGGGAATCCTGGGAAATGTGGGATGCGGAACCCGGGGAATGTGGGACGGGGAACTCGGGGAATCTGGGACGGGGAACCCAGGGAATGCAGGAAGGGGAACCCCGGGAATGTGCGACGCGGGACCTGGAAACGTGACCTGCTTGTCAGGTATTCCTGCTTGCCAAAGGAAACAGCGACAGCCCATCCTCCTACCGTATTGGTGGAGGGCCGCCTGTCTGTCACTCCGGACCTCACTTTGGGGCTGATATTGGGGCTCAGAACAATCTCGGTGTCATTTATTTATTTATTGAGGCAGAGTCTTGCTGTCTCGCCCAGGCTGGAGTGTGGTGGCGCCATCTTGGCTCACTGCAACCTCCGCCGATTCTTTTGCCTCAGCCTCCCAAGTACCTGGGATTACAGGCACCCGTCACCACGCCTGGCAATTTTGTATTTTTAGTAGAGACGAGGTTTCTCCGTGTTTTCCAGGCTGGTCTCGAACTCCTGACCTCAGGTGATACTCCCCTTTCGGCCTCCCAAAGTGCTGGGATGACAGACCTGAGTCACTGCGCCCGACCACAATCTCTGTTTTAAATAATGAAGGGGAGTAGATCAGATCCAGAACAACCCCACCCAACAGAAATGACAGCTACTTTCTAAAGAATTTAGATGTTACAAACCAAGTTCATGCACTTAATAGATATTGAGCATCATTATCACGTAAGAAACCTCAGAAACGTTATCTTACCAACTGCAATTGATAGACTTGTTATTCCTATAAAAGCACCTAGATATTAAAGAAAGGCTTTGAGAGCATCGCTCATATGCTCATATTTTTTGTATTTTTAGTAGAGACGGGGTTTCTACTAATTTTTGTATTTTTAGTAGTAGAGATGGGGTTTCACCATGTTGGTTAGGCTGGTCTAGAACTCCTGACCTCAGGCGATCTGCCCGCCTCAGCCTCCCAAAGTGCTGGGATTACAGGCCTGGGCCACCGCGCCCGGCCACTTCCACCATTCTTTTTGAGACGTGAAACCCACATTGCTTTTCTTTTCCTGGTCTCTTCTTTGGCTTCTCCAGTCTGATTAAGTTAAATGAATCCTGACGACAGGCTCTTACCTGAGCCACGATTCATTTCTGCTTGATTACTCTGCAGAGGATAATGTGTTACCAGATGTCTCTGAGCTTTCGGGGAAGTGTTTTTTGGTGACAGCACAGAGTCTTTTTAAATATGCTCCTTTCTTATCCTTTGTAGCTTTGGAGTGATCTCTTTTTTTTTTTTTTTTCTTTCAATTGTACTTTAAGTTCTGGGGAACATGTGCTGATCTTACAGGGTCATTGCATAGGTACACACGTGCCATGGTGGTTTGCTGCCTCCATCCCCCGTCGCCTACATCAGGCATTTCTCCCCATGTTATCCCTCCCCAACCTCCCAGCCGTCCTTCCCAGCCCCCAACCCCCGCAACCTACCCCAGTGTGTGATGCTCCCCTCCCTGTGTCCATATGATCTCATTGTTCAACACCTGCATATGAGGGAGAACATATGGTGTTTGGTTTTCTGTTCTTGTGTCAGTTTGCTGAGAATGCTGGTTTCTAGATTCATCCATGTCCCTACAAAGCACACGAACTCATCCTTTTTATGGCTGCATAGTATTCCCTGGTGTCTATGTGCCACATTTTCTTCATCCAGTCTATCATTGATGGGCGTTTGGGTTGGTTCCAGGTCTTTGCTGTTGTAAATAGTGCTGCAGTGAACCTATGTGTGCGTGTCTTTATAGTAGAATGATTTATGGTCCTTTGGGTATATACCAGTCATGGGATTGCTGGGTCAAATGGAATCTCTAGGCACTTGAGGAATTGCCACACTGTCTTCCACAGTGGTTGAGCTAATTTATTGGAGTGACCTCTTAAAGGAGAGAACATTGCTTTCCTGGGGCTGCCTTAATAAAATATCATGGACCCAGTGCTTAAACAGCAGACATTGATTATCCCACAGTTTTGGAGGCTGGAGGTCTGAGATCCAGGTGTGGGCCGGGCTGGCTCCTCCTGAGGCCTCTCTCCTGGGTTTGGAGACGCCATCATCTCCCCATGTCCTCACAGGGTCGTCCCTCTGTGTGTGTCTGTGTCCTCACCTCTTCTTATGGGATGTCTGAGTGTATTTCAGACTGCTGTCACAGAACACCATACAAAGGGAGTCTTGCTCCGTCACCCAGACTGGAGTGCAATGGCACGATCTCAGCTCACTGCAACCTCTGCCTCCTGGTTCAAGAGATTCTTCTGCCTCAACCTCTTGAGTAGGTGGGATTACAGAAATGCACCACCAGGTGCTGCTAATTTTTGTATTTTTAGTACAGACAGCGTTTAACCTTGTTGGCCAACCTGGTGTCGAACTCCTGACCTCAGCTGATCCACCTGCCTTGTTCAGTTGAACAGAGAGTATGCTGTTTCTTTACTGTATCCCCCCCAAAAACAAACAAACAAACAAACAAATAAAACAGCAAGCAAGCATGTGCCACGGCACGCGGCTAATTTTTTTTTTTTTTTTTTTTTTTGTATTTTTAGTAGAGACAGGGTCTCACCATGTTGGCCAGGCTGGTCTTGAACTCCAGACCTCAGCTGATCTGCCAGCCTTGGCCTCCCAAAGTGCTGAAGTTACAGGTGTGAGCTACGGCTCCCAGCCAGCAGGCCTTTAATTCTATCATTCTGTTTAATGTTTACCCAAAGAGTTGACACAGTTGAGAATCGGGCTTTCACATGACTCTCTCCTAGACCAGCAAAAACAGTATCAAAAGGGAACGCGTTTGACGTGGAGATGCTCTGCATTCTCAGTCCATACCCCATATCTGCTGAACCCAAATTTTTGAGAGCAGGGGTTGATGAAGAGACAGTCTTCAGGGAATTCTGATCCATGCTAAAATGTGAGAAACACTCTAATTTAAAATATGCCACTTATTTTTTGTATGAAAGATGTGGTTGTAGGCTTTCACCTGATAAAATCTCTGCCAGTAATTAGTGTTAATTGCCAAAATTGATTTCCTGGCTTAGAAAATTAGTGTTCCTGTGAACGAATACATCACAATATTGTCACGTATTCCAAAAATCCAAGAAAGTTTTCACACATGAGAGAACCCGTGTCCTCCACTGGGCTCATCCCGGTGGTGAAATAAATGTCAGTGGGAAGAATTTGATTGGCTGAGGCGGGCAGATCCCCTGAGATCAGGAGTTTGAGACCGGCCTGGCCATCATGGTGAAACCTCGTCTCTACTAAAATTACAAAAATTAGCCAGGTGTGCTGGCTGGCATGTGTAATCCCAGCTACTGGGGAGGCTGAGGCAGGAGAATCGCTTGAACCCAGGGGCGGAGGTTGCGGCCAGCCAAAATCACACCATCGCACTCTGGCCTGTGTGACAGAGCAAGACTCCATCTCAAAAAAAAAAAAAAGGAATGGAATAGGTGGACAGAATATAATGAGAATTGTTTGTAACTAATGCAACTGACTCTTGAAGAAATGAGTAGCTTGGTTACAAAGTTAAGTTATGGCCAGCTCTGGTGGCTGACACCTATAATCCCAGCACTTTGGGAGGCCGAGGCAGGCAGATCACCTGAGGTCAGCAGTTGAGACCAGCCTGGCCAACATGGTGAAACCCTGTCTCTACTAAAATTAAAAAAAAAAAAAAAAATTACCCAGGCACGATGGTGGGTGTCTATAATCCCAGCTACTTGGGAGGCTGAGACGGGAGGACCACTAGAACCCGGGAGGTGGTGGTTTCAGTGAGCCGAGATCATACCGCTGCTCTGCAGCCTGGGCGTCTGAGCAAGACTCCATCTCGAAAAAAAAAAAAAAGTTATATTTGGTGGTCGGGGATAAACATTCATGGATTATGTCCGTTAACATTATTTCTAGTTTGTTCACTAGAAATAACCGGCTGATGCATCTTCCTGTTAAGAAATGACAATTAAGAGTGTCTCTGCACAAGGTCCATCAATTGCACGAGGTGCCGGCATGTCCTGTTTCCAGGAAACAAACACTCCTGCTTTTACAGTAGCTCCAATTACAAGCAGAAAAAAGTTCAACATATCCACTATTCATTATTTAATTTGTTGATGAGTAGAGGAGAAATTGCTTTTTTTTTTTTTTTTTGATAAACGATCTTGCTCCGTCACCCAAGCTGGAGTGCAGTGGCATCATTTGCTCACTGCAGCCTCGACCTCCTTGCCTCAAATGATACTCCTACCTCAGTTTCCCATGTAATTGGTGCTAACAGGTATGTGCCACCATGCCCACCTGTTTTGTTTTGTTTTTGATATAATTTTATTTGTAGAGACAGGGTCTCGCTATGTTGCCCAGGCTGGTCTTGAACTCCTGGCCTCAAGCAATCCTCCCGCTTCATCTCCCAGTAGCTGGGACTGCAGATGTGCACCACCACACCCAGCTAATTTTTAAATTCTTTGTAGAGATAGGATCTCACTGTGTTGCCCAGGCTGGCCTTGAACTCCTGGCCTCAAGCGATCCTCCCGCCTAGCTTCTCTAGTCACTGGGATACTATGCTTTACTTCAGCATCTAGATTGGGTCTCACACTCACAGTTTAGGAACCTCAGCTCCGTGTTTGATCTGTGTGCAGTGCACCTGCTGAGATTTGACTCAGTCCCTTCTGCTATGGTCATTAAACCATGAATGAAGAGTGTCTGTAGACAGTGTCTGTATTTCCTCCCAGGAATGAGCTATTGAAAAGAACATTCCAGAAGAGGTGAGAGATCACTCGACGTCAGGAGTTCGAGAACAGCCTGGCCAACATGGCAAAACCCCATTTCTACAAAAAATCGGCCAGGCCTGGTTGCGGACGCCTGCAACTCCAGCTACTTGGGAGGCTGAGGCAGGAGAATCGCTTGAACCAGGGAGGGGAGTTTGCAGTGAGCCAAGATGGCACCATCACACTCCAGCCTGGGCGAGAGAGCAAGACTCTGCCCCAAAAAATAAATAAATGACACACACATACACACAGACACAGACACAGATACACACTCACACACAGACACTCAGGAGGCTGAGGCAGGAGAATCGCTTAAACCCAGGAAGCAGAGGCTATGGTGAGCCGAGATCAGGCCACTGTACTCCAGCTTGGGCAACAAGAGCGAAACTCCATCTCAAAAATTGAAAATTAAAAAAGTTTAAAAGTAAAGAAGGCCAATATATGCCTGTCATCCCCACACGTAGGGGGCCAAGGTGGGAGAATGACTTCATCCCGGGAGTTTGAGGCTGCAGAGACCTGTGACCCTGCTCGTACGATGCAGCCTCGGCGAAAGAGTGAGTGTCTGTCTCAAAAAAAACACCCCAAAATCTGCTGAGTGAAATGTTCATCTCAGCCAGCAGGCGCAGACTCACATCACTTTGGGAGGTCAAGCTGGGTGCATCAGCAGAGGTCAGGAGTTCAACACCAGCCTGGCCGACGTGACAAAATGCCGTCTCTAGTAAAAAAAATTAGCCAGGCATGATGGCGAGTGCCTCTATTCCCAGCTACTCAGGAGGCTGGGGCAGGAGGATCTGAACCCAGGAGACCGAGATGAAGACTGCCCAGCCTGGGCAATGCAGTGAGACTCTGAGAAAAAATTTAAATCCTAAGGAAGAGAAAGTTTATTTAGTATTCATTCAAATAGTAAAGTTTATTTAGTATGGAAGTGGGTCATCGCAAAGCTCTTTTATTTATTTTTGAGATGAAGTCTCACTCTGTCTCCCAGGCTGGAATACAGTGGCGTCATCTCTGCTCACCATAACCGCCACCTCTCGTGTTCACCGGTTCTCCAGTCTCAGCCTCCCCACTAGCTGGGATTTCAGGCATGCCCACCACATCCAGGCAATTTTTGTATTTTTAGTAGAGACAGGGTTTCAACATGTTGGCCAGGCTAGTCTCAAACTCCTGACCTCGTGATCCGCCCGACTCAACCTTTCAAAGTGCTGGGAGCCACGGCGCCCGGTTCAAGCGTCTTCATCATTGAGGAGACTGTGGAGGAGGAGGAGGAAGCAGGAATAGGTCCTGCCATGTCAGGGGTGGCCGAGACGTAGGGAAATCCACGCATCCGTGGACCCTGCTGTTTAAATCCACGTTACTCAAGGGTCAGCTGTGACTAATGTATGTGTTTCTACACAGGCACCTGTGTCCGTGCACACAAACAGCACACAGCATCTCAGCTCAAAGCCTTCATACCACGTGTCTCCCCGAGTACCCAGGCTGCTCCTGGAGCACGTGGGGCTGCAGGAACCCCAAGCTCCAGGGGTCCAGCAAGGGCCACACACCACATTTCCACAGTGACAGGAGCTGGCCCTGAGGGAATCTCGCAGGTGCTCAGGCTCCATTCCCGGATTCAGAGTTGAACGTTACAGCTGCAGTGAAAATTCCTCAAATATTTGCAGAGAAAACGCTTGATGAGCTTAACAGAGCCAGGGCAGGGAGCCTCACTTCCTGTGGGTTGAAACGGGACTCCCCACAGGCTCAGCTGCTCAAGGGGCCTCCACCCTTTCTCTCTCCCTATTTCTCTCTCTCTGTGTATCCATTTCTCTCTCTGTTCTTCTTGAGATGGAGTCTTGCTCTTGTCATCCAGGCTGGAGGGCAGTGGTGCGAACTTGGCTCACTGCAACCTCCGCCTCCCGGGTTCCAGCAATTCTCCCACCTCAGCCTCCTGAATGGCTGGGATGACACATGTGTGCCATCACACCCAACTAATTTTTTGTGTTTTTAGTATAGATAAGGTTTCACCATGTTAGCCAGGCTGATCTCGAACTCCTGACCTTGTGATCTGCCTGCCTCAGCTTCCCAAAGGGCTGGAATTACAGGCATGAGCCACCACACCTGGCTAATATTTGCAATTTTTTTTTTCTAGTAGAGAGGTTTTCACCATGTTGGTCAGGCTGGTCTCAAACTCCCGACCTCGGGTGATCCAGCCACCTCAGCCTCCCAAAGTGCTTGGATTACAGGCGTGAGCCATTGCACCCAGCCATATGTATCTGCTCACATATTTTTCTGAGACAAGGTCTCACGCGGAGACGCAGGCTGGTGTGCAGTGTCGCAGTCACAGCTCCCGGCAGACTTGCCTTCCGGAGCTGAAGCCATCCCCCCACCTTAGCCTCCCGAGTAGCTGGGATTAACTACACACATGCGTCACCATGCCCACCTAGTTTTTTTAAAAACTTTTTGTTGTAGCTGGGCATGGTGGTTCACACCAGTAATCCCAACACTTTGGGAGGACAAAGTGGGGGGAGTCACCTGGGGTCAGGAGTTCGAGACCAGCCTGGCCAACATGGTGAAACCCTGTCTCTACTGAAAATACAAAAAAAGAAAAAAAGTAGCTGTACATGGTGGCGGGTGCCTGTAGTACCAGCTACTCAAGAGGCTGAGGCAGGAGAATCACTTGAACCAGGGAGACACAGGTTGCAGCGAGCTGAAGTCGCACCACTGCCCTCCAGCCTGGATGACAAGAGCAAGACTTCGTCTCAAAAAAAAAGTGTTTTTGTGGCCGGGCACAGTGGCTCACGCCTGTAATCCCAGCACTTCAGGAGGCCAAGGCGGGTGGATCACGAGGTCAGGAGATCAACACCATCCTAGCTAACACGGTAAAACCCGTCTTCACTAAAAATATAAAAAATTATCGGGTGTGGTGGTGGCCGCCTGTAATTCCACAGAGACTGAGGCAGGAGAATGGCTTGAACCCGGGAGCAGAGGTCGCAGTGAGCTGAGATCTCGCCACTGTACACCAGCCTGGGCAACAGAGCGAGACTCCGTCTCAAAAAAAAAAAAGTGTTTTTTGTGGTGATGGAAGTCTCACTCTGTCACTCAGGCTGGAGGACCATCTGTCATCATAAGTCACTTCAGCCTTGACCTGTGGAGTTCAAGCAGTCTACCATCTATTCACCCATCCATCCTTCCATCTACCTACCCATCATCTACCATCTATTCAACCATCCGTCCTTCTCACCCATGCACCCATCCATCCATCTACCTATATATTATCTGCCATCTATTCACTCACCCATCCATCCATCCACCTATCCATCACCCACCATCTATCTATTCACTCATCCATCCTTCTCATCCATGCCTTCATCTATCCATCCATCCATCTGCCTGTGCATCACCCAGCATCTATTCATCCATCCATCCTTCTCATCCTTGCATGCATGCATCCATCCATCTGCCATCCATCATCCATGCATCTTTCTACAATCTGTTCATCCATCCAGGAGAACCAGAATGGGCCCAGGCGATGCAGCCAGCCAGCCAGCCATCTCTGAATCTAATCTTCTCCCTGTCTGTCCACCCTGCATGGGGTCTCCATCTGTCTCCCTTCCCCTACTTGCATGGGTTTCCTGGACAGGGCTTCTCGGCAGCCTCTGTTCACTGTTCTGAGCTCCAGTTACCTGCCGTGTGCCCTGCTGGCCCCTGAAGGATCCCCACCTGGCTGGCCAAGACTCCAGCTCTCTGCTCTCCCCTCAGGGGCTGGCCTGCTGCTGGTGGAGACACTCCTGGACGAGGAGAAGAGGGAGGCGAGGGTTGCCTTGCTGCAGTCGCTGAACATGCTGGTGCAGACGGGGGGCAGGGAGCGGAGGCCAGGTGAGTACCAGCACTTGCTGGAGCAACACGGCTCTGCCAGGTGCAGGTGGCGCGCTTGGGGGGTATCCTGGATGCCATCCTGGCCACCAGAGTGGGTCCCTGAAGCCCAGGCAGCATGCTCATGATAGGGACACCCTCCCACAGACTGCAGGGGGCCACCCCATCCCCAGCTGTCACAAGACAGTCACACAGAAACATGCAGTCGTGGGTGAATAAAGAAAGCGAAAGCCTGTGTCTGGCTCCTCTGTGGGGGGTTTGATGAGGGAAGAGGCTGCATCTGCGGAGGAGGGAAAGGACACTGCATTTGGGGAGGAGGAAAGGAGGGTGCATCTGGCGAGGAAGGGAAGGTGGGTGCATTTGGGGAGGAAGGGAAGGAGGGTGCATTTGGGGAGGAGGTGAAGGAGGCTGCATTTGCAGAGGGGATGGAGGCTCCACTTGGGGAGGAGGGGAAGGAGCCTGAGTTTGGGGAGGAGCGGTGGAGGCTGCATTTGAGGAGAAGACCGAGGCTGAGTTTGTGGAGGAGGGAACAGAGGGACAGCCAGGGATGACACTTCACTCCAGGAGACATCCTGGGAGCCAGGAGCCCTGCAGAGTAGCCGGTGTGGACTCCTGGGGCAGGTGGTGGACACAGGGCTTTCTTATGCCTCCTCACAGTCTGACAGCCGCTGTGACGGTGCCCGTGTCTGCCCGGCAGGGTCTCAGTTCTTTGAGCTCCTGCCTGCATCTTCCCCTCTTCCGCACGATTTCCAGGGCGTTTCCTGCATGGGACACTGTCCCATTGCTGCTGCTCACCCCTGAACGCCCACGGGCCGTTATGAGCAGGACTCCTTGTAGCCCCTGCTGAGGGGCTGAAATGCATCTTTTTTTTTTTGAGATGGAGTTTCACTCGTCACCCCGGCTGGAGTGCAGTGACAGGATCTCGGCTCCTCGCAACCTTCACCTCCCGGGTTCAAGTGATTGTCCTGCCTCAGCCTCTTGAGTAGCTGGGAATTCAGGTGTGCACCACCATGCTGGGCTAATTTATGTATTTTTAGTAGAGACAGGGCTTCATGTTAGCCAGGCTGGTCTCAAAACTCCTGACCTCAGGGGATCTGCCCGCCTCAGCCTCCCAAACTGCAGGGATTACAGGCATGAGCCACCACGCCCGGCCTATTTCAGCTGTTTTCTTAAAGCACAAAGCAACCCACGAATTTTTTTTTTTAATTGAGATGGAGTCTCTAACTTAAGCATATCTTAAGAGTGGAAAAAAAAAAAGGTGGAGTCTGACTCTGTCACCCAGGCTGGAATGCAGTGGCCTGTCTCAGCTCACCGCAACCTCCGCCACGTGGGTTCAAGCAATTCTGGTGCCTCAGCTTTTCTGTGTTTTTAGTAGACACGGGGTTTCGCCACACTGGCAAGGCTGGTCTCGAACTCTGGACCTCCGGTGATCCGCCTGCCTTGGTCTCTAAAAGTGCTGGGATTACAGCCTGGCTTCTTTTTTCCCCCCAGACTGTTTTGCTCTTGTTGCCAAGGCCAGAGAGCAATGGCACAATCTCGGCTCACAGCAACTTCCGCCTCCTGGGTTGAAGCGATTCTCCCACCTCAGCCTCCCGAGTAGCTGGGATTACAGGCGTGTGCCACCACACCCGGCTATGTTTTGTATTTTTAGTACAAACGGAGTTTCACCACATTGGCCAGGCTGGTCTCAAACTCCTGACCTCAGCTGATTCACCCGCCCCGGCCTCCCAAAGTGCTGGGAGCCACCTCACCAGGCCTAGTTTATCTGTTTTCTTCAGCACAAAACGGCCGGGCATGGTGGCTCACGCCTGTAATCCAAGCGCTTTGGAGGCCAAGGCGGGTGGATCACCTGACGTCAGGAGTTCAAGACCAGCCTGACCAACATGGTGAAACCCCATCTTTATATATATGTAAAAGCACCAAACCACCTACACATTCTTTCGTGATGTCAGGCAATTGTAAGGGTGGAGAGGCTTGATTTGGGGGTTACTGAGACCGTGTGTCACCACTGAAGAAAACCACACCCGTCCATCTATCATGTACTTATCCATAATCTATCCATCCATCCATCATCTATCTATCCATTATCCATCTATCATCTACGTATCCATCATCTATTTATCCATCTATCATCTATCCAATATCTATCATTCATCTATGTGTACATCTATCTATCCATCATCTATCTATCCATCTATCATCTATCCATCCTCTACTATTATCTATCCATTATCTATCATTCATCTATATGTACATCTATCTATCCATCTATCATGTATTTATCCATCATCTATCCATTATCTGTCATTCGTCTATGCGTACATCTATCTATCCATCATCTATTATCTATCCATTATCTATCATTTGTCTATGTGTACATCTATCTATCATCTATCCATCTATCATCTATCATCTATCTATCCATCACCTACTATTATCTATCATCTATCTATCCATGTGTCATCTATGTATCCATCATCTATCCATCATCTATCTATCCATCTATCTATCCACCATCTATCATCTATCATCTATGTATCCATCACTTATCTATCCATCTATTATCTATGTATTCATCTACCTATCTATCTCTCCATCTATTATCTATGTATTCATCTACCTATCTATCTCTCTATAGCTTTGTGCATATAACATTGGATCTCAACCAAGAGCAATTCCTACCCCTCCCCCGTGGGGAACACTGTTCAGTGTCTGCGCTCATCTTTGGTGTCCCTACGGGTGGGGGGGTGAGTGCTTCTGGCACCTGGTGGGTGGAGCCCACAAATGCTGCTGAATACCCTCCAGCACCCAGGGTGGCCCACAGCAAAGAATCCTCCAGCCCCAAACGTCAGCAGTGCTGAGGCTGTGAGACCTGCGTCTAATGAGAGAAGGGGGCCTGAGGGCAGATGCCACTTACACCTTCCAAATGCTCCACTTCTGGCTGGGCTCGGGGGCATGGCTGGAATGTAAAGCAGAGCCTGGCCTCTCCTCGCAGCCTCCACCTTTCTCCCATGCTGGACGCTTCCTGCTCTTAAATATTGAACTCCAAGTTCTTCACTGTGGGGATGCCGACTGGCTCTCCTTGCCCCTCAGCCTGCAGATGGCCTATGGTGGGATGTTGTGACTGTGTCAGTTAGTCATTAAGTCATATATATATATATATAAAGAAGTTTTTCTTTATATATATATTTTCCTTTTTATATGTTCTATATATGATTAATAATTAGCTCCTATATATACATATGGAAGTTATATATATTTACATATATTTATATGTATACATTATGTATTTATGTTAGATATGTATTTATGTATATATGAATATTAAAAATGGTATATATAATGCATATATATGAGAATATATAATGCATATTTATGATGGAATATATATAATGTATAATGGAATATATATGGTATATACATAATGAATATATAAATTACATATATTTATATATAATGAAATATATAATGCATATTTATAATGGAATATATATCATATAAACATAATGGAATATATAATATACATATAATTGAATATATATAATGTATATATATGTTGAAAATATATAAAGTGTATATATGATAGAATATATATAACATATAAAATGGAATATATAATGCATATTTTTAATGGAATATACATAATGCATATGTATAATGGATATATAAGGCGTATATTTAATGGAATATCTAACATTTATATGATGGAACACATAATGCATATTTATAATGGAATATATAATATATAAACATAATGGAATATATAAGGTATATATAACTATATATAATGTATATATATTGAAATATATATAGTGTATATATGAATATAACAATGGAATATATAATGCATATATATAATGGATATACATAATGTATATATAATGGAATATATATAACACATATAATAAAATATATATAATGCATATTTATAATGTAATATACATATAATGTATAAGGTGTATATATAGAGGTATATATATATATAACATATGACATATATATTTATATATAATAGAATATATAATGCATATTTATAATGAAATATATATAATGTATTTATATAATGAAATATATAGAAGATGTATATATAATGAAATAAATATAAAACATATATGTTTATATACATAATGGACTATATATATAATGCATATTTATAATTGAATATACATAATATATATAATGGAATATATAATGCATATTTATGATGGAATATATATAATGTATACATATAATGGAATATATATATATGGTGTATATGTAGTGGAATATATATAATATATATTTATATATAATAGAATTTATAATGGAATATATAATATATATAAAGAATATGTATAAGATGTATTTATAATGAAATATGTATAACATATATATGTTTATATATATAACGGACTATATAATGCCTATTTGCAATACAACACATATAATGTATATATATATAAAATGGAATATATATATGGTGTGTGTATATATATATATATAGGAATTATATATAACATATTTATATACATAATTGAATATATAATGCATTTTTATAATGCAATATATAATATATAATGAATATATAAGGTGTATATATAATGCAATATATTTAACATATATATGTATATATATATATATATATATTAGTGATGCTAATATATATATATATATATATATATTAGTGATGCTTCTCTAGAGGGACAGAACTAATGTTTTATATATATACATTCCATTAATGTATATATATAAAACATTAGTTCTGTCCCTCTAGAGAAGCATCACTAATACACCCTGTATGGTGGAAGATTGCAATGGTGACTTTTTCTTTTTTTTTTTGACGGACTCTCGCTGTGTCTCCCAGGCTTCAGTGCGGTGGCACGATCTCAGCTCACTGCGACCTGCACCTCCCGGGTTCAAGCGATTCTCCTGCCTCAGCCTCCCGAGTAGCTGGGATATGAGGTATGCACCACCATGCTCCCAGCTACTCCGGGAAGCTGAGGCAGGAGAATCGCTTGAACCCGGGAGGCAGAGGTTGCAGTGAGCTGAGATCAGGCCACTGCAACACAGGGAGACTCCATCTCAAAATAATTTTAAAATAAGTAAATAATTAGAATACAAGGAAAGAAACAAAACTCGCCTACACGGAGTTTATCTTATATGCACTACGGTCTGTGAAGCTGTGGTTCCTTCTATTGCTTCAAAATGAAGAAACTTCTGCAAAAATCTGAAATCATAATGTATGTGCTGTTGTTTAAAAAAAATGTTTTTCAAAAACTTACCATATTTAAAAAGAGACATCACACGGTTTCCATGTTTTTTTTCTCCCATCGATCCGACTCTTCTGTGACTTCTGTCAGCACGGTTCTTCGTTTTCCCCAGAATGTGCTGGACATGGTGGGATTTTCACAGTTCGCAAAATTAACTGTATAATTATTTTCTGTGGATAGACATGACTGCAATATGATCTGGGTACATTATTATCATTACTATTATTTTATTTTACCTTGGACTATTATGCCCACATGATTATTTCTAACATTTTATTTCACAGTCTTTTGCGTCACAGAGGCTGGGAAACGGTACCCCGAGTCTCCGCTGCACACTGGGTGTGCACCCAGCAGGCGGGTGTTAAACCTCCTGGGGTTTAAGAAAAAAACTCCTCCCACAGCTCACGGGCGCCCCCTGCAGCCTGTGGCGCGCCAGGGACCCGCCGACCTGGACGTGGGGTCCGTTTAGGGGGTGAAGGCACAGCCAACACTAGGGCGCCCCGGACCTCACAGCGCCCACCCTGCGCCCACAGGGAGTCCCCACGCCTCGCCCATCACCACGCGCCGAGGAGACCCCCTTCTCCACACCCCTCCCACCATGCCCGCGGGGACCCCCATCTCCACGCCCCTCCCACATGTCCCGAGGGGACCCCCATCTCTACGCCCCTCCCACCCAAGGGGACCCCCCCCATCTCCAAGCCCCTCCCACCATGCCCTCGAGGACCCCCACATCCACGCCCCTCCCACATGTCCCGAGGGGACCACCGCATCCACGCCCCTTTCACCTGGCCCCAGAGGACCCCCTTCTCCACGCCCCTCCCACCTGGCCCTAGGGGACCCATCTCCACACCCCTCCCACCATGCCCTCGGGGACTCCCATCTCCACGCCCCTCCCACATGTCTCGAGGGGACCCCCCCTTCACGCCCCTCCGACATGGCCCAGGGGGACCCTCTTCTCCACGCCCCTGCCACCATGCCCGCGGGGACCCCCATCTCCGCGCCCCTCCAACCTGGATGGCGGAGCGGAGGGTAACCCGAGACCCCCGAGGGTTGGGGGTGGGAGAGTAACCGGAGCCCCCTTAGGGCGGGGGAGGGGAGAGTAACCCGGGACTCCAACTCCACGCCACCCGCACCTGGCCTAGAGGGAGCCCCCAACTCCAGGACACTCGCCCCTGGCCGTCGGGGAACCCCCGGGTCCTCCACACTCTCAGACGTGGTGTCCACAAGACCCCCATGTCAAAGTCCGGCCCTCCGGTGCGGATAAGAAAGCTCCAGCCCCACAGCTGCCCAGTACAGCAGCCACGGGAACCCCAGCATTTCCATGATCCACGTGGCGCCCGCAAGGAACCCCAAATATCCACTTCCGTCTTTCCCCGCAAGGGACTCCCCAACCTGAGCGTGCAGGGAGAGTGTCAGCCTCCGCGGGCGGGCGGGGCGAGCGCCAGGGGCGGGGACAGGGTCCGGGAGGCGTAGACGGGGCGGAGTTTCGCCAGCCGCGGGGGCGTAGCCGGAGGGGAGACGGGAGGTGTGTGCCCTGGGCGTGGCCTACAGGCGAGGGCATAGGGGCGTGACCTCGCCGGAGGTCGATGGAGGCGTGATCTGGGCGTGGCCTCACTGGAGGCCCTGGGCAACCGGGCTTGGGAGAGACGTCGCGAGAGGTCGAGGGCCTCGCGGAGGCGGAACTCCGGCCGCCGTACTTCCGCACCCGCGCCGCTAACGCGGCGGTCAGTTTCGGGCTGAAGTCTGCGGCCTCCCGGCTTCCCGCGTGGACGCCATGGTCCACGCCGTGGGAAGCTGCTGCACAAACGCGCGGTGCTGGCCAGAGCCTCTCCACGCCGCCGGGAGATCCTCAGCAACGCGGTGCGGCCTGAGCCTGGGCGGAGCGCGGGACGCGGGACGGAGGGGCCGAACCAGCTAAGCCCAGAGACTCAGGACCCCTAGGGATTGGGGGAGGGGAGAGTGACCCTGGACCCCTAGGGATGGGGAAGGGAAAGTGACCCGGGACCCCTATGGATGGGGGAGGGGAGACTGACCCGGGACCCCTAGGAATGAAAAAGGGAGAGTGACCCGGGACCCCTAGGAATGGGGGAGGCGATACTGACCAGGGACCCCTAGGGATAGGAGGTGAGAGTGACCCGGTACCCTTAGGGATGGGGGAGGAGAGCGACCCGGGACCCCTAGGGATGAAGAAGGGGAGAGCGACCCTGGACCTGTAGGGGTGGGGGAGGGGAGACTGACTTGGAACCCCTAGGGATAGGGGGTGAGAGTGACCCAGGACCCATAGGGATGGGGCAGGGGAGTGACCCTGGACCCCTAGGGATGGGGCGAGGGAGCAGAGTGACCCAGGACTCCTAGGGATGTGGGAGAGAAGAAGGCTAAGTCTTCTAGGGATGGAGTGGGTCCTAGTGGCTGAAGGTTGGCTTTGCAGGTGGCCTGTGGGAAGTGTTTCCTGGAACCTTGAGTGGGGGAGATTTGATTGTGGGTGGTAGGTGCCTAGGCAGTGGGTGTCTGCTTCTGGAAGCCTGATCACATGGGGAAGAAGACTGATTTGTTCCCGGTAGCCCCGCTTATTTTGGAGGGCTTCCAGCTTTCCCCCGTTGAAACATCTAGTTTTTCATTCATAGTGGTGTGAGAAAGCACAGCTTAGGTTTCAGTGGTTTTCAGTTAGAACAAAATGGCAAAAAGAAAAAGCTAAAAAACCTGAAAACATTACTTTGAAGGCTTGTAGCCAGAAGAATTAGAATTGAATTCAACCTAGAGAAAATAATAAAAACCGAAATCCGCTAGACAAGACCAGAATCTAAGTGTGACCAGGTTTTGAAACATAATTTTTCTTTTTCCAGTTTTTTCAGTTTTATTGAAAGAATAATTATGGAAAGACTGCTTTGCTTTATTTATTTATTTAGACACGGAGTTTCACTCTTGTTGCCCGGGCTGGAGTGCAGTGGTGCCATCTCGGCTCACTGCAACCTCCACCTCCCGGGTTCAAGCAGTTCTCCTCCTCAGCCTCCCGAGTAGCTGCTATTACAGGTGTGCGCCACTACACCCGGCTAACTTTGTATTTTTTGGAGAGACGGGGGGTTTCTACATGTTGCTCAGCCTGGTCTCGAACTCCCAACCTCAGGTGATTCCCCTGACTCAGCCTGTCAGTGCTGGGATTATTTGTATTCACTGTAGCAAGAATAATAGTTTTACTTTTTATTCGTATTTATTTATTTTGAGACGGACTCTCTCTGTCGCCAGGCTGGAGTGCAATTGTGCGAACTTGGCTCACTGCGACCTCCACCCTACATCTCCCAGCCCCTCCCCCCCATTCAAGCGATTCTCCTGCCTCAGTGTCCTGAGTAGCTGGGATTACAGGTCTGAGCCACCACACCCAGCCAAGAATAAATTAATTTTTACATAGGTCCTTTAAATTGGCTTTGATGGAATTTTGTTCCACACAAGAAATCTAAGGTAGGACCTTTTTTTATTTGAGAGGGAGTCTCACTCTGTCGCCTAGGCTGGAGTGCCATGGCACAATCTCAGCTCACTGCATCTCTGCCCTCCCCTCCCACCCGGGTTCAAGTGATTCTCTGCCTCAGCCTCCCGAGTAGCTGGGATTACAGGTGCCTGCTACTGCACCCAGCTGAGTTTGTATTTTTAGTAGAGACGGGGTTTCAATATCTTGGCCAGGCTGGTCTTCAACTCCGACCTCATGATCCACCTGCCTCGGCCTCCCAGAGTGCTGGGATTACAGGTGTGAGCCACCACACCGGGCCCCAGATAGGACCTTTTTAAAGCTGAGACCACCATGGGTTTGCACCATTAAATACCTATAAGTTGGACGAATTCCTTCCCTCTTGAGGTTTCAGGGTAATTTGGGGTTCCTGGCCTGTGAGAAAGTGACAGTCAGCGCAGATCAGGGACTCTGTACGGTGACTGTGTACACAGAAGATGAGGCCAGTTTCCAACCGTTTTATTGGCTCCATAAGTCAAGTTGGATTTTTTTTTTTTTTTTTTTTTAAGACGGAGTCTTGCTCTGTCACCCAGGCTGGAGTGCAGTGGCAGTCTCGGCTCACTGCAGCTTCCGCCTCCCAGGTTCAAGTGATTCTCCTGCCTCATCTTTCCCAGTAGTTGCGATTACAGGCACTCACCACCAGGCCCAGCTAATTTTTTTTGTATTTTTAGTAGAGACGGGGTTTCACCATGTTGGCCAGGATGGTCTTGATCTCTTGACCTGTGATCCGCCCGCGTCAGCCTCCCAAAGTGCTGGGATTACAGGTGTGAGCCACTGCACCCGGCCTCAAGTTTGATTTTTTAAATGGGTGCACACCAATCCAGCCAAAGCCTTGGCAAAATAACCAGTTTTTCCTGTTGTATCCTATTACTAAAGAAAAGATTTTTTATTTTTTTTTTTTTTGAGATAGACTCTTGCTCCATTGCCCAGGCTGGAGTGCAGTGGCACGATCTTGGCTCACTGTGACCTCCACTTCCTAGGTTCAAACAATTCTCCATGCTTAGTTAGCCTCCTGAGTAGCTGGAATTACAGGCGCCTGCCACCATGCCCAGCTAGCTTTTGTAGTTTTAGTAGAGACGGGATTTCACTATGTTGGCCAGGCTGATCTCAATCTCCTGACCTCAGGTGGTCTGCCTGCCTCAGCCTCCCAAAGTGCTGGGATTACAGGCATGAGCCAGTGCGCCTGGCCAAGAAAACAGATTTTTTTTTGAGATGGAGTTTCCCTCTTGTTGCCCAGGCTGGAATGCAATGGTGCAATCTCAGCTCGCTGTAACCTCTGCCTCCTGGATTCAAGTGATCCTGCCTCAGCCTCCCAAGAAGCTGGGACTACAGGTGCCTACCACCACACCTGACTTTTTTGTTTTTTTCCTCTGACATAGAGGTTTGCTCCTGTTGCTCAGCCTGGAGTGCAGTCCTGCGATCTTGGCTCACTGCAGCCTTTGTCTTTCGGGTTCAAGCAATTCTGCTGCCTCAGCCTGCGGAGTAGCTGAGATTACAGGTGTGCGGCACCATTCCTGGCTAATTTTTAGTAGATACTGGGATTCGCCATGTTGGTCAGGCTGGTCTCAAACTCCTGACCTCAGGCAGTCCACCCGCCTGGGCCTCCCAAAGTGCTGAGATCACAGGCGTCAGCCACCCAGCCTGGCCAGAAAGCAGATTGTTACTGCACTTATGCAAATAACTTTATTGCCATCAATTAAGAAGACTTAAAATGTGAAAAAGATCACCCCACTCTCCTATTAGTTGAGTCCATTCAGTTCATTTCTGTCCTGCTTGATATTAATGAGCATTTTAGCTTTTCAAAAATCCCAAACTTTTTTTTCCTTCTATTCTGATGTGACAGTCTCCAAAGTTGTCAGAAACCTGCATTCATGAGCATCTGTTAGAGCTTTACAGCTGATTATAAAACCACCTTTTAAACAGGATCAGGTCGGGCACTGGGGCTCCCCATCCCAGCATTATGGGAGGTCGAGGCAGGCGGATCACCTGAGTTGAGGAGTTCAAGACCAGCCTGTCCAACATGGCAAAACCCCATCTCTGCTGAAAACACAAAAATTAGCTGGGTGTGGTGGCGGGCACCTGTATTCCCAGCTCCTTGGGAGGCTGAGGCAGGAGAATTGCTAAAACCGGGAGGTTGCGGTGATCTGGGATCACGCCACTGGACTCCAGCCTGGGTGACAGAGTGAGACTCCATCTCAGAAAATAAAAAGTATTAAAGGCTGGGCGCAGTGGCTCAAGCCTGTAGTCTCAGCACTTTGGGAGGCCGAGGCGGGTGGATCATGAGGTCAACAGATCGAGACCATCCTGGTCAACATGGTGAAACCCCGTCTCTACTAAAAATACAAAAAATTAGCTGGGCATGGTGGCGCGTGCCTGTAATCCCAGCTACTCAGGAGGCTGACGCAGGAGAATTGCTTGAACCCAGGAGGCGGAGGTTGCGGTGAGCCGAGATCGCGCCATTGCACTCCAGCCTGGGCAACAAGAGCGAAACTCCGCCTCAAAAAAAAAAAAAAAAGAAAAAGTATTTGTCTTAAATGCTTATTTTTTTTTTTTTTTGGCCAGTTACATGGAGCTCTTTTAACAGACATGGCAAACATACGACACAGAGAGTCACATAGGTAATCAGAAGAAGATTCACTAGTTATAGGATTTCTTTCTTCTTTTTATTTTTTTGTAGAGATGGAGTTTTTCTCTGTTGCCAGGCTCACTGCAACCTCCGCCTCCCGGGTTCAAGCCATTCTCCTGCCCCAGCCTCCCAAGTAGCTGGGAGTACAGGCACGTGCCACCACACCCAGCTACTTTCTTTTGTACTTTAATAGAGATGGGGTTTCACCGTGTTGCCCAGGCTGGTGTCAAACTCCTGAGCTCAGGCAGTCCGCCCGCCTCGGCCTCCCAAAGTGTTAGGATTACAAGCCTGAGCCACTGCGCCCGGCTAATTTCCCAATTAGATGATTGGCCTTCGGGTGAGGCCTTGAACAGGGCTAGGAAGACAGTTCCCAGGGCCTGTAACAAGTACAGCTTGAGGACAGACTTTTGAGAAGTACTTACTTATTTTTATTTTTTATTTACTTATTTTGAGACAGAGTTTTGCTCTTCTTGCCCAGGCTGGAGTGCAGTGGCACAGTCTCAGCTCACGGCAACCTCCGCCTCCCGGGTTCTAGTCATTCTCCTGCCCCAGCCTCACAAGTAGCTGGGTCTACAGGCACCCACCACCACATCCGGCTAATTTTTGTCTTTTTAGTACAGATGGGGTATCACCACATCAGCCAGGCTGGTCTTGAACTCCTGACCTCCGGTGATCCACCCGCCTCAGCCTCTGAGGATGGGCGTGGTGGCATGAGCCGGTCATCCCAACTAGCTTGGGAGACCAAGGTGGGATGATCACCTGAGGTCAGGAGTTCGAGACCAGCCTGGCCAACATGGTGAAACTCCGTCTCTACCAAAAATGCGCAAAATTAGCCGGGCATGGTGGCGGGCCTGTGATTACACCTACTTGGGAGGCTGAGGTGGGAGAATCGCTTGAACCCGGGAGGTGGAGGCTGCAGTGAGCTGAGATCCCACTCATCTCCACACAGGCTGGAGATACTCTCTCTGTCAAAAACACAGAGAGACAGAGACGGGGAGGCTTGGAGGGACAGAGATAGAGGCAGACAGAGGGACAGAAAAAGACGGAGAGATAGAAGGAGAACAGAGATGGAGACAGAGACAGGGAGACTTGGAGGGACAGAGATAGAGGCAGACAGACAGAAGGAGATGGAGAGAGAGAACAGAGACAGGGAGGCTTGGAGGGACAGAGATAGAGGCAGACAGAGAGACAGGAGACAGAGAGATAGAGAACAGAGAGGGAGACAGAGGGAGATAGAGACGCACAGAGGGAGACAGAGACAGAAGGAGACGGAGAGATAGAAGGAGAACTGAGACAGATGGACCGAGACAAAGGGAGACAGAGCGACAGAGACAGAAGCCAGCGGTGGAGAGAGAAGCTGAGAGGCAAAGACAGGGGCCCCGAGCCAGAGTGAGCAGCCAGGCTGGGCCTCAAGGAGGATGCCCTGACCCTGTTGCTGCTGCCCACCCAGGGGAGAGCCGGGGAGGCCCCGAGGGATTTGGGAAGCCAGGGTGGAGGGTCTGCCCCCTAGGAGCCGGGCTCAGGAGCAGGCTGGGCAGGGCTTCCTTGCCCTGGGGAGACAAGGCATGTCCAGGGTGGGAGCGGTGAACGCAACCCTAACTGGGACTGACCTGGGTTCCTCTGTGGCTGGGGTGGGTACCACCACGAGACCTGGGGCAGCTAAGAGGACCATATTCTCTGTCTGGGAGGACCCCCCTCTGTTTCTCTCTCCTCAGTTTTCCACACTGTAATGTCTCTGGCTGACCCAGAGCTTCCAAGGTGAAAAGCCTCCTTGTTTGGGAAACTCAGATGCTTGCAGGAGGTCACACCGTGTGTGGACCCAGTGATTCCAAGGAGATCGTCTCCGACTTGGGGGTCCTCTGTCCCCAGCCTTGGCACAGACATGGGTGCCCCACACAGCTGTGCCACGAAGCCCCCTCGGCAGCACAGGCACCAGGGCCTGCATGCTTTCTGCCTGGGGACAGGCTGGGTGAGCCCCCGGCCCATGTGCCCCAAGTCCCCCGCTGTGTTCCAGGACGTGCTCTAACAGAGCCCTGAGACGCGGCTGTGGTTCATGCAAGCCATGCATGGCCTGTCCAAGCTGAATGCGCGGTACATGGCCACCGCCTTCGACCTGTCTTCTCCTCTGCCTGCGACATGGGAGGTGGGTACAACCTCCCTGCCCTGCCACGACTCCGCCCCTGGCTTTGTATTAAGCTGCAGGCATTAACCGGGCGCAGTGGCTCACGCCTGTAATCCCAGCACTTTGGGAGGCCAAGGCGGGCGGATCATCTGAGGTCATGAGTTCGAGACCATCCTGGCCAACATGGAGAAACCCCGTCTCTACTAAAAATACAAATATTAGCCAGGCATGGTGGCGTGTGCCTATAGTCCCAGCAACTCAGGAGGCTGAGGCAGGAGAATGGCTTGAACCCAGGAGGCGTAGGTTGAGTCTTGCTCTGTCGCTCAGGCTGGAGTGAGATGGTCTGCTCTCAGCTCACTGCAACCTCCACCTCCTGGGTTCGGGCAATTCTCCTGCATCAGCCTCCCGAGTAGCTGGGATTACAGGCATCTGCCACCACAACCGGCTAATTTTTGGGCAGGCTGGTCTCGATGTCTTGACCTGGTGATCCACCTGCCTCGGCCTCCCAAAGTGGTGGGATGACAGGCGTGAGCCACCGTGCCCAGCCTGGAATGTATGTTTTAAGGGGAGACCGTTCACTGCCCTACAGCAGACCATCTTTTTATTTCTGCAATTACAGAGCGGTGTGTAGCTAAATACACCCTTGCAGGCAACCCTCCCCGGGTGCCTGAATCGGGGAATTGCCAGCGAAGACCTGACTTCCCCGACAGACGGAGACTCCGCTTCATGCTGACTCTGCCTGCTTTGCCCAGGTGATGCCTCTGAATTTCCTGCCTTTTTATTTATTTATTTTTGTCAGCCACGCCGGAGTGCAGTGGTGCAATCTCGGATCCCTTCAACCTCAGCCTCCCAGGTTCAAGCGACTGTTCTGCCTCAGCTTCCTGAGCGGCTAGAATTACAGGCGCCCACTAGCACGCCCGGCTAACTTGTATTTTTAGTAGCGATTAGACGTGGCGTTTTGCCATGTCGCCCAGGCTGGTCTCGAACGCCCGATCTCAGACTGTCCCAAAGTACCGAGGTTACAGGGGTGAGCCACCGCGGCTGATCCTTTCCCTGCCGGAATCAAATCACAAGTGGGACGTCACTAACGAGCTCTTCACAGCGCGGCGTTCAAGTCCCCACGGGGATATACCTCGGGCACATCCATTCCCACCCACGCCCGTCTCTTCTCCCTGCCTGATTTAGGACGCCGGTGGCCGTCCCAGCATCTGTCACGGGAGCATGGCTTCGTGAGTCACGCCTGTAATCTCAGCACTTTATGAGGCCAAGGTGGGTGGATCACAAGGTCAGGAGTTCGAGACCAGCCTGGTCAACATGGTGAAACCCCGTCTCTACTAAAAATAAAAACGTTAGCCGGGCGTGCTGCTGCACAGCTGTAATCGCAGCTACTCAGGAGGCTGAGGCAAGAGAATCACTTGAACCTGAGAGGCAGAGGTTGCTATGATCTGAGATCCTGCCATCGCACTCCAGCCTGGGCGACCGAGTGAGACTCTGCCAAAAAAAAAAAAAATGGAGGACCGCGCTACTCCCATACCTGACGGACGTGTCACCTTTTGTCTTTAAACCAGGTGACTTTTTCCGGGACCGCATCTCACGCACAGACCTGTATGTCCTGTGCCAGATCGCCTATGACTGGCCGGATGACAGAGTTCACGAGATACTCAGCAGGGTCGCCCAGAGCTGCAAGCCGGGTGAGCAGTGCTCGTCAGGTTCACGTTTTTGTTAGCATGTTGTGTTTTGGTAGAAGTTTCCACAGGTGGCCGGACACGGTGGCTCACGCCTGTAATACCAGCACTTTGGGAGGCCGAGGTGGGTGGATCACCTGAGGTCAGGAGATCGAGACCAACCTGGCCAACATGGTGATACCCCGTCTCTACTAAAAATACAAAATTAGCCAGACGTGCCGGTGGGTTCCTGTAATCACAGCTACTCAGGAGGCAGAGGCAGGAGAATCACTTGAACCCAGGAAGCAGAGGCTGCGGTGAGCCGAGATTGCACCATTGCACTTCACCCTGGGCAACAAAAGGGATACACAGACACACAGTTATACACACACAGACACACACACATACATGCAAATACACATACACACACATATACACAGACACAGAGATGCACACACACACACACACACACTCAGGAGGCTGAGGCAGGAGAATTGCTTGAACCCAGGAAGCAAAAGCTTTGGTGAGCCGAGATCATGCAGTGCACTCCAGCCTGGGCAACAAGAGGGATACACACACACACAGACACACACAGAGACACAGATATACACACACAGAGACACTCAGGAGGCTGAGGCAGGAGAATCGCTTGAACCCAGGAAGCAGAGGCTGTGGTGAGCCAAGAGAGTGCCACTGCACTCCAGCCTGGGCAACAAGAGCGAAACTCCATCTCAAAAATTGAAAATTAAAAAAGTTTAAAAGTAAACTAGGCAGATATACACCTGTCGTCCCCACACGTAGTGGGCCAAGGTGGGAGAATGGCTTTAGCCCGGGAGTTTGAGGCTGCAGAGACCTGTGACCCTGCCTGTAAAATGCAGCCTCAGCGAAGGAGTGAGCGTCTGTCTCAAAAAAAACTCCCCGAAGTCTGCTGAGTGAAATGTTCATCTCAGCCAGCCAGGCGCAGACTCCCATCACTTTGGGAGGTCAAGCTGAGTGCATCAGCGGAGGTCAGGAGTTCAACACCAGCCTAGCCAACGTGGCAAAATGCCTTCTCTACTAAAAAAAAATTAGCCAGGCGTGATGGCGAGTGCCTCTATTCCCAGCTACTCGGGAGGCTGAGGCAGGAGGATCTGAACCCAGGATGCCAAGATGAAGACTGCCCAGCCTGAGCAACGCAGTGAGACTCTGAATGTGAAAAAATAAAAATTCTAAAGAAGAGAGAGTTTATTTATATTCATTCAAATAGTAAAGTTTATTTAGTATGGAAGTGGGTCATCGCAAAGCTCTTTTATTTATTTATTTTTGAGACGGAGTCTCGCTCTGTCTTCCAGGCTGGAATACGGTGGCACTGTCTCGGCTCACCGTAACTGCCGCCTCCCGGGTTCACCGATTCTCCTGCCTCAGCCTCCCCACTAGCTGGGATTTCAGGCACGCACCACCACATCCAGGCAATTTTTGTATTTTTAGTAGAGACGGGGTTTCAGCATGTTGGCCAGGCTGGTCTCGAACTCGTGACCTCGTGATCCGCCCACCTCAGCTCCCCAAAGTGCTGTGAGCCACTGCGCCCGGCCTCACGTATCTTCATCATTGAGGAGACTGCGGAAAAGGAGGAAGTGGGAGTAGGTCCTGCCACGGGTGGCCGAGACATAGGGAAATCCACGCATCCGCGGACCCTGCGGTTTAAATCTACGTTACTCAAGGATCAGCTGTGACTAATGTATGTGTTTCTACACAGGCACCCGTGCCCGTGCACACAAACAGCACACAGCATTTCAGCTCAAAGCCTTCACACCATGTGTCTCCCCGAGTACCCAGGCTGCTCCTGGAGCAGGTGGGGCTGCAGGAACCCCAAGCTCCAGAGGTCCAGGAAGGGCCACGCACCACATTTCCACAGTGACAGGAGCTGGCCCTGAGGGAATCTCGCAGGTGCTCAGGCTCTATTCCCGGATTCAGTGTTGAACGCTACAGCTGCAGTGAAAATTCCTCGAATATTTGCAGAGAAAACGTTTGATGAGCTTAACAGAGCCAGGGCCGGGAACCTCACTTCCTGTGGGTTGAAACGGGACTCCCCACAGGCTCAGCTGCTCAAGGCACCTCCACCCTTTCTCTCTCCATCTTTGTCTTTCTCTCACTCTGGGTGTGTGTATCCATTTCTCTCTCTGTTCTTGAGATGGAGTCTTGCTCTTGTCATCCAGGCTGGAGGGCAGTGGTGTGACCTCAGCTCACTGCAACCTCCGCCTCCCGGGTTCCAGCAGTTCTCCCGCCTCAGCCTCCTGAATGGCTGGGATGACACACTTGTGCCATCATGCCCAACTAATTTATTGTGTTTTTAGTATAGATAAGGTTTCACCGTGTTAGCCAGACTGATCTTGAACTGTTGACCTCGTGATCTGCCTGTCTCAGCTTCCCAAAGGGCTGGAATTACAGGTGTGAGCCACCACACCTGGCTAATATTTGCAATTTTTTTTTCTTCTAGTAGAGAGGTTTTTACCATGTTGGTCAGGCTGATCTCAAACTCGCAACCTCGGGTGATCCAGCCACCTCAGTCTCCCACAGTGCTTGGATTATAGGTGTGAGCCACTGCGCCCAGCTGTATGTATCTGCTCACGTATTTTTTTGAGACAAGGTCTCACTTGGAGACCCAGACTGGTACGCAGTGGTGCAGTCACAGCTCCCGGCAGCCTTGCCTTTGGGGCTGAAGACATCCCCCCACCTTAGCCTTCCCGAGTAGCTGGGACTAACTACACTGTGTTGCTCAGGTTGGTTTCAAACCCCTGGGCTCAAACCATCCCCCTGCCTTACGCTCCCAAAATGCTAGCATGGCAGGCATGAGCCACTGTGTCTGGCCTTGTAACAATCATCTGTCAACTATCTGCCTTCTGTCATTCATTATCTATGCATCCACCCATCATCCATCCATCTACCCATCTATCATCTATTCACCCATCCATCCTTCTCACCCATGCATCCATCTATCCACCCACCTACCCATCCATCCACCCATCATCCATCCATCTACCCATCCATCATCTATCATCTGTTCACACACCCATTCATCCATCTACCTATATGTTATCTGCCATCTATTCACTCACCCATCCGTCCTCATCCATCTGTCCATGCACCTATCCATCACCCACCATCTATTCACTCATCCATCCTTGTCATCCATGCCTTCATCTATCCATCCATTTATCTCGGTGTGCATTATCTATCTATTCATCCATCCATCCAGCCTTCTTTCATGCATCCATTTATCCATCCATCCATCTGCCTATGCATCACCCAGCATCTATTCATCCATCCATCCTTCTCATGCTTGCATCCATGTATCCATCCATCCATCTGTCTACCTACCCACCCATCATGTCCCATTTATCCATCCATCCTCGGAGATGCCATCTTCCCCCTGTGTCCTCACAGGGTCGTCCCTCTGTGTGTGTCTGTGTCCTCACCTCCTCTTATGGGATGTCTGAGTGTATTTCAGACTGCTGTCACAGAACACCATACAGAGGGAGTCTTGCTCCGTCACCCAGACTGGAGTGCAGTGGCAGGATCTCAGCTCACTGCAGCCTCCGTCTCCTGGTTCAAGAGATTGTCCTGCCTCAGCCTCTCGAGTAGGTGGGATTACAGGCATGCGCCACCAAGTGTTGCTAATTTTTGTATTTTCAGTAGAGATGGGGTTTCACCCTGTTGGCCAAGCTGGAACTCCTGACCTCAGCTGATCCACCTGCCTTGTTCAGTTGAACAGAGAGTATACTATTTCTTTACTGCATGCCCCAAAAAGAAAAAACAAACAAAACAGTAAGCAAGCATGTGCCATGGCACACAGCTAATTTTTGTATTTTTAGTAGAGACAGCATCTCACCATGTTGGCCAGGCTGGTATTGAACTCCAGACCTCAGCTGATACGCCTGCTTTGGCCTCCCAAAGTGCTGAAATTACAGGTGTGAGCCACAGCACCCAGCCAGCAGGCCTTTAATTCTATCATTCTATTTAATGTTTACCCAAAGGGCTGACACAGTTGAGAATCAGGCTTTCACACGACTGTTTCCTAGACCAGCAAAATCAATATCAAGAGGGAACGCGTTTGACACGGAGATGCTCGGCATTCTCAGGCCATACCCCGCATCTGCTGAACCCAAATTTTGGAGAGCAGGGGTTGATGAAGAGACAGTCTTCAGGGAATTCTGATGCATGCTAAAATGTGAGAAACACTCTAATTTAAAATATGCCACTTATTTTTTGTATGAAAGGTATAGTTGTAGGCTTTCACCTGATAAAATCTCTGCCAGTAATTAGTGTTAATTGTCAAAATTGATTTCCTGGCTTGGAAAATTAGCGTTCCTGTGAACGAATACATCACAGTATTGTCACATATTCCAAAAATCCAAGAGAGTTTTCACTCATGAGAACCCGTGTCCTCCACTGGGCTCATCCCCGTGGTGAAATAAATGTCAGTGGGAAGAATTTGGGAGGCCGAGGCGGGCAGATCACCTGAGGTCAGAAGTTCGAAACCAGCCTGGCCAACATGGTGAAACCCCATCTCTACTAAAAATACAAAAATTAGCCAGGTGTGCTGGCTGGCATCTGTAATCCCAGCTACTGGGGAGGCTGAGGCAGGAGAATCGCTTGAACCCAGGGGGTGGACATTGCGGCCAGCCGAAATCACGCCATTGCACTCTGGCCTGTGTGACAGAGCAAGACTCCGTCTCAAAAATTAAAAAAAAGGAATGGAATAGGTGGACAGAATATAATGAGAATTGTTTGTAACTAATGCAACTGACTCTTGAAGAAATGAGTAGCTTGGTTACAAAGTTAAGTTATGGCCAGCTCTGGTGGCTGACACCTATAATCCCAGCACTTTGGGAGGCTGAGGCAGGCAGATCACCTGAGGTCAGCAGTTGAGACTAGCCTGGCCAACATGGTGAAACCCTGTCTCTACTAAAATTAAAAAAAAAAACATTAGCCAGTCACGATGGTGGGTGCCTCTAATGCCAGCTACTTGGGAGGCTGAGACGAAAGGACCACTGGAACCCAGGAGGTGGTGGTTTCAGTGAGCTGAGATCATGCTGCTGCTCTGCAGCCTGGGCATCTGAGCAAGAGTCCATCTCAAAAAAAAGAAGAGTTATATTTGGTGGTCGGGGATAAACATTCGTGGATTAAGTCCATTAACGTTATTTCTAGTTTGTCCATCACCCGATGCATTTTCCTGTTAAGAAATGACAGTTAAGAGTAACTCTGCACAAGGTCCGTCAATTGCACGAGGTGCCAGGATGCCCTGTTGCCGAACTGACAGGAAACACTCCTGTTTTTACAGTAGCTCCAATTACAAGCAGAAAAAACTTCAACATATCCACTATTCATTATTTAATTTATTGATGAGTAGAGGAGGGATTGCTTTTTTTTTTTTTTTTTTTTTTTTGATAAACGGTCTTGCTTCATCACCCAAGCTGGAGTGCAGTGGCATCATTTCCTCACTGCAGCCTTGACCTCCCCGCCTCAAATGATTCTCCTACCTCGGTTTCCCATGTAGATGGTGCTACAGGTGTGTCCCACCATGCCCACCTGTTTTTTTTTTATATATAATTTATTATTTGTAGAGACAGGGTCTCGCTATGTTGCCCAGGTTGGTCTTGAACTCCTGGCCTCAAATGATCCTCCTGCTTCACCTCCCAGTAGCTGGGAGTGCAGATGTGCACCACCACACCCAGCTAATTTTTAAATACTTTGTAGAGACAGGATCTCACCGTGTTACCCAGGCTGGTCTTGAACTCCTGCCCTCAAGCGATACTCCCGCATAGCTTCTCTAGTCACTGGGATACTGTGCTTTACTTCATCATCTAGATTGGGTCTCACACTCACAGTTTAGGAACCTTAGCTCCGTGTTTGATCTGTGTGCAGTGCACGGGCTGAGATTTGACTCAGTCCCTTCTGCTACGGTCATTAAACCATGAATGAAGAGTGTCTGTAGACAGTGTCTGTGTTTCCTCCCAGGAATGAGCTATTGAAAAGAAAGTTCCAGAAGAGGCGAGAGATCCCTTGACGTCAGGAGTTCGAGAACAGCCTGGCCAACATGGCAAAATCCCATGTCTACAAAAAATCAACCAGGCCCTGTGGTGGATGCCTGCAACCCCAGGTACTTGGGAGGCTGAGGCAGGAGAATCGCTTGAACCAGGGAGGGGAGGTTGCAGTGAGCCAAGATTGAGTCACTCCACTCCAGCCCAGCCTGAGTGACAGCGGAAGACAACCTCTCATAAAAAGAAAAAAAAAAAATAAGGGACACGTATCTCCCAACATATCTTCTTTTCTTTTCTTTTCTTTTTTTTTTTTTTGAGTCGGAGTTTCGCTGTTGTTACCCAGGCTGGAGTGCAATGGCGGGATCTCAGCTCACCGCAACCTCCGCCTCCCGGGTTCAGGCAATTCTCCTGCCTCAGCCTCCTGAGTAGCTGGGATTACAGGCACGCGCCACCATGCCCAGCTAATTTTTTGTATTTTTAGTAGAGATGGGGTTTCACCATGTCGACCAGGATGGTCTCGATCTCTGGGCCTCGTGATCCACCCGCCTCGGCCTCCCAAAGTGCTGGGATTACAGGCGTGAGCCACCGCGCCCGGTCCCTCCCAACATATCTTCTAATCTTTTAAGATTTCTTTCCTGTGAGACCCCTAAATTTATTATATTTTATTTTATTTGGGATGGAGTTTTGCTTTTGGGATACATCAGGTACCCATGCTGGAGTGCAGTGCCGTGATCTCAGCTCACTGCAACCTCCACCTCCTGTATTGAAGCAATTCTCCTGTCTCAGCCTCCCGAGTGCTTGGAATTACAGGCACCACCACCACGCCTGGCTAATTTTTGTATTTTTTTGTAGAGATGTGTTTTCACCATGTTGGTCAGGCTGCTCTTGAGCTCCTGACCTCAAATGATCCACCCACCTCAGCTTTCCAAAATGGTGGGATTACAGGCATGAGCCACTGCATCTAGCCATTATAGATTCTTTATTTAAGAAATTCTTTATTTCCCTCTGATATCCCTTTAAAGACGCAGTGATGGAGGTGTTATAGGTATGGGTGTGCCTCTCTGTGAACGTGGCTGGTTTGGTTTGAGTTTCTCAACTTAGGTAACTTTGGGTCACTTCTTTTTTTTTTGTTGTTAGAACAACTCAGCAAAATAAAATTCCTGTTTATTGTTGGACAACATTGTTTCACACATACATCAAACAGGCCAAAAAAAATAAACAGCAACTTCATAGACAAAAAAGGAAAAAAGGAAACCTTTTAATCTTTGGCCTTTTAACCATCTCATACAAACCAACGACTTATAGTACCTCTAAGTACATACACAACAAAGGTACTGGAATGCTCGGAATACGATTGTTTTTCTGTTGTCGTTTTCGCTTTTTTTTTACAAGGTTTTTTTTCTCCTTTGAGATTATAATGAACATGGTCACACCACAAGTAAAGTCAGAAGTAGGACAGAGAATGCTCCGAAGGCTGGTTTGGTCATCCTAGATCATTAAAAATGGCTGACCCTAACAATATGTACAAAAATATAAAATGTAAATAAAAAATACAAACAAATTTCCTTTTTAAAGTACTTTTAAGAAAAAAAAGCAGGGCCTTGGAAGTTTTGGTTCTTTTTTCCTCCCCTGTTGCAAATTCTCATGGTTTGGGTTGGGTAGTGGAGAGCGCGGGCCGGCCTCTCTACTCGAAGGTGACCACGTTTAGATTCTAAGTCGGGAAGTGGAGGGTGAATAGGTCACGGCGGCCTTTTTTTTTTTTAGTTTAACTTTTCCTTTTTTGCTGTCTAATCCTTGTCGGTCTTCTGCTTCTTGGTATCGACATCATCATCCTCATCATCTTCAGCTGCCCGCTTGCCTGTAGCAGACTCAGCTTCCTCATCTTCATCTCCGTCCTCCTCCTCACCATCACCTTCTTCTTCCTCCTCCTCTTCTTCCCCACCTTCTTCCTCTTCTTCATCTACCTCATTGTCAGCCTCCTGCTCCCCATTTTCCTCATTCGCATTTCCATTAGCAGGGGCCTCTCTTTCATTTTCCGCCTCTTCCACAACCTCCTTCTTCTCCTTCAAGTCCTTGGTGGTGATTTCGGAGCTGGTGTCTACCGCTGCGTCTGACATGGTGGGGCACGCCGGTGATCCGATGCGGGGGATTAAAAAGAAAGGAGATTTCAAGGACTTTGGCGATAAAGCTGCCGGAGTCTGCGACACGAAGCAGACACGCGGCGGAGGCGGCTGCGGCAAGGAGTTGGACGAGGAACAATGCAAAGATGGCTTTTCAGAGCAGCCAGTCTGGGTCACTTCTTTATTATTGTGTTTCTAAACATGTCTTCACATCCAGTGAAACTATCGTGTATAGACTGTGAGCTGTGAAACATGTTTTGAGTGTGCTATCCAGTAGCGATTCGGATTTCAGTAAAGGTTTAACACCTTCCTTCTGTGTTGTGAGATACACATCAGGCGACTGATACACTCACTATGTGTCTATTAGCCAAAGTATCAGGGTGTTTGGATGAGGCTACAAGATACATGCCACGTCCGGGGTTGTTTTGTCTTTTTTCTCTTAGTGGAAAAACTCAAAGAAGTCTCTTTGTTCATAGTATGTTCTGAGTTGGGTTGATAGTTATCAAGAATGTTACATGTAGTAGATAGTTTCCAAGAATGTTAAATGTAGATGATAGCTATCAAGAATGTTAAATGTAGATGATAGCTATCAAGAATGTTAAGTGTAGATGATAGCTATCAAGAATGTTAAGTGTAGATGACAGTTATCAAGAATGTTAAATGTAGATGATAGTTATCAAGAATGTTACACGCTGTCAGGAATGTTACATGCAGGCGACAGCTGTCGGGAATGTTCCGCGCAGGCGACAGCTGTCGGGAATGTTCCGCGCAGGCGACAGCTGTCGGGAATGTTCCGCGCAGGCGACAGCTGTCAAGTATGTTAAATGTAGATATCCTAGAAAGAATATAACAGAGTTGTCTGACCTCTCAAAGGGAAAATTCAATGTAGACATGAAGGATTGTTATCAATGTATTAGATGCCATCCATAGTTACTTGTTGCAACAGTAATTGTTATCAGGTTTAAGGAGCACTGGAAAAATACCTACGTTCAACTAGGTCATGAGTAGCAGATTGAGTTTCCATAATTGCATTTGCCATATGATCACCCACTCCTCTCTTGCAATGGAAATGCACGTGTTCACAGGAAGTTAACATAAAACCATTCAGTTGTCTCTGCTTCTACACAACTGCCTCTCAGAGTGGATAAATAATCAGTGTAAATACTGCCTGTTGATCCATATAAAAAGACACCATTTACAGAGGCTGGCTGGTGAGGTACCAAGATATTACATGTGTACACCCTACAGTACTCACACAGTAACATAGAAACAGCTCCTTTCCTATCATCAGCACTCACAGTCAGCTCAGTCTTCATTTCTTTCTTTCTTTACTCTTATTTTTGAGAGAGTCTCGCCATGTCACCAGGCCACAGTGCAGTGGTGTGATATCGGCTCACTGCAACCTCCACCTCCTGGGTTCAAGTGATTCTCCTGCCTCATCCTCTCTGGTAGCTGGAATTACAGGCACTCAGCACCACGCTCAGCTGATTTTTATATTTGTAGTAGAGACAGCGTTTCACCACGTTGCCCAGGCTGGTCTCGAAGTCCTGACCTCGAGATCCACCTGCCTCAGCCTCCCAGAGTGCTGGGATTGCGGGCATGAGCCACCATGCCTGACCTAGTCTTCATGGCCTCTGATGACAAGAGAGTCATGCTTTATATAATAAGCAAAAAAATGGAAAACTCAAATACCCTTTTAGAAGAGCCAGATTTAGCAGCAAGTGATTTTTGCTCAGCTTCTTATTCAACAAGAAAGCACGTTTAATGATTTGTTGTTGTTTTTTGACAGAGTCTCCATGTCTGGCCCAGGCTGGAGTGCGGTGGCACCATCTTGGCTGACTGCAATGTCGGCCTAGCGGGCTCAACTGATTATGTCTCGCCTCAGACTCCCAGCTAGCTGGGTCTACAGCTGTGCTGTACCACACCCAGATACTTTCCATGTGTTTAGTAGAGATAAAGTCTTACTCTATTGTCCAGGCTGGTTTGGAACTCCCAGGCTCAACCCACCTGCCTGCTTTGTCCTCCCTAAGTGCTGGGATTACAGGCATGGGCCACCACGCCCCACCTAATACCAATGAGTTTTTTGTTTTTTGTTTTTTGTTTGTTTGTTTGTTTGTTTTTGAGACAGAGTTTTGCTCTTGTTACCCAGGCTGGAGTGCAATGGCACGATCTCAGCTCACCGCAACCTCCACCTCCTGGGTTTAGGCAATTCTCCCACCTCAGCCTCCTGAGTAGCTGGAATTACAAGCACGCGCTACCATGCCCAGCTAATTTTTTTATTTTTAGTAGAGACGGGGTTTCACCATGTTGAGCAGGATGGTCTCGATCTCTTGACCTCCTGATCCACCCGCGTCAGCCTCCCAAAGTGCTGGGATTACAGGCTTGAGCCACTGCGCCCAGCCTACCAATGAGTTTTGTCCATCTTTAGGGTTTCATTTAGAAATCTTCATGGGCAATTGTGGCTTCCTGTGTATTTGCTTTCATTCTTCCCCATTTCTTTTTATTTATTTATTCTTTTTCTTTCTTGAGATGGAGTTTCACTCTTGTTGCCCAGGCTGGAGTGCAATGACACAATGTCAGCTGACCACAACCTTCGCCTCCCAGGTTCAAGTGATTCTCCTGCCGCAGCCTCCCAAGTAGCTGGGATTCAGGCATGTGCCCCACTCCCGGCTAATTTTGTATTTTTAGTAAAGATGGGGTTTCTCCATTGAGGTTGTCTGGCTGATCTCAAACTCCCAACCTCAGGTGATCCACCCACCTCGGCCTCCCAAAGTGCTGGGATTACCGGTGTGAGCCACCGCGCCCAGCCCATTCTTTCCCATTTCTGGTGTGGATACGGCTTTATCTCTAACTTCCACCCCAGGGAATCTCTCCTGAAACTACCTGCCCTCTTGAACTCATTTCTCCACCTCCTGTAGAGGAATTTATTGACTCTCCCTGCCCCCACAGTGTATTTTTTTTTTTTTTTTTTGCAGTTTTTGTAATTTTTTTTCTTCCAAAACAATTTATTGAATAACCTGTCAATAACCATTATCACATTTTCCCCATATTTATTCAGTTTGTCTTCAGACACTTCCACTCTACTTGTTTTTTATTCTCTAAGCAAAAACCAGGTATTTTTAAACAATGTTAGTTCTCTTTTCTCGACGCTACGGCGTAAATCTGTAATTACACAAGCCATCCATTTACTCTGGAGAAATCCGCCTTTGGATGGTACATGCTCTGCTTTTTAAACAAACCATTTCTCTTACCCATCAATCAACCCAGCAGATTGAGAAGCGAATGCTGGTACATGACAGTTAAAAGACGCTCTTGCCAGCAGGAAAGCCAGTCTCCGCCTCCCTACTCTTAATGACTCCCTGTTTCCCCCATTTTCCATTCCCCTTGGGTGAGGAGATTAGAGAAGTTTGCCTAAAAAGATATCTCGACAGTAATTGGGGGTTTGCGGTTTATCTTGGATCAAAGACGGGACTTGAGCTCTGAACAGCTCAGTTTCCTTGTCTTAATTCTTCCAGTCTCTTAATTTTTCTTTTTTTTCCCGGACAGAGTCTCACTCTGTCGCCCAGACTGGAGTGCAGTGGCACCATCTCAGGTCACTATAACCTCTGCCTCCCAAGTAGCTGGTATGACAGGCACCTGCCACCACGCATGGCTAATTTTTGTATTTTTAGTAGAGACAGGATTTCTCCATGTTGGCCAGGCTGGTCTTGAACTCCTGACCTCAAGTGATCCACCCACCTCAGCCTCCCAAAATGCTTAGATTACAGATGTGAGGTACCGTGCCAGGCCAGGGCATTTCTTTATGGCCAGTTTTTGTATACTCAGGGTGGAGGGAAAGTTAGAGTTCTGTTTTTAGGGTTTATGGCTGGCGTTGCGGTAAAGGTGTTTTGCTTTCTAGGACCCACCTTGGGAAAAGAGGGATTCTAGTTTCTATGGCTTGGGGCAAAACGGTTCTGAGAGACAGGTGGGTGGGAGAAGGTGGGAGAGAAAGGTTTGCTTCTGAGGCTACTTATAAGCTCTTCATTTTAGGGTGTCCTTTTCTGAGACCCAGCATAGTCATAAATTATTTGTTTTGTTCATTTACTTTATGAAAAGATAAATACATTAATATAGAGGATATCTAATTATTTTATATAGTTTCCTGTCTGCTCTGTAGTTGTGATGTTCTGCTTTTCATCTGGGAAATATGGTGTATACTGAACATTTTATAACAGGAAGAGGACAAAGCAACACCAGGGCCAGCCGCTCATGTCTCTCATCCCAGCACTTTGGGAAGCCGAGGCGGGCAGATCACCTGAGGTCAGGAGTTTGAGACCAGCCTTGCTCTCCTGATGAAGCCCCGTGTCTACTATAAATGTAAAAATCATCTGGTGTGGTGGCGTGCCGCTGTAGTCCCAGCTACTCAGGAGGTTGACGCAGGAGAATCGCTCGAACCCTGGAGGCGGAGGTTGCAGTGAGCCAAGATCGAACCGCTGCACTCCAGCCTGGGCAACAGCGTGAGACTCTGTCAAATAAAAACAACAAGGACAGTGAGAAGAAAGCAAAGCCAGGCTGTGTTCCCCCGTGATTTCGCTTATGTGTAGACTGTTTTCATCTGTATCTCTCATTTGCTGTGATCTTTCTGGTTTTCTTTTACGTGTTTTCCATGGGAAAGCATTGTGATTCTTCTTTTCCAAAGCGTTAGGTCAAAGTGTAGTTCATTTATTTCCGTTTTCTATTCTTAGTTAGGAAAAGCCTTTGTAGGTAAGATGCACTGGCTTTTCACTGATGCTTTTTCTGAAATGCGTTTGATAACTGTGTTTCTTTTACCCTTTTGAATGTGTTAAACATTCTTTTACGCTTTTAGTCTTTATTTAGCATAAATATTATGCTAATATTCAAAATACATCTGAGATGGTTTTGTGAACCCTGACAATTTGAGACAGGACTCAGTTAATTTAGAAAGTTTATTTTGCCAAATTTAAGGACAGGAGATCCTGATGATACATGTTCCTGGTGGTCAGGGCAGAGCATGGTTTTATTACCTTAGGGAGATGTGAAACATCAATTAATATATATATGAAGTACATTGGGGCGGGCTTGGTGGCTCACGCCTGAATCCCAGCACTTTGGGAGGCCGAGCTGGGTGTATCATCTGAGGTCAGGAGTTCAAGACCAGTCTGGCCAACATAGTGAAACCCCATTTCCACTAAAAATACAAGAAATTAGCCAGGCATGGTGGTGGGCACCTATCCTCCCAGCTACTGTGGAGGCTGAGGCAGGAGAATCACTAGAATCTAGGAGGTGGAGGTTGTAGAGAGCTGAGACTGTGCCATGCACTCCAGCCTGGGCTACAAGAGCAAAACTCCATCTCAGAAAAAAAAAAAAAAAAAAAACTACAGTCATTGAGAGGCAGGAACAACTGGGGCAGGGAGGTGGCTTCCAGGTCACAGGTGGGTGAGATAGAAATGGTGCATTCTTTTTCTTTTCTTTTCTTTTCTTTTTTTTGAGATGGAGTCTTACTCTTTTGCCAAGTTGGAGTACAGTAGCAGGATCTTGGCTCACCACAACCTCTGCCTCCCTGGTTCAAGTGATTCTCCTGTCTCAGCCTCCCAAGTAGCTGGGATTATAGGCATGGCCAATTTTTTGTATTTTTAGTAGAGACGGGGTATCACCATGTTGGCCAGGCTGGTCTCGATCTCCTGACCTCATGATCCGCCTGCCTCGGCCTCCCAAAGTCCTGGGATGACAGCCACCATGCCCAGCCAATGGTTGCCTTCTGTTGGGTTTCTGACTCCTGTTTCCAAAGGAGGCCGTCAGACATCCATCTACCCCAGTGAACACAGGGCTGATTGCGCAGAATGGAAGGCAGGTTTCCCTTGAGCACATCGCAACTTGACTGTTTTATTAGCTTTTGATTTTGGGGACCGAGGATACTTCTGTGTCCCAGCTTGACAGTTTTATTAGCTTTTGATATTGGAGACCGAGGATACTTCCGTTTCACAGCTTCCATTACGATACATAGACATGTGCTTAATTCACAAAATTAAAATATATTTATATATATATCTGAAAGAAGCAAGAGCTATGAACCTTCAGCCACCTTGAAGTATTGTTAAGGTGATTGTATAGCAAGTTGATCGCCTCTGGGAATGTCCGGAGCCAGAGGAAAACGTCATTGCTCAAATACTTCTCCTTGTCTTATTGAAAAGAACCGTGAGGCCAATTCTACGGCCAGTGGCCTATTCCTAGCATTAAATTCTAAAAGGAGTGTATGATGATGTGTACCTTCAAGGCACGCGACGCCACAACACAAATAACAGCTCTTTAAAAACTGTTTCTGGCCAACGAGGGCGCGGTGGCTCATGCCTTTAAACCCAGCACTTTGGGAGGCTGCGGCGGGTGGATAACTTGAGGTCAGGAGTTGAAGATCAGCCTACCAACATGGCAAAACTCTAGTGTCTGCTAAAAATACAAAATAGCTGCTGTGGTGGCAGGCACCTGCAGTCCTGGGCTACTCGGGAGGCTGAGGCAGGAGAATCGCTTAAACCGGGCAGGTGGAGGTTGCCGTGAGCCAAGATCGTGCCACTGCACTCCAGCCTGGGTGACACAGTGAGACGCTGTTTCAAAAAAAGACAAAACAGGCCGGGCGCGGTGGCTCACGCCTGTAATCCCAGCACTTTGGGAGGCCGAGGTGGGCAGATCATGGGTTCAAGAGACAGAGATCATCCTGACCAAGATGGTGAAACCCCATCTCTACTAAATATACATGTGGGACGGGGAATCTGGGAAATGCCGGACGGGGAACCCAGAGAATGCGGGACGGGGAACCCCGGAGAATGTGGGGCGCGGAACCCGAGCCATGTGGGACCGAGAATCCGGGAAATGCCGGACGGGGAACCCCAGAGAATGCGGGACAGGAAAAAACATGAATGTGGGACTGGGAACCCTGGGAATGTGGGTTGCGGAACATGGGGCATGTGGGACGGGGAACCCCGGGAATGGGGAACCCTGGAGAATGTGGGACAAGAACCGTGGGAATGTGGGACGGAGAACCGGAGAAATGCGGAAAGAGGAATCCCGGAAATGTGGGATGCGGAACCCCGGGAAGGCGGGACAAAGAATCGGGGAATGCAGGAAAGGGAATCCCGGGAATGTGGGATGGGGAACCCGGGGCATGTGAGAAGGGGAACCCTGGAGAAGGTGGGACGGGAACCGCGGGAATGTGAGACGGGGAACCCCGGGGAATGCAGGAAGGGGAATCCCGGGAATGTGGGATGGGGAACCGCGGAAATTTCTTTTTTATTTTATTTTATTTTATTTATTTATTTTAAATTTTTATTGCATTTTAGGTTTGGGGGTACATGTGCAGAACGTGCAAGATAGTTGCATAGGTACACACGTGGCAGGGTGTTTTGCTGCCTTCCTCCCCTTCACCCACACTTGGCATTTCTCCCCAGGCTATCCCTCCCCAGCTGCCCCCACGCTGTCCCTCCCCCATTCCCCCCAATAGACCCGTGTGTAGTAGACCCCCTCCCCGTGTCCATGTGTTCTCATTTTTCTCACCCGCCTATGAGTGAGAATATGCGGTATTTCTTTTTCTCTTCTTGTGTCAGAGAACAGTTTGCTGTTCTCAGTTTGCTGAGAATGATGTTCTCCAGATTCATCCATGTCCTTACAAAGGACACAAACTCATCATTTTTGATTGCTGCGTAATATTCCATGGTGTATATGTGCCACATTTTCCCAGTCCAGTCTATCCTCGATGGGCATTTGGGTTGGTTCCAGGTCTTTGCTATTGTAAACAGTGCTGCAATGAACATTCCTGTGCATGTGTCCTTATAGTAGAAAGATTTATAGTCCTTTGGATATATACCCAGTAAAGGGATTGCTGGGTCAAATGGAATTTCTATTTCTAGGTTCTTGAGGAATCACCACACTGTCTTCCACAATGGTTGAACTAATTTACACTCCCACCAACAGTGTAGGAGTGTTCCTATTTCTCCACATCCTCTCCAGCATCTGTTGTCTTCAGATTTTTTAATGATTGCCATTCTAACTGGCCTGAGATGGTATCTCAATGTGGTTTTGATTTGCACCTCTCTAATGACCAGTGATGATGAGCATTTTTTCATATGTTTGTTGGCCTCATGTATGTCTTCTTTTGTAAAGTGTCTGTTCATGTCCTTTGCCCATTTTTGAATGGGCATATTTGTTTTTTTCTTGTAAATCTATTTGAGTTCTTTGTAAATTCTGGATATCAGCCCTTTGTCAGATGGGTAAACTGCAAAGATTTTTTCCCATTCTGATGGTTGCCGATTCACTCTGGTGACTGTTTCTTTTGCCATGCAAAAGCTGTGGAGTTTGATTAGGTCCCATTTGTCTATTTTGGCTTTTGTTGCCAACGCTTTTGGTGTTTTGGTCATGAAGTCCTTGCCTACTCCTATGTCTTGAATGGTTTTGCCTAGATTTTCTTCTAGGGTTTTTATGGTGCCAGGTCTTATGTTTAAGTCTTTAATCCATCTGGAGTTAATTTTAGTTTAAGCTGTCAGGAAGGGGTCCAGTTTCTGCTTTCTGCACATGGCTAGCCAGTTTTCCCAACACCATTTATTAAACAGGGAATCCTTTTGCCATTGCTTGTTTTTGTCAGGTTTATCAAAGATTATATGGTTGTAGATACGTTGTGTTGCCTCCGATGCCTCTGTTCTGTTCCGTTGGTCTATATCTCTGTTTTGGTACCAGTACCATGCTGTTTTGATTACTGTAGCCTTGTAGTATAGTTTGAAGTCTGGTAGTATGATGCCTCCCGCTGTGTTCCTTTTGCTTAGAATTGACTTGGCTATGCGGGTTCTCTTTTGATTCCATATGAAGTTCATGGTGGTTTTTTCCAGTTCCGTGAAGAAATTCCATGGTATTTTGATGGGTATAGCATTGATTGTGTAAATTACTTTGGGCAGTATAGCCATTTTCACGATATTGATTCTTCCTAACCACGAACATGGAATGTTTCTCCATAAAGAACATCTTTATTTCTGCCTTCATTTCATTGTTCATCCAGTTGACATTCAAGAACCAGTTGTTCAGTTTCCATGAAGCTGTGCAGTTCTGAGTTAGTTTCTGAGGTCTAACTTGATTGTGCTGTGGTCTGAGAGACTATTATGATTTCTGTTCTTTTGCATTTGCTGAGGAGTGATTTACTTCCAATTATGTGGTCAATTTTAGAGTAGGTGTGGTGTGGTCCTCAGAAGAATGTATATTCTGTGGATATGGGGTGGAAAGTTCTATAAATGTGTATTAGGTTTGCTTGGTGCAGGTCTGAGTTCAAATCCTACATGTTCTTGTTAATTTTCTCTGTCATTGATCTCTCTAATATTGACAGTGGAGTGTTAAAGTCTCCCACTATTATTGTGTGGGAGTCTAAGTCTCTTTGTAAGTCATTAAGAACTTGCCTTATGTATCTGGGTGCATATATATTTAGGATCATTAGCTCTTCTTGTTGCATTGATTCTTTTACCATTATGTAATGTCATTCTTTGTCTCTATTGATCTCTGTTGGTTTAACGTCTGTTTTATCAGAGGCTAAGATTGCAACTCCTGCTTTTTTATGCTGTCCATTTGCTTGGTAAATCTTCCTCCATCCCTTTATTTTGAGCTTTTATGTTTCCTTGCATGCAAGATGGGTTTCCTGGATACAGCACATCAATGGGTTTTGACTTTTTATCCAGTTTGCCAGTCTGTGTCTTTTGATTGGGGCATTTAGCCCATTTACATTTAGGGTTAGTATTGTTTTGTGTGGATTTTATCCTGCCATTTTGATGATAGCTGGCTGTTTTGCCCATTAGTTGATGTGGTTTCTTCATTGTGTCGATGCTCTTTACCATTTGGTATGTTTTTGGAGTGGCTAGTACTGGTTGTTCCTTTCTAGGTTTAGTGCTTCTTTCAGGAGCTCTTGTAAGGCAGGCCTGGTAGTGATGAAATCTCTTGAGTGATTGCTTGTTCGTAAAAGATTTTATTTCTCCATCACTTATGAACTTAGTTTGGCTGGATATGAAATTCTGGGTTGAAAGTTCTTTTCTTTAAGGATGTTGAATATTGACCCCTGCTCTGCTCTGTCTTGTAGGGTTTCTGCAGAGAGATCTGCTGTGAGTCTGATGGGCTTCCCTTTGTGGGTAATGTAACCTTTGTCTCTGGCTGCCCTTAGCATTTTCTTTTTCATTTCAACTCTGATGAATCTGATGATTATGTGCCTTGTGGTTGTTCTTCTTGAGGAATATCTTTGTGGTAGTCTGTGTATTTCCTTGAATATTGGCCTCGTTGCTAGGTTGGGGAAGTTTTCCTGGATAATATCCTGAAGAGTGTTTTCCAGCTTGGATTCGTTCTCTCCGTCACATTCAGTACACCTGTCAAACATAGATTAGGTCTTTTCACCTAATTCCATATTTCCTGGTGGCTTTGTTTGTTTCATTTCACTCTTTTTGAGTTGATCTTCAGCCTCTGATATCCTTTCTTTTGCTTGCTCAGTTTGGGCTATTGAAACTTGTGTATGCCTTGCAAAGTTCTTGTGTTGTGTTTCTCAGTTTCATCAATTCATTTATATTCCTCTCTAAGCTGTTTATTATCATTAGCATTTTGTCAAACCTTTTTTGAAGGTTCTTAGTTCATTTGCATTGAGTTAAAACATGTTATTTTAGCTCAGAGAAGTTTGTTATTACCCACCTTCTGAAGCCCGTTTCTGTCAGTTGATCAGATTCATTCTCCTTCCAGCCTTGTTCTCTTACTGGTGAGGAGTTGTGATACCTTGTTGGAGGAGAGGCTTTCTGGTTTCAGGTGTTTTCATCCTTTTTGTACTGGTTTCCTCCTATCTTTGTGGATTATTTACTTGTGGTCTTTGTAGTTGGTGACTTTCAGTTGGGGTCTCTGAGTGGATGTCCTTTTTGTTGGTGATGAAGTTATTGAAGTTTTTTAGTTTTCCCTCTAACAGTCAAGGCTCCTCTGCTGTAGGACTGCTGTAGGTCCACTCCAGACCCTGCTTGCCTGGGGATCACCTACAGTGGCTGCATAATAGTAATGGTTGTTGCCATACTCTATTATTGTAGTTTTCATTCTCTTAGGTTTTTTTTTTTCTATTCATTTTTTTTTTTTTTTGTCCTTTTTTTTTTATAGGTGTGCCAGAAAAAACACAGCTTCTGAAATTGAATGTACCTGCTACCTTAATGCTTGTCTTTAGATGAAGGGCCAGGTCCTCCAATCAAATATAAGTATGCTGAATTAGGCAAGTTGTATTCAGTAGTGTCTCAGCTGATTCGTTGTTGCAGTGTATCATTAAGAATGCAGTCTTCAATCAATGGTAAAGTAGCATGTTCCACTTTTTTTTTCACAGCAGTTTAAACATAATCTTTTTTCACAGCAGTTTAAACATAAGCTTTTACAAAGCTTTATGTAACATTTGATTTAAATTAGCTCTGAAGATTTATAAAAATGGAACTAGTCTTGATGCTCTGAAATGTTGTAGAATATTATATTTCTTAAATTTCAGCTTTTTCCTGTATCTAATAGAGTGTGTTTTTGTTTTTGTTTTTTTAATGTAGGGTTCTGTGCTATCTTATGAAATTGTTAGTTTAAGAATGCTAAACTTTGTTTTTAATGTCAGCATTTGTATTTTTGCATTTTATCATCTTGGTATAGGTGACCATTTAGGTGAATTTTTAGTTTAATTTAAAGTCAGATTTTATTTTTTAAGGTAAGAAATTTACTATTTACTATTATAATTTTGTGAGTAATTCTATTGATTTATCATTGATAACAAATCTCCTCTAGGTTATCCTCCTCTCCCCAATCCTTTTGGGGACCACAATTTATCACAGCCTATACTGCCAGTTCAGCAGAATGTGGCAGACATTTTATTTGTAAGAACAAGTTATATGAAGAAAATTATTGAAGGCTGCAGTAACTCAGAGGATACCATCAAATTGCTTCGCTTTTGCTCTTGAGAGAATCCTCGGTTCTCATCTGCTGTCCTCGGTGAACTTCTCTGGCAGGTCAAAGAAAAATAAATATTGATATATCTGTTATTTTATTCATTTTTTAAATGAATAATTCACTATCTTTGAACTATTTGCAGGTTGTATATTCATATACCTGTGAACTTTGGCCATATTTAGATCTACTTTTGAAAATTTTACTGATTGAGGACTCTTGGCAGACTCACAGTGAATATGCTTTGCCACTGGAAGAATTACAATTTCCAGTGTTCTTGATATAACATGAATTATCAATCACGAAATATATTTTTTATCTTTTGGTGCACTGCTTAATGTTCTATCTTGAAAAACATATGAAGGAAAAATGCCACTTATTTGTATTCTGTTCTCTTAATGTTTCACTTTCATGCTTAATATTAGGTTTTGTCTTTCATTTACTGTTTTTATTTTGTTTAAGGAAACCAGCAAGACTTTTAATACCTACTTAAGTTCTATTAATATTTTAAGATTATCATGTACTTTTTCTAGAATTATAGTAGAAAACAGTTATGTAAAAGCAATCCCTCACCTCTAAGTAGTTTTATATGTATATAAGAAATAAGAGGGTAATTTTAAAACAGATTATGCTATAACAGGTCTATATATATACCCCTAGAATTCTCAGTTGTTTTCTCTGCAGTAAAATCAGTATAAGAATTACACTGTAGAATTAGTTTCCTAACTCTGCCTAAAAATTATTTTTTTCCTCCTGGGAATTTTAAAATAATAGCTTGTTTTAGGAACATACACACACACACACACACACACACACACACACACACACTCATTAGACACTGTAATAAGCAGAAGTAAAACCTCAAAACAAATTTATTATAAAGCCGCAGAACACAGTACTAAAAGGCAAAGCATTGTAATCTTTTATTTTAGAGAACTGAAAATATTGGACTTCAACAATTAGAATTATCAAATTGTGATTCAGTTCACCATCAAGCAGATCAACTAATGTAAAGTGGCATTAGATCAGTAAAGTTTTAAATTAGATTCTGTTTTATTTCTTACAATTTTACTGTTTTAAACAATCTGTAGGCAAATACTGCTATGTGACTTCCATTTATTTATTTATTTATTTATTTTGGATACACAGTCTTGCTCTGTTGTCAGGCTGGAGTGCAGTGGCGTGATCTCAGCTCACCTACAACATATGCTGCACAGGTTCAAGTGATTCCCCTGCCTCAGCCTCCCAAGTAGCTGGGACTACAGCTGTGCACCACCATGCTTGGCTAATTTTTTGTATTTTGGTAGAGACAGGGTTTCAGCATGTTGGCCAGGATGGTCTCAATATCCTGACCTTGTGATCTGACCACTTCAGTCACCCAAAATCCTGAAATTACAGGATGAGCCACTGTGCCCAGCTAACTATGTGACTTCTTATATTTGCTCTAAGGCTAATCACATTTTTAGCCTTCTTGTCTCATCCAAGGAAATGATTTATAATAAAGATACACATGCTGGATTAATGTGGACAATAGTGGATGTTTATGCAAAATTAGTATTGGCCTTATGAACATAAGCTTGAAATGTTTTTTTGTAAGGGACATTTAGTTTATTCAATAGACAGTATTCGACATATATATATATATATATATATATATATATATACACACATCTACTCGATGCCAAGACCTGTTATTATCACTTCATTATAACCTGTAAGAGAATACAAAAATGGTATATATATCACAGGTGTTGCAGGAAACGTATCTCTTTTTTTGTCTGAAATTTTTCACATTGAATTTAGATGGTAAAAATTGCTCTTTCTGAACAAAATTTAATTTGCAAATTTGTCTAAAGCAAACAAAAAAAACTGACATTTGACCTGGGATATAAAAATATTTTGTCAAGTAAGATAGATGGTATGGAGAAAAAACTTTTTAAAGTTATTTTTCTGTCTGGGTAATGACACAAAAGAAAGAAGGCAATTTTTTTTTTTTTTTTGGAAGCTTTTTTGCTTTTTGAGACATTTTGCTCTTGTTGCCCAAGCTTGAGTAGGTGATCTCAACTCACTGCAATCTCCATATCCTGGGTTCAAGGGATCTTCCTGTCTCCTGAGTAGCTGGGATTACATGCATGTGCCACTACACATAATTTTTGCATTTTTAGTAGAGATGGGTTTTCATGATGGTCAGTCTAGTCTTGAACTCCTAACCTTAGTTGATCTACCGGGCTTGGCCTCCCAAAGTGCTACAGTTACAGGAGTGAGCCACCATGCCTGGTCTGTGTTTGTTATTTTTTAAATTTTCCATTAAGGAGAACAGGGAATAGTTAGCTGTGTAAATATGCTGCAGTTAGGCAATCCTGAAATAAAATAATTGATCACTAGAAAATCAGGCAAATTTTAACATTGTTAGTGGAAATTGCTTTACTCATCATGTACGTGTTTTTACACTATTAGAATTCAAGTTAGTTTGGTACTGCCAATTTATGTCACTGTTCCATAATCACTGGATTCTTGCTTTACCTGCTAAAATGCAGTCTTTGAAAAATTAGTTAAGTCAAAATAAGTTTTTTTTTTTTCAACTGAAGTAGTCTTAAAATATTAGTTAGCTTTAGGAAAAATAATGTGGTTAGCTGGACATGGTGGTATGTTTCTGTAATCTCAACTACTTGGGAGACTGAAGTGAGAGTATTTCTTGAATTCTGGAGTTTGAGGCTGAACTGAGCAATAAACTATGAACATGCCACTGCAGTGCAGTCCAGCCTGAGACAGAGAACAAGATTCTGTCTCTAAAAAAAAAAGAAAGAAAACTTTTAAAAAACAATGTGTATTATCATTGTCCTTACTTTGCTGTTAGTAGTGCATTCAGAGTATATTTAGCGAAAGCATTTTGGATTAGTAATTTGACAAGAACTCAAATGGTTGAATCAAATTGCTAACTGCTGCTCAACTTGGCTAAATCTGTAATATTTGGCAAGCTGTTTGTGCTCTCTGTACTTGTTTTCTCATTTGTTAAAATGTTCCTAATTTTAATTTGTTCCTACATAGTTAGGAAAGTAATTCAAATATGAATTACATTATATTATTACATCAAAAACTTGTTCTAAATGACACATATTAGGCACTCAAATGTGAACTACTACTGGATATTACAAATTTTTATATCTGCTCTCTGTTAGAATTCATAATGCACTTAAAGGAATTCCAGATGATCGAGATGGGCTGTTTGATACCATACAGCGCTCAAAGAATCACTGTCAAAAACAAGCATATCAGTGCATAAAATGTATGGTAGCTTTATTTAGCAGTTGTCCTGTTGCTTACCAAATCTTGGAGGTGAAGGTTTTCTTTTATAATTTTGTAGAAACCTGTGTCATAATTAAGGACTACTTTAAAAGAAAATAATCATGAAAATTTTGAATTAGCATTTTCAATTGATAATGAAAAGTATTCTAAATTGTTTTACATATATAGTTTTATTTTCATTTGAAGGGTAATGGAGATCTTAAAAAAAAAATGGACCTGGGCAGTGGAATGGCTAGGAGACAAACATGAAAGAAAACCATATAATGGAAATCCTGAGTATACTTAAAACAGTTGGTTTCCTCCAGTACAAAGCAATGAAACATCAAATGGTTATTTCTTAGAAAGATCACATAGTGCCAGGATGATACTTGCGAAAGTTTGTGAACTCTGTCCAGAAGAGGTAAAAAAAAAGAAAGAAAGAAAGAGAGAGAGAAGAAAGAAAGTGAAAGAAAAAGAAAGAAAGAGCCACCAATGGACAGCAGATAGATGTGGGAAAAAGAAATGTAATATTTTAATGTATAAGCCAATGTTTATTAATACTGTTAAAAAAAATCATGCTGCAGTTTTCTTTGCTTTAATGATTAGCTTGATTGGTTTGCTCTTACGTTAACAAAGATGTTTCCTTTTGGAAAAAACTTACGTGAAGTTGTCTAATAATTACATACCTAAAGAATTCAGATTTTATTTTGTGTGTTTGTTTTTTGTTTTTGTTTTTGGAGATGAAGCCTTGCTCTATTGGCCCAGGCTGGAGTGCAGTGGCACGATCTTGGCTCACTGCAGCCTCCACCTCCTGGATCAAGTGATTTTACTGCCTCAGCCTCCTAAGTAGCTGGATTACTGGTGCTAACCTGAGTAATATTTGTATTTGTAATAGAGATGGGGTTTCACCATGATGGCCAGGCTGGTCTCAAACTCCTCACTTTTAAGTGCTCCACATACCTTGGCCTCTCAAATTGCTGGGATTATGAGCATGAAACCCGCCTGGCCTGTTTTCTTTTATTATAAATTATTTGAAACAAATGCAAAGATGATAAAGAGGCCAACTTTGTGCATTTCTTAAATTTATCTTAAACTAAGGAAATTAAATATAAATTTGAAGTTACTATTAGAGTCTAATGCTAAATCTCTTTAATTATTTAAAATTAGGAGCCAGATGACCAAGATGCTCCAATGAGCATGAGTCCTCTCCACCAGAAGATGCCCCATTATATCCTCATTAACCTGGCTCTCAGTATCAAAAGGTAAAAATGATTTTTTATTTTTACCCCCCAAACTCATTTTGATGCTTACTTAAAAGGTCTTCAGTTATTATTTTTTAAAACATTTTGAAATTCCAGTCTTTCTCTGTGCCTGGCTACTATTTAAAACTAGGCAAACTGTTCCAAACCAACATGGACTTGAGACTTATCCACTGTCACTGTAAAGTAATAACGAAATTGTCTAGAACAGCTTCGGCAAGATGATCAATAGAGGATTGGTTGGAGTGAGGTCATATTTTATTTTACTGCTGTGGTGTTTTCTTTATCATCAGGTACTACCCCCTTGTGCTGTTTGCTGTTGTTAATAAAATTATGTAGTATTTCAGTAATTGTTGAAGAAACACTAAAGCATGAAGTATCTGGGTGGGTACTTACCCTCAAGATTCAGTAGCAATAAAATTTCTGTTTGGCTTTAATATAACTGAAAAAATATAACTGAGGAAAAATGTAAATAAACTATGAGAACTTCATTTTTAAAATAAGCATTTTTGGGAAAAATTTCTGGGAAGATTAGTCACAAATGTGAGTAATGCAGTCATTTTAAGGCAGTGATTCTTAAATTTAATGTGCATCATAATCATGCAAATGCACTAAGAATAGCAGTTGCAGGGGAAAATTGTCACTATAGAGCTATTGTGGGGCTCAAGAATTGGCATTTCTTTCAAGATTCCAAGTATTCCTGGTCTGGAGAAAGCATGGAAAAGGTTTCTGCTTAGCACAATAATTGGCAAAACTTTGTTTTGTTTTGAGATAAAGTCTCTGTTGCTAAAGTGCAGTGGCATGATCTCAGCTCACTGTAACCTCCACCTCCCAGGTTCAAGCAATTCTCCTGCCTCAGCCTCCCAAGTAGTTGGGACTATAGGCACATGCCACCACATCCAGCTAATTTTTGTGGTTTTGGAAGATATGGGGTTTCACCATATTGGCCAGGATTTCTTGACCTGTATAATCCATCCACTTTGGCATCCCAAAGTGCTGGGATTACAGGTGTGAGCACCAGGCCCAGCCAAGACTCTTAAATACATTGTCTGTGGAGGTAAAATGATTTTTTATCAGAAACGGACCCATTTTATGTGTGTGCATTTTCCCAAAACACTTTATGTGGTACTTTTTTCTTAAAATATAAATATCAGATTGTAGGTTTTTTTCTTTTTTAAAGATAAGTTCTAGGTTTTACAATTTCTACCTTTTAACCAACCTGAGCCCATAGTTTTACATTTTAATTGTTAATATCTGAAAAGGATGATATGCTGGTCTCTTTCACCCTCTTAGAATAATCATGTGCATGGACAGCCATAAACAGGACCAGCAGCACGTCACTTGAACAACCCTCAGAAAACTGGCCAACAAACACAAGTAAATTACGAAGGCAATGAAGAAATATCCTCATGTCAGATAAAGGATCAGTGAAAAGCACATAATTAACTTTCCGTTATGACAATGCATTAAGGCATTACCATCCAGGCTTTCTCTGTGCCTGGCTAGTATTGAAAACTAGATAAACTATTTCAAAGCAATGTGGAGTGGAGAGCATATTCAGTGTCTCATTTATAATAATTTGCAGTTTGTCAGTGTATAAGCCATAGGCAGGGGAAGTGTGCAGTGTTTTGTAATAAATGACTGATCCTAATCTGTAAATGACAAAACTGTATATACTATGTTAATTTTTGACTTAATTCTTAAGCAAGAAACTTCTTTTGATAAAAACAAATCAGATCTATACAATCACACAATTTTTTTTGTTAATGTTCACTGCATTGTGCAATTGATATTGCCTGCTCTGTGCAGTTTGATCAACTCCTTCACCGCCTTTACCCCCATAAAAGGGAACATAAAGAGTCCATCTTTCTCAGTTTACACCAATAGTTTCTTGCTAATCTCTTTTCCTGGATCTGTGAGGTTGGTGGTTAACTTTTGAATTATATGGTTGATGTGGAAAATTGGCAATGTAACGTATCTAGATGTTTTCGTTACCTTTTTATTCCGGTATATATGTTAACCACTTTAAATTTATTGTTACATTGTAACAATTAGCTTGGCTTCACACTATTTGTGTAGCCAAGAGGACAGAATTACATAAATGACAGCAGTTGCCCAGAGGGACAGTTGTATTGCTCAAAGATTTTATTTCTTATACCTAGAATAAATATAAAATGAGGGAAAATCTGACAAGCAATTTTCGTTGCATACATGTTTTTCACATTTTATGTTTGATAGTTCAATTTCTTGATTAAAGAATATCAAAGTATATCTAATAGGAATTTTAAAATATTAAAACCAGTATGCAAAATTTTTCTGTGTCAGAATACATACACCATAATAGATTGTATTTGGTGCACTTGGGTGGTGGTGGTGGTGGTTGTTGTTGTTGTTGTTGTTGTTGTTGTTGAATTTATTAACTGGAGCTTCTAAAACTTTGCTTGTTTTGATCCCAGTAAGTGTACTTCGTCAGAATCAACAGTACTTTGAAATACCATTGCACCAAGATGCCTGATTGAATTACTAGTCAGTCACAATTTTACTTGAAAGCAAGAATTGTCCAGGGTTTTTTTTTTCTGTTACTCTAAAACCCTTGTTGTTAAATATAGGGTTTAATTAAAATATAAGCTCCTGCTTATGTTAATGTAATTCTAAGGTACCATTTTGGAATAAGCATTTGTTGTAAGATTCCAAGAAACTTGTGAGTTAATACCGTATTTAAAAAGAGAATTGGTAAATGCACACAAAGTAATAACCAAATTATTAATTGGTATATTCGTAGTTGGTCTGTTAGTCACCTCATACATGCATCATTTATTTGTGTTGAGACCATTCCAAATCTAATCTTCTAGTAATTTTGATATATAAGATAAATTATTCATATTATAGTCTCCCTCCTATACTATCAAACATTAGAATCTATTTCTTCCAACAGTATTTGTACCCATTAACTAACTCATCTCTTGCTTTACCCAGTGTTCTTTCCAGCCTGTGGTAATCGTTCTATTCTCTACCTTCATGAGATCAACTTTCTTATTTCCCTTGTATGAATGAAAACATGCAATACTTGGTCTTTACATTTTCTAGATTTTTTTCATTTAGGATAATGTCCCTTAAATGAAACCTTTTGGGTAGTGTTCTGGAAAGGAGCTAGAAATATTTTCAGATGTGTAATATGAATCCCCAAAATCCTATTCAACCAAATGCCGGGCTTCTTGTTTACTCAGGAGTAGGTAATGACAGAAATTAATTCTAGGTCATCTATGAAATGTCACCATGTCTCTTCCCAGGTTTTTGTAAAAATTTCACCATTTGGGTGCATCTCTGGATCTTTGCTGGATTTATGGTTTCTCCTTATTGGTTATTTGAATCAATATATGTAAAGTCTGTGTTAGGTTCCTCTTCAGTTTTAGATGTTCACATGTCATCTTCAGTATGATGTAGTATTGCATTCAAGCTCAAATCATGCATAAGCAAGTTATGTTAGTAACCTATGGTAATATATTAATAGTAAATGTAAATTGGGATCTTTTCCGTATGTACTTTACTCTTCTAAGATTGAGACAAAGAAAAACATATTTGCAAGTTTAATGAATATCCTACAGTGTCTTTTTTATACTGTGGAAAGGAGTGTCAAACACTATTGATGGTATATGCAGCACTACTTTATTCTAGATTTGTTCCCGTGAACCATCTCTTTTTCTTCTAGGTCACAAAAAGAATCCTGATAATTCATCAGTACTAGCCCTTTGGTTTCTAGTTAAATTAAAGTGTTTTTTTGTTTTGGGGGTTTTGTTGTTGCTGTCCACAAAGAATCCTACGCTGCCTCAGTAGTCTTTGTCAACATTGGTAATTCTAGTTGTTCCAATTTAATGTATTCAATAAAGATTGGCCTGATGGAAAATTTCATGCCTTCTATTTTACTGTAAGTAGTAGCATAGGCTGGGTGCAGTGGCTCATTCTTGTAATCCCAGCACTTTGGGGGACTAAAGCAGGTGAACTGCTTGAGCCCAGAAGTTGGAGACCAATATGGGAAACTTGAGAAACACCCATCTCTACAAAAAAACAAGTAGGTAGGTATCCAGTGCCTGTCATCTCAGCTACCTGGGAGCCTGAAGTGAAACAATCACCTGAACCCAGGAGGTAAAGACTGCAGTGATCCATGATCATGGCAGTGCTCTGTAGCCTGGATGACAGAGCTAGACTGGAGAAAAGTTGATCTCAAACTCCAGACCTTAGGCAATCCACCTTGGCCTTCCAAAGTGATGGAATTACAGGTGTGAGCCACCATGCCCAGCCCTTTGCCCACCTTTTAATGGGATTGTTTGGGTTTTGTTTGTTGGGTTTTTGTTTGTTTGGGTTTTTGTTTTTTATATATATAAATGTTTAATTGTTTGAGTTCTTTGTACCGTCTGGATATTAGTGCTGTGTCAGGTGAATAGATCTTACATTTAAAATTTTAATCCATTTGACTTTTGTATATGGTGAGAGATAGGACTTGTTTTATTCTTCTTCATGTAGCTTGCTATTCAATTTCCCTACTCAATTTATTAAAGAGATTGTCATTTCCCCATTGTACGCTATTGTCAGCTTTTTTTGAAAATCAGCTGTTAATCAGTTAGCTGACATTATTTCTGGATTCTCTATTCTGTTCCATTGGTCTGTGTTTCTGTTTGTCTACCAATACTATGCTGATTTAGTTACAATACACTTCTAGTAGATTCAGTCAGGTAATATGCTGCCTGCAGCTTTGCTCTGTTTGCTGAGAATTGCTTTGGCTATTCACACTCCTTTTGGGTTTTATATGAATTTTATTTTATTTTTACTAATTCTGTGAAGAATGACAATGGTGTTTTGATAGGGATTGCACTGAATTCATAGATTGCTTTGGGCAATACAGTCACTTCAAAACATTAATTCTAATTCATGAGCCTGCAGTGTTTTTCTGTTTGTTCATATCATCTTTAATTTCTTTCATTAGTATGTTATATTTTAGAGATTATTCCACCTCCTTTTTTAAATTTTCTCCTAGACATTTTATTTTCTTATAGCTAATGTGATTAACTTCTCATTTGTTACTCAGCTAGCTTGTAATTGGTATATAGAAACTTTTCTTTTTTTTTTTGAGGTGGAATCTTGGTCTGTCGCCAGGCTAGAGTGCAGTGGCATGATCTAGGTTCACTACAACCTCTGCCTCCAGCGTTGAAGCGATTCCCCTGCCTCAGCCTTCCAAGTAGCTGGAACTACAGGTGTGTGCCATCACACCTGGCTAATTTTTTGTATTTTAATAAAGAGGGGTTTTCACCATCATGGCTGGGATGGTCTCAATCTCCTGAACTTGTGATCTGCTCTCCTTGGCCTCCCAAAGTGCTGGGATTACAGGCATGAGCCACCACACCCTGGCCTGATTTTTATATATTGAACTTGCATCCCGTACTTTACTGAATTCCTCACTTTATTGATTTCATTTACTAATCTAAGTGTTTTTTGGTGAAGTCTTTACGGTGTTTTTATATTTGTTTTCTTGTTTGTTTGTTTTTTATAGAAACAGGGTTTCCTTATGTTACCCAGACTGTCTAGTCTCAAACTGGGTTCAATCAGTTCTCCCACCTTGGCCTCACAAAGTTCTGAAATGACAGGCATGAGCCTGCCTGTACAGGTGTCTCTAAACATAAGTCATGTTATTTGTATGGACAGCCGATTTGACATCCTCGTATCCAATCTGGATGCCTTTATTTTCTCTCTTGCATGATTGGCTCTGGCTTAGTATCACTGTACTAAGATGAATAGTAGTGTTAAGAGTGGGCATGCTTGTCTTACTCCAGTTCTTACAGGAAGATTTTTCAGCTTTCCCCCACTTATTAATCGGCTATAAGTCAGTTGAATATGGCCTTTGTTAAGTTGACATATGTTCCTTCTATGACTAGTTTGTTGAGTGTTTTAACATGAAGAGATACTAAATTACATAAAATGCTTAATCTATGTCTATTAACATAAGATTTTAAATTTTAAATATACACTTAGACTCGTTCTTTAACAGTAAGAAACTTTCTTATTTCATAGGGAAGATAACAACTTAAGGCCAGGTGTGGTGGCTCATGCCTTTATGGGAGGCCAAGGTGGGCAGATCTTGAGTCAAGAGATCGAGAACATCCTAGCTGACACAGTGAAACCCTGTCTCAATTTAAAAAAAAAATGAACTGGGCGTGATGGCATGCACCTTCAGTCCCAGCTACTCAAAAGCTGAGGCAGGAGAATTGCTTGAACCTGGGAAGTCGAGGTTACGGTGAGCTGAGATAATTTCACTGTACTCCAGCTGGGCGACAGAGATTGTGTCACAAAAAAGAAAAGAAAAAAGAAAGACACCAATTCAAATTCTCAGGCTTTACAGTATATTTTTTCCTCCATCCTTCCCTCTCTCCCTTTTGTTCCCTCTGTTTCTTTCCCATCCTTCCCTCCTTCCTTTTTTCCTTCCCTCCTTCCTTCAATCCTTCCTTTACTCCTTCCTACCTTTTTCTTTGTTTCCTATTTGTTTTTTGAGACAGCTTTTTGCTTTCTGTCACTCAGGGTGGAATAGAGTGGCTCAATTATGGCTCAATGCAGCCTTGACTTTCTGGCCTCAAGCAATCCTCTCACCTCAGTCTCCCAGTTAGCTGGGGCTACAGGTATACACCACTATACCTGACTGGTTTTTTTTTTTTTTGGTTGTTGTTGTTGTTGTTGTTGTTGTAGAGACAGGATTTTCATATGTTGCCGAAGCTGATATTGAACTCCTAAGCTCAAGCTATCTGCCTGCCTTGGGCTTCCAAACTGCTGGGATTATAGGCAGGAGTCATGACACCCAGCCAATGTTTTATGTTCTATCATTATTGTTGTGTAGTTTTAATCCAAACAACATGATTTTTTTTTTTTAATTGCATTTTAGGTTTTGCGGTACATGTGCAGAATGTGCAAGATAGTTGCATAGGTACACTCATGGCAGTGTGTTTTGCTGTCTTCCTCCCCTTCACCCACATTTGGCATTTCTCCCCAGGCTATCCCTCCCCAGCTCCCCCCCCACTACCCCTCCCCTATTCCCCCCAATAGACCCCAGTGTGTAGTACCCCCCTCCCTGTGTCCATGTGTTCTCATTTTTCTCACCCGCCTATGAGTGAGAATATGTGGTATTTCGTTTTCAGTTCTTGTGTCAGTTTGCTGAGAATGATGTTCTCCAGATTCATCCATGTCCTTACAAAGGACAAAAACTCATCATTTTTGATTGCTGCATAATATTCCATGGTGTTTTTGTGCCACATTTTCCCAGTCCAGCCTATCATCGATGGGCATTTGGCTTGGTTCCAGGTCTTTGCTATTGTAAACAGTGCTGCAATGAACATTCATGTGCATGTGTCCTTATACTAGAAAGATTTATAGTCCTTTGGATATATACCCAGTAATGGGATTGCTGGGTCAAATGGAATTTCTATTTCTAGATCCTTGAGGAATCGCCACACTGTCTTCCACAATGGTTGAACTAATTTACACTCCCACCAACAGTGTAAGGGTGTTCCTATTTCTCCGCATCCTCTCCACCATCTGCTGTCTCCAGATTTTTTAATGATCGCCATTCTAACTGGTGCGAGATGGTATCTCAATGTGGTTTTGAATTGCATCTCTCTAATGACCAGTGATGATGTGCATTATTTTCATGTGTTTCTTGGCCTCATGTATGTCTTCTTTTGTAAATACTTTGCCCTTTTTGAATGGGCTTGTTTTTTTTACCTGTAAATCTGTTTGAGTTCTTTGTAAATTCTGGATATCAGCCCTTTGTCAGATGGGTAAACTGCAAAGATTTTTTTCCCATTCTGTTGGTTGCCGATTCGCTCTGGTGACTGTTTCTTTTGCCATGCAAAAGCTGTGGAGTTTGATTAGGTCCCATTTGTCTATTTTGGCTTTTGTTGCCAATGCTTTTGGTGTTTTGGTTACGAAGTCCTTGCCTACTCCTATGTCCTGAATGGTTTTGCCTAGATTTTCTTCCAGGGTTTTTATGGTGCCAGGTCTTATGTTTAAGTCTTTAATCCATCTGGAGTTAATTTTAGTGTAAGGTGTCAGGAAGGGGTCCAGTTTCTGCTTTCTGCACATGGCTAGCCAGTTTTCCCAACACCATTTATTAAACAGGGAATCCTTTCCCCATTGCTTGTTTTTGTCTGGTTTATCAAAAATTATAAGGTTGTAGATAAGTTGTGTTGCCTCTGATGCCTCTGTTCTGTTCCATTGGTCTACATCTCTGTTTTGGTACCAGTACCATGCTGTTTTGATTACTGTAGCCTTGAAGATAGTCTGAAGTCTGGTAGTGTGTTGTCTCCCACTGTGTTCTTTTTGCTTAGAATTGACTTGGCTATGCGGGCTCTCTTTTGGTTCCATATGAAGTTCATGGTGGTTTTTTCCAGTTCTGTGAAGAAATTCAATGGTAGTTTGATGGGGATAGCATTGATTCTGTAAATTACTTTGGGCAGTATAGCCATTTTCACGATATTGATTCTTCCTAACCATGAACATGGAATGTTTCTCCATCTGTTTGTGTCTTCTCTTATTTTGTTGAGCAGTGGTTTGTAGTTTTCCTCAAAGAGGTCCCTTTCGTTCCTTGTAAGTTGTATTCCTAGGTATTTTATTCTCTTTGTGGCAGTTGTGAATGGCAGTTCATTCTTGATTTGGCTGTAAGTCTGTTATTGGTGTATATAAATGCTTGTGGTTTTGCACATTGATTTTATATCCTGAGACTTTGCTGAAGTTGCTTATCAGTTTCAGGAGTTTTTGGGCTGAGGTGATGGGGTCTTCTAGGTATACTATCATGTCATCTACAAATAGAGACAGTGTGGCTTCCTCCTTTCCTATTCGAATACCCTTTATTTCTTTTTCTTGCCTGATTGCTCTAGTGAGAACTTTCAGTACTATATTGAATAGGAGTGGTGAGAGAGGGCATCCTTGTCTAGTGCCAGATTTCAAAGGGAATGCTTCCAGTTTTTGCCCATTAAGTATGATATTGGCTGTTGGTTTGTCATAAATGGCTTTTATTACTTTGAGATATGTTCCATCAATACCAAGTTTATTGAGGGTTTTTAGCATAAAGGGCTGTTGAATTTTGTCAAATGCCTTCTCTGCATTAATTGAGATAATCATGTAGTTTTTGTTTTTGGTTCTGTTTATGTGGTGAAATACGTTTATAGACTTGCGTATGTTGAACCAGCCTTGCATCCCCAGGATGAATCCTACTTGATCGTGATGGATAAGTTTTTTAATGTGCTGTTGCAATCGGTTTGCCAGTATTTTATTGAAGATTTTTGCATCTATGTTCATCATGGATATTGGCCTGAAGTTTTCTTTTCTTGTTGGTTCTCTGCCGGGTTTTGGTATCAGGATGATGTTGGTTTCATAAAATGATTTGGGAAGGGTTCCCTCTTTTTGGATTATTTGGAATAGTTTCAGAAGGAGTGGTACCAGCTCCTCTTTGTGTGTCTGGTAGAATTCAGCTGTGAACCCATCTGGACCTGAGCTTTTTTTGTGTGGTAGGCTCTTAATTGCTGCCTCAACTTCAGACCTTGTTATTGGTCTGTTCATAGTTTCGGCTTCCTCCTGGTTTAGGCTTGGGAGGACACAGGCGTCCAGTAATTTATCCATTTCTTCCTGGTTTACTAGTTTATGTGCATACAGTTGTTTGTAGTATTCTCTGATAAGGTTTGAATTTCTGTGGAATGTGGTGATTTCCCCTTTATCGTTTTTTATTGCATCTATTTGGTTGTTCTGTCTTTTCTTTTTTATCAGTCTGGCTAGTGGTCTGTCTATTTTGTTGATCTTTTCGAAAAACCAGCTCTAGGATTTACTGATTTTTCAAGGGTTTTTTGTGTCTCTATCTCCTTCAGTTCTGCTCTGATCTTAGTTATTTCTTGTCTTCTGCTAGGTTTTGAGTTTTTTTGATCTTGCTCCTCTAGCTCTTTCAATTTTGACGATAGGGTGTCAATTGTGGATCTCTCCACTTTTCTCATGTGGGCACTTATTGCTATATGTTTTCCTCTACAGACTGCTTTAAATGTGTCCCAGAGATTCTGGTATGCAAACAACATGATTTTGAGATTATCCACTAGTCTTTTCTGAAAACATAATGTTATCCAAATAATTATGAAGTATTAGGAAATTGGCTAAGTCAGAGGTATAAAATATCCTGTTCCTTTGATGTTAGTATTACTTCATGTTTCAAGCTACATCTGTCAAACTCACTTGTAGCTAATGGCTATGTTTTGCCAGAAATGCTGCAAATTGTGACTGAGAGCAAGCAAAAGTAGTCATTTACAATACCTTATAACCTGGCTCAGCAAGCATGAGTAGTAGATATCATTCACCCTACAATCACCACTGTATACCCCCCAGGCCAGAAATTCCAGTTTGCTGAGTATACATCTAAATCTTGTTTTGCTCATGAAGACTGTCCATTTCCTTTGTCAGCAGTAGCACCACTCACAGAAGTGAAATTATAAAGGCAGAACATATTGCCCATTTGCTACATTTTATATACAATTGTAATATGTATCAACCTGTATAATCCTCACATAGCTCTCATGAAGTTGTATTATTATTATTTTTCATTTAATGAATAATGAAACTGAAGCATAGAGATGTTACACACTCAAGTTCCCACAACTAGATAGAGGTTGTGCTAGAATCTACACTGTGGAAGTTAATGAGTATGAAGGGACTACTACTGAGCAATAAAGGAATAAACAGAGAGGGTGTTGCCCTTTAGGAAACCTAAAAATATCCCAGCAGTACAAACAAAAAGGCTTGTGTAAATGTTGGTTACTATTATTTTATGCATTCTACTAGGTACCAAGGAAAAAGATAGCCTCATGTAGATTGTGGGTACTGTAAGGGTAATGATAATTTCCTGTACTCTGTATGGTTATAAGTACTCTATTAGTATTTTTCATTAACTGACAAAGTAATTGAAAAAAATTATTCTTAAAGTTAACCTAGTTTTAACAGTAAATGCTACCTACTTTTGGATACAAAGGTAAGTCTTTCTTATGGATTAAATGTGTTCCCCTTCTCACAAATGCATAGGTTGAAGTCCTAGCCCCAAAAATCATAGCATTTGAGAGGTGATACCTATAGGCAGTAATTAGGTTTAGATGAGGTATGGGTGGGTCTGCCATAATAGGGTTAATGTCTTGTTTTCAGTAGGAAGAGAAAGAGACTGAACCAGATGTCTCTCTCCACCATAGATAAATATAGTAAGAAACTAGCAGACTGCAAACCAGGAAGAGAGCCCTCACCAGCCAACACCTTGATCTTGGATTTCCCAGCCTTCAGAACTGTGAGAAATAAATTCCTTGTTAAGCCACCTAGTCTGATGTATTTTTTGACAGCCTGAGTAAGCCAACACTTTACTCACTTTATCTGTAAACAACACTGCAAAGTAGGTGCTCTGCTTATTACTAGAGATATTAGCAAACTTGCTCATAATCACATCGTAAAGTGAAGTCAACACATGTCAATCATGGAGAAAGCCAATCGACTGCAAGGTTGATATCTATGAGGCTATAAGCATTAACCATGAAATACAGTTTCCTATGAAAGGATTCCTGAAAGCAAGTGACTAGCCAAACTTTGAAGATAATGCACCACAGTCAGATGTACAGTGAGTGAGTGGAAGCTGTTCCTCAGGACAAATCTCGGTGGAAGAGAGCATGATCCTGCCCCCTATTCTCAAATTCTGATAATCTTATAAAAGTAGTTTTCTAGGGGCTCTACTTAATATCCTCATTTACCACACCCTTTAGGTTCCACTGGATTTTCTGTTTACAAGAACCAAGTGGCAGATATCTAAAACCTTAATCATCCCAGAGCATCCTCTTGCACAGGGCTCCCTCAAAACTGGTGTCTTGAGAAGAGAGTAATTGAGTCAGAATAGCACACTTAAAAGGAGGTGTATACATATAAAATCCAGAAAAAAAACCCCAATAAACACAGGGTGACTTCTTTATTCCCCCTAGGGAAACTAGGGGAGGGACAGTGCGGGATGGGGAGTTGGGGAGAGATAGCTTGGGGAGAAATGCCAGATATAGGTGAAGGGGTGGAAGGCAGCAAATCACACTGCCACATGTGTACCTATGCAACAGTCTCGCATGTTCTTCACATATACCCCAAAACCTAAAATGCAATTTAAAAAATATATATATATATATTACTACAAACACCTCTATGCAAATAAACCAGTAAATCTAAAACAAGTGTATAAATTTCTGGACACTTAAACCCTTCCAAGACTAAACCAGGAAGAAGTTGAATACCTGAATAAACAAATAACAAGCTCTGAAATTGAAGCAGCAATTAATAGCCTACCAACAAAAAAACATCCAGGACTGGACAGGTCCACAGCCAAATTCTACGAGAGATAAAAAGAGGAACTGGTACTATTCTTCCTGAAAGTATTCCTAACAATACAAAAAGAGGGAATCCTTTCTAACTCATTGTATGAGACCAACTTCACCCTCATACCAAAACCTGGCAGAGACAAAACTAAAAAAGGAAATTTCAAGCCAATATCCATGATCAACATTGATGCAAAAATCCTCAATAAAATGCTGGCAAACCAAATGCAACAACACTTCAAAAGACTTACCTATCACACTCAAGTTGGCTTCATCCCAAGAATGCAAGGGTGGTTCAACATATTCAAATCCATAAACATAATTTATCACATAAACAGAACTAATGACAAAAACCACATGATTATCTCAATAGATGCAGAGAAAGCCTTAAACAAATTCAACAACAATTATTTATGATGAAAACCCAATAAGCTTGGTATCGATGGAATGTTTCTCAAAATAATAAGAGCTATTTATGACAACCCCACAGCCAATATCATACTGAATGAGCAAAAACTGGAAGCATTCCCTTTGAATACAGGCACAAGGCAAGGATGCCCTCTCTCACCATTCCTGTTCAACATAGTATTGGAAGTTCTGGCCAGGGCCATCAGGATAGAGAAAGAAAAAAAACAGTATTCAATTAGGAAAGGAGTGTATTCAATTGTCTCTATTTGCAGAGAACATGATTATATATTTAGAAGACTATTGTCTCAGCCCAAAATCTCCTTAGGCTGATAAGCAACTTCAGCAGTCTCAGGATACAAAATCAATGTGCACAAATCACAAGCATTACTACACACCAAAAACAGACAGAGAGCCAAATCATGAATAAACTCCCATTCACAAAGAATATAACAAGGGATGTGAAGGACCTCTTTAAGAACTACAAACCATTGTTCAAGGAAATAAGAGAGATGGAAAAACACAAACACATGGAAAAACATTCCATGCTCATGCCTAGGAATAATCAAATAATGACTATACTGCCCTAAGTAATTTTTAGCTTCAATGCTATCCCCATCAATCTACCATTGATTGTCTTCATGGAATTGAAAGAAACCACCTTAAACTTTATATGGAACCAAAAAAGACCCCAAATAGCTGAGAAAATCCTAAGCAACAACAACAACAAAAAATGTACACTAGTATACTACAAGGCTACAGTAATCAAAACAGCATGGTACTCATTCTAAAATAGAGAGGTAGATCAGTGAAACACAACTGAGCCCTCAGAAATAACATCACTCATCTACAACGATCTAATCTTTGACAAATCTGACAAAAACAAGCAATGGGGAAAGATTCCCTATTGAATAAATGGTGTTGGGGAAACTGGCTAGCCATATGCAGAAACCTGAAACTAGATTCCTTCCTTACACTTTATAAGAAAATTAACTCTAGGTGGATTAAAGATTTAAACATAAGACCTAACACCATAAGAACCCTAGAAAAAAACCTAGGCAATACCATTCAGGACATAGGCATGGGCAACAACTTCATGACTAAAACAGCAAAAGCAATGGCAACAAAAGCCAAAATACACAAATGGTATCTAATTAAACTTAAAAGCTTCTCCACAGCAAAAAAAACTATCATTAGAGTGAATCAGCATCAGCAGAGTGGAAAAAAATTTTTTGCAATCTACCCATCTGACAAGGGCTAATAACCAGAACCTACAAAGAACTTAAACAAACTTACAAGAAAAAACAAACCCAAAGTGGGTGAAGGATATGAAAAGACACTTTTCAGTGACATTTATGCAGCCAACAAACGTATGAAAAAAAGGTCATCATCACTAGTCATTAGAGAAATGCAAATCAAAACCACGTTGAAATACTGTCTCACACCTGTTAAAATGGCAATTATTAAAAAATCAGGAGACACCGGATACTGGAGAGGATGTGGAGAAATAGGAACACTTTTACACTGTTGGTGGGAGTGTAAATTAGTTCAATCATTGTGAAATATAGTATGGTGATTCCTCAAGGATCTAGAAATAGAAATATCATTTCACCCAGCAATCCCATTACTGGGTAGATGCCCAAAGGATTATAAATCATTATATTATAAAAACAAATGCACACTTATGTTTATTGCGGCACTGTTCACAATAGCAAATACTTGGAACCAATCCAAATACCCATCCGTGTTAGACTGAATAAAGAAAATGAGGCACATATGCACCATAGAATACTACACAGCCATAAAAAGGATGAGTTTATGCCTTTTTATGCTTTGCAGGGACCATGGATAAAGCTGGAAACTGCAAACTGACACAACATCAGAAAACCAAACACCACGTGGTTATTGAACAATGAGAACACATGAACACAGAAAGGGAAACATCACATACCAGGGCTGCTGGGGAGTGGGGGTCTGGGGAGAAATAGCAGCATCGGGGATAGGTGAGAGATAGCATTAGGAGAAATATCTAATTTAGATGACAGGATGATGGATGCAGCAAACCATGACATATGTATATACCTGTGTAACAAACTTGCATGCTCTGCACATGTAGCCCAGAACTTAAAGCATGAAAAAAAAAGGAGAGAGGAAAGGACAAATAGGAAATGGCATTCTAGTTAGAATTTAGGTAAGGAGCACTATATTAGTTATTGCTGCTGTAACAATTTGCCACAAACCCTGTGGCCCAACATACATTTTTTATAATTTTAGAGGGTAGAAATCTGGCACAGGTCTCACTGAGCTAAAGCAAGCTGTTGGCAGGGCTGGTTCCTTCTGGTGTCTTGATGACAGAATGTTTCCTTGCTTTTTCTGACCTCTAGAAAGCACCTGTATTTATTAGCTTGTGGCCTCCCTCATCTACAGAGCCAACAATATTACATTTCTCTAACTATTCTTCTATCGTTACTTTTCCCTCTGCCAACAACAGGGAAACACTCTTCATTATTAAAAAGTCTTGTCCTGCTGGGTGTGATGGTCACACCCTATAATTTCAGCACTTTGGGAGGCCAAGACTGAAGGATTGCTTGAGTCCAGGAGTTTAAGGAAGACACTCATTTCTAAATTAAAAATTTTTTAAAATTAGTCAGATATAGTGGCACACCTGTATAGTCCCAGTACTACTCAGGAGGCTGAGGTGGGAGGGTCACTGGAGCCCAGTAGGTTGAGGCTGCAATGAGCCATGTTCACACCAATGCATGTCAGCCTGAGTAACAAAGCAAGACCCTGCCTTAGAAAACAAGAAAAAAGAGGCTGGGCCCAGTGGCTCACGCTGGTAGTCCCACCATTTTGTCAGACAAAAGTGAGCAGATCACAAGATCAAGAGATGGAGACCATCCTGGCCAACATGGTGAAACCCTTTCTCTATTAAAAATGCAAAAATTAGCTGGGAGTGGTGGCATGTGCCTGTAGTTACAGCTACATGGGTGGCTGAGGCAGGAGAATCACTTGAACCTGGGAGACAGAAGTTGCAGTGAGCTGAGATCAAGCCACTGCACTGTAGGTTGGGCAACAGAGTGAGATTCTGTTTTAAAACAAAAACAGCGAGAAAAGAAGATGGCGTGGTAGGAGCAAAGCAGGATTGCAGCTCTCAGTGAAGACGCAGAGGGTGAGTGCAAGCCGCATTTCCAGATGGATCTTTGTTGCCCACAGAACAGGGTAATCCCCAGGTGAAGGAGAGACAGGGGACGCCAGCGCAGCTGTTTCAGCTCGCGCGGCAGTTTTGGCGCAGCGCAGCGGAACTCCACACAAAACGCATGGGTCTGGGTGCCCTGTTAAACCGGCAATCTGAGATTTGGGAGGGCAGATTAGCATGTCCATCTGATTAAACGGGACTTGGACAGTGAGCCAGACCAGGAGATTCCCGGGAAAAGACGTTTGAGCTGCTGCGCAGTGGGTCACTGCGCAGAAAAAAAAAATAAAACAAAAATGACAAACAAACATAAAAAACAGATCTCACAAGAACTCATTACCACATCAACACCAGGCTGAAGATGTTAAACCATGAGAAAGTGCGCTCATGACCCAATCACCTCCCACCAGGTTTTACCTCCACCATTGGGGATTAACATTTCAACCTGAGATTTGGGGCATGGACACAGATTCAGTCTTCCTCCCCTTTCCCCCCTCCCCTGCACCCCACTATAGAAACTTCAATTATAGCAAAGTTTCAGTGGTTAATGCTGCTAATCTCGGAACTTTAAAAGGCTCACTTGAGCTCAGGACTTTAAGACTAGCTAGAGCACCATACTGAGACCTTATATGTATTAAAAAGAACAAGAGGAAGAAGAAGAGGAGGAGGGGGGAAGAAAGAAAAGAAAGAAGAAAGAAAGAAGAGAAAGAAAGAAAAAGAGAAAGGACATTTTAAGCTTCAAAAAGAATAAAACTAATTTCCACTGTTTTAAGTCTAAATACTAATGATCAGGCCAGGTGCAGTGCCTCATACCTGTAATCCCAGCACTTTGGGAAGCTGAGGTGGATGGATCATTACTTCAAGAGTTCGAGATCTGCCTGGCCAATATGATAAAACCCTGTTTTACTAAAAATACAAAAAATTAGTTGGGCATGATAGTGTGTACCTGTAATTCCAGCTACTCAGGAGGCTGAGTAAGGAATTGCTTGAAACAAAGAGGCAGAGTTTGCAGTGAGCTGAGATCACACCACTGCAGTCCTGTCTGGGCAACAGAGCAAGATGCAATCTTAAAACAAACAAAAAAAAATTGCTAGTCATCACTAGGATTTTTAACTGAAAGATAAAGGGGGTCTTTTGGAGTTCTAGTTATATCATATTTCTTGCTCATGAATACTAGTTACAAATATGTGTTCACTCTGAAAATTTATAGAGCTGTGCACTTGTTATTCGTGCACTTTGCTGCATTGACAGTATTATGTTTATGAAATTTACACTAAAATAAAAATGCATGCATATAAAATAGTGACTGTTTTGGAAGTATACATGAATATAAAATATATATAAATGATTGCTTACCTATATGAGAGGAAGAAGTAGAAATGGAAAATGGAGCTAAGAGAAAACATACACAAAACATGCCAAGTGTGCATCAGTTATGATAATATTTTATAACTAGAGAGTGTTATTAAGGATCTCTGCACCTAATGACAAAAGAAACAAAGGAAGGAGGGAAGGAAAGAAGAAAGAGAAAAACTAAAACTCTGCTTTTACTCTCTCAGAGAGACTCAGTGTAGAACTTTATTTTTGTGCTTTGTTTTTTTGAGACTAAATTTGCTAAGAGATTAATGACTCCCCTACCTACACATCCCAGGAAGAAACCTAGTGATTGCTTAGGGGTGCAGAGGACCCATAAGGGAGTCTGCCATGTATAATATTGGCTACTCCAGCCAAGAGCTTAATCTGCCTTAAAAATCTCATGATGTGGAAAGCTGCAATCTAATAAAAGTCTACGGAAACGGCATTTGACTAAGTTAAAACTAAACTGATGAACACTTTAAAGAGCCTTCAAGTTATTTTTACTGCAGTAGTTCTCACACTTTAGCTACAACAGGACCACCTGAAAAGTCTGATAAAGCACCAAATGCTGCATGTTTTCCTCCTATATTTTCTATGACATTATATGTTTAAAACAGAACATAACAATTTGCATTTCGAAATTCCCACTGATGCTATACAGTGCTACACTTTGAGAACCGTCACTATATTGCCTTCAAAAATTAAAAGAGAAGAGATGAAGCACAGTTGTTAGTCATTTATGATTAGTAATCTATTGTTCTTTAGAACTGCCCCAGCAGGCTGTTGCCCCTCAAACAACTAATGTGGGCTGAGAAATAGAACGAATTCCTTGGTTGTAGAAATAGCGCAAAGGAAAATTAGTCAACTTTGAATTTTGAGGCTGGAAATAGCCCATGTATTACAGCAGAGATTCACTGCATTATTCATTCTGCTCGAGTAGATGGTTTGAGCTACCAGATAAGAAATTGGAACTGCAGCCCAGTTCATTTACAGTAGTAGTCTCAGGAAAATGTGAGTGAAAGAAAGCAGTTCCCTCATTAATTATATTTTGATCCTATTCAAAGAAAGAATATACCATAGAAGATGAACAAAGAGTCTAGATCATTCTTTCATAAATGATCTTTTTCATATTTCAGTGCACTCAGGAAATGGTAATATTTGTGCATCTCACTGAAGTAAACTACAAAGTTTATGTCAGGGTTTATGAGGAACTCATTAAAATAAAATGTATAATACAGTTTTATTTTTGTTATACAGTTATACTAACAAAGTATTGTAAAGTATATTATCAAACTGGTATAAAACTTGCAAATGAAACTATTATAAAATATATAATCTTCAGCTTTACAAAATGGCTCAACATCACTCATCATTACAGAAATGCAAATAGCCAAGCATAGTGGCTCACACTTGTAATACCAGCACTTTGGGAGACTTATGCCAGAGGATCACCTAAAGTCAGGAGTTTAAGACTAGCTTGGGCAACATGGTGAAACCTTGTCTCTATTAAAAATACAAAAATTAGCCAACTATAGTGGCACACACCTGTAGCCCCAGTTACTCAGGAGACTAAGGCAGATTGCTGTTACCTAGGAGGCAGAGGTTGCAATGAGCTGAGATCATGCCATTGCACTCCAGCCTGGGCAACAAGAGCAAAACTTTGACCCAGAGAGAGAAAGAGGCAAATAAAACCACAACAATATACCAGTTTACATCTCCATTAAGACAGCTATTATCAAAACAATGAAAAATTAATGTGTTGTGAGGGATATAGAGAAATAAGAATTTCTTTACTATTGGTGAAAAATGTAAAATGGTATAGCTGCTATGGAAAACAGCATTGTAATCCCTCAAAAAATAAAAAATACAATTACAAAATATACAATACAAAATACAATACAATTATGATCCAGCAATTTCACTTGTGGGCACATACCCCAAAGAATTGAAAGCAAGGACTTGAAGAGATACTTCATAGCATATTATGTCATGGTAGCCTAACTGTAGAAGCAATCCAAGTGTCCATGTCAGAAGAAATAGGCTGGGTGCACTAGCTCACGCCTGTAATTCTAGCACACTGAGAAGTGTATGCAGCATGATTGCCTGAGGTCAGGAGTTTGAGACCAGGCTGGCCAACATGGCAAAACCCTCTCTCTACTAAAAATACAAAAAATCAGCAGAATGTGGTGGTGGGTGCCTGTAATCTGAGCTACTTAGGAGACTGAATCAGGAGAATTGCTTGAACCACAAGGTGGAGGGTTGCAGTGAGCTGAGGTAGCATCACTGCAGTCCAACCTGGGTAACAGAGCAAGACTCCGTCTCAAAAAAAAAAAAAAAAAAAGCGAAAGAAGAAATGGGTATGCCATACAATAGAACACTATTCAGCCTTTAAAGGGAAGGAAAATCTGACATATACTACATCATGGATGCCTTGCTGACATTAGGCTAAGTAAAACAAGCCAGTCACACAAAGACAAATACTTCAGGTTTTCACCTATGTAAAGTATACAGGGAGTCAAAATCATAGAGATAGAAAGTAGAAGAGAAAATACCAAGGAGTAAGTGAGAGATGAATAGTGTATTGAGTTAATGTTTAATATGTATGGCGTTTCAGTTTGGTAATGAAAAGTTCTGGAGATGAATGTTGCTAATGGTTGCTTAACAACATGAATGTCTTTAATTTTAATGCCATGGAAGTATACATTTAAAATAATTCCAATGGTCAATTTTATGCATGTTTTATCACCACTTAAGAAACTTACATTGATCAATATTTTATAACACAACTACAATATGTTTCCAGCACATAATGATGACACTGTAGTTGGGAAGCTCAGGTCTAGATATCACACATCTAGAGAGGAAAAATTTAGAAATGTCTATCTTGTCAGGAACAAGACACAAATTTGGCCAAAAAACCTCTGCATATTGTTTACCACTGAGGTAGACAATAAAAGCTTGGCAGGTATTGTATCCTGCTTGATATGAAGAATTCTTTCAGGTTGAAGTACTCCTAGGCCCACATTCTATATTTGCTGTTTGACTTCAGATTAATTATAACTTAGTAAATCAGAAAACTAAATCATCTAAGAGCCTCCACCTATCTTTTGTACATAGAGAGAAAGCTTTCTTCAGGGTCTTCTAGTCTTATGTCTCCACATCCAGCTGTGCACTGGATAGTTAGCCTCAGGAATTTAAAAATTGATTATAGGCTTGGCACAGTGGCTCACACATGTAATCCCAGCACTTTGGGAGGCTGACGGGTGAGAATCACTTGAGACCAGGAGTTCTAGCTAATGTAATGAAACTCATCTTTATTGAAACTACAGAAAAAGTAGCTGGATATTATAGCAAATACCTATAATTCTACCTACTTGGGAGGATGAGAATTGCTTGAACCTTGGAGACAGAAGTTGGAGTGAGCTGAGATCGGACCACTGCACTCCAGCCTGGATGACAAAGCAAGACAAAAAGAAGGAAATAAAGTGTATAACATTATCACTAAAACCAAAACCTAACATCTAGGATTCCAACGTATAAGAATAACATTCGATTCAAATATTATTAAGAACATTTTTAAGAGACAAAAAGCATAAATCTCATACATAAAAATTAACTCTGAAATTATAAAAGGATTACTCCTTCATAAATAAAAAGAAAAGCAAAACTGCAGGGCAGTTAACTTCAAACCATTAAAATGAGAGTCTAACTTCTCTGAAATTTTTTTATTCTTCTCAATTTATAGTATTGTCTCAGGTTACATATGTACATATGAAATATTTATTAATAGTTAACTTTGCCAGGACTGTAATGTAATAGCATTTTTATTTTAGAAAATGGTTACTTACAATTTCCTTCAGCTTTTCTTTATCTACTCATTTTTGTGTATCATTTTACCAGTTACAGCTCAAGTGTTGAGCTGTGAGTTCCACTTTCATTTGGAATACCTCTTGAGAACTTTTGGTTTCAGCAGTTATGTTATAAAGTTTTTGGTTTGCTTTTTATTAATTGAGATTATAAATTTTATATAAAATGATTGAGGCAAAGTTTATTATAAAATAGATTTTAGTCTCAGGTAAAACAAATATACAATAGTTTGCTTACAGGCTGACTTCCAGCTAAACATCTAGATAAAATAATGATATTTCAATAATAAATATCTAAATAAAATAACATTTTCTTTACTTTTTATTAACTGAAGTAATCAATTTTATAGAAAATATATAAAGCAAAATTTTCTATTATAAAATAAATTCATATTTTATGTAAAACAAATGTAAAATTATTTTCTTACATAGTGACTTTTAAGTACATGTCTAAATAAAGTAATCAGGAATAAATCATGGAAGCTTCCAGCAAGGCTGGAGGGCAATGGCATATTGTTGGCTCACCACTACCTCTGCCTCCTGGGTTCAGGCAATTATTCTGCCTCAGCCACCTAAGTAGCAAGGACTACAGGCACACATCACCATTCCCAGCTAACATTCTGTATTTTTAGTAGAGACGGGGTTTCACTTTGTTGACCAGGATGGTCTCAATCTGCTGACCTCATGATACACCCGCCTCAGCCTTCCAAAATGCTGGGACCACAGGCATCAGCTACCATGCCTGGCCTAACCAGTTTTTTCAACACCATTTATTAAATATGGAATTCTTTCCTCATTGCTTGTTTGTCTATTCTCTGTTGTCATACCAGTACCATATTGTGTTAAGTACACAACCAATTATTTTCAAATGAACAAAGGAGAAACTACAGATCAAATAAGATAATCATGGAAGACAAGAAAGTAAATATTACAATCATTTTATACCTGGAATAATTTTTTAATTTTAATTACTTTAAAAATGTGTTTTGCAAAAAAAGGCACAGACTGGTGAAAATGCATTATTAAAAGAATTATTCATTTATATAATTTATATGCTAGTTTTATTTTTAGGAGAAAATACTCAGGGGCCAAAAGTGAAATAATACAAATTTTTAGGAAAGGCATGACAATGGACTACATAGTACCCTATGTGTGTCTCTTCAACTCAACAATAGATCCAATGAAAAAATTAATATAGTGCAATTATGTTGGAATTTCAGAGTTTATCTGAAGGTTTACTCCTTCAAAAGAAAATGTCCATAGTAAAAATCAATTAAATGTTATCAATTTTATGGAACAGATCAACAATAACTATTAATTTGTTATTAACCATCTCTGTGGCATGCTAATTAGGAAACCTTCTGAAGCAGCTGGCAAGAGTTAAAAAAACAGAAAACATTCTCCCTTAAAACTCTCAAAAGGACTTATGCACTGAATGGTGCATCTAATTACAGAAGTCCTGACAGAGATGAAAATGATTGTTTTATTCTTAAACCCTGTGTAGACGTGCCCTCCTCCTATACCAAGTCAGACATTGGTAGACAAAAGATATTCAAAATAAATACATATACATAAAAGTATAAATAAATTGTTATGATGATGCCATGTACCCCAGAACTGTGCAGGCTTAAGAAAGACACAAAAATAAATTTCATAGAACTGATTTTCTGTACATAAAGAGCCTACATAATGACTACACAAAACCCTTTCTGGCAATGCAGAATAATAAATTCTGATTTTCAATGTAACAGCATTTTAATATTTAATTGTACTTGTTAACCATTAATAAAATCAAAGAACATAAAGTGAAAAAGAAAACTACAGCTCATTCCAGGAACAAACAATAATATCAAACACAAGATTCTCCTAGACAGCCCAAGTGGTAGATTTACTAAAAAACAATTTTTAAAATTAATGTTCATAGGAATATAATAGAATAACCTAAAGAAGCACAAAAAAACTTTGGACAAAATAATTATTACTAAAGCATGTGAAATTATGTTAATGATTTAACAATCAGAGAGAGAAAAGTAAAACAACTGATATAAAAATTTGCTACACAAAATTAAAAGTAAACGAGTAGAAAAAAGACCAAAATATCAGCAAACCTAAAGAAAAATTAATTGAAATTATTATGTCAGAAAAAAAAGATAAGAGTTGAAGATATGTGAACACTGCCTAGAAACGTGGGAAACCATCAAGCAGCCATACTTACAAATTTGGAGGTTCAAATGAAGAGACAAGAGATCAGGAAGAGTATGTAAAAAAAAAGCAGTGGTCAAAAATGTCACAAATGTGGGAAAATTAATAAACATCCAAACACTCAATTAACTTCAAATATAATAAACTCAAAGACACATACTCAAACGTACCTGATAATTTAGACATTTAAAACAAAAACAAAAAGAATCTTGACAGCAGCAAAAGAAATGACTAGTTATGTACAAACAACTCTCAAATATTATCAATAATTTTTTACTTGAAAACTCAGAGACCAGAAAGCAGTAGACTAGCACCTTTCAAGTAATTAAGAACATCTTTCAAACAGAAAACTTTTGTGCAAAAAATTGTCCATCGAAAGTGAGGGAGAAATCATGATATTCCCAGATGAATCCTGGAGACTTTTTTTAGCAGATGGTCCTTTAAGAAATGCTGTATAGGGCACTTTAGGGTAAAACAAACAGACACTGGACAACAGTATAAATAAATACAAATTTAAAAAGACAAATATATAAACAATAATAAAAGATAAAAAATTTAACAATGTGTACCTCCACAATATGTTCTACAGATAATTTGAAAAACTAATACATTTAATAAAAAGTTATCACTAAAACTTTGCATGTGTTTTAGACATACATTAATTACAGATACAATTTTGAGAACTGAATAAGTAAAATGACAATGACCAACATATAAAGTATGGGTTTTCCTGCTGTTGCAGGTAAGGTAGTATGACTTTAAAAATATTATTAATTTAGGTACTTCCTCTTGTGCAGTGTCCTGCATACTTGGAGAGTGAGGAATGCATACTGTGAGTTAGTAAAGACATTAACATTTTTACTTTTTCATAATTCCAAGGTACACAGTAAGGCTATTAATTCTACTCTCTGTGCTCAGGTGACTTGAGGTATTGTATTGGCCTCTAGAGTTGATTTCAGAGTAACCTCAGCGTACTGAGCACATCTTTTCCTGACAGCGTTAACAAAACTGCTTCTGTTCGTGTATAGTTTTCAGTCACCTTGAGACTGTAGCTTGTCCTGCAGATCCAGTCAACTGGAATAAACTGAGTGAGGTGCTTTTAGGCAAATATGTGTCACCGGGTCCTCAAACACAGAAAGTAACATGGCTGAGCTTAAAGTGTTGCTAACTTCTATGATTATTCATGAACTCTCATACATTGGGCTCTAGTACTTAGTTAAGTGGGCAATGGTGAACCAGTGATGCCACTTCTTGTTTATTCAGGTAACCATGGCATGGGGAGAAGCTTTAATCAGTAAATTCTGTCCCAAAATTAGCTTGTAATTTTTCTGTGCCAGTAGGCCAGTGGTTTCCAAGGCTCGTAGACATGGGGAGTATCCCTTGGAAATGCCATCCAGTTGTTTAGAAAAGTATGCATCAGGTCATGGCCATGAGACCACTTTCTGAGTCAGGACCCACTCTGCTCAGACACATACAGCATAAAATATTTTGCTAAGTCCAGCAGCCCCAGTCTCAAGGCAGACATCAGCTTTTCTTTTAATTGTGAGAAGGCCCCCTGCCACTTTGAGTTCCACTCAAATGCCTTTCAGTCCCCATAGCTGCCTTGAATCCTTAGGTACCAGCAGGTTATTGTTAACCTGTTTTCTTTCTATTACTAGGCTTCATTGTCCCTGCTAGATAGTAAATTCTAGATAGTGAGAGTGTTGTTGGCAAATGTGGGCCTTCCTTTTAGAGACTTGGTATTTACAGGTCTTCAGGTATTCGAGTAACAAGTCAATTCTCCTGGCACACTCAGCTGCCACTCGTGTCCCAAAAAACGTCATTCACATGCTGAAGCAGCACACAACATAAAACCCTTAACAGAGGACCTCTGGAGGTCCTGGGCCAATGCTTCTCTGAAGATTGTTGGAGAGTTTCTGAACCCCTGTGGAAGCCAGGTCAGGGTGTGTTGTTACACATGATTCTGGATCATCCCTCTGGAAATCAGCTATTGGCTTTCATGGGTTAACCTGACACTGAAGAAAGCATGTTTTCAATTTAAGCCAGTAAAACAGCTCAAGTTAGCTGGCAACAGTTCTGGCAACATATAGGGATTGAACATGTTGGACATGTTGGAGTGCAAGGCCACACCTGTTTGACCAAGCAGATATTCTCCACCAGACTACAGTCCTTGGTCCCTGGCATGGGGAAAGGCAGGAGAGGTGTGTTCCATAGAGACTGGCAAGGAACTATAATGCCATAAATATTCAGGTGTGTGAGATGAACTTAGATGCCTTCAAGGTTTACAGCAGTATGCTATGGTGAAAGATCTGTCTGTACAAATTTTATCACTGTACACAGTAATATTCTCCTAATTATGTTATATTACCAGTCATTTGTAGATAATCTGCTGTTTCCGAAGCCCCTTCCTCTCACCACTGAAAAACAAAATCACAAATAGAAGGTTCACTACACTTTAAAGCATAAAAATAATCTCAGCTGGCAACTTGTTTTTGTCTCCACACCCAAAATTATCCTTCTGTTTACTGGAGAGTCCTTCCCTTGTTTGGGTATTGTCACCAAACCACAAAATAAATGTTGGCTGGGAGTGGTGGCTCATGCCTGTAACCTAGAACTTTGAGAGGCCAAGTCAGGTGTATTATGAAGTCAGGAAATCGAGACATTCAACATGGGTAACATGTTGAAACCCCTTCTCTACTAAAATTACAAAAATTAGCTGGGCATGGTGGCAGGGACCTGCAATCCTAGCTACTCTGGAGGCTTAGGCAAGAGAATTGCCTGAACCCTGGAGGCAGAGGTTGCAGAGAGCTGAGATCATGCCACTGAACTCCACCCTGGGTGACAGTGGAAGATTCTGTCTCCAAAAAAAAAAAAGAAGAAGAAGACGAAAAGATATGTTAGTCTGTGGGACAAGTGAATTTCATTAAACTTTCTGAAATTTTGTCCTCTGAGAATTTCTTTTCTTTTTTATTTCTCTTTCTTTCTTCCCCCCACCTTTTTATTTCTCTTTCCTCTATCCCACTCTCCCTCCCTCCCTCCCTCTTTATTTCTTCTTCCTTTTTTTCCTTCTCTCTCTCTATTAATTCATTTATTTTGAGACCTGGTGTCACCCTGTTGCCTAGGCTGGAGTACAGTGACATGATCTCAGCTCACTGCAACTTCCAGCTCCTAAGTTATTCTTGTGCCTCAGTCTCTTAGGTAGCTGGGACTACAGGTATGCACCACCATGCCCAGCTAAATTTGTATTTTTTGTAGAGACAGAGTTTTGTCACATAGAGACAGGGTTTTGTCATGTAGAGACATGGTTTTGCCATGTAGGCTGATCTTCTATTCACCACCCACCTAAGCTTCCCACAGTGATAAGATAACAGTCACAAGCCACTGTGCCCCACCAAAAATTTCTTTTACTATGACTTTTGTTCTGACCTTTATTCCAGTATGATTTTGGTTATCTTAGCATGTTATTTATTTGCATCATTTCAGTTTATCCCAGTAATATCTATAATGACAGTTACCATTATTTCAGCTTCTTAAATGTCTCAATATTACATGGATAGTAAGAGACTTGGAACCACCGAGTAGTGAAAAAAGACAAATACAACATAGGAAAATCCAAAGTAGGAATGATTGCTGAATAAAAGTCATTTGAGGTGCTGTGAAAGTTTGTCCACTTACGTATCTACCTTAAGTGTGTAACTTTACCTTTTTTAGACTAAATGCATTCTAAAACAAAAGTTTCTCTTTTTATTTCCCTATTTGAACTCCTGTCATAATATAGTACTTAACAAACCACACTAGCTGTTTGGACTTGAGCATGTGTAGAATAACTGAAAATAGAAAACTGCTATACATATAACATATACATATACATATACATATATGTATGCATAACATATATAACCTTTTTTAGGTACTCTGGTTGCAACATCTGCATTTCAACACTACTTGAAAGTAAAATAAGGCCCGGAGCCAGGGTAGTCATTATGTACTATTTATTGCTAATTTTCATACACAAATGACAGCTGTCAGAATCCACAACTTCTGAATATCAGAGGCTCATGTTTACCTTGGTCTATACACAAAGGAAATAAATGAGGCCAAAAATGCAGTTTAACAGTGTTCCATAGTATGAATTTCATTTATGAACTGGAATATCCTGAGGTCTTCAAGCCTACCTAGTTTCTCAAGATATTTTGTAAACTTGTGCTAGCAGTTTTGAATATCACAATGATTGGCAAGGGGGCTGCTGACATGTTAGTAGACACAGCTCAGGGTGTTAGATGTCCTGTCATGCAGGGATATTTACAACAGAAAATAATTTTGTTAGGATCTAAACCCATAACAACACTTTACACATAAACTCAAAAGTATTTTCTGGCTGGGTGCAGTTTCAGTGTCACTTTGGGAGGTCAAGGCAGGTGGATGCCTTAAGCCAAGGAGTTTGACCCCAGCCTGGGCAACATGATGAAACACCTTCTCAATTAAAATAAAAAAACACAAAAAACTAGACTGCCATGGCAGGTGGTATGCAACTCTAGTCCCAGCTACTGGGAGGCTGAGGTGGATAACCCAAGCCTGAGAGGTGGATGTTGCAGTGAGCCAAGATTCCACCCCTGCACTCCAGACTGAATGAAGAAGTGAGATCCTATGACAAAAACAAAAGCAAACAAACAAAAACAACATATATAGTTTAAACATACAAATTTTTTTTCCCCAAGAAGGCAATGACTGTATAAATTTATATTTTGTTTTTGAATTCTGTTTGTATTTGCAGCTAAATTAGGGAACAAGTTGTGTATTTTTCAGTGTCATGGTGGAGGTCATTTACATGCTAAAAATATTTTATTATAAATAATTCTTTTAATTTTATTAAGTTTGTTAGGGGCAAGAGGGGCAGCATTGTGCATTGTTGAGTTTATTTTTTCAGAAGGGAGAGAGGAAAGGAAGGACAAAAATGGAGAAAGCCAAGAAATTTATTTTATATCATGTATGGGTTTAACAGAATGGTAAAGGTGTTGACACAAAATACGTTATAAAAAAAAATCTAGCTGGAATTTTGAATTGCCAAAGCAGTAAAGCAACTTCACTGTGGGAACACTTAATAGAATGTGTATGTTCCAGTCACTTTGAATGTTTTAATTTTAAATTCGGAACAGCAAAAATATTTGTGATAATGTTTTGATAATGAGGGTATTTGAATTTTAGCACTAGGAAACCCTCTGAAGGACAGTGTAAAACCTGTTTATTTAATTTGGTTTCACTGAGAGTTTAGCGGGAAGAAGTGTTTGTAAAACCACGTACATGGCTAAAGCCAGAGATCCAGTACTATGAGTTTTTTTTTTTTTTTTTTTTTGTCTGTCTGTCTGCTGAATCTGGACTAGTGGACTGGGAATTTTCCAAGAAAAGTATCTCCTAGGGCAAAAGACTGTTTCGTATCCATTGCAGCCACCTGTAAGTTGTTCTGAACGGGCGACAGCTGTGGTGTAGATCTTTTAGCAGGCCCATCGCCCTCAATCCTGATTATTTTGGGTAATCAAAAGAATCTTTCACGATCTCATGGCTAGGCTGGCTTTGGGGACGCAATATACCATTGGTTAACTTAGGTCGCAGGGTGCTGGAAAAAACAAGGGACCTATGCCAGTGTTCGTTAAGGGCCTAGGTCCCTGGGTAGGTGTATTATCACCAGTGTCATTCAGTGTATAATTGTTTCACTGTTTCCTCAAAACGGGAGACCTCAGGTAGTGTGGGTTAAGGGCCTACGACACCTGGTAGGTGTGTTATCACCAGCGTTATTTAGCATTAATTGTTTCCTCATCCTGTGACGTTTAGGCCCTATGCTCATAAAGCGCAGACACACGGCTAGGAAAACTTAGAGGGTTTTGGGTTCCTAGCTGAACTGCGGCAGCCTAAGTAAGTCAAGCCCGTAAAGTTTCTGGCAGGAGGTACGTGCTTTCCTCAGGTGTAGTAATTCGCCTCCCTTACCTGGGGATTGTATTCAAAGACCGTGGATCGCTCACGTAAAATGGTCACTGCGCCTGACACCTGGGATCCCGTGACCCTGGCCCGTCTCCGCTTGAGCTTTAACTAGTTACAGATTGAATGAAGGCTGTCAAAGGTAGGCGACGGCTAGTTAGAATGGGCAGATTTTAGAAAACTTCCAAGATTTTCGGAAGTAAAAGGGCAGAGAGCGCTTAAGGAAGGAAAGTTCACGGTGGGGAAGGGGGAGGGAGGCGGAGTTAGGTGTACGTATAGCCACTATGTTTAAGATTTCCCCAGGGGAAAAACGCGAAAGACAACTTGCGGCTAGTTGCCCAGAAATCGAAGACACTGGGAGAGGGCGGGTATAAGAAAGATCTGGTGAATTTTGGGAGCCTTTGGGACTTGACTACATGATCCCGCGATCTTACTATTAATAAACGCGACTTAGGCCCGAGTAAAGGCACCAATGAAGGCATCGGTAGGGGATGAGGAGGTGGAGTCAAAAAGACGCACGTCGTGCGTGCTGATGTAGACTGTAGGAGGGGCTACTTTACGACACAGTCTATGCAGTGGCTTTCCTGTAAGAGCTCCGTTATTCGATCTAACACCTACGGTGGACTATCCGAGTTTTCGCTTCCTTTCAGGGATGAGTCATGTGGTGGTGAAAAATGACCCTGACTTGGACCAGCAGGTGAGTCGAAATAAGCCTACCGAGGCTTTCTACGGGGACGGTTTCGGTGGCTTACATTAGTTTGTGGCGCATTACTAATTGCTATTTCAGTTTCATACCTTTTAGTGTTCGGGTATTGTGCTCGGTTCTGTACGTGACAGCCCACGTACGGGAGACCGGACGGTGGCCGTAGCGTTAAGGGTGGTGTTTACGGCGGCGTCATTCTCCTACGGTAGTGGGCCGCACGCAATGGCGGCTTCTGTGCGTGCATGAGCGGCCCGCGTAGACGCGCCTGTACGACCACTGACCGGTTAGTCAGAGGGGCGGGGAAGGGAGCGGTTCGCAAAAAAAGGGACTTTTTTATTTTTTTTTTTTTCCAGTCTAGCGGTTAGACCTTCACCACGCGCCCGTGACATATGCACAGAAGTGTCGTTTAGGCAGAAAGTGCACTCCGGCCACCCAGTCAGTGTGTGTGGCGAGGAGAAAGGGTATTGGTTGGTGCTGGCTCTGGCAAATGGCAACAGTCACTGTATGCGGTTCTATGAGTTGAGTAGCGCTGTGGTCCTTGCAGGGGCCGGGCCTATGGAATTCTTGAAGGCCAGTGACTACAAAGCACAGGGAAACAAGTGTCCCGTATCTTGTTTTGCCCACTTCTCCTTAGGGATGGAGAAACCGCTGACGGGATGCTGAGCGGGCGGAAACCGCGTTTCCGGTGTGGACATTTTGTGACGTAGAAGAACCGGAAACGGATAGCCGGCAGGGGAGGGAGAATGGCCGCCGCCTGGTTCTCTTGACCTGTGTTAGAAATAATGGAAATCGGACGCCAGCAGGAAGACATCTTGAAGGTTAGGGATCCAGGATTGCGCTACACCCCTTTCTCAACTTGGAGAGCCACTGGATAGTCGGCTAGCCGAAAACTGTGCGCCTTTTGTGTAGTATTGTGCCTTTGCGTTAGGCGTTACGGGAAGAAGTCGGCCTGTGGGAGATTAACCGGTTGATTCGCGGGACAGGTTATTTGTGGTTTACTTTCTTTTTACCGCAGAAGGAATGTTGATATAGGTCTAACTCTGTTTCCGTTAAGGACAGATCCTTTACCTTTGAAGTCTGGGCGACGAGGGGGCAGGATATGTGGTGTACGTGTTAGATCAGGCTCCTATGCCGTGTCAGGAACCCAGTGCATTTTGCACTGCCGTGCTTTGGACCCTTATGCCTGCATTTTTGCCTCCCACGCCTGGGGGAGAGAACGAATAAAGGATAAAGCTTAGGTGTCGTTTGAGGGATTTAACGGTCTGCCTTTTGAGATTGTTTTTCACTGCGACGTGTTAAGGCCTGCAATTTACTGATTCTTAATATGTTAAATAGACCGTAGAAACAGAGAACTAAGGAATAGAGAATTCGGCAGTACGAGTTTATAATGTTTTCTGTGTAACTGGCAACAGTTAACTCTTGATAAAGCGTGCTGTCTGCTTCGCTAGAATTAAGTAGTAACCGGATTCAGATGGCGAATTTTTAAAATACAGTATCTTAATCGATGGTGCATTTAATTTGATAGTATCTTGAACTTTCAATATATAGGTAAGCGTGTTATGGTATAGAAAGTTTGTTCAGAGAGGTGACAGAGTTGCTCTTGGCGTTGCACTTGTTTGTTGAAACCTATTATGACGTATGTGATTGTTCCCCTCCGCCAACCCCCCCACCGCCCCCGCCGCCTCTGAGTAGTCCTTGGTAAAGTATTATGCTGCAAGCCCATAAAGCGAAATCACCTTTTTTTCCCCTATAGTTTTAAAATCTATCAGTCTAAGGAGGCAGGAGTTCAGATTGGGTATGCCATTTTAGAAGCGTCAAAGAAAAGATGTGTCGCTTTTTAACTTTGTAACCAAAGACCTCTGAAGTTGGTGTTTAAAATGGGAGAAATGAATACTACCTCCTTTATAGAGTGTCAGACACGAAATGACAGCTGTGTAAAGCTGCACAGTACTCAAAACATAGTGAAGTTGGTTTATTATTTTAACTTTTGATGTCTAGGAATTTATCTGCCTTAAAAATAGTCGCACAGTCTTTGGGGCCAGTCGATTGTAAGGAATCTTCAAATGTTCCGGTGTCCATTTATTTTTAGGTTTAGGATATCAAGAAAACCACTGTCTTTGGGAACATTTTACTATTATGACTGTAGCTAAATTGAATGTTTAAGTTACTGAGAAATGCATGGTAGATTTTTTTTTTTTTTTTTTTTTTTTTTTTTTTTTTTTTTTTTTTTAGTTTGGAACGCTTTTACTATGGTAAATTGTTAAAGAAAATTTGTTTGGGGTGAATGAATTTGAACTCCGTTAGTATGAAACTGCCGGTCTTCAGGTGGTGCCATTTGCATCTGTCATGGTTGATAGACTTAAGCACCTTTGAAATCTTGTCAGGTACTGCCAGGCAGTCACAGCAGCCAAGTGTATGGTACAGGATAAGATTGGAATCCAGGTCTTCTTCTTTGTCGCTTGTGATCTTATCTGTTCTTGTGTGTCAGCATGGGAGCTATTGATACCTCTTTTCTAGCTTGCTGATCTGGACCTGAACTCCTCCGAGAAACAGAGTGAAGGAGCAAGTACAGCAAGCCGTAAGTAAAACCTTTGGTTTTGGCCCAGCCTCGCTCTGTAGCCGAGGCTAGACTGCAGAGATGCCCTCTCGGCTCCCTGCAGCCTCCGCCTCCCTGGCTCAAGCGGTTGTGTTGCCTCATCATCCCGAGTAGCTTGGATTACAGGCGCGCCACGCCTGGCTAATATTATTAGGAGAGAGACGGGGTTTCTCCACGTTAGCCAGGATGGCCTGGATCTCACATCTCCTGACCTGCCCACGTCGGCCTCCCAGACTACTGGGATTAGAGGGTGAGCCCATCGCGCCCGGCCGGAAAACTCTTTTTTAAAAATGGAGCCTTGGGCTGGGCTCGGTGGCTCAGGCCTGTAATCACAGCACTTGGGAAGGATGAGGCGGGTAGAGCCTGAGGGCAGGAGATCGAGACCAGCCTACCAGCCTGGCCAAGACTGTGAAACGCCGGCTCTACTAAAAATACAAAAAATTAGCCCGGCGTGGTGGCTCGTCTCTGCACTCCCAGCTCCTTCGGAGGTTGAGGCAGGAGAATCCCTTGACCTGGGTGAGGTGGAGGTTGCAGTGAGTCGAGATGACACCACTGCACTCCGGCCCGAAGGAGAGTGAGAACCCGTCTGAAACACACACACACACACACACACACACACACACACACACGCATACGCATCTTTATCAGAGCTTAATGTTAATATCTTATTAGACTTTTAAATGTTAAATTTACATTATTTTCTCTTGAATTTGACCGTATGAAAATATGAGATATTTTGCTGTGTCTAGGTATGTAACATACACCAAAAGGTGTATCTTATTAATACACTGTTTTGTTACTGTTGAGGGAATTTAAGAAAAACCTTAGTGGGCGGGGTGTGGTGGTTCCTGCCTCTTAATTCCAGCATTTTGGGAGGCCAAGGCAGGTGGATCACTGAGCCCAGCGGTTTGAGACCAGCTTTGGCAACACGGGAAAACCGTGTCTTTACTAAAAATACAAAAAATTAGCCTGGTGCGGTGGTACCTGCTTGCAGTCCCAGCTACTTGGGAGGCTGAGATGGGAGAATTTGCTTGATCCTAGGAGGCTGGAGGCTTCAGTGAGCCAAGATTAGGCCACTGGACTCCAGTGTGGGTGACAGAGACCCTGTCTCAAAAGCAAAAAACCAAGGACAGTAATATAATACACATTATTTTTTAGAAAAGTAGTCTCATTCACTCCTTGCCCAGCATGGGATATAAGCCCATCTTTGTGAACTGATGTGCATTGTGTTAAACCTAATAAAGGAAACCCATATACATTTACGTGCTATGCCTGCTGCTGGTGCCCATGAAGAAGCTAACTAACACTGAATAATAAAACCAAGCTCGTCTGATTTTGTGGTGGTGGGTTAGCTGTGTTCTTTGGACAGGAGATTAGTTACAAAGGTGTTCTTTTGAAACCGTTGGTCTTGTTTTTGGAAGATTTCTTGAGGGTGGTATTTGGATAGGAGGGAAGGTTGGTGGTTATTTGGCAGTAGCTCTGGTTTGAGTCCAGGTTTCTTCCTGTTCAACAAGGAAAGCAGTTGGTACATTCTGTAGAAACAAACAAACAAACCAACAAACCACTTTAAGTCTTACAGAGCATTTCAGACTTTGTCATTCTAGGAATGTTGTAGAGATTTAACTGGTAGAGACAACTTTGGATGTTTAGTTAAATCCAAAAGTAGATTTAGATAAGGTCTGGATTTTGGGGTAATAAAATCAGGTAATCGGTTAACTAAAGTAGACTTTCTTCTACTTTACAAGTTAATTTATTTTGCTTCTTAATCATAGAGTGGGCTGTTGTTTTAAATTAAAACACTTGATTGGTTTTCCAGAAAATTTTCACTCTCCGACCTTTCCTTTTTTTTTTTGGTATCACTTTAATCTTTAGACTTTTTTAAAAAGCCTCTTACCGGGTAGATGATTTAGTATAGCACCCAGAACCTTTTTTTTTTTTTTCCCCTACGACACTGTTACGTTGGAGTAATGGCCGCGTTTAATGATCAGTGTTGATTTCATGTAGCAGTTATCTGAAATAGAGCCTTTTAAAACATGATTATTAAATAACCACTACTAGCTACTGAAATATATTTGGTTTGCAGCGTATTTTCGAGTAAGCATTTTTTTCCCCTTCATCTTGCAAAGTAGCTTCCTGTATAAAATACAGGTTTTAGAAGTTTGTTTTCCAGGACCTATCTTTTAATAGACGTTTTCTAAACAGGCAGCGTCGTGGTGATGTCATAGGCTTCTAATTTTACATTTTCTCTTCTAGAAGGACGCTATATACCTCCTCACTTAAGGAACAGAGAAGCCTCTAAAGGTATGTATTTAAGGCAGCTTTGTAGATCTAACCTTTTAGCAGCTCATCAAAGCCTAGGGAAAAAGAGTAACTTTAGGAAGTCTGTGAACACTTTTTGTCCCCTCCTGTGCCTCTTTTGGTCTGTCTTATAGGAACTAGCACTTTCTGTCCTCGGAAAAGTTCCTCGAATGTTGAATGATGGATACTTCTTGTGTCCTTTGGCAGACTGAGCCCAAAGACTTTGGGTTTTGTGTAGGTTAACTATGGTACTGTATCTGTAGGTAACATTTATGACGTGGTTTGAATTTGAAAGTGGCATATTTGTGCGAATGCCTCATGTCAAAGAAACTGTATAGTGATAAAGTTTCTGCTTGCTGCTGTCTTGAAAAGTAGTCACAGTGAAATGGTGTGGGTTTTTTTGTTTGTTTGTTTGTTTGTTTTTTTCTCAGACTAGTTAACAGTTTTAAGTTTATCACTTTGGGCCACATTCAATAAGCTGGTGATACTATCTGGTTTCAACCCAAACAGCTTCATTGGAAGGGTGTCGTATGAAATGCATTGAAACACCTAGGGTTGTTTCCTATTAAATTTGTAAGGTGGAAGAGTACATTAGAAAAGTTTAATTGGGGTGATGTTTTGAGTGCCGCATACACATCAAAAAATTTCTAGGAGAAGGAAATGTCAGGAAAAATATTTAAAACCAAAAGGAAAGAAGCTAATGATAAAGGGGTGTGGAGTGGGTAGAGTACTTGCGGTTGACTTTGTTTTTCTTTGTTTAGTCTGTACCCTGTTTTTAAGTCTGTATGTGTTTATCAGAAGACCACTTTGCTGACGATTGTTTTCTTTTTTCAGAGTAACTGCAGAATTTCTTTTATCACAAGCACTCTAAGTGTTGTATCTGGCTGGAATTGCACCCGAGGTGTCTTAAGTGCCTTAAGGAGAGTTGGCAATATTTTAGTATTTGGGGGGATGGAAGAGACGTTAACCATCTAACTTCCTTAATGTAGGAAGTACTATTGGTCATTTGTCTAATACTGGATTTTTAAAAGCAGCGGAAAATTAAAAGTTACAACTTTATAAATTTGTAACTTTAAACATTTAATTAAACGTTTGAATTAGGGAAGCCCTCCAGCAGGTTTGCGGTTGTGGAGGGAGTTTACTCTTGTCATTTCTTTGTCAGTTTGTAGACAATGAAAGTAGGTAATAATGAGGGTTTTTTAAACTCAAGTATACGTTTATTCTCACTGAGGGTATTAAGATGACACAATTACCTTTGGACTCGTGGTAGGCCAGTAGTGTGTGTATGAGCGTAGCACACAATGGTGTTTATGACAACTTAGTTTCAGTTGTTGATACTGAAATAGAAAGTCTTGGCCATCCCTGAATGCGAGATTGTGTTAAAATAACTTTATGTGAATAGTTCGAGAAACGTTGCTTTTAGGTAGTGGGATGTGTTAGTGGCTTAAGAAATGGGTTATGGTGTTCAAATTTAGAGCTATGTCAATGGGAAAAGCTAATTTGCTGTATCTTTACTGTCCCATGCCTGAAATTTTCAAAGAGTAATTAGAAATTCTCTATCTTAATAGGTCTGACATATTTTTATCTGACTACGTAGGTCTCTTCTCTTAGTTCAAACTTTTCTCTTGGTAACCCACAGTCCCCGAGGTAGTCTTTAGCTGGGCCTTCCCAAAATGTGTATTATGCATAGCTTACGTTAAATGTTTAGGTTTAACACCTTTTGCGTTACGTTTTTCAGGATTTGTCAAAGATGGTTCATAACTGGGAAACTAACATAATGCGCTTGCTGCACTAGCTACAGGCTGAGCTTAAAGATGAGGGAGTTGGAATCCCTCCTAATCAGACACAGCTTAAAAAGCGACGTCGTAAATAATTTCACTGGAGTAGGTTTACGTTTTGGATACATACCATGTGTACTTACAAGGTGAATGAAAACAATTACTATTGTGGTGATAGTATAGTATTAGTCTCACAGCTGTGTTACATGAAGGCTACGTTGTTCTCGGGTCATGAGATTACTTTGCCTCATTTAATCATCTCTGGTAGAAGAACACATTCACACTTCTGCAGAACAAATTCTGCTTATGGGACCTGTTGACCTTTGTTCCCACAAGGATAAGATAAAGGAAGACTACATGTGAAGGACTTCATGTTTGGGAAGATGGAAATCATGTAAAAGTCTCGTCAGCTTTCAATTTTTGCTTTTTCATTGAAGGATTCTCTGATAAAGACAGTTCAGGTTGGAGTTGCAGCAGAGATAAGGACGCGTATAGCAGTTTTGGGTCTCGAGAATCAAGAGGAAGGTCTGGTTATTTCAGTGATCGTGGAAGGTAAATCCCAGCTTGTGTGTTTATACAGTAGCAATTTAGGAATCTTAATTTGGCAAGTTCTCATTCTTCATACTTACAGTGGTCCTTGAGCATGTCTTTAAGAGACTACTCATGGATTTAAAGCAGAATGTTGGTTTATCGTTGTTCTGTTAGCACTAAGAGTTCTTTACTAAAAGTAGTTTATTAATTTAGACGAATATACTGTTTGGCACAATGAAGTCTGTTCCAACTTAAATGATACAGTGTGCGACAGCTTCAAACGCTTCGTGTGTGTGTGTGAGCGTGCGCGCGCACCTTTCTTGGGACAGAGTCTTGCTCTGCTGCCCAGGCTGGAGTGCAGTGGCACGATCTGGGTTCATTGCAGCCTCCACCTCCTGGGTTCAAGTGATTGTCTTGCGTCAGCCTCCCAAATACCTGGCACTACAGGCGCCCACCACCTGGCCGGCTAATTATTCTTTTCTTAGTAGAGACGGGGCCGGGTGGTTTGGCTTATGCCTGTAATCACAGCACTTCGGGAGGGCGAGGTGGCAGGATCACAAGGTCAGGAGTTCGAGACCAGCCCGACCAACACGGTGAAACCCCATCTCTGCTAAAAATAGAATGATTGGATGGATATGGTGGAATGTGCCTGTAGTCCCAGCTACTCAGGAGGCTGAGGTAGGAGAGTCACTTGAACCCAGGAGGCAAAGGCTGCTCTGAGTTGAGATGGCACCACTGCACTCCAGCCTGGGTGGCAGAGCAAGACTCCATCTCAAAACAAACCAACCAACCAACCCTAATAATTGAATTTAATCCTGCCCTCTATTTTCCACAAATAGGAATAAGACTCTGAAAAAATGTTCTCTTGTCACATGTCTTCTACTTTTTTATATCGAAAAATTTTATATCTAAAAAGTTTCATGTGTTATTCCTGCGTTCCTACCAGTAAATATATTTAGATGGTACTATCTTAAATGAAGATGTAAAGTATGCACTAGTTGTAAGTATCTAAACCTAATTCTTAGCATGTGAGGTCTAAGCTGTGTAATTTTATAAAAATTTTTATAATTTTCTTAAGAACAAAGACATAGATTACACCTAAGCGCTGGTTAATTAGAGGGGCTTATTTCACACGAGATAAACACTGAGTTGCTGACATCGTTTAAGGGTGGTTGTGTTCAGTACGTCAGCTGATACCCAAGGACATTTCTAGAGAGGTGATAATCCGCTATCGGCTAAATCGTGTATTTTTGATTGCTCGTGCCATTCAGATTTGATGATCGTGGACGGAGTGAATATGACGGTATTGGCAATCGTGACAGAACTGGCTTTGGTAGATACGAACGGAGTGGACACAGTGGTTGGCGTGACAAGTCGGATGAAGATGATTGGTCAAAACCACTTCCACCAAGTGAACGCTTAGAGCGGTAGGTTTTTGGAAAACATGTTATACTAAGCCATAAGTTTCATAACAGTTAATATACATGTAATAATTGTTTGATTTCAGGGAACTGTTTTCTGGAGGAAACACGGGGATTAACTTTGAGAAATACGATGATATACCAGTAGAGGCAACCGGCAGTAACTGTCCTCCACATATTGAAAACGTAAGTTTTTGTTTGACTCTTAAAGTTCTTAATGCAAACCCACTGGATTATGAAACATTAATGTCACTATTAAGAATAGTCTCGGAATTGGCCGGGCACGATGGCTGATGCCTGTAATCCCAGCACTTTGGGAGGCTGAGGCGGGCAGATCACGAGGTCAGGAGATAGAGGCCATTTTGGCCAACGTGGTGAGACCCCGTCTTTACTAAAAACACTCAAATGAGCTGGGCGTTGTGCCACGCACCTGTAATCTGAGCTACGCAGGAGGCTGAGGCAGGAGAATCCCTTCAACCCAGGCATCGGAGGTTACGGTGAGCCAAGATTGCGCCGCTGCACTCCAGCCTGGCCACAGAGTGAGATTCTGTCTGAAAAAGAAGAAAGACGACAGGCATGAGCCACCCTGCCTGCCTCCAAACGCTTTTTCAATTTTTTAAACCCAGGAGTCCATTTTCTTAAAAAATGCCACGATTCTTTAACTGAAATCATAGCATCTGTAAACCAAATCACAGACAGTTTGGTTACTTCCATTAATATGTTAGTGTAAAACAGAAACTGCAAAAGATACAGCATTTTATATCTGTCATGTTTACTTCTATATTTACTTGTATTTGATTAACCCGGCTACATTTCCTGACAGTTCAGTGATATTGACATGGGAGAAATTATCATGGGGAACATTGAGCTTACTCGCTATACTCGTCCTACTCCAGTGCAAAAACATGCCATTCCTATCATTAAGGGGAAAAGAGACTTAATGGCTTGTGCCCAGACAGGTAAGCTTAGTTGATAAAAAGCAAAAGTTAAGAATATCTAATTGGGCTTACTTTAAAAGTGGTGTGTTCCGAAGGGATGCCTGAGTCCTGTGTTTAGCATTTGAGAGAGCTTGGGGATGTGCCTTTTTGTCTGTACCTCTGCATCCTTGGGATGAAACTACTATTTGTATCTGTGCCTCTTGAGGAAGCGCATGGCAAATTGTCAGCTTGAGTACCTTCTTTAAGAAATGGAATTGCATCTTTTTCAGTTAACTCCACGGGAGTTAGCAGACTGCAGCCTGATGTCAAACCTAGCACTTGCTTATTTTTCAACAGCTATATTCAAATATAAATACCCATTTGTTATGTCTGTGCTACAGAGGTTAGCCAGAGATTTGGCACAGATAAAAAGTGTTCTCTTGTAGAGACTGGCCTGCACGAGCCATGTACCGTTAGCTCTTTACAGAAAGTTTACTGATTCCTGCTTTACATTCCAACACTATATAGCCACTACAAAGAAATGTTGCACTGAAAGTTGTTGCCACTTTTCAGACAAAATGGTTGTGTTTTGTACAAATTAAAATGTACCGTTTGAAAAATAGAGCACAGAAGTCACTTTACTTCTTAGGTTTGCCGTATAAATTTACTGTACGTCCTAGAAAGTTGGAAATAGAGTAAGAAAAATTTTCCTATAATTCTCGAGAGCATCGAGAACACTTTATCAACGATCAGTATTCAGAAATGATAAGTCAGTGTTTTGTCTTCAGGTTCTGGAAAAACTGCAGCATTTCTTTTGCCCATACTGAGTCAGATATATACAGATGGTCCCGGAGAAGCTTTGAAGGCTGTGAAGGTAAAGGTATTGCTGTAAAATAAAGACATTTTTGTTTTACAAAGGCTTTGTAAATGCCTGTTGACTTTTCTAAACAAGGCCAGCTACACCTTATTTTTATTTTTTCACCCCGTTCACCCAATGAAAATAAGTTTGTAGGTGTAATCTGCACATTATAAAAGGAAACTGGTAAGTTTTTAAAAAGAATTAACAGCGTTTGGTCAGAAAGTTTAAATTATTTTCGTTTTTTAGGGAAACGGAAGGCATGGGCGCCGCAAGCAATACCCAGTTTCCTTGGTTTTAGCCCCAACGAGAGAATTGGCCGTACAGATCTATGAGGAAGCCAGAAAAGTAAAATATTCATGTTAGCGATTGTTGCTTTTCTCATTGATCAAATGATGTTTTTATGGCCACTGACATGTTCTTTGCTTATAGTTTTCATACCGATCTAGAGTTCGTCCTTGTGTAGTCTACGGTGGTGCTGATATTGGGCAGCAGATTCGGGACTTAGAACGTGGATGCCACTTGTTAGTAGCCACTCCAGGACGTCTAGTGGATATGATGGAAAGAGGAAAGATTGCATTAGACTTCTGCAAGTACGTCAGTTTTTACATATGGGATGCACCTATGTTTGCATTAGAAGTTGATTACTTCTGTAGTATTTTTACTAGGACTGCCCGAGCTTCGATAATTTAATTTTCCACGTAGTTTTGAAAATTGCAGTTAACCTTTTTGTTTAAAGAGTAAGTGAAATTTTACTTGAGGCTCTAAGTTTTATTTTAACAATCAACATGTGGCTAATTTGGTTCGTCTTGATCCATTTTGTCTCGTGATTGTGTGTGTGTGTGTGCGCGCGCGCGCGTGCGTGTGCGTGTATGTATCTCATGCATATATATGAAATTGTGACACTGGAATATTTCCTTATGGAGCGACTACATTAGTGTAATTAGTTACGCAACATACCGAGTACTTGGTGTCAGATCTAATGATCCAGGATCAACTGAGGGTTTTTCATAACAGGTACTTAGTGTTGGATGAAGCTGATAGAATGTTGGATATGGGATTTGAACCTCAGATACGTCGTATAGTTGAAGAAGATACTATGCCACCAAAGGGTGTTCGTCACACCATGATGTTCAGTGCTACTTTTCCTAAAGAAATACAGGTATTATTTGATGTTTTCATTTTTGATTAGAGCATTTGTATTTATTATATTTAGATAATTTGTGTACTAAAGTAGGCAATTGAGTATTTTTTTTCACTTTTTCAGATGCTCGCCCGTGACTTTTTGGATGAATATATCTTTTTGGCTGTAGGCAGAGTAGGCTCTACCTCTGAGAACATCACACAGAAAGTAGTTTGGGTGGAAGACTTAGATAAACGGTCGTTTCTGCTTGATATCTTGGGGGCGACAGGTAAAATTATGAATAATAATAATAGTGTCAGTTACATGTAAGGAGGAGAATCTCTTTACATCTCTTTTGTCCCTTCCCTTGCCTTTTCTCCTCATTCTAAACATAGTTAGAACAATGTTTACATTACCTGGGTCTGTTTGCATTGCTTCCAAGATTTATTCTAGCACAAGAACTAGAATTAACTTAGTTAATATTTAAATTGACCAGCGATGCTAATTCATTATGAGTAAACAAAGCCTTCTGATTTTTCAGGGAGGGATTCACTGATTTTAGTGTTTGTAGAGACCAAAAAGGGAGCGGATTCCCTGGAGGATTTCTTATACCATGAAGGATATGCTTGTACTAGTATTCACGGAGACCGATCACAGAGAGATCGAGAGGAGGCCCTTCGCCAGTTTCGCTCGGGGAAAAGCCCAATTCTTGTGGCTACAGCTGTATGTAAAACTTGTTTTCTAATTAATCATGTTTGTATAGTGCTTTTTTTAAAATAAAAGTTATTTTTCAGGTGGCAGCACGAGGGCTAGACATTTCAAACGTGAGACACGTTATCAATTTTGATTTGCCGAGTGACATTGAAGAATATGTGCATCGTATTGGCCGTACAGGACGTGTAGGAAACCTGGGTAAGAATTTTGCTGGGAAGTTTTATTTATTTTTGTTTTATTACTGTGATGCACCCAGCAAAGATTTGACAAAGGATCTTAAAAATAGAACGTTTATATCTGAGGACATATTTTAGATTAATCAGCCAACTAAATTTTTCTTTCCGTTCTTTTGATTTGCTTGTACTGCAAATCACAATGTCATGTTTTAGTTTTGGACTTAACAATATTTTAAATAGGAATATAGGAATGTAAGAACAGCATGCTACTTTATGGAAACTTCATGTAGTTTTTTTGATCTATGTAGGCCTTGCCACCTCATTCTTTAATGAAAAAAATGTGAATATTGCAAAGGATTTGTTGGATCTTCTTGTAGAAGCTAAACAAGAAGTGCCTTCTTGGTTGGAAAGTGTGGCTTATGAACACCACTACAGGGGTGGCAATCGTGGACGATCTAAAAGGTACGCACGGTTGTGAGCCTTCACTCTTGATATTACTTATTGGTAATATCAGTAAGATTTCAGAGTTAGCTTTTCCCCGAGTAACGTGTTAAACAGTTATTTTCAGCTATAATACATAAACGTTTTGGGCAAGGGGTAAGTATTAGAAAGGTTAACATGGAATTAGGTGTCAGTTCTTCACTACTGAGTACTTTAGAAACTCTGTTAGAACACATGGGACATTAATGGTACAGTTCCCGTTAGAGCATAATGGAACTGAACTGAAAACTTAAGTTGGGAATTGTGAAGTTGAAGCAGGAATTTGCTGTTTAATCCAACTTTGTACTTACACAGTGCCATGCTATATTTTTGCTTACATAATAGATTCAGCGGAGGATTTGGTGCTAGAGACTGCCGACAGAGTCGTGGTTCCAGCAGTTCTGGCTTCAGTAGTAGTCGTGCAAGCAGCAGCCGCGGTGGTGGAGGTGGTTACGGCAACAGCAGAGGATCTGGTGGAGGTGATGTTAACTTTTCCTTGAGGAAGGGCTTTTTCTTTTTCTTACGAGTCCTGTTTTTCAAACCATAATTCGTTGGGGAAATTTACTTTCTGAGGGACACAAACTCTAACACTCGATTTCTTTTATCAGGTTTACGTTGAAGTACTTGAGAAAAATAAGAAAATATTAATGGGTGACTTAGTGTTTCTCTTTAAACATTTTTCTTGATAGGTGGCTATGGAGGCTTCTACAATAGTGATGGATATGGAGGAAATTATGACTCCCAGGGGGTTGACTGGTGGGGCAACTGAATCTGCTCTGCAGCAAAGTCACCCTTACAAACAAGCTAATATGGAAAACCACATGTAACTTAGCCAGACTGTGTCGTGTAGCCTCAAGAACTTGCAGTACGTCACCAGCAGTGATTGTCCTGAAAATTCAGGGGAGCTCAAAGTCACAAGAAGAAAAACGAAAGGAAATAAAACAGCAGCCCTATTCAGAACTTGGTTTGAAGACTTAATTGCTGTGATTTGGATTTAACTCTCCCCTCCTGCTTTAGTCCCACCCCAAACGGCATTTGTTAGTTTTGTTTGTTAACATACTGTGACTTTAACTTTCGACAGCTTCCTACTCTGATGTCCTGTTGGATCAGTCATGCTCACGATACCCACTGTTTTGACAAAATAAATTTACTAAACTTGGCCTAAAATCAAACCGTGGCACACAGGTGTGATACAACTTCAACAGGAATCATCAATTCATCCATGAATATAAACGGGGAAAAAAAGCAAAACAAAAAAACCTCAGACAGTAGCCTGCATTCGGACCGTTTGATTCTTGCAGACTTGGGGGTTGGGGGATCATCTTAAAACATTGAAGCATAGTTTTTTTTCTACGTGGCCAACCTATTCTAAGTTCTGATTTTCTCAGTGTATCCTGGAGGGGCACTTAGAAACTTACACTCTTTAAATAAGCCATTCCAGTCGTGAGGAGGCGGCATGCATCACCATACCCGTTAATATTTTTGAAAGAGCTCTTGATAAAGTTAACTGAAGTAAATACAGCAGTTTCTCTTTTAAAGTTTGAGAAGTTTATTCTAAGCTAGGCAAATGTGGGCATACTATCACAGGAAAGGTTGGTTTAAAGCTTTGATAAAATGTTTGGGGGAGACATCATTTAATTGTTTTTTTTAATGCCTGCTGTAAACATTTGAAATGTTAGAATGGCTGACCATGGCAATCAATGACCAAGCCTCACGGCAGGCCTGATTGGATTCTGGTCTTTAACTGCATGCTAGCGTTGATGTTTTTCAGTCAACAAGGAAATTTAACAGGAAGGATTATGCAGCAGGCTTTAATTTAAATGTAGATTCGTATTGCTCTGTTGAAGCTGCATTGAAATGTTAAAATGGCTTACCCTTGTAGACTTTGTAAATCTAAGGGTGACAAAGTTTTGAAATCACACGGGTTGCATATATGTACTAAACTGCAAAAGGTATGCCTTCTCTCTGTGCAGTTTTAGTGTATTTTAGTTGCATAGGTTTCCATTGTATTTGCAGTCTCTTGTGGTAAATCTGGCCAAAGATGGTTGTCCACCGCTCAAAATGCCTCTCTCACGTGGAATTTTGTACTGATTTTGCAGCCAGAATGCAATCATCTTCAGAAACAGATCTTTTCAGTGGCATCAGAAGTTGGCAAAATTCCTTAAAGTGCAATAGATTTTCAAGTGTCTTGTGCCTTGTTCTAAAATTTATAAGTGGGTGTACTTTACAGTATTGAGGCCATTTGTTAAGGTGCTATTTCAATTAGTATAAGTTTAGACTCTTGGACATTTTGTTTATAACTTTTTACCAAGTGCTTATGGCACATTCAGAGAATTTTATATATGTCTGTCTTGTGTGTTTTGTTCCCAATCTCCCAGTTTTATTTCGTCTCTCAGAGATTGTTGAATGCAGCCAGTCAAGAAATAGATTGTAAAATTTTATTTGGGACCGTGGAATGATAGTTGAGAAGAAAACTGTTTGTACGCAACAGATTTTAGATACTTTTGCTGCTAGTTGTATAGTATTTATTGAACATTTTGACAAATATTTATTTTTGTAAGCCTAAAAATGATTCTCTGAAAGTTTAAAGAAACTTGACCAAAAGACAGTACAGAAAACACTGGCACTTGAATGTAACCATATGTGAAATAATATATTTTGGGGTAGTGTGAGCTTTTAATGTAAAGTCCTATTAAACTTGAGTCAAATTAAGCAGACCCGGCATTGGCAATGTAGCTATAATTTTCTAAGAAGATTTAAGACAAAACCGTCAACTTGAATTTAAAACGTGCCAAAGTTTTGATATCCTTGTCTTAAGATATTAATGAAACACATCTGAATACTGATATGAAGTGTCTACATCCGCAGACGTTCTCTGAGTTTGTTAGGTGTTTTGTTTTGATTTTCAGCGATTGTCTGGCGTATCTACAGTCCTCAAACGTAGTTATTTTTGTGTATTGCCATAAGCAGTGACTTACATTCAGTTTCATCAGCCAGCAGTATTTTCAGTAAAGAATGTAATTGCTGAATGTAACCATTGACCCTCGAGTCACTGTAAGTTTAGTAATTGCTTATTGTATTAGTTGCAGATGCTGTTACTGCTGTTACTGCTCTGTCATTCTGATTTTACTACAATAAAAAGTTAAAAATCTGTTTTCTGCTGTCACCGGTAGCTTAATGTTGAGTTGAAAGTGAACTTGTGCTCTTAACCTGAAGATTGGAAATCTGGTATCTTGGCCAACTACCAAAGCTGTTTGAGAAATAGGTCTGGAGGCTAGAAGTACGTACTGGCCTTACGTATTGGAATGAATGATGGCGGTGTAAGTTTTGGAGTACAGAGGCAGGATTTGTATTGTGGACTGATGGAAATCTCAAAGGCCTATATATGCAGCATGTATCGCATTTTGGTCTAAGCAACTTACCATGAGTGTGATTGTTATTTTAAGCATTTTTTGATGTGAAGGATGACCGAACTGAGAATGAACGGAGTAGAAAGTCAGGTGACCCACACATTACTTTCTGACTGTAAGTAGTTACCTACTTAAGGTCAAGAGTTAACTGGAGCCGGTAAATGACAGCAGAGATGGGTTATCACCTTTTGTCGAACTCTTCTTTTTTTCTGGTGGCTGGCAGTCCCATTTAACACACTGTAACAGGCAGTTAGCACCAGTGAAACATGATGGGCGAGGCTGAGCGTGGTGGCTCACGCCTGTAATCCCAGCAATTTGGGAGGCCGAGGCAGTTGTGTCACGAGGTCAGGAGTTCGAGACCAGCCTGGCCAACATGGTGAAACCCCATCTCTACTAAAAACACAAAGATTAGCCTGGCCATGGTGGTGTGTGCCTGTAATCCCAACTACCCGGGAGGCTGAGGCAGAAGAATCGCATGAACCCATGAAGCGGAGATTGCAGTGAGCGAAGATCACATCACTGCACTCTAGCCTGGGCAACAGAGCAAGACTCCATCTCACACACACGCACACACACAATAGGCAATGTAGTCTGGGTAACAGCAGGACTTCATCTGTCACACACACACATACACAAACGATAGGCACCGCACTGTAGCCTGGGCAACAGAGCAAGACTCCATCACACACACACAGCAAGGCTCCATCTCTGTCACACACACACAACACACACAGTGATAGGCAAACTGGTCTAGTATGTTAACGTCTGAAATGCGTTTTTTTTTTTTTGTTTTTTTCTTTTTTTTTAAGGTAGTCAAGAACCTCAGTGTCCCTTTGTGTCCTCTCTTTGCAACTGACCTCAGACTGCAAAAGATAAGCACATTTTTTTAACAGCACAGAGAAGCTTTTGGCTGTTCTTAAACTTTGTGTAAATGAAATCAGCAGCTTACATTTTTGTGACCGGTTTCCTGCAGTAAATGTTGTATCTGTGAGATGAAATTATATTGTGACTTAGAATTGTAACATTCTGATTGCTGTATGGAATCCTATTGTGCAAGTAGCACCTGATTTCTAGTTCGTAACGGTAGCGTTTTCATATGATTATGGTAAATACGAATGCTCCTGCATGTTTTCAGTAAGTGTTAGAAGTATTTATACCATTTTACCCTTTCTCTCATAGTTGATGAGATTTCTGGTTCCTCTACTTTTCTCACCATTACTTGGTTTCTTAAAAGCTTTATATATTTATGTAGGCATGTTATTACTTTGTTTTAATTTGTATTTATCATTCCGATGACTAACGATAATGCGCCTGAGGTGTGTTGGGGTTCATTCAGTTAAAAAGAGTTTGTTCTTATCAGTTACAGGCATACTTAGTAAATGAGCTGATTTTGGGGAACTGCTGTCTCCCGAAAAATGATAGTGTATGTAAAATTGGGTTAGCAATTACCAAGTTGTTCAGGTTGGTTGATGGTAATATAGTTTGGTAAACAATTTACTCCTGATGTTTGAAGATTAGTAGATAATACTTGTGGAATAGATAATGTTTGGAAATTCTGCAGTGAACCAGCCAAATAGTGACCAAGTTAACTTTCGACCCCCAGAAATGGTCTCCCATTTTCTTTCATCCTGATCAGGCATTTTTAGGTGTGATTTTTCACTGAATCATTGTATCTGTCTTCTCCAGGACTGAGGGTTAATACATTGAATGTGTGCGCGTTTGCACGCAAGTATGTGTATTTGCCCTTTGAAGACCAAACTTGGTAGTCCAATGCCCATTTCTTAGGAGTATGAGTTCTTTGGATTCGGAGAATAGCTGATCAGTTAGGATCCGAGTTCTGTGTCGGGAAGTATAGCTGCAATGGTCTCATTCCTCTTGGACAGACGAAGTGGATGCATCTGTACAGCAGTCAAGAGAACAGTTAGACAAGCTTGTCCTGACAACACATGTGAACAGGAAATGGTACTGATGTGTGCTATGTAGCAGTTCTCTGTATGAAAAACATGAGCCCTTTTAGAACTTTCCCTTAAGACATTAACTGACTATCTTTACAAAGATGAGCTTATTCACAGGGATGCTCAATTTAATAGCCGCAAGGGGAATGAATAGATTTCTGTAATGAGATACTATATATTTGAAACAAGTTTCTGTATGCCCCTCACAGGGTGTGTGACGGGAGTGGGTCACTTCTTCAGTGTCCCACGTGGTCCAACCCCTAGGGGGAGCATGGGCTGTGACCCCATGGCAGTGTCTAGGATTGAGTGTGTACAGCTCTTGGAGCTGTGCTGGATTGTGTTCTCTAGGTTTTGCTGTCTGCAGGCAGCTTGTCTAGCTAATCAGTCCAGTTAGCCCCTCTGCCTTATTGCAAGGACGGAGGACTGTGTGGATCCCAGGTTCTTGCCCTAGTGCACTGAAAAATCCGACCACAGATCACACATGTGCTTGGAGAATGAATGCAAGGTTTTATTGAGGGGTGGAGGTAGCTCTCAGTAGATAGATGGGGATCCAGAGAGGGGATGGAGTAGGAAGTAGGTCTTCCCCTGCAGTTGAGCTGCTCAGTGACTGGGCTCTCTCGTTTGACCACCCACCCTCTACTGAATTTTCCTCGGCATCGAGACCACTCCACTGTCAATGGTCTGTCACCATCCATGTGTTCTGCCAGTGTGTTTCTCTTGATGTCCCGCTGTTTGCGTGTGTGCCCACTATGGTCTCGGGATTTCTAGAGGCACAGGGTGGCGGTTGTGGCAGGCCAGGGTGGTCTAGGAAAATGCAAGATTTGGTTGTGAACACAGGAGTGCGTCTTCTCACCTAGGTACACGGGCACGAGGGTGGAGCCCTCACCAGGGACCCTGCCCTTCTCTACCCAGCACGTCCCTGCCCTCTTCTCATACCATTTTTGTCCTCTGAAGAGGTACACCTATCTAACTGCCATCAAAATATGGAGACAACCAGTCCTAGCTGCTTCCTTCTGACAGGGGGCATTGTTTTTGGGAAAATGGCAGTCAGATTCCTTCTAGAGCTCTATTTAATTAAGGGTTCTTAGCAAAGGGGAGCCATTGTGTTGAGGCTCTGGTTGCCTGCCTGTTTGGAGTTTGGTGGCCTCTGTGTGAGAGAAAAACAAAAAAAGTTTTATAAGGTCACATATGCATGGTTTAAATGCGCATTAGAGAAGGAAAAATTTAGTGCCAAAGATTGCGATAAGAAGTGAAATATACTAACTAAAACATTGTATCCCGAGCTGTTTCGCATTGGTGAAAGAAATTAAATCTCGAATGGGATCATTTAAACTTTAGAAGAGAGGTACCTGTTGTAGCCATATTTTTAGCAGTTAACAGGTGTGCCCTGCCTGGAAATTCTGGTGTTTGTGGGCTTACCTGGTGGTCGTTAAAGCTTATGCCTCTTTCTTGGGTCTCCATTTCTCTATTGTAAAAGACTGAGGTTGCCACTTTTAGGGGGTCCTCTAATGTACTATCTGGTCCCAGGGACCGTTTTTTCCACCTCCTCCTAAAATCAAGGGCTGCCTGAGTTATAAATTTATCCTTTAGGATTAGCTGTCCCTCAGTTGAATCAGGTGATAGAGAGGTGTGCTTGACCAAGACCTCTCAGCTTTTCCAAGAAGGTGGTGAGATTTTCATCAAATCTCTGGTCAGTCGTGGACAGCTTAGTATAATTGGGACGCTTGGTCTTAGTCCTACTTTTAAGCCTTTCGTTACGCACACCTGAAAGTCTCTCCTCTTCCAGTCTACTATCCCATCACTGGTATCCCATTTAAGGTGATTCACTGATAACTGCTTCTCTTCCACTTGGATGATATTTGCTCCATTCCCTGATGCTATGTGTGATGCATAGCTCATCCCCAGATCCAAGCAGCAGTGTCCATCAGGGACTTATTCAGAAGTAACATATCCTTCCAGAAGAGTTCAAATATTTGGGTGAGATTCTGGAAATTTGCTTTAAGTTTTATAGGGAGAAGGGGACTTGGACCTTACTGGGCCCAGATTCACTGGGCATTTCGTTGTACCCCTGTGAGTTAGAGAAAGCACCACACTCTGAGATTGAATCAGGAGTCCTCTGTTTGCTGGGGACTGAGAGACGGCTAATGCTCAAAATTCTCTCAGCCCCGAAGAAGCGGCTTTGTTTGTTTTCATGCCTTACTTAAAGGAGGGAAGGGGGAGCCTAGCTAAAGCAAGTTTTACAGAAGCAGAGCAAGCAAAAATTAAAAGGTAAACTGTTGCAGAAAGATAAACAGTTGTGGACGTAGGGGCTTTTGGTTATCAGCGTGCACATTCCAAGGGGAGGCTGATATATCAGCAGAGACGTCCCTAGGAGAGGCTGGTACAGCTTAACTCGGTACCTTATCAGTAAGGACACTCAACTGTCTGCCTGTAGTCAGCTTAGCCCAGCTACGTGCTTAGGGGGAAAAAAAAGTGGCGGTGGGAGGTGGGCAAGTGAAGAAGCTAACATGGAGTCTGTCCAGCTCAAGAAGCTATCCTGCAGTCTGTCCAGCTCTCAATTAAGAAAGAGAGAATCGGTTAGGCTAACAAAGGGTAGGTTATCACATTCCCACTTGTGTTTTTGGGGAATCAAACGGTTGATTCCTCAGCTACAACAAGGGGGTTATATTGAGTTCTGAGATACATAAGTTTGACAGAAGCCATGTGCTGTTTTATAAAATTGAGGAAGAAATTTAATATGCAAGGCCCAAAGATCAACCCCAACAGAAGGAGGAGCAGAGGTCCCGATAACCCAGTTATTAGAGTAGTTAGCCATGGATTCCAGTTAAACATGTCTTGGTACCACAGGATGTTGTTTTTCCACTCTTACTGGCATCTACCTAAATTTTCCCAATTTCTTCAGAGTGTCTTTGATCACCCCAGACTGGTTAGCGCAAAAACAGTTCTCCCCCAAAGCAGCACACAAAATTCCTTGGGAGAGGAACAGTAGATCTGAGCCTCAGCGGTTCTGGGGAGCATTTCAGCTAGGGATTCTACTTGGGTATGTAACGTATTTATAGCTGATTGGAGATTCCTTAAATCAGCATCAACTTTTTGAGATAGGGGCACTATTCCAGTTTCTTCTCGGACCAGAAAAGAAGTGCCGATTGCTGCTGACCTGGATACCTTAAGGCCAGCCAGAAGGGGCACTAGGAGTGGGTCACCTCGGTAGATCCTGGGGTGCAGCTCAGGAGGGGCGATGAGAAGTTTTCCTTCTGGTCTGCTGTACATGTTAACCTGGGGAAGCACGTGAACTAACATGCATAGGAGAGGTCCAGGTTCAGTTCCACTGATGCAGCGGGTGAGGCCTGAGGTGCGGGCCGACCAGGTATGGATGGGTGCCTTGTAGGAGACGATGGGCTTAGGGAAGTAAGCAGAGACTGGTTACAGGTAGGATGGATGTAGACCATAGTACCAATGATCTAAATCGGGGTTGCGGACAGTTAAGACAATAGGATTGGCAGCTCCCTTATTTACCCCATTTGGGGTGAGAAAAATGAGCCATGGAGGCAGCCAAGGACCAGGTTGGTCCTCCAGAATAAGCAGACAGGGTTACGAAGACGAGCAGGAGTAGAACCATTCGAATGGCTGCTGATGGTTACAATCGGGATGGTCTCCTGGGCACAGGTAAAAGTCAACAGACTGAAGCGTTTCCTCGTTCTCCACATCTGACTTGACCTGCAGTGTGTCCAAATCCACTGGAAAGATCGGCGGCACCCGCTCCCCACTGAATACCTTCCAAATATCGATTAGGGGAGCAGGAATTTGGGAACAGCACACATAAATCAAAGTCAAGATTGACCTTATTGGAAATACCAGCTTCCCTGGAGGAATTGGGAAACACCACACGTTCTGTTTTTGAAGTCAGTGAGGAGAAACGAATAGATAGGACTATGCCTTAAAGGGCATAACTGGGGAGAACAGACAGACAGAAAGAAGGGAAATGATAATTAATTGGGGGATTTCACCTGACTCAGGTGCAACGTTAAGGGGCCAGGCCCGAGCCTGGGGATCCATGTCTCTTGCTGGCTTTCGTTGGCCTTTTTGACGCGAGAGTGGTGAATCCAAGCAGGAATGCCGTCGACTTTCAGGACCGTGGGTGAGGTGAGGATGGCAGTCTGAGGTCTCTTCCAAGCAGGAGCGAGTCCTTCCTTTTGAAACTTCTTGACGTATGCCAGGTCACCAGGCCAGAAGATGTGACAGGGCCCAGTCGGGTCAGGAACTGGACTACGGTGTGCTCCCCGAACAAGGGGCTGGATGATGTCTTGAACCTATTGGGGGGACCGCAAGTACGATAACAATTTAGCTTGGGATATTTCTGCTAAATGGGTGTCCCTCATTTTAGGTAAGATTGGTGGGGCCCTCCCATACATGATTTCAAATGGAGAGATCCCCACCTTGTAAGGGGCACATCTCACTCTAAGAAGGGCTAAAGGAGGGGAGCCTTATCCAATTTTCAGGGTCTCCAGGATTAACTTTGTAAGAGTACTTTTTAATGTACAATTCATGCATTCTACCTGTCCAGAGCTCTGGGGTCGGTAGGCACAATGGCGTTTCCATTGGATATTTAATGCCTTGCTGACTGATTGAGCTACAGACGAGGTGAAGGCTGGCCCATTGTCAGACCCTATGAGGGGAATGGCAGTCCATGTTGAGGGATAATTTCATTGGGTAAGAATTTTACCACTATGAAGGCAGTCTCGTTTTTAGTGGCAGATGCCTCAGTGCAACCAGAAAAAGTGTCTACCATTACTAGAAGGTATTTACATTCTGCCCAATGCGGCTTTACCACTGTGAAGTCTATTTCCCACCTCTCTCCTGGGCTACATCCTCGGAGACGATGGCCTGTTCCTCGGCGTTCACCTGTGCACAAGCCGTGTAGCGGGTAGCCACTTGGCTAGTTAAGTCCTGCACGTGAGGAATTTCAAAATGGCTTCTTAAAAGCTGGGCCAACTTTGTACCTCCCAGGTGGGTGGATGAGTGGGGGTGGCTGACTAAAGCTTCTCCGAGGGCTCAGGGCAGGAAGATTCTGGAGTCTGGGAGGATCCACCATCCATCTTGGTTCTTACCGGCCTGGAGGTCTGATGCTTGCTTTTCTTCCTCAGTGGAGTATGTGGGGTGGTCGGGTAGATCAGGCTGTGGGAAAGAGGTGGCTGGAAGCAGAGTTAATGGGGTAACCGGGAGTGCAGCAGCTTCGCCAGCTGCTGAATCTGCCTTTTGGTTTTTGCGGGCAACAGCCGTGTTCTCTTTCTGGTGCCTTTTGCAATGAATTACAGCCACCTGCTGGGGGAGCCAGACAGCCTCAGGCAGGGCTAGAATTTCTTCCTTGTTTTTGATAGATTTTCCAGCTCAGGTGCATAGCCCACACTCTCGATAGGTGGCTCCGTGCACATGTACTGTAGCAAAAGCATTATCGGCTGTCAGCGTATATATTAATACGCTTGTCCTTACCCCATCAGAGGGCTTGGGTGAGGGACACTAATTCAGCCCTTTGTGCAGAGGTATCGGCCGGCAGAGTCAGGGCCCATGATACATCTGTCTCCGTGGTGACGGCCGCACCAGCCGTTCGCACTCCTTGCTCAAGGAAACTGCTACTGTCCGTATACACAGTGGCATCCGCCTCTTTCAGAGGAACATCCTGGAGGTTGGGTCGGCCAATTTCCGTAGTCTCCAGCACTTCTTGGCAGCCATGGACAGGTATGGTGAAGTCTGGATTCGGGAGTAGAGTAGCTGGATTTAAACAGCTTGTCGGGGAGAAAGTTATACGAGGCTGGTCTAACAGTAAGCTCTGCTACTGCAGTATTCGGGTATTTGACATCCAATTGCCAGTGGTGCTGTGTAGCAGCGTTTCAACAACATGGGGAGCCATGAGGGTTAAGTTATGGCCCAGGGTTAGTTTTTCGGCTCCCTGGACCAGACTTGCTGTTGCTGCTACAGCTCACAGACAACTCAGCCAACCAGAGGCTACAGGGTCCAGTCTGTCAGACAGAGAAACCACTGGGCATTGCCATGGCCCTAAAGTCTGAGTGAGTGAGGACCCCCTTAGCAACTCCCTGACTCTCATGAACAAGCAGGTGAAATGGTTTTGAGATATTTGGGAGGGCTAGAGCAGGGGCCCTGGTCAGTGCCTTCTTTAGATTTTGAAAGGCCTGTTCTTCTCTGTCAGTCCAAACTAGTGAGCCATTTCCTCCCGTAGCTGTGTACAGAGGCTTGGTGATTTCAGGGAACCCCAACATCCATAGATGGCAGTATCCCACAGCTCCCCTTCCCCAAAGATTCACGTACCTGTCTTTTGGTGGTGGTGGGAGTGGGGATTCGCAAGACGGCTTCCTTCTGAGCACTGGCGAGTGCCCTTTTTCCCTTCTTTATCTCGTACCCTCATAAGAAACTTTGGAGAGGCACATCTGGGCCTTTTTGGCTGAGACCTGATACCCAAGTCCCTGTAGAAGGTGAAGTAAGTGTCTAGTATGTTGCAGGCAGCTGTCGGTAGTTTCAGTGGCCAATAACAGATCATCTACATACCGAAGTAAAAGTTCAATTAAAATGCCTAACTCGGAAAGGCATAAGATCCTATTGGAGGGCCTCTCCAAGAAGAGTAGGAGAGTGTTTAAACCCCTGGGGCAAACAAGTCCAAGTCAGTTGTTTGGTGTCACCTGAACTGGGGTCTGTCCACTCAAAAGAAAAATTGGTTGGCTTTTGGGGCCAGAGGGATGGCAAAGAAAGCATCCTTTAAGTCCAGGACAGTGTCAACTGTATGTTCTGGTGGGAGCAGGCTAAGTATAGTATAAGGGTTAGGGACAGTCAGATGGACTGTGACTGTCCCTTTGTTGACTTACCCGCAGATCTTGTACAGGTCGGTGGTCATTTGTTCCAGGCTTCTGGACCAGCAAAAATGGAGTATTCCAGGCAGACTGGCAAGGCAAAAGTACACTGGCTTGCAATAGCCGTTGAATGTGGGGGTTTATTCCCTCCCATGCTTGTTGACGCATAGGATACTGTTTTACCTGGACTGGTAGAGCAGTAGCCAGGTGTTCTACAACAACTGGCGGGTGATGTTTTGCCAGTCCTGGAGGATTTGCCTCTGTCCAGACCTGGAGCAAACAAGCTTGTAGATCCCATAGAGAAGATCAGATTTTTTCCCTCCAGTGGTTGGGAGGATAAAACCTAGAGATACCCTTCTGACGGGGGCGGGGGGGCAGTTACAAGGAGCTGAGTGGCAGGAGGTGCTGCGTCTCCCAACAGAAGATGGGCTTGTTGGGCCGAGAAGGAGATGGATGCCTGTAGCTTATGGAGCAGGTCTTGTCCAAGGAGGTGGAAGGGGCACTCGGAGACTATGAGTAATGAGTTGGTCAGTCTTTTTTGACCCAAATTCACCTCTGGTGAGTGGGTGACAGGGTATTTCTGAGTAGCTCCAGCAGCTCCTTGCACAACCACCCTTTTGTTAGAGACACTGCCCAAGGCTGTTTGTAGTACAGAGTGTTCTTCCCCTGTGTCGATTAGAAAATGCACAGGCTGCCCCCCAATGCCCCCACAGTATTAGTAACGATGGGCTCCCAGGGGCCAAGTGAAAGCAAGTCCCAACCCTGTCAATCATCAGATTCCTCTACTGCGGGGAGAGTGATGACCTTTTTCTGTTGTGGCTTCTTTTCTGGCTTTAATGGGCACTCATTTTTCTAGCGAACAGTTCATTTACAATAGGCGCACTGGTCCCTTTGCAGGGGAGCCTGCTCACCTTTCTGGCCTTTCTGGCGGGAGTCCGGGGCCCTTCGGCTAGTGTTCTTCCTGGAGGGAATCCACTAAGACTTTTGCTTGTCTTTTTGATGCCCTGTCAGCTGCCTGAGCTGCCTGCTTTTGCTTTTCAACCTCTCGATTGTCAAAAATTTTCTGGCCTATTTGTAAATGCTGAGGGATGTTCATTCTAATAAATCCCTCCACTTTCTGTAACTTTTTTTTTTTTTTTAAATATCAAGAGCTGCTGGGGCCACAAATGCCAAATTAATAGCACGGCTATTTTCGGGAGCTGCTGGATCAAACGGTGTAAATTTGATAGGCCTCCTGGAGGCGCTCTGAGAACACTCCAGGTGACTCATTGGGCCCCTGGACAACTACAGGTTCATTGGTTTCCGAGCGGCTCCTTCAGTACCTGCAAGGAGATATCGGTGGGAATCTTCCAAAGCCCTCCTTCCCCCCGAGGTATTGGGGTCCCACTCAGGTTGGGCAGAAGGAAAATCCTCCTCAGGAAGGTTTTGGGCTTCTGCCTCTGGCCTACCAAGCTGAGGTAAGGAAGTACTTTCTGGCTTTCCTTTGGATTCGGTCCCCATCTTCGCAAGTGAAAAGGGTCAGAAGGAGTTGCTGGTAATCATCCCAAGTGGGCCTACAGGTCCAGAGCACTGGCTCCACCAGTGAGGTTAGGACCTGGGACTTTTCAGAAAAAGGTGGATTTGGGGCCCTCCAGTTGTACAAATTGGAAGTGGAAAAGGGGACATAGACTAAAAACGGAGCAGAGCGCTCACTGCCTGACAGGTGTGGTGCCTCCCTAAAGGGGAGAATCGGGGCAATTTCCTCAGTCTCGTGCTGTAATGGGGAGGTGATAGTTGGAGAGTCCCCAGGAGATGAGGATGAGGAGGTGGAGGGGGATCCTAGGGGACAGGAGGATTGTAGGGTGGAGGCAAGATGTGAAGAGAATTTTCCCCTTCTTCACAGGGAGGCAGAACAGGAGGAGCAGAAGGAGTTGGGGGATGGGGCAAGGAAGAAGTGCAGCTCAAATGGACCTCGGAGGTGGGATTGTGAATGGCACCTGAGCAGAGCCATGGAGGAGGATTCTAGACCAAATCTAGCCATTCATCAATGTAGGGAAATTGATCAGGATGTCCGGGCTTTCCAGTGATGGCCTGCCACACAGCCTGAACTGTCATGGGGTACAGTGACCCTTCTGGGGACCATGCAGTTCCAAAGTTTGGCCATTCTGCTTCACAGAGAGTCCGGAGTTTTCCTCTATTAAGGCAGACTCCGTAATTGTCTGAGAAGCCCAGAGAAAAGTTCTTTAACATACATTGGAGAGAGTCTTGTGGTTGTGGTCGGGAAGAGGAGTTTCCCATTTTGGAGGCAAATCGACAAGGTTTAAGCAGGACGGACAGAGATATTCACAGCCTGGGGGCCTGGAGAATTGGCAAACTAGGATTATTAAAACCAGAAGAAGTAGGAAAAAGGCTGTAGGCAACACTTCTCACCACATATGGTCTTCTTAACCTTTGAGTTATGGGAAGAAGGCAAGAGGCTTGGGGAGCCAAGGGACCCCTGGCCAAGAGGATTTAGGGTGATCTCCTCCTTGACTTACAGCCAAGATATTTTTGGTGCATCCACGACTCCAAGGCAAAATATTCAAATTCGGCCTTTCTGTTTAAGGGTTTGAGAAGGGAAATCAGAGCCAGGTCTTGGAGGCGCTCTGCCTGCTGAGACACAGGAAAATGAGATGCTCAGGGTAAAGGATGGGGATGAGGAGGAAAAGGGTCACTTGATTCTTCCTGAAGGTCAGAGAGCAGCCATGAGAGAATGTAATAAGAATGCAGGAGGTGCAGGGCTTTGTAGGCATAGGTCTCCCTGCACAGTGCCTTATTCTAAGGGCACAGGGAAAGTTATAAGGTGACAAAAACGGTGGGTGAGGAGGTTGGCAGGATGGCTATTTGGGATGCACCACTGGTCTGAGGAGAAGTCAGACCAGTTGTTGGGCCTTGGAGTGTGACAATCCGGGTGACACAACCATTATGGTGTCAAACACTCCAAACCGGTGGATGTTTTTCACAACTTTCCCCGTAGCAACACTTAATTTGTTTTTGACAGAAAAGGCAGGATTGAGACGGCCAGCCCAAATGACCAATGAGGATCTGAACCTCCTGAGATAGGGAGTCTGCACTGAGAACCTGAAAGAAGTTCTCTCCCAGTCGTCCTGGGCAATGATGACAATGGGACATACAAATTCAGGTGTTAAGGAGAAACAGGACCACAGACACTTAGGTATATAAGCAATTATGGTGACTTCAAAGACAAAGGAGGGTGGTTCCATATTGGGATCACTCAGGTGCCCACCTGGCTGCGCCCCTTTTGGGGACTTAGGCACATCTTGTCATTGGCAGCTCAGTATAAACCCCAACTTGGATCGAGCTTGGCTCAATGCTGCCCTAAGCCTTATGAGGTCACCATGGAATTACAGGTTAGGGCCCACTTGGACTCTGTAGTTTTCACTATGAAGCCACAGATTGAAGATTCAAGCCCAAGACCTCAAATTTCACATTTACTCACACAGAGTTCATCACAATTCCTCAAACCCATTGTAAGATAGAGGCCACTATAAAAATGAAGAAAGAGAGAGAGAGAGAGAGAGAGAGAGAGAGAGAGAGAGAGAGAGAGAGAGAGAGAGAGAGAGAGAGAATAAGAGAGAGAGAGAGAGAGAGAATGAGAGAGAGAGAGAGAGAAGACAGATATGTTCACTAACATAAACTGCGACTCTGCCTTCCAGTGTCCTGGACTGTTGGCAGAGTCTAACAGAAACAGGGACACTGTCCTCCAGCGTCCCAGAGTCTTGAAAGAGTTGTGAGGGAGGACCCTTGTCAGGACCGATTCCCTCCCAAAGAAACAGATACAGAGTCAGATATGGCTTTCCATCCCGGAATCAGAGACTGAGGACTCAAGAGCCGAATGTAATGGGCACCCGACAGTCAATTTGTTACCCTCCAGAAGGCGGTGGCCTATGGGGCTCTGGAATGTCTCAGGTACGCATCCCCTATGGCCCACCAGTCGCCTGGGGGAGCCCGGAATGAGTCCGGTCACGCCCAGTGGCAAAAGTGTCACTGGGGCCTCCAAAATATTGTACCCCAGAGTTAGAGAAAGCACCACACTCTGAGATTGAATCAGGAGTCCTCTGTTTGCTGGGGACCGACAGATGGCTAATGCTCAAAATTATCTTGGCCCCGAAGAAGGGGCTTTGTTTGTTTTCATGCCTTGCTTAAAGCAGGGAAGGGGGAGCCTAGCTAAAGCAAGTTTATATGAAAGCGAGACCATCTATTCTCACATCTATGAAAACATTCCAGCGGACGGATGGTATAGAATTGAATTGAATTGATGGCATAGAATTGAATGATAAAGGGCTAACGCAGTCCTTTATAATTTCTCCAAACCTTTGAGGGCCATCAGGCATTTTTCTCCAGATTCTGAGGGTCAAAGCAGTCTCAATGGTTCAGGACACACTGCCGAGGAATATAAGCTGGGAGTGGTGAAGAGAGCTGGTTGCTCATTCTGAAAGACAGGGAATAGAGGCATGTCTCATTTCCTTAACTTCAGTTTTGCTGAAGCAAAAACTGAGTGTGTGATGAAGAAGGAAAGCTAGTATCCTCCCTTCCCTTCCACCTCTTATCCCTCAGTCTCAGTGACCTTGGCAGGTGTTGGCCGTAGGTACCAATGCAGTGTGGACCCATGGAGCAGGGAAAACCTGGGGAATAGGAATCAACCACCCTCACATGTGCCACCTTTCTCCCTGCTGTTGACAAACTTTGAGTTCTCTGGGCCTGTTTATGCCATGGAGTATGGCCTCCTTCCATGGTGTTGGGGTTGGGTCAATAGGAATTAGTGCTGCCTATTTACATTGTGCCTATTGCCTGGCTTTGGATCCCTCTGACCTGGTCTTACTTTCTACTTTTTGGTTCATAGGAAATATTGTAACACTTTCTGTTTCTTACGAATACAGTAATACTTCCTGGTTCATAGAGACATTGTAGTACTTCCTGGTTCATACAGATAATGGTAGTACTTCCTGGTTCAGAGGGACATTGTAGTACTTCCTGGTTCATACGGATAATTGTAGCACTTCCTGGTTCATACGGATAATAGTAGCACTTTGTGGTTCCCGGGACATTGCAACACTTCCGGTTTATACAGATAATTGTAGCACTTTTTGCCTTGCAGGGACATGGTGATACTTTTGGTTCATAGGGAATATGGTAACACTTCCTGTTTCTTATGGATACTGTAATACTTCCTGGTTCATACAGATAATGGTAGTACTTCCTGGTTCATACAAACATTGTAATACTTCCTGGTTCAGAGGGACACTGTAGTACTTCCTGGTTCATATGGATACTTGTTGCACTTCCTGGTTTATATGGACATGGTAATACTTCCTGGTTCATATGGACATTTCAGTACTTCCTGGTTCATATGGATAACATTAGTACTTCCTGGCTCACAGGGACATTGCAACAATTCCTAATTCATTCAGTTAATTATAAACTTCCTGGTTTGCAGGGATATTGTCACTCTTTCTGGTCCATATCAATAATTGTAGAACTTCCTGGTTCATGAAGACATTTGCAACCCTCTGATTCCTGGGGGTAATTGTAACACTTCCTGTTTCCTAGGGACATTGTAATACTTCCTGGTTCCTACAGATAATTGTAGTACTTCCTGGTTCATGTGGATAATAATAGCACTTCATGATTCCCAGGGACATTGCATCACTTCCAGTTCATACAGATAATTGTAGCACGGCCTGCTTTGCAGGGACATAGCAATACAAGGTCTCAGCTGGAGGCTTGGAATGAAGTTTGGGACCACAAAAAGGTATTTCAGAGACCGCTTCTGTTTGGATAGTGTCTCAAATGGGCCTGCTGAATTTGCAGTTGTCAGCCAGCAAGGGATGGTTCTTTGTTAACTTCCCTATCAGAAATAGAGTGTTGGGAAGTGGGAGTCCTCTCACTCAGAAAAGGAAAAAAATAGAAAAACCAGGTTAAGGGCCAAAACAGGGAGGTTCTAGGGAAAGACCTCCTTGCCCTGTGCAAGCAGGTCCCTTTAATCCTTGTATGCTTTCTCTGGTTTATACTTGGTTGAATTCCTTGGCCAGGGGAGGAACGGTTCCACTGGGGTGACAGGCAAGAAGCCCTTGCCTGCGAGCCCTGTGAGGTCCTGGCTACCGCCTTGGTTTTCTCTCACCTACGCCAACTTGTGGCTGTTAGACACCGGCTTTGCATGCTATGGACATGTCCCGGTTCCCGTGCTGGGAGGAAACAAGGTAAGGGGAGGCTCCCTGAACTGTGTGTGTCTGTGTCTGTCAGGCTGGAGTCAGAGATGGCACCTCTAAGGACAGTTCATCAGATTTGCACTTTTGGCAGCTGAGCCATTTTACTTAACAGCATTGCTGTAGCCTGTAACAAAACCCTTAATGTTATAAAGGACGTGTTAACAGCCATTTCAAACCATGAGAAAGAGAAAAGAGACAAAGATGGGGTTTGACCAGCCCACTTAGGGCAGTTAAATCTCCTTGAAGGGAAACAGATCCTTTCATCTGTAAGAAAGAGAGGTGGCAGGGTTTTGGAAAAGAAGCAGATCTCACAGTTTCACATTTTCACTCACCTTCTGGGATCCCAGATGAGTACCCAGTTGAAACAGGAGAAATTTCCCTATCCCCCTGGCAGGGCGTTAGACAGGGGAAGTGGCATTTCTTTGAGTGCCCTGCAGCTCAAACCGGTCAGGGGAGCAAGCAGACAGGCAGATTGTGGAGCGTGTGGGCTCCAACCCCCTGGCCATGGGTAAGGTTGAATGTTTATGGCTCCTGAAGCTCCAGGGGGCGTGTGTTACAGTGTGCTCTTTTGTGGGCGTGTGCTACAGTGTGCTCTTTCAGCTTTGCCATATGCAGGTGGCTTGTGTTAATCAGCTCACTTAGACCCTTTTCTGTATCATGGGTTTTTTTCCCTAGTGCACAGGAGAAATCAGATCACACGTGGGCTTGGAGAATGAGTGTAGGGTTTTATTGAGCGGGGGAAGTAGCTCTCTCACTATGTGGATGGCTGGCGAGCCAGAAAAGAGGTGGAGTGGGAAGGTGGTCTTCCCCTGGATTTGGGCCACTCAAGAGGCCGGACTCTACTTTCACCATCCTTGGTTGAATTTCCGTTGGTGTCTGCATTGTTCTATTGTCCATGGTCTGTTGTGTGTTCTTCTTGACATCCAGCCACTTGTGAGTGTCCCTGCTACGGTCTAGGGATTTTTATAGGCACAGGATGGGAGGCGTAGTGCGCCAGGGTGGTCTTGGCAAATGCAATATTTGAGTGTGAAAACGGGAGTGCCAGTCCTCACCTAGGTTTGTGGCCACAGGCCTGAGCCTCACCAGGGACCCCGCCTTTCTCTACATAGCACTTCCCTGTCCCCGTCCCATATCATATTCATGAAATTTGATATGTTGTTAAGTCTCAGCCTGATGAGCCAAGGAAGTCAGAGACAAAATGGCACATAATGTATGATTCCATATAGAAAGTGTAAATGTTAAAACTATGGTTAGAGATGCCTTGAGGGGATATTAACAAAAAGGGCTTTTATGATGTCAATAACCGATGTTCTTTTTGAAGGTGTAGTTCACAGATACACGTTCATCTCATAATTCCTTGAGCTGTGCATTTACTATGCATGCATTTACTCTTTACCAGAGGTATTTTGTAGATCACTTTTTCCCCAAAAGTACTATATTATAAAACGTTACATAAATAGCTCCATGGACTTTGGCAAATACACTGTTGTTAACAAACTCACACTTAGATCAAGATACAGAACGTTTCTGGCATTCTTAAGACGCTGTATTCCATCTTAAATTTAGGAGATTAGTGCTATTAGTGCTCCTTGTCACCACTGAAAAACATTGGCACAGGAGGTTAAGAACCTGTCCCTTGGTACTAACCAGCACTTCTCTAGATAATTTTCACCTGCCCGTTGTGTTGGAGGGATGGCAAAGGTGACAGTGATATTCTCTGCCTTTGTTCCTGAGGTCAAATCATCAACCATTGTGTTCTCCTGGAAAATAATGTTCTCTTTCCATTGGACCAAGCCAGGAACAATCTGGGTAAGGGGAGCATCAGTCATTCTTCTGAATCATTTCCCAATCATCATAATCTTCGATCATGCCATAGTCTCAAGAATTGTCAATGCCAGATGCAGGGGTGCTAATAGGCTAGAAACTGCTCTCAGAGAGGATGTGATCATCATCTATCAAACTGGATGGTCGGTTTTTGTTTTTTACTCGCAAACCAAAGGAAGAAGGCTGAAGGTCTAGGAAGGTCATTGTAGGTGCATTTAAACTGTGAGGTTTTATTGGACCTAGATAAAGTTTAAGTGTTGACTGCAGTAAAAAACACGATACACCATGGGGCTTCCTATGGATTCTCCAGTTCAAATTATTTCTTAGTGCCCTCAGGTACTGCCACCTTTGTCCTAGAATGAACCAATGCTCTCATCTCAGAACTTTTTGCTCACCATTGCAAGATATTTCTGGCTTCTCTTAGGAATTAAGAGCCGTCACCTAAACTGAGCTCTCTCGTCATACTTTGACTAGCTGAAAGTGACACGAGAGGTCAGGGAAATTATGTGCCTATTTCTGAAAAGCATAAGATTAGGAATTAAAATGGGTTTATTAGTGATATCTGGCAAACACAGTGATGAGAGACACTTATCAAAATGGAGCCAAGCTTTGAGGCAGCTTATGAGAACTGTTTTCTTTTTTTTTTTTCTTTCCTTCCACATCTCAGGACAAAGAAATTTCCAGGATATAAGAAAGAAAAAAAGAAAGAATCCATTCTCTGGTTTGAATACCTCTGACAGCAGGAGGATAGTTAAAATCATGAAACAGTTTCTAAATTTATATGAGATGATTGTTCTCCTATGTCAAAGATAAAGCAGGAGGGAGCAGAAGCCACTCTGGAAGTGAGCCAGACTGTGCTATTATAGATTATTTTGTTGTCCTGCCAACTGTTGTTCATTCCCTGGTCTTCTGTTAGTTAAAGAATCAGCAACAAATTCCAAAATCTAAAAGATTATTGGCTGGGAAAACTACTTGCATCTGTAATAAAACGAAGAATTTAACTAGATTTAATTATTGAACCCATGAGTAACTATATGTATTTTAAAACAGCTGAAACTCTCCTGCTACCTCAATTTTAAATTTGTATTGTTTAATAGATGCATCATTTGGAATAATTCACTTGACAGCTAATGCCTAAACTGATTGGTGTTAGAAGGTCAAAAATCTGAGCTGGGTTCAGTAGCTTTTGCCTGCTGTCCAAGTTACTTGGGAGGCTGAAGAGGGAGGATTGCTTAAAGCCCAATAATTTGAAGCTGCACTGAAAAATAATTAATTAAAAATCTGCACTTCTTTTCCTGATTGAAAGTTTCCTTTCAGATAATAAGTTCCAAATGGTAAAATCTGGACAGGAACAGTCGCTCATGCCTGTAATCCCAGCACTTTGGGAGGCTGAGGCGGGTGGATCACTTGCATTTAGAAGTTCCCATCCAGCCTGGCCAACATGATGAAACCTCGTTTCTACTAAAAATACAGAAGTTACATGGGCATGGTGGTATGAGCCTGAAATCCCAGCTCCTTGGGAGGCTGAGGCAGGATAATCTCGAACCCAGGAGGTGGAGGTTGTAGTGGGCTGAGATTGTGACACTGCACTCTAGTACAGGCAACAGAGGGAGAGTTTGTCTCAAAACAAACAAACAAACAAAGGAGAACCTTCTAAAACTGAAATTGAGAAAAAATTACAAATATATTTCACTATATAATTATTAATAGTAAAACTCAGTTATTTAAAATGTTTCCCCAGTTTAAGAGGTGTGTATGGGTTTACAGCTTAGTTATGGAACATTTTATTTCTACTGAGTGTGCCATATAATGATGTATCTTGATAAAAAAAAACTACACATATTATTTATAGAATAAGGTTACAAAGTGTATATATACACATATATGTGTGTGTGTGTGTGTGTGTGTGTGTATATATGTATTTATACATGTGTATATATATATGTGTGTATATGAGCCTGAAATCCCAGCTCCTTGGGAGGCTGAGGCAGGATAATCTCGAACCCAGGAGGTGGAGGTTGTAGTGGGCTGAGATTGTGACACTGCACTCTAGTATAGGCAATATATATAAATACACACACACACACACACACACACACACACACACACACACAGAGAGAGACACGGAGTCTTGCTCTGTCACCAGGCTGGAGTCCAGTGGTACAATCTCAGCTCAGTGCAACCTCCGCCTCCTGGGTTCAAGCGATTCTTCTGCCTCAGCCTCCCGAGTAGCTGGGACCACAGAGGCGTGCCACCACATCCGGCTAATTTTTGTATTTTTAGCAGAGATGGGGTTTCACCATGGCCAGGATGGTCTTGATCGCTTGACCTCGTGATCCACCTGCCTTGGCCTCCCGAAGTGCTGGGATTACAGGCGTGAGCCACACCGTGCCAGGCCAGGAAGTACATTTTTTAAAAGATGACAGATTCTTTTTCTCTTTGGTACAGGCACATAGTACTTTGACATGCATTAGTCAAGACTCAACTTTATATACTGAGAAGAGTTTCAGAATATTGAAAAGAGACTATATTATCTTATCTGGAAGTTACATGAAAGGATGTAAAATACTAGTCTTAAAAAAATTTCTAAGAAGTTATAACTTTTATCACTTCTCAAATCAGTTAAGAAAAACCTTTTAATCTGTAAAATCAGACTGTAAAAAGAATGCAGTGTTTTCAGCTCAAGACAACTTTTTATTATTAATAAAACTGTGGAAAGCAGCAGCCATTTTTGTGCAGTTATTGGAGACTTGACAATAGAAAGCTATGCTTTCTAACTATATCTAATCATTCCAAATAATTGAATAATTTTATACATTTAAGTATGCATTTAATTAAAGTTTAGGATAACTAGTTTTAAAATACATGGTCTCCCTAAGTTACTTTTCTTTCCTCTATTTTTGAGCATATCGACAATTGTTAATGTAGGCGACACTGTAACAACTAGTCTCTAATTAGATCTGCCGAAGAAAGACTGATGATGACAAGGTAAGGGGTGATTGCTGGCTAAACTAAAATTCTTCAGCTGTGCAGCGTCTAAGGGATTTGGACCCATGTAGGGTCTGCGCATAAGAACTCACCGGCTTCTTCCCGATGTCTAATCATTTTCGTCAATTTTATTGTTTAAAATTATTAGATCAAAGTAGTATGCATGCTTTCCCTCTGAGATCTCAGACTCCTTCTGTAGGTGCTGAAGAGGTTCATTCCACATGATGAGGGGTTGAAGGTAAAGTGAGCGTAGGGGAAAGAAAAAGCATGCAAAAGTCAGTTGGATTTGTCATCTTTTCACATTTGTTTTTGCACCATTGCCAGAATTAGCCAAAGTCAAACTTCAATGTTTTACATATAAGTATGAGAAAAAAAAATGTGTTTCATGACAAAGGAGACAATTTTCCCTATGATGGCAAATTTGTACAACAAACATTGGCAATAGAAACTACTCAATATGCATTACTGCTCATCTCCAGGATATAGGAAGTATAGTATGAAGGATAAGGACAAGGCAGGAAAAAGAATGTACATTCTTCAACAAACACATTTCCAACCCCCAGGCCTGTGTCTGTCCCAGAACTAGTCAGGATAAGTCCATAAGAGCTGCTGATTACCAGTAGCTCCTATAATCCAGCCATTTGTTACTATTTCCATAGTCAGGCTAACAAGAAAGATCCAGAAGCCAGTTTCATCTCATTCTCTTGATAGATGTCTTCATGACTCTTTCCTTGATACCCTGTATTCAAAGAATTCACTGGAACCACATTCTGGAGCCTAGTTTTCATTGTACCAATGCCCATCTGACTTTTACATTACAAATTACTCCCCCCCCCCCCCCTTTTTTTGACAATATCAATAATTGCAAATTTAGGCAACACTATAACTAACTAGTCCCTAATTAGACCTGCCAAAACAAGACCGATAATGGCAAGGTCACAGATGATTTCCAATTAAACTAAAATTCTTCAGCTATGTAGTGTCTAAGGGATTGCGACCCACATAGGGTCTTTGCATAAGAACTCACCAGCTTCTTCCAATAAAACTGATCATTTTCATCAGTTTTATTGTGGAAAATTATTAGATTAAAGATTCAACATGTTCTATAAATTCAGTCATATACAATGAACCTCAGGCAAGGATGCATTTTGGAAGTTTAAAAAACTATTGTGCTGGTTCTCAAGTATAGAAATAGAGACAGAGATATATAGGTGGACTATAAAGATAAGGTGAATTTATATTTAATTAAAGGATTTATAATTAAATACGTACTTATTTGGTCAGTATTTGCTCCTCCACTGGGGTGTAAACTTGCCTTATTATTATAGACCATCAATTGGTATAGTGCCTTGCACATAGAAAACGGTTGAAAAACATGTGAATTGTAGTTCAGCTTCTGCTACTGGTCATTATAAGATTTGTTGAATATTAAATCTACAGTGAGGAAGCAAAACAATGGGGAAACAAAAAATGGTGACCCTGGTTGACAGAGATATATTTTCGGGGAAAAAGTAAAAGGTTTGGTACAAACCTAAGACAGTGCTAAGGAGCAGTACTTCTTAGCACTGTCTTAGGGCTCTTACCCTTCTTTGAGGCCTCTCTGTTACTTGTAAGAGATTTTAGTAAGCCTGATGTAAGGACACTGATGCCACTAAACCTGGAATCTAGACACAGCCATAGAGAAAGGAGAGCAGAAGTCTAATGATGAGAACTAAGAGTCTGAGTTAATTCTGCTCAGCATCCCTCCAGTGCAGATAGACAGACATCACAGCAGTTTAGAATTTAATGTGTCTATCTTGACAAGCTAGAGAGAGAAATTTCTTACTGGTTTTAATATCTTTTAAAAGCACAGTATTTTCACTGTGGTTGACAATAAACACAATATAAAAAACCTCTAGTTTAGGAAAACATTGTTTGCCCAAAGATAGGAGTGCATTCTTCTAGTGAAAGAATAATTAATAAAACTTGTTTTCCTGGAATGCTAATCTATGGACATTTGTCAGACAGTCAACCTCTGGTTACGTATGTGTGCTTAACTTTCATGTAAGCACAGTTGACTAATAAAAGTTAGTAAAAACAAATACATTTATTCTCTTTATTCAATTTTATTGTAAATTCAAAGGTACACGTTTGGTTTTCTTACATAGGTAAACGTGTTATCATGGGGGTTTGTTATACAGATTATTTTCGTCACCCAGGTATTGAGCCTAATATCCATTAGTTATTTTTCCTGATCAATCTCTTCCCACTCTGTACACTCTTGACAGCTCCCAGTGTGTGTTGCTCCCCTCTATGCATCCACTCATTCCCATCCTTTAAGCTCCCACTTATGAATGAGAACACGTGGTATTTGGTTTTCTATTCCTGCATTACTTTGCTAAGGATAATGGCCTCCACCTCCATCCATGTCCCTGCAAAAGACGTGATCTTGTGCTTTTTAATGGTTTTTTAGTGTTCCACAGTGTATAGGTACCACATTTCCTTTACCCAGTCATCATCGATGGGCATTTAGGTTGATTCCATGTCTTTGCTATTGTGAAAAGTGCTGCACTGAACATAAAACATGCATGTGTTTTTATGGTAGAATGACTTTTATTCCTTTGGGTAAATAGCTAGTAATGAGATTGCTGAGTTGAGTGGTACTTCTGTCTTCAGGTCTTTGAGGAATTGCCACACTGTTTTCCACAATGCGTTGAACTAATTTGTACTCCCACCAACAGTGTATCAGCATTCCTTTTTCTCCAGAACTTCACTAGTGTCTGTTGTCTTTTTACCCTTATAGTAGCCATTCTGACTGGTGTGAGATGGTATCCCACTGTGGCTTTGATTTGCATTTCTCTAATGAGCTGTGATGTTGAGCTTATTTTCATATGCTTGTTGGCTACATGGCATGTGCTCTTTTGAAAAGTGTCCGTTCGGCTCAAGCCTGTAATCCCAGCACTTTGGGAGGCCGAGGCGGGTGGATCACGAGGTCAAGAGATTGAGACCATCCTGGTCAACATAGTGAAACCCCGTCTCTACTAAAAATACAAAAATTAGCTGGGCACGGTGGCGTGTGCCTGTAATCCCAGCTACTCAGGAAGCTGAGGCTGGAGAATTGCCTGAACCCAGGAGGCGGAGGTTGCAGTGAGCTGAGATCGCGCCATTGCACTCCAGCCTGGGTAACAAGAGCAAAACTCTGTCTCAAAAAAAAAAAAAAAAAGAAAAGAAAAGAAAAAAAAAAGAAAAGTGTCCGTTCATAACTTTTGTCCACTTTTAAATGGAGTTGTTTGGTTTTGTTCCTGGTAAATTGTTTAAGTTCCTTGCAGATACTATATGGTAGATTTCACCAGATGCAGAGTTTGCAAAACCTTTTTCCCCCATTCTGCAGGTTATCTGTTTACTCTGTTGACAGTCTCTTTTTTGCTGTGGAGAAGCTCTTTTGTTTAACTGCATTCCATTTGTCAATTTTTGCTATCGTTGCAATTGCTTTTGGCATGTTTGTCGTGAAATCTTTGCCTGTGCCTATGTCTTCAACAGTAGTTCCTCGTTTGTCTTTCACACATTTTACTGTTTTGAGTTTTACACTTAAGTCTCTATTCTACCTTTAGTTGATTTCTGTATATGGTGAAAGGAAGGGATCTAGTTTTAATCTTGGACATATGGCTAGCCAGTTATCCCAGTATGTTTATTACATAAGGAGTTCTTTTCTCACTGCTTGTTTTTCTCAGGTGTGTTAAAGATCAGAAAGTTGTAGGTGTGCAGCCTTACCTCTAGGTTCTCCATGCTGTTTAATTGGTCTAAAATACCTTTATTGTAATAACAAATCTACTAAATACAAATATATTAAATTTACTAAAATATTTAAGAATATATTTAATCTAATTAGTTCTTTTCTCATTTTCTATAACTGATATTCAGTGGCAACTTCGGCAGCACTCTGGCAGCTTTGGACAATTAACAAAAAGAAAAGTAAGTGCTATCGAAGAAAATAAGATAATTGAAGACAAATACTTGGTTAAAAAAAAAAAAAAGGACAAAATAGAACCACCGTATGGACAATTGAACATGTTTGTTACTGGATAAAGTGGTTTGTTATTGAATAAAGTGGTATAATTTGTTTCTTCATTCCAAATAAAATGACAAAATAGGTACCAAAAATATTAATGATAGTAGTGAACTTAATCTTCCATAAAAGCGTAAAAAATGAGCATTTGCAAACCTTGATTTTACTGACTTGTTAAAGGATTGCAAAAGGACAAGACTATGTATTCCTTGGCTAAGTTTATGCCAATTTTATATGTTTAGCAAACCGAGCCAAGAGTACTCTGATTGTCTATTGCATCTCCACGGTAGTACTTACATAACGGTGTTGTCTAGGAGTCTTCTCCTTCTATTAAATCTATACGTATCAGACACAGGAAAAGCCTTCTTTTCTGTACTAGCAATAGAAGGCCTTATAAGCAGACCTGTTACAAGACAGCATAGCCAAATATTGCAGCTGCCATATCTGTGGCAGCTGCTATTCAAGTTCTTTCCCCTCTTATAGCCCAATTCACTTTTATGTTTGGTAATCAACAGGGATCTTAATATGAATGTCACAAGTGTTCACTTTAGGAGCTGCCTAGGGGAACCGAGATAGCTGTGTCAAGACGATAAATCTGTTTTAGCTTTCTTCACGTAAAGCAGCTCTTGACACAGAGTTCTTTCCTCTCCCACCTCTTCCCATATTCCGGACCCACTTCTATCTCCACTTTAAAGTTGGGCCGGGGTTCCTGCTTTCTTGGTATGTGTCTATCAGGACCAGAAATGAGCTGAAGACATTGTGGGGCTCATAATTTTAAGGAGACTTTGTGGCCTGGAAGAATGTTTACTGTTCTCCAGATTTTCAAGATATACTTATGAATAAAATCATGAGTGACCAATCTGTAACTCTTCCTTTGTGCCACAATAGATTTCTACTGTAAATGAACACTAACATATATGGTTTAGATTCTGCGTAAGACTAAAGTCTGAATTTGTCAAAGCATTCTGAAACATATTACCTATGTTGCTTAGTTTCTTGTGGGAAAAAGAGCATCTCAGATTCTGGAAATCTTAATTCTCAGGATCAATAACAAAGCACAGAGTATTTGTCTTAATGAAACAAACTTGTTTAAAGTTAAACTGGGATTTGTGGCAAGATGGCCGAATAGGAAAAGCTCACTGCGCAGTTCCCAGCTGCAACGAGGCAGAAGACAGGTACTGTCTGTCTGCATTTCCAAGTAAGGCACCTGGTTCATCTCATTGGGACTGGTTAGACAGTGAAGGCAGCCCAAGGAGGGTGAGCCAAAGCATGGTTGGGCGTCGTCTCACCTGGGGAGCGGAAGGGGCCGGGGAACTTCCTCTACTAGACGAGGGAAGCCATTAGGAACTTTTCCTGGTACTCCGGCACTCTGGCTCAGATACTACGTTTTTCCCATGGTCTTCACAACCCGCAGAACAGAGATTACCTCCAGCGCCTACAACGCCAGCGTCTGGATTTCCAGCACAAAACTGGGTGGCCTTTTGGGAAGCCACTAAGCTAGCTGGAGTAGTTTTTTTCTTTCTTCTTTTCTTTTTTCATATTCCAGTGGTACCTGAAATGCCAGCGAGACACAGAATCTCTTATTTCTCTGAAAAAGTGGGCTGAAGTCAGGGAGCCAAGTGATCTGGCTCGGTGGGTCCCACCCCCATGAAGACTAGTAAGCTAAGATCCACTGGCTTGAAGGGTCCACTGGATTGAAATTCTCACAGCCAGCACAGCAGTCTGAGCTTGACCTGGGACATTTGGGCATGGAGGGGAAGGGTGCCCAGCATTGCTGAGACTCGTGTAGGTGGATTTAACCCCACCTGTGTAACAGAGTGGCCAGGAAGTCTACACAGTGTCTGGGTAGAGCCCACGGCAGATCAGTAAGGCCACTGCAGGCAGACTGTCACTCGACTCCCTTCTTGCTGGGCAGGGGCTCCCTGAAAAAAGGCAGAAGCCCACCAGGGACCTATAAATGAAGCCCCCACCTTCCTGGGACACAGCACCTGGGAAAAGGGTGGTTGTACGTATAGCTTCACCAGACTTAAACATCACTGCATGGTAGCTCTGAAGGGAGCACAGCCTTTGAGCTCTAATAAGGGACAGACTGTCTGCTCTAGTGGCTCCTTGATTCCATATATCCTGAATGGGAGACACAGCTCAGCAGGAGATGACAGACACCTCATACAGGACAGTCCTGGCTGGCAGGTACCTTTTTGGTACAAAGCTACCAGACGAAGGATCAGGCAGCAATCTCTGCTGCTCTGCAGCCCCTGCTGGTGATTCGCAGGCAAACACGGTCTGGAGTGGACCTACAGCAAACTCCGGCACACGTGCAGCAGAGGATCCTGACTGTTAGAAGGAAAACTAACAAACAGAAAGAAATAGTTTTGACATCAACAGAGATGACATCCACTCAGAGACCCCATCCAAAGATCATCAACTTCAAAGATGAAAGGTAGATAAATCCATGAAGATGGGAAGAAACTAGTGCAGAAAGGCTGAAAACTCCAAAATCCAGAACACCTCTTCTCCTCCTGGGGATCTTAACTCCTCACCAGCAAGGGAACAAAACTGAATGGAGAATGAGTTTGATGAATTGACAGAAGCACGTTTCAGAAGGTGGGTAATAACAAACTTCTCCAAGCTAAAGGAGCCTGCTGTAACCCAATGCAAGGAAGCTAAGAACCTTGAAAAAAGGTTAGACAAAATGCTAACTAAAATAATCAGTGAAGAGAAAAACATACACAACTTGATGGAGCAGAAAAACACAGCAGGAGAACTTCGTGCAGCCTGCACAAGTTCCAGTAGCTGAACCGATCAAGCGGAAGAAAGGATATGAGAGATGGAAAACCAACTCAGTGAAATAAAGTGAGAAGGCAAGATTTGAGAAAAAAGAGTGGGAATAAATGAACAAAACCCTAAGAATTATGGGATAATGTGAAAAGACTAAATCTACGTTTCATTGGTATACCTGAGTGTGACAGGGAGAAAGGAACCAAGTTGGAAAACACTCTTCAGGATATTTTTATCTAGGAGAACTTCCCAAACCTAGCAAGCAAGACATGTCAACATTCAATTCAGAAACACAGAGAACAGCACGAAGATGCTCCTTGAGAAGAGCAACCCCAAGACACATAATCCTCAGATTCACCAGGGTTGAAATGAAGGGGAAAATGCTAAGGACAGCCAGAGAGAAAGGGAAGCCCATCAGAATGACAGTGCATCTCTTCGCAGAAACGCTACAAGCCAGAAGAGAGTGGGGTCCAATATTCAACATCCTTAAAGAAAAGAACTTTCAACCAGAAGTTTATATACAGCCAAATGAACCTTCAAAAGCAAAGGAGAAATAAAATTCTTTAAAGACAAGCAACTGCTGAGAGATTTCGTCACCACCAGGCCTGCCTTACAAGAGCTCCCAAAGGAAGCACGAAACGTGGAAAGAAACAACCAGTACCAGCCATTGCAAAAGCATACCAAATTGTAACGACGGTTGGCACTATGAAGAAACTGCATCAACTAACTGGCAAAACAGCCAGCTAGCGTCAAAATGGAAAGATCAAATTCACACTTTAATGTAAATGGGTTAAATGGCCCAATTAAAAGACACAGAGTGGCGATTTGGATAAAGAGTCAAGACCCATCAGTGTGATGTATTCAAGAGACCCATCTCACATGCAAAGACACACATAGGCTCAAAATAAAGGATCAAGGAAGATTTGCCAAGCAAATGGAAAGAAAAAGGAAAAGAAAAGCAGCGGTCGCATTCCTAGTCTCTGATAAAACAGACTTTAAAGCAACAAAGATCAAAGATGGTGAAGGGATCGATGCAACATGAAGAGCTAACTATTCTAAATAAATATGCAGCCAATCCAGGAGCACCCCGATACATACATAAAGCAAGTTCTTAATGACCTACAAAAAAGGTGTAGACCCCCACACAGTAACAGTGGGAGACTTTAACCAAACCCACTGTCAATATTACAGAGATCAACAAGATGGAAAATTAACAAGGATACGCAGGATGTGAGCTCAGATCTGGACCAAGCAGACCTAAAAGACATCTACAGAACTCTCCACCCCAAATCCACAGAATATGCATTCCTCTCAGCACCACATTGCACTTATTCTACAATTGACCACATAATTGGAAGGAAAACTCTCCTCAGCAAATACAAAAGAAAAAAATCAGAGACAAATAGTCTCTCAGACCACAGTGCAACCCAATTAGAACTTAGGATTAACAAAGTCACTCAAAACCCCAAAACTACACAGAAACTAAACAGCCTGTTCCTGAGTGACTACTGGATGAATAATGAAGGCAGAAATAAACATGTTGTTTGAAACCAAAGAGAATGAAAACACAGCATACCAGAATCTCTGGGACACGATTAAAACAATGTGTAGAAGGAAATTTATAACATTAAATGCCCACATGAGAAGCAAGCAAAGATCTAAAATCGACACCCTATCGTCATGATTAAAAAATCTAGAAGCGCAGGATCAATCAAATTCAAAAGCTAGTAGATGACAAGAAATAACTAAGATTAGAGAAGAACTCAAAAAGACAGACACACAAAAAACATTAAAAAAAAAAAAAAAGCAATGAACCCAGGAAGCAGTTTTATGAAAAGATCAACAAAATAGATAGACTGCTAGCTGATAGCAAAGAAGGAAAGAGAAAATAATCAAAGGGATGCAAGAAGAAATGATAAAGGGTATATCATCACAGATCCCACAGAAGTACAGACTGCCATCAGAGAATACTATAAACACCTCTATGCAAATCACTAAATCTAGAAGAAATGAATAAATTCCCGGACACTTACACCCTCCCAAGACTAAAGCAGGAAGAAGTTGAATCCCCAAATAGACCATAACAAGGTCTGAAATTGAGGCAGCAATCAATAACCTACCAAAAAAAGTATCCAGGAGCAGATGTGTTCATAGCCAGATTCTACCAGAGGCACAAAGAGGAGCTGGAACCACACCTTCTCAAAGTATTCTAAACAATAGAAAAAGAGGGGTTAGTCCTGCACTCATTTCATGAGACCAACATCATCAGGATACCAAAACCTGGCAGAGACACAACAAAGAAGGAAAATTAGAGGGCAATATCCACAATGAACATCGATGCAAAAATCTTCAATAAAGTACTGGGAAACTGAGTCCAACAGCACATCAAAAAGTTTGTCCGTCACAATCAACTTGGCTTCATCCCTGGGATGCAAGTCTGGTTTAACACATGCAAATCTAGAAACATAAACAGAACCAAAGACAAAAACCACGTAATTATCTCAACAGATGCAGAGAGGGCCTTTGACAAAATTCAACCACCCTTCATGCCAAAAACTCTCAATAAACTAGGTATTGATGGAATGTATCCTAAAATAATAAGAGCTATTTATGACAAACCCACAGCCAATGTCATACTGAATGGGAAAAAACTGGAAGCATTCTCTTTGAAAACTGGCATAAGACAAGGATGCCCTCTCTCACCACTCCTGTTCAACTGAGTATTGGAAGTTCTGGCCAGGGCAATCAGACAAGAAAAAGAAATACAGTGTATTCCATTAGGAAAAGAGGAAATCACATAATTGTCCCTATTTGCAGATGACCTGGTCGTATATCTAGAAGACTCTATCGTTTCAGTCCAAAATCTCCCTAGGCTGATAAGCAACTTCAGCAAAATCTCAGGATACAAAATCAATGCGCCAAAATCAGAAGCATTCCTATACACCAGTAACAGACAAATAGAGAGCCAAATCATGAGTGAGCTCCCACTCACAACTGCTACAAGAAGAATAAAATACCTAGGAATATAACTAACAAGGGATGCAAAAGACCGCTTCAAGAAGAACTAGAAACCACTGCTCGATGAAATAAGAGAGGACACAAACAGATAGAAAAACATTCCATGTTCATGATCAGGAAAAATCAATATTGTGAAAATGGCCATACTGCCCAAAGTAATTTATAGCTTCAATGCTATCCTCATCAATCTACCATTGATTTTCTTCACAGAATTGGGGGAAAAAAAAAAAAACACCTTAAATTTCATATGGAATCATAAAGCCAGGAAAATCCTAAGGGGGGAAAAAAAAATGCTGAAGGCATCATGCTACCTGACTTCAAACTGCACTACAAGGCTGCAGTAATCAAAACAGCATGGTACTGGTACCAAAACAGAGATACATGGACCAATGAAACAGAACAGAGGCCTCAGAAATAATGCCACACATCTACATCCATCTGATCTTTGACAAGCCTGACAAAAACAGGCAATGGGGAAAGGATTCACTACTTAACTAACGTTGTTGGGAAACGTGGCTAGTCATATGCAGAAAGCTGAACCTGGATCCCTTCCTAACACCCTTATACAAAAATTAACTTCAGATGGATTAAAGATTTAAACATAAGACCTAAAATCATAAAAACTCTAGAAGAAAATGCAGGCAATATCATACAGGACATAAACGTGGGCAAGCACCTAATGACTAAAACACCAAAAGCAATGGCAACAAACGCCAGAAATGACAAATGGGATATAGTTAAACTTCAGTGCTTCTGCACAACAAGAGAAACTATCATCACAGTGAACAGGCAACCTACAGAATGGGAGAATCTTCTTGCAATCTATCCATGTGACGAAGGACTGATACCCCAAATCTACAGAGAACTTAAATTTTCAAGGAAAAAAACAAACAACCCCATCAAAAAGTGGATGAAGGATATGAATAGACACTTCTCAAAAGAAGACATTTATGCAGCCAACCAAAATGTGAAAAAAAAGCTCATTCTCACTGGTCACGAGAGAAATGCAAATCAAAACCACAGCGAGATACCATCTCAGGCCAGTTAGTATGGTGATCGTTAAAAAAGCAGGAGACAACAGATGCTGGAGAGGATCTGGAAAAATAGAAATGCTTTTACACTGTTTGTAGGAGTGTCAATTAGTCCAACCATTGTGGAAGGTACTGTGGTGGGTCCTCAAGGATTAGAAATAGAAATACCATTTGACTGAGCAATCGCAATACTAGGTATATACTCAAAGGATTATAAATCATTCTATTATAAAGACACATGCACACTTAGGTTTATTGCGGCAGCGTTCACAATAGCAAACCCTTGGAACCAACCGAAATGCCCATCAATGAGAGACTGGATAAAGAAAATGTGGCACATATGCACCGTGGAATACTGTGGAGCCATAAAAAAGGGATGAGTTCGTGTCCTTTTCAAGGGACATGGATGAAGCTGGAAACCACCATTCTCAGCAAACTGGCACCAGAACAGAAAACCAAACACTGCATGTGCTCACTCATAAGTGGGAGTTGAACAATGAGAACACATGGAAACAGGGAGGGCAGCATCACACACTGGGGCCTGTTGGGAGGTTGGGGCCTAGGGGAGGAAAGGCAGTGGGTGGGAGGACAGGGGAGGAATAGCCTTAGGAGAAATACCTAATGTAGATGGAAGGGTGATGAATGCAGCAGACCACCATGGCACATGTATACCTAGGTAACACACTTGTACGCTCTGCACATGTACCCCGGAACTTAAAGTGTAATATAATAATAAATCACATTCTAAATTATTTTTCCGATTTTCATTTTTGTTGTTTAACATTCTTTTTGGATCCTGCTGATATCACTTCCTTACAACCTACAATCCGAGTTCTCCTTGTGGCCTTTCGGAATTTTCATTTCATCACCATTTATTGCTGCAGAGGCAGTGTGCTCCTTGGGGGTGTCATAACACCATGCTCTCTTATGCTGCCGGAATCGTTACACTCATCCCTTCTGTTAGGCAACAGCTGTCACGTCCTGCTTTTTAATTTACCTTCCTTTGGTTGAGGATTTTCCTCCCCTTCAGTGGGTGACTGTAATGTTCATTGTGTGACTGTAATGTTTGTTGTCTGTGCTCATTTGCCTTCAATCCTGGAGGCTGTAGGGGCCAAGGTTCTGTATGAGTTCCTTGGTTATAAATAGGCTTCTCAAATGCTGGCTGTATTAGCAATTTGCCGGGTATTCGAGCAGGCTCACTACCTTCTGTGAGACTGAGATTGCAGACGTCTCAGGAAGTTTCTCTCATTCTCCATCAGCCTGCCCTCTGCCAACAGGATTTGTACTGGGTTTTTCAGTTTAGCCTCCAGACAAGTAGACAGTGCTTATAGCTAAGTAAGAGCTGAATGCGGCAGAAGCAGATGAGCATGTGATTGAACTTAGTTTCCCAGGAGGAGCTCTTTGTTGTCTAGAAAGATGGACTGCTCAGTGCCATGACTTCCCTGCCCAGCCCTGGAGAGGGAGACAAAGCTGGATGGAGGCTTGGTTTGCAGAGAGCACAAGCACCATCTCTGAGCGTGGCACGGGGCGCTTATGGTGAAATGTACTATGGTCTTGCCTGGGAAGGGAGAGGGATGCATCAGCTCCACATGCACCTTGGGCAGGCCAAAATGCCAGCTGCCTCCTATCACACATTTGTTTGGGATCCATAACTCAAAAAATTTTCCCACAGCCCCAAACGCACAGGTTGTGGCTCACCTGACTTCAACTGCAATAACACTGACACTCTGTGTAGAGACGGTGGGGGTGGGATTTTGCTGTTCAAGCAAGCCCAGGTCTGGGGAGCACACTGCCAGGGAAGGGAGATGGGAGAGCTGCCTCAAATAGTCTTGGAATAACTGTCCATTCTCTGCAGGAGCAGCCATGGCTGTGAATGCCGGAGCGGGTGGGAGGAGGAGAAGTCTCTCTCTCCAAATCCATGTCCAAGTACTGGTTCCAGCTGACTACTGTGGCAGATCCACACTCCTCCCCTACAGAGCCCAGGACAGTGCTTCCATCTATACCGGAAAGAATATAGTCATCTTCAGTTCGCAAAGCGGGAAGCTCTCACGCGCAAGGAAGCACCACGCTCTGGTTTACTTTGTCCCAAAGAGTGCTCCCATGGTGCACTGCACTATTGTTTCCCCTAGCGATATCCCAGTGCGAGGGTCAGACCTCCAGGAATCCAGCACAGATGGATTCCAGGAACCAGGCCTCCTGCAGCTTCCTGGGTTCTACCAGCCTTAAATGATTGCTGGAGTCCAAGTAGGTGCTGAGGAAAATTTGCAGGTGTTTCGATGATACGGAGACGCAAAGGCTGAGATCCTCTAGACAAGAAAGAGGCTCACAATAAACAGAAATCCATTATGGAGCCTGCCACCTCAGCTGAAGTCTGGGGAGGTAACAAGCCAGCCTGTGTGAGCTGTCAGCCCATGCTTTCCCCGAAAGAGGTTCTCAAATTTTTCCCTCTCCAGTGATTGGGCTCGCTGTGGCAGACAGACTCCCCAACATTGCAGACACCAGCAGTCTGCAACAAGGGTAAGGGAAACCACAAAAGCCCACCTACCTGTTCCGAAGGACTCCAGGTTTCTTGGGATTTGATCTCTGCCAAGCTCTTCCTTTCCTACTTTCAGATTCTTCCCTTTTGGATTCCCAGCTAGGCTTTACCATTCTCCACTCAACATTCCAGTCCACGGGTTATAATTATTCACCTGTAACTTTTCTTTTTCTGCAGAGATCTCATGTCTACTGTCTCCAGTCAGCCATCATGAGAAGTTCTTTCCTCTTCTCAAATATAAACATTTATTATGATAAACTTTCATCTTAGAGACACTTTTGGCAAATCCTATGTGTTTTGGTACGGTATGTCTCTTTTGTCATTTGTCTCTAGATTTTTTTTCTTTTTTTTAATGTATAATTTCATTCCTCCTCTTTTTTTGTTCCTGCTTAAGAAAGAATCTCCCTCTGTCACCCAGGCTGCAGTGCAATGGCATGATCTCTGGAATAGCTGTAGCCTCTGCCTCCAGGGTTTAAGCTATTTCCCTGTACCAGCCTCCCAAGTAGCTGAGACTACAGGTGCATGCCACCACGCCCAGGTAACTTTTGTCTTTTTAGTAGGGACAGAGTCTCACTATGTTGGCCAGGCAGGTCTCGAACTTCTAACCTCGGGTTAGTCACCTGCTTTGGACTCCCAAAGTGCTGGGACTACAGGCCTGAGACACCACACCCAGCCTCATTTCTTTCTCGATCAGTCAGTTGTCTGGGAACATGCTGTTTAATTGTTTTTGTCTGGTTGGTTGGTTGGTTTGGTTTGGTTTTTGAGGCAGGGTCTCATTCCGTCACCAAGGCTGGAATGCAGTGGTGCGATCTGGCTTCACTGCAGCCTCCGTCTCTTGGATTCAAGCAATTCTCCTGTCTCAGCCATCCAATTAGCTGGGATCACAGGCATTGCCACCATACCCAGCTAATTTTTGTATTTTTAATACAGATGGGGCATCATCGTGTTGATCAGAATAGTCTTTAACTCGTGACCTCAAGTGATCAGCCCAACTGGGCTTCCAATCTAGTGGGATTACAGGTGTGTGCAACCACTCCTGGCCTGTTAGGGTGATTTTTAAAGTACCTACCTGTGCTGCTATGAAATTCTCTTATAAGACAATGTTATTTTGTGTCACATGGTGAGACAGAGTTTCACCACTTGGCCCAGGCTATGCGGTTTATGTGCATTTTTCAGTTTTTCATGATTCTACCTGTTACTGATTTCTAGTTTCATATCATTGTGGTCTGAAATGATACTTCATATAATTCCAGTCTGTTAAACTTTTGTTGTGAATACTTTCATGTCCTAACATACAATCTATGCCATAGAATATTTCGTGTGTGCTAGACAAAAATGTGTATTCTGCTGATAAATGAAAAGTTCTCTATATGGCTTATGTCCATTGGATTAGAAGTGCAATTCCAATTTCATGTTTCCTTGTTACATGTCTGTCTTGTTGATCTATCCACGGTTGAAGTATTGAAATGGTATTGCAGTAATGAAACTGGTTTACAAAGTAAAATCATTGCATCAAGCTAATTTCTTTGATTTATCATTGAAGAAACAATTTATTATGTAAGTTTATTGTTGTCTAAAAGTACAGTGTTTATGAAGCTTCCGGTAGTGTACAATAACGTCATAGGTCTTCACATTCACTCACCACTTATCTTCTGACTTACCTAGAACAACTTCCAGCCCTGCTGAAATTCTTTTGCATGTGGGAATCTGCCTGAGCCTACACTGTCTTGGGACACAGCCCACCAAAAAAAAAAAAAAAAAAAAAAAAAAAATATATATATATATATATATATATATATAATATATAAATAAATAAATATATATATATATATATAATGAGTCTTCTATACTTATCTTTATTTAAATGTTATGTTAATTTGTTGTTTAAGATGTCATAGTTAGTTAGAAGATTTTGTAGGCTCCTGAGTCATTTTGCTGTATCACTTTTCTTTTGCTTTCTTGTTTCTGTTTGTTCTTCTAAGTTTTCATTTTATCTTTCTTTCTTTTTGTTTGTTGCCTGTTTTTATTTCCTGGATCTGTCATATTTTTCCAGACGGTTATCATATGTGTTAACCTCTTCCCACATCAGAATTAGCCATACCTCCGAAGACACTTGTTCCTTTTATTAGTGAATGGCAGTTAGAAACCAAGATCTAGGTTTGGAAGAGCTCATTCCTCTTAGGTTGTAATTGATTTTAGACTTTCTCAACAATCAGAAATACAAAAAAGGTATATAGTAAGTAGCCCATGTATACACATTTATCTATATCCTATATCTATCTTAAATCACATTAATGTATTTAATTCCAATTCATCATCGTAAAGTTTATCTTATTTGGTCTTTTTTTCTTTTCTTATTTGTAGTTTATTTCTTTAAGAGTGAAAACCTGGCTGGGCGATGTAGTTCACATCTGTAATCCCAGCACTTTGGGAGACTGAGGCAGGTGGATCACCTGAGATCAGGAGTTCGAGACCAGCCTGACCAAACTGGCCAAACCCCATTTCTACTAAAAATACAAAATTAGCCAGACATGGTGGCAAATGCCTATAACTCCAGCTTCTTGGGGGGCTGAGACAGAAAAATCACTTGAACCCAGGGGGCAGAGGTTGTGGTGAGCCCAGATCACACCACATCACTCCAGCCTGGTGCCTGGCAAAAAAGTGGCAATCTGCCTCAAAAGAAAAAAAAAGAAGTGTAAAACCTGGCTCTTGTTATCTGTAATTGCTTGTTTGTATCTAATATACATATAAAGTGTTACATTATATGCTTTCCTATACTCTTGCAAGAAGCAGGATTCAATATCTATTTTTTTGCTTAGGGTTTTAAAATCTTTAATCTGACAGTATCCAGTCAAACTAAAATTATCGAAACTTACTTTGGTTAGTTATTTTCTTCTCAAGTAAACAGTATGTTTATATTGTCCATTTATAATATTCTGAGGCCCATTTATTTCTGTTTATATTCTTTCTAAGTTTTCCTAATATCTTGATCTACTTTAATTTTACGTTTGGGTAGGAGGCATATGTAAATCATTATTTTGTTTGTAAAAGTCACTGCTAGAGAAATGACAGAGTCCCTAGTGGTATCTACTACTCAGTGACTATTCCTTATTTTTTTCTCTTCCTTTCTCATCTGTCCACTGAAAGTAACTTATCCCCTTAGTTTCCAGGTTATAGTTTCCATATTTCTTCTGCATACGTGACAGATAGGTGTACATTTTTTCATCCCCTTCTTCGTTATATGAAAGGTCGCATAATATATGTTCCGTTCATCTAACAGTATGTTCCTCAAATTGCTCCAAGTCAGTCATTAGAGATCTTTCTCATTATTGTTTGCAGATATAAAGTACTCCCTTATGTGGAAGTATTATAATTCATCCAACTACTCTCTTGTAAATGAATATTTAAGTGTTTTTTAACATATAATTATTCAAATAAGGCTGTACCGTGTATCTTTGTCATTTTGTGTTCCCTTATCATTGAAGATACATGTTTAGCATGAATCAGAGGGCAAATACCTATGTAGTTTTAGTCACAGTTTTTTCCCCAGTACTGTTTTACCAATATGCATTTTTACTTTCACTGTTAACATGGGAAAGTTTCTGTTTGCCAAGAGCTTTACCAGAGACTGTGCTTTCATGCTTTTTAATTTTGTAAATCCAATAGGTAAAATCTGTTTAATTTGCATGTCATGTTTTATTTCTAAAAATGTTCACAGAGTCTCACTCTGTCATTCATGATGTAGTACTGTGGCACTGTGATAACTCACTGTAAGCTCAAAATCTTGGGCTCAAACCAACCTCCTGCCTCAGCCTCCTGAGGAGTTTGAACTGAAGACGTGTGCTACTAGGCTGGACACTTAAAAAAAGAATATATATATATATTTTTAATATACATATTTAAGTATATATATATGCACATATTTAAAAATATATATATTTAAGTATATATATACATATTTAAAAAAATATATAAGTATATATACATATTTAAAAATATATATAAGTATATATATACATATTTTAAAATATATATATTTAAAGTATATATATACATATTTAAAAATATATATATTTAAATATGTATATATGTGTGTGTATATATATATACATATATATATATATACACACACATATTTAAAAATATTTAAATATATATATTTGCAGAGATAGGGTCTTACAACGTTGCACAGGCTGCTCGCAAACTCTTGGTTTCACGCAGTTCTTCTACCTCCTCCTCCCAAGGCACTGATGGTACAGGTGTGAGCCACCCACCCCGTATCGAATTTGCATTCTATAAATCATGTTTTTAATTTTTCAATTTGTTCAGTGACTATTTTAATATCTGTCTTGATATTAAAGACTATTATTAGTCACTGAACTATTATTTTGTCTTGATAAATTTTCTGTTTGCATAACTTCCCCCTTTTTTTTTCCTGCCAGGTAGTAGCTCATTCTGCCAAGTTTTTGTCCTTAGCCTCTTAACATGTGAGCTCTTTGCAAATTAGCTATACTGTACCCCAAAACCTAAAATGCAATAAAAATTTAAAAAAATAGCTATACTAGTGCTTTCACTATGATAAATGTTATGAATATTATTTCCCAGTTTGTCAGTAGTAGAGATTTGATTTGTGTGGTGCTATCTGATGACTACCCTAAACAAGAAGTTTACAAACTTAATTTTATTTCTTCTGGATTTTGACTTGTTCTATCCAGGTTTGAAAAACAAAAACAACAACAACAAAAAAAGTTTCTGACAACAAGATTAACAGACACTAATCTGTTTTCTCTAGCATTTACATGTTTTACTTTTATTTTCTTTAGACGGAGTCTCTCTCTGTCGCCAGGCTGGAGTGCAGTGGTGCAATCACAGCTCACCGAAACCTCTGCCTCCCGGGTTCAAGCAATTCTCTTGCCTCAGCCTCCTGAGTAGCTGGGATTATAGGTGCTTGCCACCACACCCAGCTAATGTTTTGTATTTTAGTACAGAAGGGGTTTCGCTGTGATGGCCAGGCCGGCCTTGACCTGCTGACCTCATGATCCGCCCACCTCCGCCTCCCAAAGTGCTTGGATTACAGGCGTGAGCCACGGCACCCAAATTTTTTCTTTCTTTCTTTTTGAGGTGGAGTTTCACTCTGTTGCCCAGGCTGGAGTACAGTGGCACAATCTTGGCGCACCACAACCTCCACCTCCTGGGTTCAAGCCACTCTCTGGTCTCAGCCTCCCAAGTAGCTGAGATTGCAGGTGTGTGCCACCACGCTCAGATAATTTTTTTTTATATTTAATAGATATGGGGGTGTCTCACTATACTGACCAGCTGGTTTCAAACTCCTGACCTCAGTGAGCCACCCACCTCGGCCCTTCAAAGAGCTAGGATTACAGGCATAAACCTCTGCCCCTGGCCCTGTTTTACTTTTTGTATTTTAATTCCCAGTTTATTTGGAGTTTATTCTTATGTTCAGTCTGAGATATGAACGTAATTTTATCATTTTCAATTGATTCCCTTGTTGTACATGAACAGTTCATCTACTTTTAACCCAGTCTTTAAGCTGCCTCTTATATTTTCACATGCACTTTATTGTATTTGGGTTTCTAATTATTCTTATTTTTTAAATTTTTATAGATTAAGGGCATACAAGTGAAGTTTTGTTACAGAAACATATTAGATAGTGACAACATTTGGGCCTTTAGTGCACCCATCACCTGAATAGTGTACATTATATACAGCAGGTAACTTCTCATCGTTTACTTCACTCCCACTTTCCCACCTTTCGGATTCTCCAACATCAAGTACTCCATACTCTTTCCATGTGCATACATCATTTACCTTCCACTTTGACTTTCTGCTTCTGAGGTATATCACTTAAAGCCTCCAGTTCCATCCACACTGCTGCAAAAGACATTTCATTCTATTTTTTATGGCTCAGCAGTTTTTCATGGTATGTTTATACACTTTTTATTCAGTCACCCATTAATGAACACTTAGTTTGGTTTCACATCTTTGCTATTGAGAGTGGCGCTATGCTAAACATACAGGTGCAGTATCTTTTTGACATAATGATTTGTTTTCCTTTGGGCGGATATGCAGTAAGAGGATGACTGGATCAAGTTTCAGTTTTACTTTTAGCTCTGTGAGATATCACCAGATGGTTTTCCATAGAGGTTGTAAAAAATGTGCATTCCCACCAAGAGTACCTAAGCATTCTCTTTTCCCAATTCTCACCAACATTTCTTATTCTTTTACATTTTTAAAATACCCATTTTGATGGGTGTAAGATAGTATCTCACTGTGATTTTTATTTCTATTTCCCCGATGCTTCATGATGATCAGCATTTTCACAGGCTTCCTTGCCATTTGTATATCTTCTTTAAACATTATCTGTTCATCCTTTTCCCCCAATTTTTAGTGGGCTTATTTATTTATTTATTTTTTTCCTTGTGGAATACTTCCTCGTAGATTCTGGCTCTTAGTTTGCTGTCTGCAAATAGTTTCTTTGGGCAGGGGCTGGGCGGGCAGGGGGGCGGGTAGGCTGTCTGCTCACTTTATTCTTGCCTCTGCTGTGCAGAAATGTTTAGTTTAATTAAGTCCCATTTGTTTATTTTGTTTTTGTTGAACTTGCTTTTGAGATCTTAGTCATAAATTCTTTGCCTGGGCCAAAGCTTCTGGGTTGTCTTTAAGCTTTTTTAATAGACCAGGTGCAATGGCTCAAGCCTGTGATCCCAGCACTTTGGGAGTCTGAGGTGGGCAGATCAACTGAAGTCAGGAGTTCGAGAGCAGCCTGGTCAACATGGCGAGACCCTGTCTCTAAATATACAAAAATTAGCCGGGCGTGATGGTGCACTCCCGGCTACTAGCGAGGCTGAGGCACAAGGATCACTTGCACCCAGTAGGCGGAGGTTGCAGTGAGCCAAGATTGTGTTCCACTCTACTCCAGCCTGGGCAATGGAGCGAGACTGTCGCACACACAAAAAAGGATTTTAAAAATAGTTTTCAGCCTTACAGTTAAGTTGTTTTGTTTTTCTTTAAGTTCTGGATACATGCACAGGGTGTGCAGGCTTGCTGCATAGGTAATCACATGCTATGGCGATTTACTGCACCTATAAACCCATCGCCTAGGTATTTAGCCTAGCATGCATTAGCTATTTTTCCTGATGCTCTCCTTCCTTCACACCCCACCCAGTGACAGACCTTAGCATGCTCGGCTCCCTGTGTCTATGTGTCCGCATTGTTCAACTCCCACTTATCAGTGAGAACATGCAGTGTTTGGTTTTCTGTTTCTTTGTTAATTTGCTGAGGATAATGATGTCCAGCTTCATCCATGTCCCTGCGAAGGACATGATCTAATTCCTATTAATGGCTGCATAGTATTCTGCAGCATATAGCTACCACATTTTATCTAATCTATTATTGATGCACATGTTTGTTAATTCCATATTTTTGCTATTATAAATACTGCTGCCATGAACATACAAATGCCTGTAAGTCTATGACAGAATGATTTCTATTTCTTCGGGTATATACCCAATAATGGGATTGCTGTGTCAAAGGGTACTTCTCGTTCTAAGTCTTTGAGGAATTGCCACACTGTTTTCCACAATGGTTGAACTAATTTACATTCCTCCCAAGACTGTAAAAGCATTTCTATCTCTCTGCAGCCTCACCAGCATCTGTAGTTTCTTGGCGATAACATGATCCAATATCTACAAAAGCCCGTCGTCTCGGTCCAAAAGCTTTTGAAGTTGATAAGCAACTTCAGCAACATCTCAGGATACAAAATCAATGTGCAAAAAAATCACGAGCCTTCCTTTACACAAAAACAGGCAAGCAGAGAGCCAAATCATGGATGAAGTCCCATTCACAATTGCTACCAGCAGAATAAAATACCTAGGAATACAGCTAAGAAAAGAATTGAAGGTCCTCTTCAAGGAGAACTACAAACTGCTATTCAAGGAAATCACAGAGGAGGTAAACAAATGGAGAAACATTCTGTGCTTGAGGATAAGAAGAACCAATATTGTGAAAATAGCCATATTTTTCAAAGTTATGTATAGATTCAATGCTATTCCTATTAAACTACCATTGACAGGTTTTAGAGAACATGAAAAAAAAAATTTTAATTCATATGGAAGCAAAAAAGAGCCTGTATTGCTAAGACAATCCTAAGCAGAAATAAAAAAGCTGTAAACACCATCCTACCCAAGTTCTAACTACGCTTCAAGGATGCAATAACCAAAACAGCATGGTACTGGGTAAACAGTACCATGTTTACGTTTATTGTGTTCCATTGGTCTATGTGTCTGTGTTCAGACTCAGTACCGTGTTTATGTTTATTTCTGTTCCATTAGTCTATGTGTTTTCAGAAACAGACACACAGACCAATGGAAGAGAATAGAGAACTGAGAAATAAGCCTGCATATCTACAACCATCCATCTGATCTTTCACAAACCTAACAAAAGCAAGCAATGGGGAGAAGTTTCTCTATCTAGAACTGACTAGCTGTGTGCAAAAACATTGATACGTTTAAATTTTAATCCATGGTGAATTAGCTTTTATATGTGGTGAGACATGTGGGTCTAGGTTCATTCTTCTGCACCTGGCTAGAGTCTGTTTTCTCAGCACCATTTACTGAATAGGGTGTCCTTTCCACATTGCATGTATTTGTCAACTTGAGTATTCAAAGTTGTGCATATGTGGCTTTATTTCTGGGTCCTCAGTTCTGTTCCATTGATCCATATGTCTATTTTTTATAAGAGTGTCATGCTGTTTCAGTTGCTATAGCCGTGTAGTATATGTCTGTGTGTGTGTGTGTACACACTCACCGATGTATGTTTCTATACATATAAAAACTTCAATGAAAAAAATATATATTTATATAGATACATTTATTTATATACATTATATGTATATAAATTTTGTGTATATAAATATTTATATACATACCACATATATTTTATATGTATATTAATATATATTTATATACATAATATATATACATTTTATATATACATTTATATATAAATATTTATATACAGAAATATATATATTTATACATATATATACATATATATATATATATAATTTTTTTTTTCCATTTAAGTTTTTTTTAAAGTTCTGGATACATGTGCAGGATGTGCAGGTTTGTTACACAGATAACACATAAACACGCATATCTGAGATGGGGCTAACTCTGTTACCCAGGTTAGAGTTCCATGGTGTGTTTTCAGCCCACTACAACCTTTTGCTCCCAGGCTCAAGCCATCGTCCTACCTCAGCCTCCCAGGTGGCTGGGACCACAGGCATGTACCACCATGACCAGCTCATTTTTGCTTTGTTTTGTTTTGTTTTTTTCCTAATGATATGGGTCTTATTTTTTGCCCAGGCTGGTCTTGAACTCCTGAGCTCAAGTGATCTGCTCACCTCAGCCTTCCAGAGTGCTGGGATTACAGGTAAGATCCACTGCATCCAGCAACCTTGTAGCATAATCTGACATGAGGTAATGTGCTGACTCCAGTTTTGTTCTTTTTGCTTAGAACTGTTTTAGCCATTTGACTGTCTTGTTTGATTTGTTTTATTGTTGTTGTTTGGTGCATGTGAATTTTAGGATTCTTTTCTTTGCACCTGGGAAAGATGATCTTGGTATAGTGGCCAAAATTTTATTGAATCTATAGATTGTTTTGGGAATATGGTCATTTTAATAATGTTGATTCTTTCAATCCATTAACATAAGATGATGATGATTTTCCCTTTGTTTGTGTCATCTACAGTTCTTTTCCTCTAGGTTTTATGGTTCTCCTTGCAGAGATCTTTTACTCCTTGAATACTCTACTAACAGGCATTTTTTTGGTTGTCGAAGCTATTTTAAATGAGACCGAGATTGACTTGGGGCTCAGCTTGATTGTTACTATTGAATCGTTTCTAGTTTGATTTCATTGTTGTCAGCAAAGATACTAGCTCTGAGTGCTACTTTTATGAATTTGTTGAGACTGGTTTTGCAGGCTAACATATGGTCTATTCTGGAGAATGGTTTGTTTCCTAAAGGTAAGAACATTTATTTAGCCGCCATTGAGTGAAGTGTAAATGTCGATTATGCCTCTTTGGTCTAATGTGTAGTTTTACTCCAGCATTTGTTTTTTGATTTATTGTCAGGATCAGCCATTCATTACTGACAGTTGGGTCATTGTAGTCCTCTAATATTGTTGTGTTGGAATCTACCCCTCCCTTTAAATTTATTGCTGTTTGCTTTATACACTTGGGAGCTCAAACATTGGGTGCAAAAACACTGACGATTTTTTTTTTTTAAGATGGGCTTTCACACTTGTTGCTCAGGCTGGAGTGCAATGGCGTGATCTTGGCTCCCTGCAACCTCCACCCACCGGGTACAAGCAATTCTCCTGCCTCAGCAGGAGCTAATCCCTGATTAGCTGGGATTACAAACATGCCTCACCATGCCCAGCTAATTTTGTATGTTTAGTAGAGACGGGGTTTCTCCCTGTTGGTCAGGCTGGTCTTGAACTCCCAACCTCAGGTGATCCACTTGCCTCGGCCTCCCAAAGTGCTGAGATTATAGGCATGAGCCACTGTGCCCAGCAACACTTAATACTGTTATAGTCTCTTGCTGAACTGACCCCTTTATTATTACCTGATCACATTTCTTTGTCTCTTTGCGCAGCCTTTGATTTGTGGTCTATTATATATATCACTTTAGGCGTTCCTTCTCCTTTTCGGTTTCCAGTTCCATGGAATATATTTTTCCAGTCTAGCACTTTCAGTCTGTATGTGTCTTTATAGGTGGCAGAGGTTGTTTATTGTAGGCAGTCATCAGGCCCTATATCTTTTATCTATTCAGCCCATCTATGCTTTATTTTATTTTATTATTTTGAGACAAGGTCTTGTTCTGTCACCCAGGCAGGAGTGCAGTGGCATAAGCTCTATTCACTGTAGCCTCAATCTCCTGGCCTCAAGCAGTCTTCCCACCCTAGTCTCCTGAGTAGCTGGGACTACAAGCACAACATCCACACCTGGCTATGGCTAATTTTTATATTTTTTGTAGCAACACCATTTCATCATTTTGCCCTGTCTAGTCTCCAACCCATGTGCTCAAGTGATCTGCCTTCCTCACCCTCCCAAAGTGTTGGGATTACAGATGTGAGCCACCAGACCCAGCCCACTCTACATATTATAAGTAAACAATTTAGTCCATTTGCTTTAAATATTATAATGAGTAAGTAAAAACTTAACTATTGCCATTTTGTCATGTGTTTTTCTTGTTTTGTAGCTCCTCTCTCTTCCTTTTTTGTGGTAAAATAATTTGCTCTGACACTTCCGTCTTCCTTTCTCTTTTTGAGGTTAAATAAGTAGTTCTGAAACAATGTCTTAATTCATTGCTTTTAATTTTTGGTAAATCTCTTCTAGATTTATGCATAGTGTATTTACAATGATTGAGGCTTAGGTAGCTTATCTTAGATAACAAGGAAAATGTTAAAAATACATCAAAGCACACAAGAATACACACAAAAAAACCTCTTCAATTTAACTGCATTTCTTCTACCTTAAAAATGATTTCTCATATTTTTTATGTTGCCTATATCTTAACAGGCTACTATAGTTTGACATATTTGTCTTCTCGCCTTTATAGTAAGTAGAGTTAAAAGTGGATTGTCCACTGGAATTACAGTATTATTTATAATATTTGGTGTTTCTGTTATAATAATTTTAACAGTAGGCTTTATACCTGTAAATATTTTCTTTTTCCATGTTAGTGTTTTTTTTCTTTCAGATTGAAGCACTCCCTTTAGCATTTCTTGTAAGAAGAGTCTGGCTCTGGTGAATTATTACAGGCTGGTGGTGCTAAATTCTTTTTCTTCTTCTTGATCTAGGGAAGACTTAATGTATCTTTCAGATTTAAGTTACAGTGTTGCTGAATACAGTATTCTTTCATTACATTAAAAACATTTCTTTCTGGTCTCTGTTTTTCATTGAGAAGTCTGTTGCCAGATGAATTAAAATTCTCTGACTTTTTTCAGACAGAGTCTCACTCTGTTGCCAAGGCTAAAGTGCCGTGGCATAATCTCGGTTCACTGCAATCTCCACTTCCCAGGCTGAAGTGATTCTCATGCTTCAGCCTCCTCATTAGCTAAAATTACAGGCATGTGCCAACACACCCAGTTAATTTTCTACATTTTTCAATAAAAATTGGATTTCACCATGTTGACCAGGCTGGTCTTGAATTCCTGGCCTATAGTGAGCTACCCGCCTGGGCCTTTCAAAGTGCAGGGATTACAGGCATGAGCCACTGTGCGCATCCAAAATTTCTCTTTATGTTATTTGCTTCTATTGTCTTACTTCTTATGGGATTCCCTGTCCTTGATCTTTGAGAATTTCATTGTTATTAGTGTTGGAAATAAATCTTAATGTCTGGTGTTGAACAAAACAACTGACACTCAAAAAGGAAAAGTTTCTCAGCAAGGCAGAAGGGTTCTGCAGAAAGGTTACTTCTGCAGAAGCATTCTTTTTGCATACGGAGCAGTGGCATGAGCACCCTGAACAAAGGAAAGCAGGAATTTTATTTTCCTAATGCAGTCCCTGTTTCTGTGTCCTCCCCCTGTGAATTGGAGTCAGACCACACAATCTAAACTGATCCCAATTGGCTAGAATCAACATTTTTCCTGTATAAGGGAGGGATGTTGGCTTCAGACTTAAAGGGAAAGGCAATATGCAGAAAAGGACAAAGAACCAGAAAGTTTACTGTTCATACCTAACAACTTAAAGTGGTGTGAGTCTGTTAGAAGCTTGGCAGATCAGGTAAGAAAGATTATTTGTAGAACACAACAAAGAAGAATGGCTGGGCATGGTGGCTCCTGCTTATAATCCCAGCACTTGGGAGACTAAGGCGGGTGGATCACCTCAGGTCAGGAGTTCGAGATCAGCCTGACCATCATATTGAAACTCTTTTTCTTATTCTTGATCTAGGGAAGATTTAATGTATCTTTCAGATTTAAGTTATACTGTTGCTGAATACAGTATTCTTTCATTACATTAAAAACATTTCTTTCTGGTCCCTGTTTTTCATTGAGAAGTCTGTTGCCAGGTGAATTAAAATTCTCTGACTTTTTTCAGACAGAGTCTCACTCTGTTGCCAAGGCTAAAGTGCCTACTAAAACACAAAAATTAGCTGGCTATGGTGGCACTCACCTGTAATTTCAGCTACTTGGGAGGCTGAGGTAAGAGAATCACTTGAACCCAGGAGGTGGAGGTTGCAGTGAGCCGAGATCACACCACTGCACTGCAGCCTGGGCAGCAAGAGTGAGCCTCTGTCTCAAAAAAGAGAGAGAGAGAGAGAGAGAGAGAGAAAGAAACAGAGAAGGGGGAGAGAGAGAGAGAGAGAGAGAGGAGAGAGAGAGAGAGAGAAAGAGAGAGAGAGAAAGAGAGAGAGAGGAGAGAGAGAGAAAGAGAGAGAGAGAAAGAGAGAGAGAGAGATGCAAAGAAAGAAAAAGAGAAAGAAAGAAGGGAAGAAAGAGAAAGAAGGAAAGAAGGAAAGAAAAGAAAGAAGAAAAGAATGAAGAAAAGAAAGAAGAGAAAGAAGGAAAAAGGAAAAAAGGAAGGTAGGAAGGAAGGAAAGAAAGAAAGAAGGAAAAAGAAAGAAGGAAAACAAAGGAAGAAAGAAAGAAATGTTTTTTTCTCCTCTGTATATTTTCAAATAGCCTGTTTTTAAGCTCATTGATTCTTTGCTCTGCTTGCTTCCTGCTGTTAATATCCTCTAATAAGATTTTCAGTACAACAAATGTATTTCTTAGTTTCAAAATTTGTTTGATTTTTAAATTATTTTCATCTTTTCGTTAACTTCCTCTAATTGTTGTTAAATTACTTTTCTGTGTTATCTTGCACTATGTTCCCTTAAATCTTTTATTTTGAATTTTGAAAAAATTCTTTTTTCTTTTTTATCTTTCAATCATCAAGTTTATAGTCATAAAAGATAATATTTTGAATTATTGGCCAAAGAGTTCACATATCCCGTTCCACTAGGTGTAGTCTTTGCTTTGGTTTCTTTCTTTGTGTGGGAAAGTTATAGTTCCTGTTTGCTATCCTTATTGATATGCATCTATGTTTCTGCCTGGAAGGAGTAGTTATTTAACACAGTATTGGATATGTTTGCTTAGAGATTGTTTAATTTACCTGTTGGTCATCCTTCTTTTCCCCTCAATGTCGCCGATTCCTTTTTGGCCAGGTGGCACATTAAGCCCACCTATGCCATGCTTCTAGTAAATAATCAGACTGTCACCCATAACAAATGAGAAATCTCTAAGGGGATGTACCAGTAGTGTCAGAAGGCTGACTAGGGGACCTGGGCAACTAATGTCTTACAGCATGATGCAACTGACAGCCACTCTGATTTTGTGTCTCCTTTGGCTGAGCTAAAGAGCAGAGTTACAGCAAGGCTATGGATGGTAGTCCCAGATGCTCCCCTTTTTTCTCTGGCTTTCCTCAAGGAATGTCTCCCTTCATATAGCTCTGATGCTTTCTATGGGTTGAGGTAGGAAGAGGTCTCCTGCCAGATAACCCAAAATGGTGGGGTTAATGGTTAACCACTCCGATCTCAATTTTTCCAGTAGAGACACATGAGTCATGAGGGAATTTGCTGCATGCTTAAGTGGTGCCAGGCAGATTTGGGGAGGTGCCTTATGCATAGGGAAAGCCAACCCTCTTAGCATCTCCTTCGAAGTTTTTTACTTATGTGTGGTCCTGCAAACTGTCTCATCTTTATATTTAAGTTCTAAGAAATTGCTGGTGATAATCTTGCTGCTGTATATTTGTTCTTGGTTTTCTTTGGTGGAGGGGCAGTAAAGTCAGCTTGTTGCCGGCAGTATATCAATTTTCATCAAGCTTGTCCAACCCATGGCCTGCAGGCTGCATATGGCTCAAGATGGCTTTGAAAGTAACCCAATACAAATTTGTAAGCTTTCTTAAAACATGAGATTTATGCACAGAATTTTAAACATTTTTTTTTAGCTCATCAACTATCATTAGTGTTCATTTGTTTTACGTGTGTCCTAACACAACTGTTCTTTTAGTGTGGCCCAAGAAAACTAAGATTGAACACATCTAATGATGGTTGATCTGTATTGTGGCCAGTGGAGATGCTGCACCAAAGAGATTGACCAGCAGCATCACACTATGGGAAATATAATCCACAGGTCTGACAGGGTTGACTTCTTAGCCAGCTTTCCAGATAATCGATAGGCTCTGATTGTTTTTGTCAGACTGCCCGCAGTCAGGGGCTAAGCCAGCATCAGAGGTCATAAAACTGTAACTTGGGTTGCACTAAGCATGGTTGACATGGACTTGAGGTGCACCTAGTGCTGTGATGGCTGCAGAGGTCAAGGACTTAGGGACACAATACCCAGTGTGTTCAGAATATATGGCAGGCCTACTAGCAGAAGAATGGTCACAAACAAAACTATGGTTTTAAGACTGGAATAAACACTCACTTCTTCAACAAATAGACACTGATGCACAATCACATGAATCAAGAATAATCAGAGAGGCTGGGTGCAGTGGCTGGTGCCTGTGATCCCAGAATTTTGGGAAGCTGAGTTAGGTGGATCATTTGAAGTCAGGAGTTCAAGACCAGCCTGATCAACCCTGTTTCTACTAAAAATACAAAAAAAAAAAAAAAAAAAACAAAGTCAGACGTGATGGCACATGTCTGTAGTCCCAGTTAGTTGGGAGGCTGAGGTAGGAAAATCACTTAAACCCAGGAGGCAGAGGTTGCAGTGAGCGAGATCCCACCACTGCACTCCAGCCTAGGCAACAGAATAAGATTCTGTTACACACAGACACAAAAAGAATAATCAGAGAGAATGACAGTCACCAAATGGACCAAAAAAAAAAAAAATGCAGTTTTTTTTTTTTTTTTGCAGTTCTTCTTGCAAAGAACTCAGACCAGAAAAAAACAAATTTTAAGAAAACAGTGAACTTCAATAAAAGGCAGATAAATGATTTTTAAATTTAGTGGAGAAATTTTTACAAACTAATAAAAAATAAAATGAAAATCCTGGAATTTAGAATGTGGCAAATAAAAAAACATTGCAACAGAGAGCATCAACAGAATAATTTATCCAGCAGAAGAAATAATCACTGAGGTCAAAGACAGGCTATTAGAAAACAGAGTGAAAAGCAATTCTCCTGCTTTATATATTTTTATATGTATTATATAAATATGTACCTAAGTATTGGATATAAATGTAAACAAATATTCAGTCAAATTTATTTTTTATTAATTCAATAAAGGAGCAAAACTAGTTTTTGGGAGGTATACTAAACATAAAGAGAGCAAATGTTTAGGCCACTGGATTTCAAGAGGGTTACAGGAAGGCAAATGGGTAGATGGCTTATTTTAAAATACAACAGCAGAATATTTGTCAAAGCTGAAGAATGGTAAAAATATTTAGGGGCAGGAGGCCTCACAGCATCATTCAGATTCAATCCAAACAAAGCTAGTATAAAACATATTACAATCACACTGCTAACGGTCAAAAAGAAAGAGAGCATCCTAAAAGCAGCAAGATAAAAGCATAAGGAGTTTCTAATACATCTAGAAATATTATGGGCCCATGGGGAGTGAGATAATTAATGTATTTAGTGCTGAAGAAAAAAAAAACTGCCAACAAAAAAGCCAAGCTTTCCTTCAAGAACAGAGATACATATTTGCCCAAACAAATTTAGAGCATTTATCATCATCAGTTCTGTCATACAAGTCATGGCGATGCAGTTGAGAAAGAGAAAGAGAAATACATCTAAAGATATAAAACTCATTGATTAAAACAAATGTAGTCAAATTCATAATATTCTAATCACCTAATGGTGTTGTGCACAATATTCTCATCAACTAGTGGTGTTTTATTATGAAGATTAAACAATAAAACTGTTAAAAAATGCTAGGCGAGGTGGCTGCCACCTGTAATCCCAGCACTTTAGGTGGGCGGACCACCTGAGGTCAGGAGTTGGAGACAAGGTTGGCTAACATGGCAAAACCCTGTCTCTATCAAAAATACAACAGTTAGCTGGATACGGTTGCACACACCTGTAATCCCAGCCAGTCAGGAGGGTGAGGTAGGAGAATCGCTTGAAACTGGGAGGTGGAGGTGGCAGTGGGCCAACATCCTACCACTGCACTCCAGCCTGGCCGAAAAGAGCAAAACTCCCCATCTCAAAAAAAAAAAGTTAAAAAGAATGATAATAATTTTTTAAGTGGCACACAATAGAAACAGACATAGCAGGGGCATTGTAGATCATGCCAGTTACTGCAGCATTTTTGGAGGCCAAGATGGGCAGATTGCTTGACTCCAAGGATTTGAGACCACCCTGAGCCACATGGTGAAACCATGTGGTTTTTTTAGATTAAAAATTTGGATTAAAAATCCAAAAAATTTAGCCAGGCATGGTGGTTCATTTTGGACGGTGAGGTGGGAGAATCATCAGAGCTGGGAAGTTGAGGCCTTGCTACCTTAAAAAAAAAAAACTTATTTCAGACATTAACATAATAGACCAGTTTGCCTATCACTGTGTGTGTTGTGTGTGTGTGAGATGGAGTCTTGCTCTGGGTGTGTGTGATGGGGTCTTGCTCTGTTGCCCAGGCTAGAGTGTGGTGCCTGTCATGTGTGTGTGTGGTGTGTGTGTGTGTGAGATGAAGTCCTGCTGTTACCCAGACTACGGTGCAGTGCCTCTTGGGTGTGTGTGCGTGTGTGTGAGATGGAGTCTTGCTCTGTTGCCCAGGCTAGAGTGCAGTGATGTGATCTTCGCTCACTGCAATCTCCGCTTCGTGGGTTCATGCGATTCTTCTGCCTCAGCCTCCCGGGTAGTTGGGATTACAGGCACACACCACCATGGCCAGGCTAATCTTTGTGTTTTTAGTAGAGATGGGGTTTCACCATGTTGGCCAGGCTGGTCTCGAACTCCTGACCTCGTGACACAACTGCCTCGGCCTCCCAAATTGCTGGGATTACAGGCGTGAGCCACCACGCTCAGCCTCGCCCATCATGTTTCACTGGTGCTAACTGCCTGTTACAGTGTGTTAAATGGGACTGCCAGCCACCAGAAAAAAAGAAGAGTTCGACAAAAGGTGATAACCCATCTCTGCTGTCATTTACCGGCTCCAGTTAACTCTTGACCTTAAGTAGGTAACTACTTACAGTCAGAAAGTAATGTGTGGGTCACCTGACTTTCTACTCCGTTCATTCTCAGTTCGGTCATCCTTCACATCAAAAAATGCTTAAAATAACAATCACACTCATGGTAAGTTGCTTAGACCAAAATGCGATACATGCTGCATATATAGGCCTTTGAGATTTCCATCAGTCCACAATACAAATCCTGCCTCTGTACTCCAAAACTTACACCGCCATCATTCATTCCAATACGTAAGGCCAGTACGTACTTCTAGCCTCCAGACCTATTTCTCAAACAGCTTTGGTAGTTGGCCAAGATACCAGATTTCCAATCTTCAGGTTAAGAGCACAAGTTCACTTTCAACTCAACATTAAGCTACCGGTGACAGCAGAAAACAGATTTTTAACTTTTTATTGTAGTAAAATCAGAATGACAGAGCACATGCAGTAACAGCATCTGCAACTAATACAATAAGCAATTACTAAACTTACAGTGACTCGAGGGTCAATGGTTACATTCAGCAATTACATTCTTTACTGAAAATACTGCTGGCTGATGAAACTGAATGTAAGTCACTGCTTATGGCAATACACAAAAATAACTACGTTTGAGGACTGTAGATACGCCAGACAATCGCTGAAAATCAAAACAAAACACCTAACAAACTCAGAGAACGTCTGCGGATGTAGACACTTCATATCAGTATTCAGATGTGTTTCATTAATATCTTAAGACAAGGATATCAAAACTTTGGCACGTTTTAAATTCAAGTTGACGGTTTTGTCTTAAATCTTCTTAGAAAATTATAGCTACATTGCCAATGCCGGGTCTGCTTAATTTGACTCAAGTTTAATAGGACTTTACATTAAAAGCTCACACTACCCCAAAATATATTATTTCACATATGGTTACATTCAAGTGCCAGTGTTTTCTGTACTGTCTTTTGGTCAAGTTTCTTTAAACTTTCAGAGAATCATTTTTAGGCTTACAAAAATAAATATTTGTCAAAATGTTCAATAAATACTATACAACTAGCAGCAAAAGTATCTAAAATCTGTTGTGTACAAACAGTTTTCTTCTCAACTATCATTCCACGGTCCCAAATAAAATTTTACAATCTATTTCTTGACTGGCTGCATTCAACAATCTCTGAGAGACGAAATAAAACTGGGAGATTGGGAACAAAACACACAAGACAGACATATATAAAATTCTCTGAATGTGCCATAAGCACTTGGTAAAAAGTTATAAACAAAATGTACAAGAGTCTAAACTTATACTAATTGAAATAGCACCTTAACAAATGGCCTCAATACTGTAAAGTACACCCACTTATAAATTTTAGAACAAGGCACAAGACACTTGAAAATCTATTGCACTTTAAGGAATTTTGCCAACTTCTGATGCCACTGAAAAGATCTGTTTCTGAAGATGATTGCATTCTGGCTGCAAAATCAGTACAAAATTCCACGTGAGAGAGGCATTTTGAGCGGTGGACAACCATCTTTGGCCAGATTTACCACAAGAGACTGCAAATACAATGGAAACCTATGCAACTAAAATACACTAAAACTGCACAGAGAGAAGGCATACCTTTTGCAGTTTAGTACATATATGCAACCCGTGTGATTTCAAAACTTTGTCACCCTTAGATTTACAAAGTCTACAAGGGTAAGCCATTTTAACATTTCAATGCAGCTTCAACAGAGCAATACGAATCTACATTTAAATTAAAGCCTGCTGCATAATCCTTCCTGTTAAATTTCCTTGTTGACTGAAAAACATCAACGCTAGCATGCAGTTAAAGACCAGAATCCAATCAGGCCTGCCGTGAGGCTTGGTCATTGATTGCCGTGGTCAGCCATTCTAACATTTCAAATGTTTACAGCAGGCATTAAAAAAAAACAATTAAATGATGTCTCCCCCAAACATTTTATCAAAGCTTTAAACCAACCTTTCCTGTGATAGTATGCCCACATTTGCCTAGCTTAGAATAAACTTCTCAAACTTTAAAAGAGAAACTGCTGTATTTACTTCAGTTAACTTTATCAAGAGCTCTTTCAAAAATATTAACGGGTATGGTGATGCATGCCACCTCCTCACGACTGGAATGGCTTATTTAAAGAGTGTTAAGTTTCTAAGTGCCCCTCCAGGATACACTGAGAAAATCAGAACTTAGAATAGGTTGGCCACGTAGAAAAAAAACAAAAAAAACTATGCTTTAATGTTTTAAGATGATCCCCCAACCCCCAAGTCTGCAAGAATCAAACGGTCCGAATGCAGGCTACTGTCTGAGGTTTTTTTGTTTTGCTTTTTTTCCCCGTTTATATTCATGGATGAATTGATGATTCCTGTTGAAGTTGTATCACACCTGTGTGCCACGGTTTGATTTTAGGCCAAGTTTAGTAAATTTATTTTGTCAAAACAGTGGGTATCGTGAGCATGACTGATCCAACAGGACATCAGAGTAGGAAGCTGTCGAAAGTTAAAGTCACAGTATGTTAACAAACAAAACTAACAAATGCCGTTTGGGGTGGGACTAAAGCAGGAGGGGAGAGTTAAATCCAAATCACAGCAATTAAGTCTTCAAACCAAGTTCTGAATAGGGCTGCTGTTTTATTTCCTTTCGTTTTTCTTCTTGTGACTTTGAGCTCCCCTGAATTTTCAGGACAATCACTGCTGGTGACGTACTGCAAGTTCTTGAGGCTACACGACACAGTCTGGCTAAGTTACATGTGGTTTTCCATATTAGCTTGTTTGTAAGGGTGACTTTGCTGCAGAGCAGATTCAGTTGCCCCACCAGTCAACCCCCTGGGAGTCATAATTTCCTCCATATCCATCACTATTGTAGAAGCCTCCATAGCCACCTATCAAGAAAAATGTTTAAAGAGAAACACTAAGTCACCCATTAATATTTTCTTATTTTTCTCAAGTACTTCAACGTAAACCTGATAAAAGAAATCGAGTGTTAGAGTTTGTGTCCCTCAGAAAGTAAATTTCCCCAACGAATTATGGTTTGAAAAACAGGACTCGTAAGAAAAAGAAAAAGCCCTTCCTCAAGGAAAAGTTAACATCACCTCCACCAGATCCTCTGCTGTTGCCGTAACCACCTCCACCACCGCGGCTGCTGCTTGCACGACTACTACTGAAGCCAGAACTGCTGGAACCACGACTCTGTCGGCAGTCTCTAGCACCAAATCCTCCGCTGAATCTATTATTGTAAGCAAAAATATAGCATGGCACTGTGTAAGTACAAAGTTGGATTAAACAGCAAATTCCTGCTTCAACTTCACAATTCCCAACTTAAGTTTTCAGTTCAGTTCCATTATGCTCTAACGGGAACTGTACCATTAATGTCCCATGTGTTCTAACAGAGTTTCTAAAGTACTCAGTAGTGAAGAACTGACACCTAATTCCATGTCAACCTTTCTAATAATTACCCCTTGCCCAAAACGTTTATGTATTATAGCTGAAAATAACTGTTTAACACGTTACTCGGGGAAAAGCTAACTCTGAAATCTTACTGATATTACCAATAAGTAATATCAAGAGTGAAGGCTCACAACCGTGCGTACCTTTTAGATCGTCCACGATTGCCACCCCGGTAGTGGTGTTCATAAGCCACACTTTCCAACCAAGAAGGCACTTCTTGTTTAGCTTCTACAAGAAGATCCAACAAATCCTTTGCAATATTCACATTTTTTTCATTAAAGAATGAGGTGGCAAGGCCTACATAGATCAAAAAAAGTACATGAAGTTTCCATAAAGTAGCATGCTGTTCTTACATTCCTATATTCCTATTTAAAATATTGTTAAGTCCAAAACTAAAACATGACATTGTGATTTGCAGTACAAGCAAATCAAAAGGACGGAAAGAAAAATTTAGTTGGCTGATTAATCTTAAAATATGTCCTCAGATATAAACGTTCTATTTTTGAGATCCTTTGTCAAATCTTTGCTGGGTGCATCACAGTAATAAAACAAAAATAAATAAAACTTCCCAGCAAAATTCTTACCCAGGTTTCCTACACGTCCTGTACGGCCAATACGATGCACATATTCTTCAATGCCACTCGGCAAATCAAAATTGATAACGTGTCTCACGTTTGAAATGTCTAGCCCTCGTGCTGCCACCTGAAAAATAACTTTTATTTTAAAAAAAGCACTATACAAACATGATTAATTAGAAAACAAGTTTTACATACAGCTGTAGCCACAAGAATTGGGCTTTTCCCCGAGCGAAACTGGCGAAGGGCCTCCTCTCGATCTCTCTGTGATCGGTCTCCGTGAATACTAGTACAAGCATATCCTTCATGGTATAAGAAATCCTCCAGGGAATCCGCTCCCTTTTTGGTCTCTACAAACACTAAAATCAGTGAATCCCTCCCTGAAAAATCAGAAGGCTTTGTTTACTCATAATGAATTAGCATCGCTGGTCAATTTAAATATTAACTAAGTTAATTCTAGTTCTTGTGCTAGAATAAATCTTGGAAGCAATGCAAACAGACCCAGGTAATGTAAACATTGTTCTAACTATGTTTAGAATGAGGAGAAAAGGCAAGGGAAGGGACAAAAGAGATGTAAAGAGATTCTCCTCCTTACATGTAACTGACACTATTATTATTATTCATAATTTTACCTGTCGCCCCCAAGATATCAAGCAGAAACGACCGTTTATCTAAGTCTTCCACCCAAACTACTTTCTGTGTGATGTTCTCAGAGGTAGAGCCTACTCTGCCTACAGCCAAAAAGATATATTCATCCAAAAAGTCACGGGCGAGCATCTGAAAAAGTGAAAAAAAATACTCAATTGCCTACTTTAGTACACAAATTATCTAAATATAATAAATACAAATGCTCTAATCAAAAATGAAAACATCAAATAATACCTGTATTTCTTTAGGAAAAGTAGCACTGAACATCATGGTGTGACGAACACCCTTTGGTGGCATAGTATCTTCTTCAACTATACGACGTATCTGAGGTTCAAATCCCATATCCAACATTCTATCAGCTTCATCCAACACTAAGTACCTGTTATGAAAAACCCTCAGTTGATCCTGGATCATTAGATCTGACACCAAGTACTCGGTATGTTGCGTAACTAATTACACTAATGTAGTCGCTCCATAAGGAAATATTCCAGTGTCACAATTTCATATATATGCATGAGATACATACACGCACACGCACGCGCGCGCGCGCACACACACACACACAATCACGAGACAAAATGGATCAAGACGAACCAAATTAGCCACATGTTGATTGTTAAAATAAAACTTAGAGCCTCAAGTAAAATTTCACTTACTCTTTAAACAAAAAGGTTAACTGCAATTTTCAAAACTACGTGGAAAATTAAATTATCGAAGCTCGGGCAGTCCTAGTAAAAATACTACAGAAGTAATCAACTTCTAATGCAAACATAGGTGCATCCCATATGTAAAAACTGACGTACTTGCAGAAGTCTAATGCAATCTTTCCTCTTTCCATCATATCCACTAGACGTCCTGGAGTGGCTACTAACAAGTGGCATCCACGTTCTAAGTCCCGAATCTGCTGCCCAATATCAGCACCACCGTAGACTACACAAGGACGAACTCTAGATCGGTATGAAAACTATAAGCAAAGAACATGTCAGTGGCCATAAAAACATCATTTGATCAATGAGAAAAGCAACAATCGCTAACATGAATATTTTACTTTTCTGGCTTCCTCATAGATCTGTACGGCCAATTCTCTCGTTGGGGCTAAAACCAAGGAAACTGGGTATTGCTTGCGGCGCCCATGCCTTCCGTTTCCCTAAAAAACGAAAATAATTTAAACTTTCTGACCAAACGCTGTTAATTCTTTTTAAAAACTTACCAGTTTCCTTTTATAATGTGCAGATTACACCTACAAACTTATTTTCATTGGGTGAACGGGGTGAAAAAATAAAAATAAGGTGTAGCTGGCCTTGTTTAGAAAAGTCAACAGGCATTTACAAAGCCTTTGTAAAACAAAAATGTCTTTATTTTACAGCAATACCTTTACCTTCACAGCCTTCAAAGCTTCTCCGGGACCATCTGTATATATCTGACTCAGTATGGGCAAAAGAAATGCTGCAGTTTTTCCAGAACCTGAAGACAAAACACTGACTTATCATTTCTGAATACTGATCGTTGATAAAGTGTTCTCGATGCTCTCGAGAATTATAGGAAAATTTTTCTTACTCTATTTCCAACTTTCTAGGACGTACAGTAAATTTATACGGCAAACCTAAGAAGTAAAGTGACTTCTGTGCTCTATTTTTCAAACGGTACATTTTAATTTGTACAAAACACAACCATTTTGTCTGAAAAGTGGCAACAACTTTCAGTGCAACATTTCTTTGTAGTGGCTATATAGTGTTGGAATGTAAAGCAGGAATCAGTAAACTTTCTGTAAAGAGCTAACGGTACATGGCTCGTGCAGGCCAGTCTCTACAAGAGAACACTTTTTATCTGTGCCAAATCTCTGGCTAACCTCTGTAGCACAGACATAACAAATGGGTATTTATATTTGAATATAGCTGTTGAAAAATAAGCAAGTGCTAGGTTTGACATCAGGCTGCAGTCTGCTAACTCCCGTGGAGTTAACTGAAAAAGATGCAATTCCATTTCTTAAAGAAGGTACTCAAGCTGACAATTTGCCATGCGCTTCCTCAAGAGGCACAGATACAAATAGTAGTTTCATCCCAAGGATGCAGAGGTACAGACAAAAAGGCACATCCCCAAGCTCTCTCAAATGCTAAACACAGGACTCAGGCATCCCTTCGGAACACACCACTTTTAAAGTAAGCCCAATTAGATATTCTTAACTTTTGCTTTTTATCAACTAAGCTTACCTGTCTGGGCACAAGCCATTAAGTCTCTTTTCCCCTTAATGATAGGAATGGCATGTTTTTGCACTGGAGTAGGACGAGTATAGCGAGTAAGCTCAATGTTCCCCATGATAATTTCTCCCATGTCAATATCACTGAACTGTCAGGAAATGTAGCCGGGTTAATCAAATACAAGTAAATATAGAAGTAAACATGACAGATATAAAATGCTGTATCTTTTGCAGTTTCTGTTTTACACTAACATATTAATGGAAGTAACCAAACTGTCTGTGATTTGGTTTACAGATGCTATGATTTCAGTTAAAGAATCGTGGCATTTTTTAAGAAAATGGACTCCTGGGTTTAAAAAATTGAAAAAGCGTTTGGAGGCAGGCAGGGTGGCTCATGCCTGTCGTCTTTCTTCTTTTTCAGACAGAATCTCACTCTGTGGCCAGGCTGGAGTGCAGCGGCGCAATCTTGGCTCACCGTAACCTCCGATGCCTGGGTTGAAGGGATTCTCCTGCCTCAGCCTCCTGCGTAGCTCAGATTACAGGTGCGTGGCACAACGCCCAGCTCATTTGAGTGTTTTTAGTAAAGACGGGGTCTCACCACGTTGGCCAAAATGGCCTCTATCTCCTGACCTCGTGATCTGCCCGCCTCAGCCTCCCAAAGTGCTGGGATTACAGGCATCAGCCATCGTGCCCGGCCAATTCCGAGACTATTCTTAATAGTGACATTAATGTTTCATAATCCAGTGGGTTTGCATTAAGAACTTTAAGAGTCAAACAAAAACTTACGTTTTCAATATGTGGAGGACAGTTACTGCCGGTTGCCTCTACTGGTATATCATCGTATTTCTCAAAGTTAATCCCCGTGTTTCCTCCAGAAAACAGTTCCCTGAAATCAAACAATTATTACATGTATATTAACTGTTATGAAACTTATGGCTTAGTATAACATGTTTTCCAAAAACCTACCGCTCTAAGCGTTCACTTGGTGGAAGTGGTTTTGACCAATCATCTTCATCCGACTTGTCACGCCAACCACTGTGTCCACTCCGTTCGTATCTACCAAAGCCAGTTCTGTCACGATTGCCAATACCGTCATATTCACTCCGTCCACGATCATCAAATCTGAATGGCACGAGCAATCAAAAATACACGATTTAGCCGATAGCGGATTATCACCTCTCTAGAAATGTCCTTGGGTATCAGCTGACGTACTGAACACAACCACCCTTAAACGATGTCAGCAACTCAGTGTTTATCTCGTGTGAAATAAGCCCCTCTAATTAACCAGCGCTTAGGTGTAATCTATGTCTTTGTTCTTAAGAAAATTATAAAAATTTTTATAAAATTACACAGCTTAGACCTCACATGCTAAGAATTAGGTTTAGATACTTACAACTAGTGCATACTTTACATCTTCATTTAAGATAGTACCATCTAAATATATTTACTGGTAGGAACGCAGGAATAACACATGAAACTTTTTAGATATAAAATTTTTCGATATAAAAAAGTAGAAGACATGTGACAAGAGAACATTTTTTCAGAGTCTTATTCCTATTTGTGGAAAATAGAGGGCAGGATTAAATTCAATTATTAGGGTTGGTTGGTTGGTTTGTTTTGAGATGGAGTCTTGCTCTGCCACCCAGGCTGGAGTGCAGTGGTGCCATCTCAACTCAGAGCAGCCTTTGCCTCCTGGGTTCAAGTGACTCTCCTACCTCAGCCTCCTGAGTAGCTGGGACTACAGGCACATTCCACCATATCCATCCAATCATTCTATTTTTAGCAGAGATGGGGTTTCACCGTGTTGGTCGGGCTGGTCTCGAACTCCTGACCTTGTGATCCTGCCACCTCGCCCTCCCGAAGTGCTGTGATTACAGGCATAAGCCAAACCACCCGGCCCCGTCTCTACTAAGAAAAGAATAATTAGCCGGCCAGGTGGTGGGCGCCTGTAGTGCCAGGTATTTGGGAGGCTGACGCAAGACAATCACTTGAACCCAGGAGGTGGAGGCTGCAATGAACCCAGATCGTGCCACTGCACTCCAGCCTGGGCAGCAGAGCAAGACTCTGTCCCAAGAAAGGCGCGCGCGCACGCTCACACACACACACGAAGCGTTTGAAGCTGTCGCACACTGTATCATTTAAGTTGGAACAGACTTCATTGTGCCAAACAGTATATTCGTCTAAATTAATAAACTACTTTTAGTAAAGAACTCTTAGTGCTAACAGAACAACGATAAACCAACATTCTGCTTTAAATCCATGAGTAGTCTCTTAAAGACATGCTCAAGGACCACTGTAAGTATGAAGAATGAGAACTTGCCAAATTAAGATTCCTAAATTGCTACTGTATAAACACACAAGCTGGGATTTACCTTCCACGATCACTGAAATAACCAGACCTTCCTCTTGATTCTCGAGACCCAAAACTGCTATACGCGTCCTTATCTCTGCTGCAACTCCAACCTGAACTGTCTTTATCAGAGAATCCTTCAATGAAAAAGCAAAAATTGAAAGCTGACGAGATTTTTACATGATTTCCATCTTCCCAAACATGAAGTCCTTCACATGTAGTCTTCCTTTATCTTATCCTTGTGGGAACAAAGGTCAACAGGTCCCATAAGCAGAATTTGTTCTGCAGAAGTGTGAATGTGTTCTTCTACCAGAGATGATTAAATGAGGCAAAGTAATCTCATGACCCGAGAACAACGTAGCCTTCATGTAACACAGCTGTGAGACTAATACTATACTATCACCACAATAGTAATTGTTTTCATTCACCTTGTAAGTACACATGGTATGTATCCAAAACGTAAACCTACTCCAGTGAAATTATTTACGACGTCGCTTTTTAAGCTGTGTCTGATTAGGAGGGATTCCAACTCCCTCATCTTTAAGCTCAGCCTGTAGCTAGTGCAGCAAGCGCATTATGTTAGTTTCCCAGTTATGAACCATCTTTGACAAATCCTGAAAAACGTAACGCAAAAGGTGTTAAACCTAAACATTTAACGTAAGCTATGCATAATACACATTTTGGGAAGGCCCAGCTAAAGACTACCTCGGGGACTGTGGGTTACCAAGAGAAAAGTTTGAACTAAGAGAAGAGACCTACGTAGTCAGATAAAAATATGTCAGACCTATTAAGATAGAGAATTTCTAATTACTCTTTGAAAATTTCAGGCATGGGACAGTAAAGATACAGCAAATTAGCTTTTCCCATTGACATAGCTCTAAATTTGAACACCATAACCCATTTCTTAAGCCACTAACACATCCCACTACCTAAAAGCAACGTTTCTCGAACTATTCACATAAAGTTATTTTAACACAATCTCGCATTCAGGGATGGCCAAGACTTTCTATTTCAGTATCAACAACTGAAACTAAGTTGTCATAAACACCATTGTGTGCTACGCTCATACACACACTACTGGCCTACCACGAGTCCAAAGGTAATTGTGTCATCTTAATACCCTCAGTGAGAATAAACGTATACTTGAGTTTAAAAAACCCTCATTATTACCTACTTTCATTGTCTACAAACTGACAAAGAAATGACAAGAGTAAACTCCCTCCACAACCGCAAACCTGCTGGAGGGCTTCCCTAATTCAAACGTTTAATTAAATGTTTAAAGTTACAAATTTATAAAGTTGTAACTTTTAATTTTCCGCTGCTTTTAAAAATCCAGTATTAGACAAATGACCAATAGTACTTCCTACATTAAGGAAGTTAGATGGTTAACGTCTCTTCCATCCCCCCAAATACTAAAATATTGCCAACTCTCCTTAAGGCACTTAAGACACCTCGGGTGCAATTCCAGCCAGATACAACACTTAGAGTGCTTGTGATAAAAGAAATTCTGCAGTTACTCTGAAAAAAGAAAACAATCGTCAGCAAAGTGGTCTTCTGATAAACACATACAGACTTAAAAACAGGGTACAGACTAAACAAAGAAAAACAAAGTCAACCGCAAGTACTCTACCCACTCCACACCCCTTTATCATTAGCTTCTTTCCTTTTGGTTTTAAATATTTTTCCTGACATTTCCTTCTCCTAGAAATTTTTTGATGTGTATGCGGCACTCAAAACATCACCCCAATTAAACTTTTCTAATGTACTCTTCCACCTTACAAATTTAATAGGAAACAACCCTAGGTGTTTCAATGCATTTCATACGACACCCTTCCAATGAAGCTGTTTGGGTTGAAACCAGATAGTATCACCAGCTTATTGAATGTGGCCCAAAGTGATAAACTTAAAACTGTTAACTAGTCTGAGAAAAAAACAAACAAACAAACAAACAAAAAAACCCACACCATTTCACTGTGACTACTTTTCAAGACAGCAGCAAGCAGAAACTTTATCACTATACAGTTTCTTTGACATGAGGCATTCGCACAAATATGCCACTTTCAAATTCAAACCACGTCATAAATGTTACCTACAGATACAGTACCATAGTTAACCTACACAAAACCCAAAGTCTTTGGGCTCAGTCTGCCAAAGGACACAAGAAGTATCCATCATTCAACATTCGAGGAACTTTTCCGAGGACAGAAAGTGCTAGTTCCTATAAGACAGACCAAAAGAGGCACAGGAGGGGACAAAAAGTGTTCACAGACTTCCTAAAGTTACTCTTTTTCCCTAGGCTTTGATGAGCTGCTAAAAGGTTAGATCTACAAAGCTGCCTTAAATACATACCTTTAGAGGCTTCTCTGTTCCTTAAGTGAGGAGGTATATAGCGTCCTTCTAGAAGAGAAAATGTAAAATTAGAAGCCTATGACATCACCACGACGCTGCCTGTTTAGAAAACGTCTATTAAAAGATAGGTCCTGGAAAACAAACTTCTAAAACCTGTATTTTATACAGGAAGCTACTTTGCAAGATGAAGGGGAAAAAAATGCTTACTCGAAAATACGCTGCAAACCAAATATATTTCAGTAGCTAGTAGTGGTTATTTAATAATCATGTTTTAAAAGGCTCTATTTCAGATAACTGCTACATGAAATCAACACTGATCATTAAACGCGGCCATTACTCCAACGTAACAGTGTCGTAGGGGAAAAAAAAAAAAAAGGTTCTGGGTGCTATACTAAATTATCTACCCGGTAAGAGGCTTTTTAAAAAAGTCTAAAGATTAAAGTGATACCATAAAAACACATGAAAAGTCGGAGAGTGAAAATTTTCTGGAAAACCAATCAAGTGTTTTAATTTAAAACAACAGCCCACTCTATGATTAAGAAGCAAAATAAACTAACTTGTAAAGTAGAAGAAAGTCTACTTTAGTTAACCGATTACCTGATTTTATTACCCCAAAATCCAGACCTTATCTAAATCTACTTTTGGATTTAACTAAACATCCAAAGTTGTCTCTACCAGTTAAATCTCTACAACATTCCTAGAATGACAAAGTCTGAAATGCTCTGTAAGACTTAAAGTGGTTTGTTGGTTTGTTTGTTTGTTTCTACAGAATGTACCAACTGCTTTCCTTGTTGAACAGGAAGAAACCTGGACTCAAACCAGAGCTACTGCCAAATAACCACCAACCTTCCCTCCTATCCAAATACCACCCTCAAGAAATCTTCCAAAAACAAGACCAACGGTTTCAAAAGAACACCTTTGTAACTAATCTCCTGTCCAAAGAACACAGCTAACCCACCACCACAAAATCAGACGAGCTTGGTTTTATTATTCAGTGTTAGTTAGCTTCTTCATGGGCACCAGCAGCAGGCATAGCACGTAAATGTATATGGGTTTCCTTTATTAGGTTTAACACAATGCACATCAGTTCACAAAGATGGGCTTATATCCCATGCTGGGCAAGGAGTGAATGAGACTACTTTTCTAAAAAATAATGTGTATTATATTACTGTCCTTGGTTTTTTGCTTTTGAGACAGGGTCTCTGTCACCCACACTGGAGTCCAGTGGCCTAATCTTGGCTCACTGAAGCCTCCAGCCTCCTAGGATCAAGCAAATTCTCCCATCTCAGCCTCCCAAGTAGCTGGGACTGCAAGCAGGTACCACCGCACCAGGCTAATTTTTTGTATTTTTAGTAAAGACACGGTTTTCCCGTGTTGCCAAAGCTGGTCTCAAACCGCTGGGCTCAGTGATCCACCTGCCTTGGCCTCCCAAAATGCTGGAATTAAGAGGCAGGAACCACCACACCCCGCCCACTAAGGTTTTTCTTAAATTCCCTCAACAGTAACAAAACAGTGTATTAATAAGATACACCGTTTGGTGTATGTTACATACCTAGACACAGCAAAATATCTCATATTTTCATACGGTCAAATTCAAGAGAAAATAATGTAAATTTAACATTTAAAAGTCTAATAAGATATTAACATTAAGCTCTGATAAAGATGCGTATGCGTGTGTGTGTGTGTGTGTGTGTGTGTGTGTGTGTGTGTGTGTGTTTCAGACGGGTTCTCACTCTCCTTCGGGCCGGAGTGCAGTGGTGTCATCTCGACTCACTGCAACCTCCACCTCACCCAGGTCAAGGGATTCTCCTGCCTCAACCTCCGAAGGAGCTGGGAGTGCAGAGACGAGCCACCACGCCGGGCTGATTTTTTGTATTTTTAGTAGAGCCGGCGTTTCACAGTCTTGGCCAGGCTGGTAGGCTGGTCTCGATCTCCTGCCCTCAGGCTCTACCCGCCTCATCCTTCCCAAGTGCTGTGATTACAGGCCTGAGCCACCGAGCCCAGCCCAAGGCTCCATTTTTAAAAAAGAGTTTTCCGGCCGGGCGCGATGGGCTCACCCTCTAATCCCAGTAGTCTGGGAGGCCGACGTGGGCAGGTCAGGAGATGTGAGATCCAGGCCATCCTGGCTAACGTGGAGAAACCCCTTCTCTCTCCTAATAATATTAGCCAGGCGTGGCGCGCCTGTAATCCAAGCTACTCGGGATGATGAGGCAACACAACCGCTTGAGCCAGGGAGGCGGAGGCTGCAGGGAGCCGAGAGGGCATCTCTGCAGTCTAGCCTCGGCAACAGAGCGAGGCTGGGCCAAAACCAAAGGTTTTACTTACGGCTTGCTGTACTTGCTCCTCCACTCTGTTTCTCGGAGGAGTTCAGGTCCAGATCAGCAAGCTAGAAAAGAGGTATCAATAGCTCACATGCTGACACACAAGAACAGATAAGATCACAAGCGACAAAGAAGAAGACCTGGATTCCAATCTTATCCTGTACCATACACTTGGCTGCTGTGACTGCCTGGCAGTACCTGACAAGATTTCAAAGGTGCTTAAGTCTATCAACCATGACAGATGCAAATGGCACCACCTGAAGACCGGCAGTTTCATACTAACGGAGTTCAAATTCATTCACGCCAAACAAATTTTCTTTAACAATTTACCATAGTAAAAGCGTTCCAAACTAAAAAAAAAAAAAAAAAAAAAAAATCTACCATGCATTTCTCAGTAACTTAAACATTCAATTTAGCTACAGTCATAATAGTAAAATGTTCCCAAAGACAGTGGTTTTCTTGATATCCTAAACCTAAAAATAAATGGACACCGGAACATTTGAAGATTCCTTACAATCGACTGGCCCCAAAGACTGTGTGACTATTTTTAAGGCAGATAAATTCCTAGACATCAAAAGTTAAAATAATAAACCAACTTCACTATGTTTTGAGTACTGTGCAGCTTTACACAGCTGTCATTTCGTGTCTGACACTCTATAAAGGAGGTAGTATTCATTTCTCCCATTTTAAACACCAACTTCAGAGGTCTTTGGTTACAAAGTTAAAAAGCGACACATCTTTTCTTTGACGCTTCTAAAATGGCATACCCAATCTGAACTCCTGCCTCCTTAGACTGATAGATTTTAAAACTATAGGGGAAAAAAAGGTGATTTCGCTTTATGGGCTTGCAGCATAATACTTTACCAAGGACTACTCAGAGGCGGCGGGGGCGGTGGGGGGGTTGGGGGAGGGGAACAATCACATACGTCATAATAGGTTTCAACAAACAAGTGCAACGCCAAGAGCAACTCTGTCACCTCTCTGAACAAACTTTCTATACCATAACACGCTTACCTATATATTGAAAGTTCAAGATACTATCAAATTAAATGCACCATCGATTAAGATACTGTATTTTAAAAATTCGCCATCTGAATCCGGTTACTACTTAATTCTAGCGAAGCAGACAGCACGCTTTATCAAGAGTTAACTGTTGCCAGTTACACAGAAAACATTATAAACTCGTACTGCCGAATTCTCTATTCCTTAGTTCTCTGTTTCTACGGTCTATTTAACATATTAAGAATCAGTAAATTGCAGGCCTTAACACGTCGCAGTGAAAAACAATCTCAAAAGGCAGACCGTTAAATCCCTCAAACGACACCTAAGCTTTATCCTTTATTCGTTCTCTCCCCCAGGCGTGGGAGGCAAAAATGCAGGCATAAGGGTCCAAAGCACGGCAGTGCAAAATGCACTGGGTTCCTGACACGGCATAGGAGCCTGATCTAACACGTACACCACATATCCTGCCCCCTCGTCGCCCAGACTTCAAAGGTAAAGGATCTGTCCTTAACGGAAACAGAGTTAGACCTATATCAACATTCCTTCTGCGGTAAAAAGAAAGTAAACCACAAATAACCTGTCCCGCGAATCAACCGGTTAATCTCCCACAGGCCGACTTCTTCCCGTAACGCCTAACGCAAAGGCACAATACTACACAAAAGGCGCACAGTTTTCGGCTAGCCGACTATCCAGTGGCTCTCCGAGTTGAGAAAGGGGTGTAGCGCAATCCTGGATCCCTAACCTTCAAGATGTCTTCCTGCTGGCGTCCGATTTCCATTATTTCTAACGCAGGTCAAGAGAACCAGGCGGCGGCCATTCTCCCTCCGCTGCCGGCTATCCGTTTCCGGTTCTTCTACGTCACAAAATGTCCACACCGGAAACGCGGTTTCCGCCCGCTCAGCATCCCGTCAGCGGTTTCTCCATCCCTAAGGGGAAGTGGGCAAAACAAGATACGGGACACTTGTTTCCCTGTGCTTTGTAGTCACTGGCCTTCAAGAATTCCATAGGCCCGGCCCCTGCAAGGACCACAGCGCTACTCAACTCATACAACCGCATACAGAGACTGTTGCCATTTGCCAGAGGCAGCACCAACCGATACCCTTTCTCCTCGCCATACACACTGACTGGGTGGCCGGAGTGCACTTTCTGCCTAAACGACACTTCTGTGCATATGTCAAGGGCGCGTGGTGAAGGTCTAACCGCTAGACTGGAAAAAAAAAAAAAAAAAAAAAGTCCCTTTTTTTGCGAACCGCTCCCTTCCCCGCCCCTCTGACTAACCGGTCAGTGGTCGCACATGCGGTCCCGGCGGGCCGCTCATGCACGCACAGAAGCCGCCATTGCGTGCGGCCCACTACCGTAGGAGAATGACGCCGCCGCCGCCGCCGCCGCCGTAAACACCACCCTTAACGCTACGGCTACCTTCAGGTCTCCCCTACGTGGGCTGTCATGGTCTCACACAGTTTCTTTCCCATTTCCCCAGAGTCCGAGCAAGGATGCTTGGCTAAGAAAGTAAACGATCGGCCGGGCCCGGTGGCTCAAGCCTGTAATCCCAGCACTTTGGGAGGCCGAGGCGGGTGGATCATGAGGTCAAAAGATGGAGACCATCCTGGTCAACATGGTGAAACCCCATCTCTACTAAAAATACAAAAAATTAGCTGGGCATGGTAGCGCGTGCCTGTAGTCCCACCTACTCAGGAGGCTGAGGCAGGAGAATTGCCTGAACCCAGAAGGCGGAGGTTGCGGTGAGCCGAGATCGCGCCATTGCACTCCAGCCTGGGTAACAAGAGCGAAACTCCGTCTCAAAAAAAAAAAAAAAAAAAAAAGAAGAAAGAAAGAAAGTAAACGTTCAAGCTGAACCTTTAAATTGGTAATTCTGAGTTAAACTTACTAAATTCATTGGCAGCTTTTAAATTGTGCAAACTCACCGAAGTATATCATTGTGAGCTCAAGTAGATTTCAGTTAGGTGTTTTACTTCCGAAAAGTGAATATATCTCTCTGGAATTTCCGTTGAAATAAAACAACCGTTGTATTCCTCGACACTATCTATTACTCTTGCTGAGCTTTTGCAACTCGTCTTTGTCTATAAGATGTACATTTTTTTCTCCTGTTATGCTCGTGTTAATGAATACACTTTTACACTCGTTTTTTAAAATATGAGGCTTAAAACAACCCTTTTGTTATTCATCTATCAGTTTTCTTATCTTGAAAAAATCAGATTATGGGCATATTCCAAGGTTTTTTTTAATTACACTTTTAGCTTTGGTGAAAATTAAGCACAATGATGTGCTCTAGACATCCGAAAGAATGAAACGTAGTCTTTGTGGAGCTCAGTCACTGGGGGAACACAAACCTTCTGACACAGAACAGGTTCTGTGAATAGTCTCACAGAAAAAGTGAAAAACAAATTACGGTCACTTTTACCTAGTGGTACACTGGTATTTGGGGTAAAATAAAATTATACTGATGTTCATCAAACCTTGAATTGAGCTTTCGTGACAATCTCTGAACATAACACATGATTCTTTCTCTGGATGTGTTACAAAAGAAACGTTGGTGTCTCAAAGTCACAACCATAGTCTTGTTTTGTTTTTTTTTTTAAGTACTTAGATTTAACCAAAAATCACCATCCAGTTCCACGTGAAGTAGATTTCCCATCGTTACAGTGCTAAAGTAAATTCAGATATCACGGTCCAGTACTATTGTATGTATGTATGTATGTATGTATGTACGTACGTACGTACGTATGTATGTGTGTGTGTATGTGTGTATGTCATATAGGTGGAGGTTTTCAGTCTGCTTTTTGTCACTAATGAAAGCAATACTCAAAAAACCTACATAGTACATTGCCAAGATTGTGCACGAAAAACAAGCAGAAGTTTGGAAAATTTTGTGGTGCCAGAACAGTACAAAATGGAGAACCTAATCCAAGTCTATGATCAGTTTAAACTGGGAAGTGATCGATACGTGAGTACACTTAGGGCGGTTTAAAACAATGATCTTTCACTTTGCTAACTGAAAAATATGTGTTAAGAAGATACTTAAATTTTCCACAGGTGCAATACATACTGCATAATGAAAAATATTAGTAGCCTTCCTCATATTTGATGTTAATTTTTCTGTGTGAAACTGATGTTTATTACCATTTTTGCTTAATGATAATACCCCCAGAGAAGGTACAGTAATTACATTGCAAATCTGCATGTTTTTAGAACATTTTCATAGTTGTATGCTACTTTACATAACTTATAAAACCCTTGTATGTGTAGGTTGCTTAATGCTTCTGTGGTAATTATCTGAAAGATGTGCGGGGCATTTTCATATACTCTGTGGATTTAAAGATTCCTGGAAGTGTTAACCGGAAAGACTCACACTTTTAATGGAGCTTGACTAGATGATATGATATATAAGACTCATGAAAAATGTGTTACATGTCATCTAGCTGTGGCATTTCCATAAGCCAATAGCTAGTGAAATTTTAATTAACTTTTCCAATTATTTTTCCACACAACTTTTCTTTTAGCAGTCTAAAAAACTGGTAAACTTTTAACAGTCTTCCAAATATTATTGACTAAATGATGAAAAATGGAAGTAATAGTACAGCAGTCTTAGAGAACTAATTCTAATGGAGAAAGTAAGCATCTCAGAAAACTTCAGCTTTCGTGTTTCTTGTGAACCCACTCCACAAAATGGCTGTCTTGTATAGTCATGAGCTAGTGAGCAGTGTTCAGGATTTATATAACAAAATCTTAACTTATTTTTATTTCTAGGCTCTTTCATTATCATCCTCATCTTGATATCGTTCCGTGACTATTAAATGAGATCATTTCTGCTCTTCAGAAATTCAAAATTTCTGCACCACTGGATTGGTAGCTGTCTCATAAAACTGTTAACTAAAAGCTATGTCTATGCAACCTTTCAAGAACAGTGCGTCAAGCAACTGGACGCAGAGGGTACTGCCTCTACTTCAGGACTTACATGCTGATCCAGCTGTACTTCAGAAAAAAGAGTATTAAGCATGTTTTGTGTATACATGACAAAACTGTCAAAGTGACACAGAACAGACTTGACGATGGCCTTTTTTATGTTTCTCTATTTATTTCTGGGCTGATGATTTAATTTTCATTTGTGTTATAACCCTGCAGAATTTTCCTTGGTTAAAAACACTTTCCTTGCTGGTCATTTCTTTGTAAGACAGCAAATCTAAGTCTCTTCTCAATCAACTTGTTTTTTTTTTTTTTTTTTTTTTTTTTTTAATGTGAACTATTAGGAAGCTGTTTACTGCTTTATGTTTTTTGTGTGTTTTGAGGACATGGTGATTACACTTGTGGTTCCAAAATAATTATTTTTTTCATATTACTAGGCCACATACAAAGATAATGGATTGCACGTAAAGAAAGAAATAAACTTCATATTTGTGATTTTGTTTCTAATCTTGATACAGATTTACACCACTTATAAAATCATATTTATTGCTTGAAAATATTTGTGAATGGAAATTTTTTCCCCCAGACTTAACTGCCATGAAATGCTAAGGAGTCCTGCACTTTTAAGCACTACTTTTATTACATATTCTATGTGTAAATAAAACTGCCTAGTATTATACAGAAATTTGTATTAAAATATTTAAATGGTGAGAGGGTTTTCCAATGTTTGAGTTTAAAAAAGACTTCCTGTAAAAATCCACTTTTTGTTCATGTTCAAATCTAATGATTCTATGTTTTTTATAGGTGTGTGTGTAAGTGTACACACATGTATAAGGTATACAGAAACCTCAATATATAATTTTGTATAGATATTAAAAGTTTTATTTTTTCCATCTATGATAGTTTTCGAGGTGCCTAGTAGAAAGTATTACAAAATATGCAGTTTTTAAAGTAAATGTCTTTTAGTGTGATTTATTAAGTTACAGTCACCACAATGATAGCCCATGAATAATTGCTGGCAAAATGTATTTTATAATAGTAAAAACCAAATAGTGACATAAAGATTTAAGAGGGGACATTATATAGTTTTGATAAATCGTGTTTATAATTTAACATTTCTTATGGGAAAGTGATTCAGAATAATGATCTCCGTTTTAGAGAACAATAGTTAACGGACTTATTGTTTTTTAAACTGGATGACTTTGAAATGCTATACTGTCCTGCTTGTAAAACAACATGGTTTGGGGTGAATGGGAGAAAAGCATCACAAAGTAAGTTATAATAAGTTCATTACAATTTTTATTTCATATGAACAACTTGCTAATTTAATATTTCCTCATTTTATACTAATACTTGTATTTCTAGCTCTGTTTTCTGAAGCATTTTTATTTTATCATGCTCTTTTTTTTGGTATCACCTTTCCAGAGGTTTAGTGAAGAATCGTGGAATGCTTTAATGAAACAAAGGGAATTTTTTTTTTAATTTTTAAATATTTTTTATTGCATTTTAGGTTTTGGGGTACATTTGAAGAACATGCAAGATCGTTGCATAGGAACACACGTGGCAGTGTGACTTGCTGCCTTCCTCCCCTTCACCTATATCTGGCATTTCTTCCCATGCTATCTCTCCCCAATTCCCCACCCCCGCCACCGTCCCTCCCCTATTCCCCGAAACAGACCCCAGTGTGTAGTGCTCCCCTCCCTGTGACCAGGTGTTCTCAGTGTTCAACACCCGCCTGTGAGTGAGAATATGCGGTATTTCATTTTCTGTTCTTGTGTCAGTTTGCCGAGAATGATGGTCTCCAGGTTCATCCATGTCCCAACAAAGGACACGAACTCATCGTTTTTGACGGCTGCATAATAGTTCATGGTGTATATGTGCCACATTTTCTCTGTCCAGTCTATCATCAATGGGCATTTGGCTTGGTTCCAGGTCTTTGCTATTGTAAACAGTGCTGCCATGAACATTGGTGTGCATGTGTCCTTATAGTAGAACGATTTATCATCCTCTGGATATATACCCAGTAATGGGATTGCTGGGTCAAATGGAATTTCTATTTCCAGGTCCTTGAGGGATCACCACACTGTCTTCCACAATGATTGAACTAATTTACACTCCCACCAGCAGTGTAAAAGTGTTTCTATTTCTCCACATCCTCTCCAGCATCAGCCGTCTCCAGATTTTTTAATGATCGCCATTCTAACTGGCGTGAGATGGTATCTCAATGTAGTTTTGATTTGCATCTCTCTAATGACCAGTGATTATGAGCATTTTTTTATATGTTTGATGGCCTCACGTATGTCTTCTTTTGTAAAGTGTCTGTTCATATCCTTTGCCCACTTTTGAATGGCCTTGTTTGTTTTTTTCTTGTAAATCTGCTTTAGTTCTTTGTACATTCTGGATTTATGAGGAAATGTTCTCTATGAAGAATAAGTTCTCCTCCATTCTTAGTTTCCTAGGAGGTTCTACCATTGAGTGTTGACATTTTCAGGTGCTGTCACTTTTCTGCATCTGTGGATATAAACCATATGACTTTTCTTTTTAAGAGATTACATTAACTGATTGTCAGTGTTGAAGTAGCTTTGCATAGATGAGCCTTAACCCCACTCTTTGCGTTGTATGCACATTTCATTTTGTATTTGCTGAGCTTACTTTGCTAAAATGTTGTTGATTTTAACACCTATATACATGAATGCGTTAGTAATTTCTGTTTTAATATTGTCTTTTCCTAGTTTTGTATCAGCGTAAGAATGGTCTTATTTTGAATTTAAGTGTTCTGCCGAGTTTCTGGAGACATTGTGTAAACTTGATGTAAATTCCTAAAATCTTTGTTTCAATGATCCAGTGATGCCATGATATTCTGGGTCTTCTTTTTTGGACTTTTCACGTACAAATTCAGTTTCTGTAATTGTCACAGAATTATTCAGATTACCTTGTTCATCTTGATTCAGTTGCCAGTTTGTGAGTTTTGAAGAAGTGTTGTTTCTTTTAAGTTACAAAATTCCTCATAGGATGTTTATTATCCATTCAGTAGTATAGTATCTGCAGTAACGTATTTTCTTAGAGCTATTTTGTGATTTCACTCACCAGTTTGTTTTTTAAGCAAAATGGTCTTTTATTTGTGTCTTCTACTGTTTTTTTTTTTGCCAAGTTTTATTGATTTTTCTTCCCCCCATAAACTGTTTTCAGCCAGGGACAGTAGCTTAGACCTGCAGAGATGACAGGACAGCCTGCACCCAGAGAGGAGCTTCCCACTCCAGGACTGTTGTGTTGCTGAGTAAAGCTGCTCTTTGTCTTGCTCACCCTCCATCTGTCTGCATACTTCATTCTTCCCGGACACAGGACAGGAACTTGAAACCTGCTGCATGGTGGGGCTGAAAGAGCTCTAAACCAAACAGGGCTAACACATGCCCCTTGCTCACCACCTTGTGAGTGAAGAGGAGAGAAGAGCTGCAGCCCTTCGGGGATCCCAGACCTGGGAGCTCCCTGAGCCAGGATTGTGAGTCCCTCTTTGGGGCCTTGTGGCTTCTGGAGCTTCCAGGCTTCCGGTTACCACTGTGTTCCCCAGTGGCAGTTGTGGAAGCTGCTTGTGGTGTGCCTGATTCATCTGCAGCCTCACAGAGAGCTGGTGCCTGTCCCAGCACCTGAAGCTAGCCACCCTTGTGCAGTAGCCAGACCCTGCATTCACTTGTTCACACAACCCTTGGCCCTCCACATCTGGCTGGCCCGTGGCAGGCATGGGACCCAAGCCAGTGATGTGAGCCAAGGGCAGCCTGCCAAGCTGAGTGGGTGGAGTAAGCACAGTAGGCCTGAGCAAAACCTGGGCAAAAGCATCACCACCCACAGAGGTTTTTGGCCAGAAAAGCAACACCCTAAGGATCCTGAAACAACAGGTCTCTGCAACTCTGTTCACTTTTTTCAGCTTATTTTCTCTTTCATGGTCAGATAAAATAAAGAGGAAATTCTGTCTTTGTCAAGGAATTTTTTTTCCTGTGCCTTATACATTCTACTATTGAGCCAGTATACTATCTTTTATTCTGATTCCTGTATTTTTTATTCCTGTAGCTAACATTTGGTGTCTTTATTACTCATTTCTTTGCTGAAATTTATTACTCATTTTAAGAAATTTGTAATTGCTTGCTAAAATACTTATTTGTATAATACCTTATTTTAAATTATTGCCAAATCAGCCAGGCAGTAATATAGAAGTCTCAGATACTGTTTCACCACATAAACACAGATTTAAAATAATATATCAGAATTCCCTTTTGAGAAGCTCAGAGTCCTTTCAGCATTTGCAGTATCCTGGATAATCACAAACTGAGAACAGCTGCACTGAAATGAACAGTAAGAACAGTATTCTTTTCTTTCCTTTTTCTTATTTTTTCAGATGGAATTTTGCTCTCGTTGCCCAGGCTAGAGTGCAGTGGCACAATCTTGGCTTACCACAAGCTCTGCCTCCCTGGTTCAAGCAATTCTCCTGCCTCACCCTCTCGAGTAGGTAGGATTACAGAGGGATGCGCCACTGTGCCTGCCTAATTTTGTGTTTTTCTTAGAGACAGGCGTGCACCACCGTGCCTGCCTAATTTTGTATTTTTGTACATTGGTCAGGCTGGTCTCGAACTGCCAGCATCAAGTGATACACGTGCCTCAGTCTCCCAGAGTGGTGGTGTCCCTGGACTTTCAGTACACGTTCTTAAGGCTCTAGCTTCTGTCTTATCTCATAGAGAACACAGAAAGAATTGGCACAGTATCGATGCCCAGGGCTGCTAAGGAGAGAGGCATGTTTTTGTGACCAGTGTAAGTACATAACATTTTTAAATGATGCATGCCTGAGTTTCTTCCACAGGAAAGGGGAAAGAGCAGTGTATATTCACTCCCACCGCATTCCTGTGTGCCAACCGAAAGTTCCGTTTCTGTCTTACTGCACACATCAGACAGGTATAACACAGTCACACTTGTTTTTAGGAGCAGGATATTACAGGTTTTGGGAAACAACTAACAAAACAAAACTGTCCAGGGCAGATAGGAAGAAAGGTCCTGAGTTCTCATTAGGATGACTTGTAAATATATTTCCTAGTGAAAGCCAGTCTGAAAAGACTGAGACACAGAACTGTTTCTTCAAATGCACAGACACAAACACAAAGCTCAACAGAACATGAAGATTCAGGAAAATAAGATACGATAAAAAGAAGAAAACAGGCCCAGTGCCATGGCTCATGCCTGTAATCCCAGGACTTGGGGAGGCTGAGGCAAGCGGATCGGGAGGCAAGTGGGTCACGAGGTCAGCAGATCAAGACCATCTGGGTCAACATGGTGAAATCTCGTCTCTATTGAAAACACCTAAAAATTAGCTGGGTGTGGTGGCACACGCCTGTAGTGCCAGCATAGGTCAGTTACTCCGGAGGCTGAGGCAGGAGAATTGCTTGAACCCAGGAGGCGGAGATTACAGTGAGCTGAGATCGTGCCACTGCACTTCAGCCTGGAAGACGGCGCGAGACTCCGTCTCAAATAAATAAAATAATGAGAACCTATCTCTAGAAACCGACGGTAAAGAAATGAAGATCTGTGTATTGCCTGACAGAATTTAAAAGTCACTGTAAAAAAGTTCAGTAAGTTACAAGAGGACACACACATGATTAAATGAAATTGGGAAAGTGATACACAAAAAGAATGGCAAAGAGATGGATGTCAGGAAGAACAAAACGAATTCTGAAACTGAAAAATACGACAATTGAAATTTAAAAATATTCAATAGAGTGAGCAACAGAACACACGGAATAAAGAAATGTGACTCTAAAACATAAAATTTGAAATTAGCTACCCAAGAACAAAAGGAATAAAGGATGAAGAGACTCAGGAAAGCATAAGTGACTGATGAACACCACTTATGTTGCAAGTCAACATAGCACATTATGAGAATTTCAGGGGAAAGGAGAAAGAAAAAAGATACTTTATTTGAAGGACTAAGGGCTCAAAACTCCTCATTCCGGGGAGGGAAATGGACCCAGATTCATGATACTCAACAGATGCTAAATCAGGTGAACCATACCAAATCTACACTAGAATACATTATCATTAAATGGTCAAAAGTCCTACGCAAATGGAAATTTGAAAGCAGCAAGAAAAATGCAATTTGTCACACATGGGAAGTCTTCATACAACTGTTGAAAGAATTGTCAGCTGAAACCTCGCAGGCCAGAAGGCAACGGGATTATATATTTAAAGTGCTGGGAGAAAAATGTCAGCCAATAATGTCAAACCCAGCAAAACTGTTCTTCTGAAACAAAAGCAAAACGAAGAGGTTCCAGACTAAAGCTAAGGGTATTCACCATTGAAACTACCTTACAGGGAATGCTAAAGAAAGTTAGGTTGAAAGCAGTGATACTAAATGGTATCACTAAAAGAACTCTGTGATAAAGGTAAATATATAGACATATAGAATACTTTAATCTAATGTTCTTATATAAACCAGAATAATGAATGAACACACCATATAAAAATGTAACAACAGGGGAGGGAAGGTAAAAGTGTTAATGCAACCATAGGTCAGTTACCAGCTTAAGACAGACTTATAAGGTGTTTTATATAAGCCTCCAGAGTAACTGTGAAGAAAATACCTATAGTAAATGCAGAAAGAACAAGGGGAAAAGAATTAATGTCATGTCACTAAACATACACACCAAAAACCAACAAGTACAAAGATACCCGGAGGAGAGGGTCAAAAGGACTATAAAATAGAAAACAAAATAGCAATACAAGTCCCTACCTATGTGTTAAAAGGAGAAGAATTAACTGAGCAAAGAATAATTCATTCTTAAGTTGGACAGTCTCTTTAGCCAGTCTAGCCTCTGACGCTCCAGTGAAGCTACTTGGTGGAAGAAGATTTATGGACAGAAAAAGAAAGTGACTTACAGAAAACAGAAGTGAGGTACGGAAACAGCTGGGATGGTCACAGCTCAGTGTTTTCCCCATTTGAACACAGTTTGAACAGTGGCCACCTTTTATGAGCCAAAACTCACTGACTGGCACAAGAATAGGCTACAGTCTTTACAGTTTTATTTGGGTTATAGTTCATGATGTTTCTTAAGAAAGAAACCTTTATATATGTAGAAGCATCTATATCTAGCATCTACATACATAGATCTACATATATAGACATATGTCTGTATCCCTATATATACATACAGATATATGGATACATCTACATACATATTTCTTTATGTGTGTGTGTGTGTGTGTGTGTGTGTGTCAGGGTGTAATATGTGTACAGCATCTAAACGTAAAGCAAGTGATGAGAGAGCAGAAGGAAAATGGCACAAAACAACAGTAATAGTAGACTTTAATATCTCTCAAGAATGGGTTTGACATTTACACAGAAAAATTTTTAGAAAGACTTGACAAACAAGTCTTAAACTGTGGGAAGATTGAGAATATAATGAGATAGATTTTCTGAGCATAAGAGAAATAAAAGATCAATAACAAAGGACAAGCAGAAAATTCACAAATACATTTAAAATAATACACTCTTTTTAAAAAGAAATGACTAGAACAAGAATAAATTAAAATGGCAATTTAAAAGTACCTCAAAACAGGCAAGGCACGGTGCCTGTAATCCTAGCACTTTGAAAGGCCGAGGTGGGTGGATCCCTTGAGGTCAGGAGTTCAAGACTAGCCTGGCCAACATGGTGAAACCCCATCTCTACTAAAAATACAAAAATTAGCCAGATATGGTAGCACTCCAGAAATCCCCAGCTTCTTGGAAGGCTGAGGCAGGAAAAACACTTGAACCCGGGAAGCAAAGGTTGCAGTGAACAGAGATCATACCACCGCAGTCCAGCCTGGGAGGCAGAGCAGGACCCTGTCACAAGGAAAAAACAAAGAAACGAAACTCAGATGAAAATGAAAATACAACATACAGAGTAACTGGAAAGGAAACAAAGTTCAAACGTAGCCAAGTGAGGCAATAATAAATCAAAATAATGGAGATTACCACAGAAATCAATTAGAGAATAGAAGAATAGAAGGAATCAACGAAACAAAGTTAACTTTTTGAAAAGGAGAAATAATTCTGAGCTACACTAAGAAAAAATACCCTCAAATAACAAGAAATAAAAGAGGAGACATCACAATGAATGGCTGAGATACAAAAGGGATCAAAGGGGACTACAATGAGCAATTATTTGCCAATAGACTAGATAACAGAAGAAATTGATACATTTATATAAACATATAAAGTATCAAGATTGAATGATGAAGTCACAAGCTTAGGCACACGCCAGTCTAATTTTTATAAAGACGGGGTTTGACATGTTCAAGCTGCTGTGGAACTCCTGGGCTCAGGTCATCTTCCTGCCTCAGCCTCCCACTGTGCTGGGATTACAGGTGTGAACCACCGTGCCTGGGAAAACAGAGTAACAGAAAGGAGGTTACTGTCCTTGGGTTTGCTTACCAACTTTCTCCTCTGCAGGACCTGTGGTGTCCTTCAGTGAATTCAATAACTAATTGAAAGTCAAAAACTCCCAATAAGAAAAGCTCAGAATTAGGTGGCTTCATTAATGAATGTAACCAAATATTTAAAGGAATATTAACATCGACACTTTTAAAAACTCTTAAAATTTGAAAAATAGATTTTTTCCATAATGGCAGATTAGAGGCTTCTAATGTGCCTCAGCCATTTGGAAATAACAAAAATCACATGTAAAGAAAGATAAATTCCACAAGCTTTAATATGATATAGAAAATGAGAATTCACCAGCATAGAGTACACTGAAGGACACCACAGATCCTGTGTGGGAGAAGGTGTGTAAGCAAACCCAATGGGAGAATTCAGCTGAAAGAGAGTGGGTGAAGCCCCAGTATGTGAGAAAGGCAGAGAGTCCACTCTGTGACTCACTGTTCCATTGCGGACCTGTGGAACTCAGACTAAGGGAGAACACCTCGTTTCTCCCAAGCCAGAGAGCAACTTGTGGAGAGACTGAGAGGCAGTGAGGGAGAAAGACACCAGGAAAAACTATAGGCCTTTTTCCAGATGCAGAACTGAGAGGAAGACATCATTGCAGAACTGAAGCAGGCAAAGAGAGCCTAAAGCCAAGGTTTGTCAGAGGCAGAGACTTGCAGCCCCGGAGAAACCTCGGCTTTGTGACCCAAAACCTGTCTGTTCCTGTTGCTAGATGGCCCACCCTTCTTCCCTGGGTCGTTGGTGAAGCATGCCTCACCACTTGAAGTGGTGAGGGAAGAAGGGAGGCAGACCCTACTTCTGCTTGCCTGGTTCGGAAGCGTGGGCCAAACCTTCCCTCCACAGCAAAGATCTCAGTGCAGAAGAACTCTCTTCACTTGATACCCTGACATATCTTCAGGCACTTGGAGCACCCACTCCTAGATTACAAAATTTAGGCTGCTCCCACTCCCTGTGGGCAAAACTTGGGGCAGCAGAGGTTTAACAACTCCATGCCTAGACACACCTCTGGGCACTTGGAAGCTGTACGGTAGACCCCTATTCCCTCAGAACCTACACTTTTGCCTGTTATTAGGGGACTTTTCGGTGGCCCTTTCTGGTTCAGCCCTACCCATGTTGTCCCAGCCATCCTGACATGTGGGGCTAAGCAGGGAGCTCAGACCACAGTGTATTTCACAGATCAGCCGATTGCCTGAGGCAGTAGAGTTTCTCTGAATAAACAGGCATCGAGTATATACACATCCGCATTAGCAACAGCTATTATCTGTGCCACCTAACTTGAACAGTGAGTAGTACTCTTGCAACCTGTGTAGACCCTTTGCCACTGAAAGCACACAGTACCAAAGTCAAAGACAACATCGTACATTATAGATGCCTCCCCAAGGGGTGTATGTGTGATCAGGGTGGCATGGGTGTGGGACACAGGTGATTCCTGAGCAAACAAGAGTAGATACAATAAATAAAAAGAAAGAAATTATCCTGATGAGAAACAAACAAAGAAAAGCTCCAAACGTGTATTTCGAAGATTGTTACGGCACTCCCAAAGAATCACACTAACTCTCCAGCCGTTAATTTTAACCAAAATGAAACCTTTGAAATACAAGATAACTCAAAATACTCATCTTAAAGCTCAACAAGAGGCCAGCCATGGTGACGCACACCTGTAATCTCAGCTACTCGGGTGGCTGAGGCAGGAAAATTGCTTGAACCCAGAGGGTAGGGGTTGTAGCGGGCCGAGATTACGCCACTGCACTCCAGCATGGGCGACAGAGTGAGACCCTGTCTCAATAAATTAAAACATAAATAAATAAAGCTCAGTGAGATGCAACAGAAATCTAAAAAGTGACACAAAGAAATCATGAAAACAACTCAGGATATTAATCAAAGAAATTACTAAATAGAGCGGATAAACAACAATAGGCTAGACGACATGGGAGAACAAATTTCAGAGCTGGAAGACAGGTCTTTCAAATTAACCTAGTCAGATAATAGCTAACAAAAAAATACATTTTTTTAAATGAGCAAAACCTTTAGAAAATGAGATTATGTAAAGCATTAAAACATAGGACTTTTAGGTATTATACAGGGAGAACAATAAAGAGCAAAATATATGGAAAACCTAATTAAGAGAATAACTCACAAAATCTCTGGCTTAGGGAGAGATTTAGACATGTGACTACAAGAAGCCCAGATAATTCCTGGAAGATAAATTCCAAGAAGAACCTCACCAAGTCATTTAGTCATGCGACTATTCAACATAAATATGAAGGAAAAATTCCTAAGGGTGGCAAGAGAGAAGCTTCAATCTTCCATAAAGGAAATCTCATCGGACTAACAACAGGCTACTGAGCAGAAACCCTACAAGCCAGAAGCAAAAGGGCCTATTTTAATCTTCCTTAATAAAAAAGACAATACCCCATCAGGAGTTTTATATTCTGCCAAACTAAGCTTCATAAATGAAAGAAAAATAAAGTCGTCTTTCCCCAGACAAACAAATGCTTAGGAGTTTATCTCCAGTAGAAAAGGTCTATAAGAAATGATCAAAGAATTTCTAAACATGGAAACAAAAGAATGATACCATCATAAAAAGATACGTAAGTACAAATCTCAGAGATCCTTTAAAGCAGCCACACACAGTTGACACTCCAAGACAACTAGCTTGCATACCTGTAGTAATCTTGAATGTAAATAGCCTAAGTGCTCCACCTAAAAGATAAAATGACAAGAACAAAACCTTGCATACCTATAGTAATCTTGAATGTAAATAGCCTAAGTGCTCCACCTAAAAGATAAAATGACAAGAACAAAACCTTGCATACCTATAGTAATCTTGAATGTAAATAGCCTAAGTGCTCCACCTAAAAGATAAAATGTCAAATTGGATTGGGAAAATAAGACCCAAGCATCTCCTGTCTTCCAAAGACCTACACTGATGGCTAAAGGCAGCTACAGAGTCATAGCAAAGGAACGGGAAAATATAAATCCTTCATATGGAAAGCAAAAACAGAAAAGAGTATCCAATAAACAATAAAACAGATTTGTTAAACCCAACAACAGTAAAAACAACAACAATAACAACAAAAACGAAGGGCATTGTATAACATTAAAGGATTCAACGCAAGATTCAACCATCTTAAATATATATGTACCCAACACCAAAGCATCCAAATTCATAAGAAAAATACTATTAGAGACAACAAAGACAAGTACTCAGTATGGTCCTGAGTATTTTTATTGGAAGATAGTCTTATTACTGATAGTTCGCTGCCCATTATTAGTCTGTCAGGATTTCTCCTTCTTCCTGTTTCAATCATAGGAAATTGCATGTTTCCAGAAATTCATCCTTTTCTTCTAGGTATTCTAGTTTTGCAGTTCTAAGAAAACACACTGATAACAATGTAGAAATAGTGGGGGGCTTGGGATGGAGTAATTGAGGGGAACTTCAGCATCCCACTGACATCACTAGGCAAATCAACGAGGCAGGTAGTTAACAAAGAAACCCTGATGGAAATTGCACTCAATCTGTATAATGCTTTGGACAGGATGATCGTTTAAATAATATTGATTGTTTTTCCCCAATTCACAGCAGGAATTATTTCTCCATTTTTTTGTGTCATCTTCAAAATATGACTATGCATATTTTGTTAAGGGTTTTTTATCAGGCAGTCATGCTGAATTTTATCAAGCGCTTATTCTTCATCTATTGAGGTGACCACATGATTTTTGCTTTTAATTCTGCTTATGTAGTGAATCACACTTATCGATTTGTGTACGTTGAAGCATACCTGCATTTTTAGAATAAAAACTGTCCGGGGCGTGGTGGCTTACGCCTGTAATCCCAGCACGTCAGGAGGCCGAGGCCAGCAGATCACCTGAGGTCAGGAGTTTGCGATGAGCCTGAACAACTAGGCAAAAGCCTGTTTCTACTAAAAATACAAAAATTAGCCAGGCATGGTGGTGGGCACCTGTAGTCCCAGCTACTCGAAAGACTGAGGCAGAAGAATCGCTTGAGCCCAGGAGGCAGAAGTTGCAGTGAACAGAGATCAGGCCACTGCACTCCAGCCTGAGTGACAGAGTGCTCAGGTTCCCATCTGAAAAAGAGGGGGAGGAGGAGGAGGTGGTGGAAGTGGAGGAGGAGGAGGAAGAGGAGGAGGTGGTGGTGGAGGAGGAGGAGGAGGAGGTGGTGGAGGAGGAGGAGGAGGAGGAGGAGGAGTCAAAACCACTGGACCATGGTGTATCATCTCTTTTTTTTTTTTTTAAGTGAATTTAAGTTTATTAGCCATAGAAAAAAAATGATTCCTCAAAATCAATTATGGATAAATCCCCTGTAAAACAGCAAGCTTACAGAATTTTTTTCACATGAAAAGATAGTCATTATACTTTTGGTCCAAGATATGTTAAGTTTTTTCCTCCTTCTTCAGATGACAGATGGATGTAACTGAATCTACGAACGAGTGTACTTGCCCCAAATGTGCAACATAAATACAGAAGCGATGAACAGAAGACTCATAACCAATACTGGAACAGGGCCAACTTTGAGCCCAGGTGAATCTTCTGTGTAGAATCGCCACATCCCCCCGGTGCCTGCCGAGGTCGTGCGGCCTGCGCTCCTTGTTCCACAGCTGGCGTTTTTCCTCTGCCGAACAGTGGATCCTGCCGCCCGGGCAGCCACCGCTTTGCTGGGAGAGCGCCGTGAGGATCCCACGTTAGTGCCACTTGGGGTCGGACCAGGCATGCTGGAGATGAGAGTGTCAAGGAGCTGACGCGGACGGAAGGAAAGTTGGGGAACCCTGGTAGGACCGGCAGCTGGCTAGACTCGGTGTATCATCTCTTGATGGCCTGTTGGATTCAGTCTAATAGTATTCTGTTGAGTTTTTTCGCATCGATTATTTACCAGAGATATTGGCTTGTGGTTTCTTTTTTGTTTGTTTGTTTGTTTGTTTTATCCTTGCCTACCTCTGGGACCAGGCTTATGCTGGCTTTGTGGAAGTATGTAAGTAGGATATCCTCCTTGATTCTTTGTAACATTTTTGATAGGACTGGTACTAGTTCTATGTCTGGTGGAATTTAGCTGTAAATCAGTATGGTCCAGAATATTTTTATTGGGAGATATTTTTATTACTGATAGCTCACTACCCATTTTTAGTCTGTGAGGATTTCCTCCTTCCTCCTGTTTCAATTGTAGGCAACTGTATATTTCCAGAAATTCATCCTTTTCTTCTAGGTATTCTAGTTTTGCCTATAGAGATGCTCACAGTAATCTCTAATGATCTTATATTTCCTTGCTTCCAGTTGTAATGTCTCCTCTTCATTTCTGATCATACTTATTTCAGTAAGTTTCTAACTAGTATTGTATTGCTGTCTGTATGTCTTCTTAGGCCTAAAAGTATTTGTTTTATGAATCTGGGTAGTCCAAGATTGGATGCATGATATATTCAGCACTGTTATGGCTTCTTTATGAAGTGATTCCTTTATTGTTATATAATGGCCTTAATTGCCCCAGTGTTTTTCTTTTGTTGTTGTTTTTTTGTTCTGTTTTTGATTTAAAGTCTGTTTAATCTGTTATCAACAGAGCTTTTCCTGCTAGCGTTTGCTATACGTTTGTTTGAATTTTTCCATCCGTTTACCATGAGTCTATTCATCATTATAAGTCATTTGCATTTCCTATAAGCAGCATATGATTGATTTTTTTTGACTCCAATATGCTAATCTATATTTTTTAATTGGAGAATTTTGTTCCAATTAAGTTCAAATTAATATTGATATGTGAGGTCTTCTTCCTGTCATGATGTTAAGTTTCATGTAGTTTGTAGTCTCTATTGTGTATTTGCTTTACAAGCACTCTGATTTTTACACTTCCACGTGGTTTTTACGATGTTGGGTGTTGACCTTTCATTTCCTAGTTCAGAACATCTTGGAGCTGTTTTTTTTTTTTTTTTTTTTTTTTTTTTGCCAATCATTGAGAGGTTGTAAGGTTGCTGAGGTTGGTTGGCCTTGAACTCTTGGCCTCGCCTTCGCAAGCGCCACGACATCCGGCCGGAGCCACTTTGGGCCCCCTTGGAGCTGTTTTTATAGCACGACTGCAGTGGTGACAAATTCCCTTACCATTTGTTTGCATGCGAAAGACTTTTATTCCTTCTTTATTTATGAAGCTTAGTTTAGCAAAATAAAAAATTCTTAGATTTTACTTCTTTGCTTTAGAAAAACTAAAAATACAACTCGAATTTCTTCAGACTTGTAAGATTTCTTCTGAGATATCCACTGTTAGTGTAGCAGCATTCCCTTTGCAGATAATGAGGTCCTTTTTTCTTGCTGCTTTGCGTCTGGTTTCATTCACACTGATTTTTAGATACTCTGATGACTATACCCCTTTGTGAAGTTTATTTTGTAATATTTCTCCCAACATCTGTTCAAGCTTCTTGTATCTGGATGTCTAAAGCTATAGCAGAACCAGGTAAGTTTTCTTCACTTCTTCCCTATTTGCATTTTTTTCTGTTTCCTCTGCCTCAGGCATATCTAAGGCTAGTGTGTTTGAGCACTGCATAATTCCACATTTCTTGAACATTTTGTTCGTTTCTGAATTATTTTTCTTCAGCTTTGTGTTATTATGTTAATTTGAAAGCCCATGTTCAAGCTCCAAAATTATTGCTTTCACTTCATTTAGTCTGAGGTTAAGGCTTTTCACTATGTTTTGTAACTCCTTCAGTAAATTTTTTATGGTTGGAAGTTCTGTTTATTTGTTGTTAAAATACCAATCTCTGTAGTACATTTTTTAATTCAAATTCTAAATTATTTTTCCGATTTTCATTTTTGTTGTTTAACATTCTTTTTGGATCCTGCTGATATCACTTCCTTACAACCTACAATCCGAGTTCTCCTTGTGGCCTTTCGGAATTTTCATTTCATCACCATTTATTGCTGCAGAGGCAGTGTGCTCCTTGGGGGTGTCATAACACCATGCTCTCTTATGCTGCCGGAATCGTTACACTCATCCCTTCTGTTAGGCAACAGCTGTCACGTCCTGCTTTTTAATTTACCTTCCTTTGGTTGAGGATTTTCCTCCCCTTCAGTGGGTGACTGTAATGTTCATTGTGTGACTGTAATGTTTGTTGTCTGTGCTCATTTGCCTTCAATCCTGGAGGCTGTAGGGGCCAAGGTTCTGTATGAGTTCCTTGGTTATAAATAGGCTTCTCAAATGCTGGCTGTATTAGCAATTTGCCGGGTATTCGAGCAGGCTCACTACCTTCTGTGAGACTGAGATTGCAGACGTCTCAGGAAGTTTCTCTCATTCTCCATCAGCCTGCCCTCTGCCAACAGGATTTGTACTGGGTTTTTCAGTTTAGCCTCCAGACAAGTAGACAGTGCTTATAGCTAAGTAAGAGCTGAATGCGGCAGAAGCAGATGAGCATGTGATTGAACTTAGTTTCCCAGGAGGAGCTCTTTGTTGTCTAGAAAGATGGACTGCTCAGTGCCATGACTTCCCTGCCCAGCCCTGGAGAGGGAGACAAAGCTGGATGGAGGCTTGGTTTGCAGAGAGCACAAGCACCATCTCTGAGCGTGGCACGGGGCGCTTATGGTGAAATGTACTATGGTCTTGCCTGGGAAGGGAGAGGGATGCATCAGCTCCACATGCACCTTGGGCAGGCCAAAATGCCAGCTGCCTCCTATCACACATTTGTTTGGGATCCATAACTCAAAAAATTTTCCCACAGCCCCAAACGCACAGGTTGTGGCTCACCTGACTTCAACTGCAATAACACTGACACTCTGTGTAGAGACGGTGGGGGTGGGATTTTGCTGTTCAAGCAAGCCCAGGTCTGGGGAGCACACTGCCAGGGAAGGGAGATGGGAGAGCTGCCTCAAATAGTCTTGGAATAACTGTCCATTCTCTGCAGGAGCAGCCATGGCTGTGAATGCCGGAGCGGGTGGGAGGAGGAGAAGTCTCTCTCTCCAAATCCATGTCCAAGTACTGGTTCCAGCTGACTACTGTGGCAGATCCACACTCCTCCCCTACAGAGCCCAGGACAGTGCTTCCATCTATACCGGAAAGAATATAGTCATCTTCAGTTCGCAAAGCGGGAAGCTCTCACGCGCAAGGAAGCACCACGCTCTGGTTTACTTTGTCCCAAAGAGTGCTCCCATGGTGCACTGCACTATTGTTTCCCCTAGCGATATCCCAGTGCGAGGGTCAGACCTCCAGGAATCCAGCACAGATGGATTCCAGGAACCAGGCCTCCTGCAGCTTCCTGGGTTCTACCAGCCTTAAATGATTGCTGGAGTCCAAGTAGGTGCTGAGGAAAATTTGCAGGTGTTTCGATGATACGGAGACGCAAAGGCTGAGATCCTCTAGACAAGAAAGAGGCTCACAATAAACAGAAATCCATTATGGAGCCTGCCACCTCAGCTGAAGTCTGGGGAGGTAACAAGCCAGCCTGTGTGAGCTGTCAGCCCATGCTTTCCCCGAAAGAGGTTCTCAAATTTTTCCCTCTCCAGTGATTGGGCTCGCTGTGGCAGACAGACTCCCCAACATTGCAGACACCAGCAGTCTGCAACAAGGGTAAGGGAAACCACAAAAGCCCACCTACCTGTTCCGAAGGACTCCAGGTTTCTTGGGATTTGATCTCTGCCAAGCTCTTCCTTTCCTACTTTCAGATTCTTCCCTTTTGGATTCCCAGCTAGGCTTTACCATTCTCCACTCAACATTCCAGTCCACGGGTTATAATTATTCACCTGTAACTTTTCTTTTTCTGCAGAGATCTCATGTCTACTGTCTCCAGTCAGCCATCATGAGAAGTTCTTTCCTCTTCTCAAATATAAACATTTATTATGATAAACTTTCATCTTAGAGACACTTTTGGCAAATCCTATGTGTTTTGGTACGGTATGTCTCTTTTGTCATTTGTCTCTAGATTTTTTTTCTTTTTTTTAATGTATAATTTCATTCCTCCTCTTTTTTTGTTCCTGCTTAAGAAAGAATCTCCCTCTGTCACCCAGGCTGCAGTGCAATGGCATGATCTCTGGAATAGCTGTAGCCTCTGCCTCCCATCGGTGTGCTCTATGCATACCCATCTCACATGCAAGGATACATAAAGACTAAAAACAAAGGGATGGAGGAAGATTTACTAACCAAATGGAGAGCAGCAATGAAAAAAAAAACAGGAGTTACAATTGTCATCTCTGATAAAACAGATTTTAAAGCAACAAAGATCAAAAGAGACAAAAAGGACATTACATAATGGTTAAAGGATCAATGCAACAAAAAGAGCTAACGATCCTACATCTATACGCACCCAATACAGGGTCACTCAGATACATAAGGTAACTTCTTAGTGACTTACAAAGAGACTTAGACTCCCACACGATAATAGTGGGAGACTTTAACACTTCACTGTCAATGTTAGACACATCAATGAGATAGAAAATTAACAAGGATATCCAGGACTTGAACTCAGACCTGGAACAAGTAAACTTAACAAATATTTACAGAACTCTCCACCCCAAATCCACAAAACATACATTTTTCTCAGTACCACATCACACGTATTCTAAAAGTGACCACATAGTCGGAAGCAAATTACTCCTCAGCGATTGCATAGCAAAAAAGAAAAAAAAGAAAAGTCATATGGTTGATATCAACAGATGCAGAAAAGTGACAGCATCTGAAAATTTCAACACTCAATGGGAGAACCTGCTGGGAAACTAAGAATGGAGGAGAACTTATTCTTAATAGAGAGCATTTCCTAACAAAACTACAGCTAACATTGTACTACTAAGAAAAATATGGGTTTGTTTTTTAAAGATTGGAGACAAAAGAAAGCAAGACTATCCATTCTCATTATTTTTAATTAACAAAATATTGGGAGTTCCAGCTGCTGTGATAAAGGAAAACAAACAAGTGAACGACATATAGGAAGGGAGGAACACACACTCTTCTTTCTTGCAGCTTGTACACACAGAAAATGCAAAAGAATTTCCAAAACTTTTTGAATTAATAAATGAGTTATGCAAGGTTAGAGTATTAGATAAACAAAAGAGCCAATCATCATTCTGTAGAATAAAGATGAACATGGGAAATAGAAATATAAAAAACCAGTACAACTTATTACATCTCTCAAAGAGAAATGAAGAAGCCTTCATGATGGCTGACTAGGAGCGTTTGCTTTCTCCAATAAGAGAACCAAAGTGAGTAACCACACCTAACTCAATCATCCAAGACACGGCAATGGAAAAGAGGCAATACCTGATGCAGGGAAGAATTAGGTGAGGCAGCCTGCTTGGCTAGGATGGGCTGGAAGCTGAGAGACTATTTAACAACTTAAGCGGTTAACGATCCCCAGGGATCCATATTGACACCAGTACCCCTGTATTCCTAGCCACTGGAGAACTAACCCCGTTCAGTGAGTCCTGAAACTAACATAGGGAGCTGCAGAGAAATAGTGTGAAGGCACTGGCTTATGGATATAGCCTGTGCAGGATCCCTTACATTCACCGAGACCTAACAAGATTGCCTACTGTTCTGGAGACCAGCAGTGCTGGGGCTGAGATGCAAGAGAAAAGATTGCTGCTGTGCCCGAGACGTAGTTAGCACTACCAGAGCTGAGGCACGTGTGGCACATGTGCTGCCAACAGGCAGGCCAAAGCTGCTGTCACTGAAACCAGTATCGCCTGCCTAGTGGCAGGGAAGTGGCACGAATCCTGCCACCATTCACCTAAGCATTCTGCCAGTGGCCTGAGGATCCTCCCAACACCTGCTTTCCATGGCCAGCACATGCACACAACATCAGCCCTGAGGAAAAAATCCCAGCCTGACCAGGTTTAATCCCCTTCCTCTGCCAGAGCTAAGTCTGGAGCTTGGGTGTTACCCAGCTCAGTCCACCAGTATTGACACCTGAACACTCCTCTTGAGGGGGCTCAGGCTGGATCTTATTCACCTGCTTGCTATAACCACAGCGGATACCTGTATGCAAGGTATCACACGTAGGCCAGCCAGGAGACTGGCCTGACAAGCCCATTGCAGCCTGGTACACACTGCTTGGGGGGCTGATCTTCCACTGCCACTGCCAGCGATACCAGCCATGCTACATCAGTTGTCCAGAGGCCCAATAACCTACCCACATGCCCAGCACACAGCTGTCACTATTCCATCAGTGTAGGCCACCTGGGGGCCCAAGCGTTGGCCTTCTTGGACTCACTAACACTTGTGCCATTGCAGGTCACATTGAAGCCCAAAGATATAATTGTTCAGTCCACTGCCGCCACTACTGGGGCCTGCCGCCACTACTGGTCCCCAGTGAAATTTCAGTACAGGCTCCAATACTAACTGCACCCGCAGCCAGTGAAAAAGTCTCAGATGCTCTTTACAACCAAGAAATCATACAGAGACCATCCTACTGCATGAACCCAGAATTAAAGCCAAAGTGCCTTACCCAAGCAATGCTAGATTCATCCTCAGAAATATGTCCTTCCCTATAGAAAACTGGAAGGCACTGATAGACCAGTTATGCTGGTATCAGAGAAAAGACACATGAGAAAGCTAGTTAGTATGACATTTCCAAAGGACACACTAATTCTCCAGAAATAGAACCAAATCAAAAAGACATTCATAAAATGGCAGAAAAAGACATGGATAACTATAAAGAAGCTCAGAGAGAAAGAAGAAGATTTTAAAAACCAGAAACAAAAGCAAGTTAGTATATGAAGGAGGAGTACGCCAGTTTAGTTTTTATTAGAACTAAATTCTGGAACTGAAAAAATTCTTTTAATGAACTACACACACTAAGTTTGGAAGCAGCAAGAATAGACGAGATCAAGCAAAAGAAAGAAAGGAAAAACAACCACAGAACTTGAAAACAAGTCTTTAGAAATTAACAAAGCAGACACACATTTTTAAAAGAATAAAAAAGAATTAACAAAATCTTTACAATATATAGGACACCATAAAGTGACCAAATATATAAACTAAAACTACTGGTATCTCAGCAGATGAAAAAACAACAAAAGGATTCACAACCTGTTTGGCAAAATAATAAATGAAACTTCCCAAGTCTAGCAAGAGATTTACACATCCAGATACAGGAGATCCAGCTACCCCCTCAGATGTGGCACAAAAAAATCTTCTCTACAGATACAGGAGATCCAGCTACCCCCTCAGATGTGACACAAAAAAATCTTCTCTACAGCACATTATGGTAACAATGTCGTCCAAAGTCAACGACAAAGAGAATTGTAAGAACAGCAAGAAAAAAGGTTCTAGTTATCTATCGCAGAAAACCCGAGGGACAAACAGATTGCTCAGCAGATTCCTTGCAGCAAGGCTAGAATGAGATGATATATCCAAAGTGCTGAAAGGAAACATCCGTCAGCCCAGGATTCTATATCCAGTAAAATTTTCCTTCACAAATGCTGGAGAATTAAAGACTTCTCCAGACAAGCAAAGACTGAGGGAATTCATCACCAACAGATGAGCCCTACCAGAACTGTTTAAGGGAGTACTTACTCTGAAAATGGAAGAAAAATATTTGCCATCACGAAAAGACATCAAGATATAAAATTCAATTGTAAGAAAACATAAAAACAGGAAATGACACAAATGGTACCGCTACAGATAACTGCCACAACACAATAATAGTAAGAGAAAAAGAAAGAAGGAATATACAAAATCAGAACACAATTAACAGTATGACAGCTATAGAACCACACATATCAACTTATCAGTAACCTTAAAAACAAATGGACTAGAATGCACACTTAAAAGACATAGACTCCATGGATTAAAGAACATGATCCACTATTATGCGGTTTACAGGAAACTCACTATGCCTGCAAAGACAGCATATAGACTGAAAGTAACGGACAGAAAATAGCACACTGAAGCCAAAAGTAAGCAGCAGTAGCTATACTTTAGGCCAAAGACAGGAAAAAAAGAAAAGACAAAGAAGGTCATTACAATTCCATATATATGCAGCCAGTACTGGAACACTCGGGTTCATAAAACAAATCTTAATCTAAGGAGAGATATTTCAACACAAGAATAGTGGGGAACTTCAAACCCCACTTGCCTTACAGCAATCATCTAGACAGGAAAACAACAATAAAATACTGAACTCAGACCAGACATCGAACTGAAGGTACCTGACAAAAATTTGCTGAATGTTTTACCCCAAAACTGCTCAGGGCATGCTGTTTTCATGAGCACATGGAAGATTCTCCAAGACAGACCATTGTAGGTCATGAAAAAATTCTGAAAAAGGTTCAGAGAACCAAAATCCCAACAAGTATATTCTAGCACCACAGTGGAATAAAATGAGAAATTAAGATTGAGCTCAGCGGCTCATGCCTGTAATCTCAGCACTTTGGGAGGCTAAGGCAGGAGGACTGTGTAAGCTCAGTAGTTCAAAGAGAGCAGCATGGCAAGACCTTGTCTCTATTGAAAATTTAAGACCAGACGTGGTGGCTCATGCCTGTACTCCCAGCACTTTGGGAGGCTGAGGCGGGGCAGGTCACCAGGAAAGAAGTTTGAGACCAGTCTGTCCAACATAGTGAAACCCCATCTCTGCTAAAAGTACAAAAAAATTAGCCAGGTGTGTGTGGTGTTGTGCCCCACCATAATCCCAGCTACTAAGGAGGCTGAGGCAGGAGAATCCTGTGAACCTGGGAGGCAGAGATTGCAGTGAGTCGAGATCACGCCATTCATTGAACCCCAGCCTGAGCAACGAGTGAGACTCCACCTCAAAACAAGAAACAAACAAAGAAAAAAACCCCGACTTTGCATCACCTCTTTCATTTCTGATTGAAGTGTTGGACCAGTCCTGAGGAAAATTAACTGTAGGTGAGTAATGATAGAGTCTTGGGTCTCCATCTAAAAAAAAAAAAAAAAAAAAAATTAAATCAGCTGGGCATGGTGGCATCGTGTCTGTAGTCCCAGCTACTCAGGAACCTGAAGTGTGAGGATTACTTGAGCCTAGCGGTCAAAGCTTCAGTGAGCCATGACTGCCCCACTGAACTTCAGAGCAAGACATTGTCTGAAAAAAATATTAAAATTAAAATTAAAAAAAATACAAAACGCTCAGCATGCTGGCTCACACCTGTAATGTCAGCACTTAGGGAAGCTGATGTGGGATGTCCGCTTGAGCCCAGGAGTTCAAGATCAGCCTCATATAGTGAGATACTAACTAACTCAATTTAAAAAATTAAACGCACAACACACACACACACACACACACACACACACACACACACACACACTCCATATAATAACAGGCAAAAAAGAAAAGAAAACCCCACAAGAAACTAGAAATTAATACCAATGCGAACATTGGAAACTATATATATGTGGCAATTAAAGGACATACTCTTGGTCAATGAAGAAATAAAGATTCAAATGAAAAAAAATTATTTAAATAAATGAAAATGGAAACAATACACGAAAATCTGTTTAATATCACAAAAGCAGTTTAAAAAAGAGAAGTGTGTGACAATAAGCGCATGCATCTAAATAGTACAAAGATCTTAACTAAGCAATCTAATGATGCATCTATTAGAAAAACAATAACAATCCAACCCAAAATTAGCAGAAAAAAAGACATAATAAAGGTGACAACAAAACTCACAAAAAAGGTGGGGGGACTAAAAACAGTGCGTAGAGGATCAATGAACACAAAGTTGGTTCCTGAAAATATAAAACTGATCAACTACTAGCTAAGCTAACAAAGAAAAGAAGAAAAACAAATAAATACAAATAGAGGTAAAAAAGGAGATATTACATCCGATACCAGAGAAAAGACAAAGATGATGTGGGATAATTATGAACAAGTATAAACTGAATGGAAAATTCAGAAGTAATGGATGAATTTCTGGAAACATACAAACTACCTGGAGTGAATCAAGAATTAAAAATCCTGAACACCTGACAAGTATTGATATTGATTCAGTAATCACAAGCCTCCCACAAAGAAAAGCCAAATACCAAATGGATTCCCTGCTGAACTCTACTAAACATGTAACAGAATAAACACCAATCTGCCAATTCCAAAACACCGAGGAAGGAATTATCCCTAACTCATTCTATTAGACCAGCATTAACTGATAACCAAAACCAGAAAACACACAACAAAAATCTGCAGACCATAATCTTTGATGAATGCATCCACTTGCTCTTGGATCAGAGGAATTAATGTCATTAAATTGAACATACTACTGCCCCAAACCAGAAAACACACAATAAAAAAGAAAACTGAAGACAATTATCCCTGATGAATTGCATCCCATGCCCACAGATTCGAGGAATGTCATTAAAGTGAACATTCTGCTTAAAGTAATCTGCAGAATCAGTCCAATCGCCTTTGAAATACCACCGCCATTTTTCACAGACACAGACAAAACAATCCTAAAATTCATGTAATGCTAACAACAAAACTGGCTAAATAGCCAGAGTAATCCACACGAAAAAGAGACATCATGCTACCTGACTTAAAAATGTATTACAGGGGTACAATAACCAAAAGAACATAGTATTGATATAAAAAGACACATAGATCAATGGAAGCAAATTAACCCAGAAAGATAACCCAGGAATATATCCTGATATTTACAGCCAAGTGACTTTCTTTAAAAAAAAAAAAAAAAAAAAAGATGAAAAGAATACACACTTGAAAAAGCACACCAACTTTACTAAATGGTGGTGGGGAAAATCGTACATCCATATGTAATAGAATGAAACTAGGGCTCTTTCCTTACTGAATGACAAAATCACCTCTAGGCTAGGTGCACTGGATCATGCTCTTATCCCAGCACTCTGAAAGGCTGAAGTGGATGGATCACTTGTCAGGAATTGGAGACTGGCCTGGCCAACATGACGAAACCCTGTCTCTACTAAAAATACAAAAATTAGCCAGGCATGGTGACAGGTGCCCGTAGTCCCGGCTACATGGGAAGCAGAGGAAGAAGAATTGCTTGAACCTCGGAGGTTGCAATGGCAGTGAGTCAAGATCTTGCCACCACACTCCAGCCTGGGTGACACAGCAAGACTGTGTCTCAAAATATGTAAAATAAAATAACCTCCTGGATCAAAGACTTAAAGACCTAAAAGTTTACTACTACTAGAAGAAGTAGAGAAAACACAACAGAACACTGATCTAGGCCAAAATTTTATGGCCAAGACCTCAAGAGCACAGCCAACAGAAACAAAAATAGACAAATGGCACTATATTAAATGCAAAGGCTTCTGCACAGCTAAGGAAACAATCACTGGAGGGAACAGACAACCCACAGAATTGGAGAAAATATTTGCCAACCATTCATCTGACAAGGGACTAATAACATCGGGAAAATACAAGCTCATACAACTCATTTATAAAAACAATCCCATTAGAAGATGAACAAGTGCTGTAATCCCAGCACTTTGGGAGGATGAGGTGTGTAGATCACAAGGTCAGGAATTTGAGACCAGCCTGAACGACATGGTGAGATCCTAGCTCTACCAAAAATACAAAAATTAGCCAGGCACAGTGGTGAGCACCTCCAATCCCAGCTACTCGGGAGGCTGAGGCAGGAGACTCGCTTGAACCCGGGAGGCAGAGGTTGCAGTGAGCTAGGATCCCACAACTGCATTCCAGTCTAGGGGACAGAGTGAGACTTTGTCTCAAAAAAAAAAAAAAAAGAAAGAAAGAAATAGGAACACTCTTACACTGTTGGTGGGAGTGTAAATTAGTTCAACCATTGTGGAAGACAGTGTGGCGATTCCTCAGGGACCTAGAAATAGAAATTCCATTTGACCCAGCAATCCCATTACTGGGTATCTATCCAAAAGACTATAAATCGTTCTACTATAAGGACACATGCACACGAATGTTCATTGCAGCACTGTTTACAATAGCAAAGACCTGGAACCAACCCAAATGCCCATCGATGATAGACTGGACTGGGAAAATGTGGCACATATACACCATGGAATATTATGCAGCAATCAAAAATGATGAGTTTGTGTCCTTTGTAAGGACATGGATGAATCTGGAGAACATCATTCTCAGCAAACTGACACAAGAACAGAAAAAGAAAGACCGCATATACTCACTCATAGGTGGGTGAGAAAAATGAGAACACATGGACACAGAGAGGCGGTCTACTATACACTGGGGACTGTTGGGGGAAGTGGGGGAGGGACAGCGGGGGGGGGCTGGGAGGGGATAGCCTGGGGATGAATACCAAGTGTGGGTGAAGGGGAGGAAGGCGGCAAAACACACTGCCATGTGTGTACCTATGCAACTATCTTGCACGTTCTGCACATGTACCCCAAAACCTATAATGCAATAAAAATTAAAAAAAAAAAAAAGTGGACAAATGACATTAATGGACAATTCCTAAAAAGACATATAGACAGCCAACAGGCATATAAAACTGCTCAACATCACTAAGCATGAGAATATTCAAATCAAACCCCATAATGAGATAAAAAATAGCAAAAACAAAAGCATGTCATTTGCAGAAAATGAATGGAAGTGGAATCCATTAGTTTACTGTTTTTCAGGCAGAATGTTGCCCTATCACCCAGGATAGAGAAAATGGCACAATGACGGCACACTGCATCCCTGAACTCCCAGGCTTAAGAGATCATTTAACTTCTGCCTACCAGGTAGGTGGCCATACAGGAATGTGGCATCACACCCGACTAATTTTTGTATCTCTTGTAGAGGAGGAATTTCACCATGTTGCCCAGGATGGTCTCAAACTCCTGGGCTCAAGTGACTCACCTGCCGCGGCTCCCAAAGTGCTGGGATTACAGGTATGAGCCACTGAGCCTGGTCCAAGTACATTATGTTTAGTGAAATAACCTAGATGTGGAAAGGTAAATATTGCATGCTCTCATTCAGATATGGGGGCTAAAAATGACTTCATAAAGGTAGAGAGTAGAATGATATACCAAAGGCTGGGAAGGATCGATGGCTGGAAGGAAGCTGATCAAGACAGGTAGGTTAATGGGTTCAAACATACAGTTAGTTACATAAAAGGTATTTCTACTATTCCGCAGCAGTGTCGATGAGTAACTGCAGTTAATAACAATGTATATTTCAAGTTAGAAAGAGAAGAAGACTTGATTTTTCCCTAATACATAGATAAATCATCAAAGTAATGGACCTCAAAATACCCTAATTTAAGAATTACACATTGTATACATATACCAACATATCACATGTACCCCCAATATAGGTAACATATTATGTATCAATTTTTAAAAATGAAATAATCTGTAGGAATAAGATCTGAACAGGATCTGCATACTGATCATTATAAAAGCCAGTGGAAAAAAATCAAGGACTGAAATGAAGAGAAATATACAGATTGGGATATACAACACATTAAAGATACTACTTTTCTTAACCTATTAATTATACTGCAAGCATATTTATGTAGATATGTATTCTAGACATGAGAACATTGTTGGCTATATAGTTAGCCCAACATACGAAAATCACAGTAAGGCTTTCTGTAGCCCTAGACAAACTTACTCTAAAATTTATATGGAAAGGAAAGACTCTATAAGATATCAAACAATCTTTATAAAGAATAAAGAAAAACTGTTTTGCTGTATATTAAGACCTATTACGTAATTACGGCAAACCAGAGAGTGAGGCACTGGTGCAAAGATGAACAGATATAAAAATGGACCTGACTAGAAAACACAAAAATCAAGCAACACGAATTCACCCTACTGATCCTTTTTAGAGGTACAAACAAATGGTCCTGGAGCTTAGACACAAAATGCAAGAACAAAACAAAAAATAATATTGATGTATGCCTTATAATTTATATAAAAATTTAGCTCAAATGGATTATGAATACAAATGTAAAATTTTAAATATTAATCCACAGGGAAATATCTTTTGAGTTTTGAGTGTAAGTACATTATTTCACTGATGTTGCTTAGGTTAACTCCACAGCAACCGTGCACTAACCCAAGAGATCTTTTTCTCTCTTTTCAGAATTATACAGATATGGTTTTCAAAATATTAATTCTTCCTGCTTTTTTTTTTTTTTTTTTTTAGCTTTCTTCCCTTCCCTTTATGTGATGTCACAAGGTAGATTTGTAGTCTCCTAACCTGTATATTAACTAACTAACTTTCATTTCTAAATTTCGGATACCCATAACCATCTGTTCCATTCTAAACCAATTAGAATCACTTAGATTTTCTACAGGTAAATGATGATCTTTTGCTCTGTCCTTTCTGGATTTTGTCTTGTTCAAAGCACACATGCACAAGGATCTGTAGACTTTATTCCTTAAAATGTTTCCCAATTTGTGCCTCTCCTTATATTCTACAAATTGAAAATATTCCATTTCTTCACTGGACTTCTAGTCTTAGAAATACTCGAAGCCAGGAGCGGTGGCCCAGCCTGTAAATCCCAGCACTTTGGGATTTGGGAGCCCAATGCAGGTGGATCATGAGGTCAAGAGGTCGAGCCCACCCTGGCCCATGGCAAGATCCTGTCTCCAAAATACAAAAATTAGCTGGGTGTGTTGGCACATGCCTGTAGTCCCAGCTACTCAGGAGGCTGAGGCAGAAGAACCGCTTGAACCTGGGAGGTGCAGGTTGCAGTGAGCCCAGAGACATCTCGCCACTGCCCTCCACCCTGGAGACAAAGTGAGACTTTGTCTCAAAACAAACAAACAAAAAAAAAGAAAAAAGAAAAAAAAAAAGAAGAGAAGACGACAAAGAAGAAATACTCCCCTTGTCTATGTGTAAAGAAGAAACGGAGCATTTAAAAAGATGGGAGTGTGCTAAAAGAAAGAGTTTTGCAAGTTTCCTGATTCCTTTGTATAAAACCAGCCAATAATAGCTCTGTTATTAACTACAGGGACATTTGGACAGTCTTAGGATGACAGGAGTTTTACACCATCAGATCCCTTCTCCAGTTATCTGTTTACTACTCACCCAATGCCTTAGTCATTTTAGATAAAGAACTTGAGGTCCCCAAACATCCAAACATTCAAGTGCTAAAGTGTGAATGTACATGACAGAATACTTTTTTTTTTTATTTTGAGTTACCAAGTCTCACTCTGTCACCCAGGCTGGACTGCAGTCTCACCGCAACCTCCGCCTCTCAGGTTCAAGCGACTCTCCTGCCTCAGGCTTCCAATTAACTGGGATTACAGTCTTGCACCACTACGCCTGGCTAATTTTTATATTTATATGTAGTAGGCATGGGGTTTCAACATGTTGGCCAGGCTGGTCTCGAATTCCTGACCTCAGGTGATCCACCTGCCTCGGCCTCCCAAAGTGCCGGGATTACACATGTGAACCATGACACCCGACACCTGGCTTACTTAAAACATTCTTGAATGCCAACTGTACTAGTACTCTCTTTGATATCTTTTCCCATGGATGTCCCCTACTAGATATGATAAAAAGCCTTGTGGATATGGAATGTGGAGAACAAGTTCACATCTTATCCACATTTGTCTTTTAGGAGAAGTTAATTAGAACACACCTAAGAGAAATAAAACTAGGTCATAGTAACTTAATGGCTAACAAAAAGGAACAGATTCTTCATTTACACTGAAATTATGTAATCATAAAAAGTTGACTAAATACTAGTACTTTGAACATCTTATTTTTTAATTTATTACTTTGGAAAAGTAGCTAATGTTTTATATTAAAATGCAGAATCTGGCTGGGGGCAGTGGTGCACGCCTATAATCCCAGCACTTTCGGAGGTCGAGGTAGGTGGCTCACTTGAGGTCACAAGTTCAAGACCAGCCTGTCCAAGACGGGGTGAAACCCCGTCTCCACTAAAAGTACAAAAGTTTGGCAGGCGTCTGTAATCCCACTACTTAGGAGGCCGAGGCAGGCAAATCGCCTGAACGGTGAGGCAGAGGTTGCAGTGGGCCGAGATCATGTTACTGCACTGCACCCTGGGTGACAAGAGCAAAATTCTGTCTCAAGAAAATAAAAAGAAAAAGAAATGCGGACGTTTAAGATTTTCGGTAACAACCAGATTAAGCAAGGCACATAATACATGCATGGCAGAAATGCAAATCAATCTAAGAAAACTTCATATTTAATTGCTGAGAAACATGGCTGTTTTCCACACAGTTCTGGTTTTACTGTGGGAAAAGTATCTGTTTTACTCAGCTACTAGATTATTTTCTGAACAAGGTGTGTACTACGATAAAAATTTCTTTAACTGAAAGGCACGTGGGTAGGGTCTACTTGAGCAGCTTCACATCACCAGCAGTACAAAGGACAACAGAAAATAATCTATTTCTTACAAGATCCCCAAAATGCAACTTACATAGTATGAAAAATTGATCAAAGTAGATTCGGAACTTCATTTATCTATACAAACGCCGAAGCAGTGACAATCGATGTTCAGTTTTGGTTCTCTGCCCATGTAAAAGAGTGTAAACTTCTGAAAAGTGTTACTCTCGATGGATAATCTAAGTATGCATCAGACAACATGTAAAAGGGCTGGGCACAGTGGCTCATACCTGTAATCCCAGCACTCTGTGAGGCCGAGGTGAGTGGATCACGAGATCAGGAGTTTGACACCATTCTGGCCAGCAGGGTGAAACACTGTCTTGACTAAAAATACAAAAAAATTAGCCTGGCATAATGGTGGGCACCTGTAATCCCAGCTACTAGGGAGGTTGAGGCAGGAGAATCGCTTGAACCCGGGAGGTGGAGGTTGCAGTGAGCTGAGAGGTTGTGCCACCCCATTCCAGCCAGGGTAACAGAGGGAGTTTCCATCCCAGGAAGAAAAAAAAAAAAGAATAAAAGAAAGAAAGAAAAGCAAAGAAAAGAAAGAAAGAAAGAAAAACAAAACAAATATAAAGGATAAACAGGTAAAGTCATTTTTAAGAATACGTAAATTTTGAAAATTCAACATACTGTAATCTCGGCCATAAATCATCTTAAAAAGAGCTAAGACATAAGATACATTAGCAATACAAAACAGTTGGTTAAGAAAAGCTCAGGTATAGTTCTGGTATTCCACACTATTTGTTTCCTTGTGATTGGTTTTTGGTCTAACTTGAGGGGGCAGAAATAAAAAAAGTCTTAATATTAATCTCAATGATTTCTGGACATAATAGAATTTACAAAAAAACTACAAAAATATCGGCATTTAAAATATCTAGAAGTACTTAATATTTTTCTTCCTTAATTACAAACCGCGATTATTTGTTTTTGAAATAGATATGTGATGATTACTGCTAATGGATTTCAATGGTCAAAAATTATTACATAACTTAATAAAATATCTTCTTGAGTTTTGTAACAACTATTTCCAGGAATCCAAAATATTCCAAAGTTGTCTGAAGAAAGTAGTTCATTAATGCAATGATCAAGACATTTCACCACATAAAATTATAAATTCCCTTTTTTCATTAAAGCATTCCACGATTCTTCACTAAACCTCTGGAAAGGTGGTACCAAAAAAAAGAGCATGATAAAATAAAAATGCTTCAGAAAACAGAGCTAGAAATACAAGTATTAGTATAAAATGAGGAAATATTAAATTAGCAAGTTGTTCATATGAAATAAAAATTGTAATGAACTTATTATAACTTACTTTGTGATGCTTTTCTCCCATTCACCCCAAACCATGTTGTTTTACAAGCAGGACAGTATAGCATTTCAAAGTCATCCAGTTTAAAAAACAATAAGTCCGTTAACTATTGTTCTCTAAAACGGAGATCATTATTCTGAATCACTTTCCCATAAGAAATGTTAAATTATAAACACGATTTATCAAAACTATATAATGTCCCCTCTTAAATCTTTATGTCACTATTTGGTTTTTACTATTATAAAATACATTTTGCCAGCAATTATTCATGGGCTATCATTGTGGTGACTGTAACTTAATAAATCACACTAAAAGACATTTACTTTAAAAACTGCATATTTTGTAATACTTTCTACTAGGCACCTCGAAAACTATCATAGATGGAAAAAATAAAACTTTTAATATCTATACAAAATTATATATTGAGGTTTCTGTATACCTTATACATGTGTGTACACTTACACACACACCTATAAAAAAACATAGAATCATTAGATTTGAACATGAACAAAAAGTGGATTTTTACAGGAAGTCTTTTTTAAACTCAAACATTGGAAAACCCTCTCACCATTTAAATATTTTAATACAAATTTCTGTATAATAGTAGGCAGTTTTATTTACACATAGAATATGTAATAAAAGTAGTGCTTAAAAGTGCAGGACTCCTTAGCATTTCATGGCAGTTAAGTCTGGGGGGAAAAAATTCCATTCACAAATATTTTCAAGCAATAAATATGATTTTATAAGTGGTGTAAATCTGTATCAAGATTAGAAACAAAATCACAAATATGAAGTTTATTTCTTTCTTTACGTGCAATCCATTATCTTTGTATGTGGCCTAGTAATATGAAAAAAATAATTATTTTGGAACCACAAGTGTAATCACCATGTCCTCAAAACACACAAAAAACATAAAGCAGTAAACAGCTTCCTAATAGTTCACATTAAAAAAAAAAAAAAAAAAAAAAAAAAAAAACAAGTTGATTGAGAAGAGACTTAGATTTGCTGTCTTACAAAGAAATGACCAGCAAGGAAAGTGTTTTTAACCAAGGAAAATTCTGCAGGGTTATAACACAAATGAAAATTAAATCATCAGCCCAGAAATAAATAGAGAAACATAAAAAAGGCTATCGTCAAGTCTGTTCTGTGTCACTTTGACAGTTTTGTCATGTATACACAAAACATGCTTAATACTCTTTTTTCTGAAGTACAGCTGGATCAGCATGTAAGTCCTGAAGTAGAGGCAGTACCCTCTGCGTCCAGTTGCTTGACGCACTGTTCTTGAAAGGTTGCATAGACATAGCTTTTAGTTAACAGTTTTATGAGACAGCTACCAATCCAGTGGTGCAGAAATTTTGAATTTCTGAAGAGCAGAAATGATCTCATTTAATAGTCACGGAACGATATCAAGATGAGGATGATAATGAAAGAGCCTAGAAATAAAAATAAGTTAAGATTTTGTTATATAAATCCGGAACACTGCTCACTAGCTCATGACTATACAAGACAGCCATTTTGTGGAGTGGGTTCACAAGAAACACGAAAGCTGAAGTTTTCTGAGATGCTTACTTTCTCCATTAGAATTAGTTCTCTAAGACTGCTGTACTATTACTTCCATTTTTCATCATTTAGTCAATAATATTTGGAAGACTGTTAAAAGTTTACCAGTTTTTTAGACTGCTAAAAGAAAAGTTGTGTGGAAAAATAATTGGAAAAGTTAATTAAAATTTCACTAGCTATTGGCTTATGGAAATGCCACAGCTAGATGACATGTAACACATTTTTCATGAGTCTTATATATCATATCATCTAGTCAAGCTCCATTAAAAGTGTGAGTCTTTCCGGTTAACACTTCCAGGAATCTTTAAATCCACAGAGTATATGAAAATGCCCCGCACATCTTTCAGATAATTACCACAGAAGCATTAAGCAACCTACACATACAAGGGTTTTATAAGTTATGTAAAGTAGCATACAACTATGAAAATGTTCTAAAAACATGCAGATTTGCAATGTAATTACTGTACCTTCTCTGGGGGTATTATCATTAAGCAAAAATGGTAATAAACATCAGTTTCACACAGAAAAATTAACATCAAATATGAGGAAGGCTACTAATATTTTTCATTATGCAGTATGTATTGCACCTGTGGAAAATTTAAGTATCTTCTTAACACATATTTTTCAGTTAGCAAAGTGAAAGATCATTGTTTTAAACCGCCCTAAGTGTACTCACGTATCGATCACTTCCCAGTTTAAACTGATCATAGACTTGGATTAGGTTCTCCATTTTGTACTGTTCTGGCACCACAAAATTTTCCAAACTTCTGCTTGTTTTTCGTGCACAATCTTGGCAATGTACTATGTAGGTTTTTTGAGTATTGCTTTCATTAGTGACAAAAAGCAGACTGAAAACCTCCACCTATATGACATACACACATACACACACACATACGTACGTACGTACGTACGTACATACATACATACATACATACAATAGTACTGGACCGTGATATCTGAATTTACTTTAGCACTGTAACGATGGGAAATCTACTTCACGTGGAACTGGATGGTGATTTTTGGTTAAATCTAAGTACTTAAAAAAAAAACAAAACAAGACTATGGTTGTGACTTTGAGACACCAACGTTTCTTTTGTAACACATCCAGAGAAAGAATCATGTGTTATGTTCAGAGATTGTCACGAAAGCTCAATTCAAGGTTTGATGAACATCAGTATAATTTTATTTTACCCCAAATACCAGTGTACCACTAGGTAAAAGTGACCGTAATTTGTTTTTCACTTTTTCTGTGAGACTATTCACAGAACCTGTTCTGTGTCAGAAGGTTTGTGTTCCCCCAGTGACTGAGCTCCACAAAGACTACGTTTCATTCTTTCGGATGTCTAGAGCACATCATTGTGCTTAATTTTCACCAAAGCTAAAAGTGTAATTAAAAAAAACCTTGGAATATGCCCATAATCTGATTTTTTCAAGATAAGAAAACTGATAGATGAATAACAAAAGGGTTGTTTTAAGCCTCATATTTAAAAAAACGAGTGTAAAAGTATATTCATTAACACGAGCATAACAGGAGAAAAAAAATGTACATCTTATAGACAAAGACGAGTTGCAAAAGCTCAGCAAGAGTAATAGATAGTGTCGAGGAATACAACGGTTGTTTTATTTCAACGGAAATTCCAGAGAGATATATTCACTTTTCGGAAGTAAAACACCTAACTGAAATCTACTTGAGCTCACAATGATATACTTCGGTGAGTTTGCACAATTTAAAAGCTGCCAATGAATTTAGTAAGTTTAACTCAGAATTACCAATTTAAAGGTTCAGCTTGAACGTTTACTTTCTTTCTTTCTTTCTTTCTTTTTTTTTTTGAGACGGAGTTTCGCTCTTGTTACCCAGGCTGGAGTGCAATGGCGCGATCTCGGCTCACCGCAACCTCCGCCTTCTGGGTTCAGGCAATTCTCCTGCCTCAGCCTCCTGAGTAGGTGGGACTACAGGCACGCGCTACCATGCCCAGCTAATTTTTTGTATTTTTAGTAGAGATGGGGTTTCACCATGTTGACCAGGATGGTCTCCATCTTTTGACCTCATGATCCACCCGCCTCGGCCTCCCAAAGTGCTGGGATTACAGGCTTGAGCCACCGGGCCCGGCCGATCGTTTACTTTCTTAGCCAAGCATCCTTGCTCAGACTCTGGGGAAATGGGAAAGAAACTGTGTGAGACCATGACAGCCCACGTAGGGGAGACCTGAAGGTAGCCGTAGCGTTAAGGGTGGTGTTTACGGCGGCGGCGGCGGCGGCGGCGTCATTCTCCTACGGTAGTGGGCCGCACGCAATGGCGGCTTCTGTGCGTGCATGAGCGGCCCGCCGGGACCGCATGTGCGACCACTGACCGGTTAGTCAGAGGGGCGGGGAAGGGAGCGGTTCGCAAAAAAAGGGACTTTTTTTTTTTTTTTTTTTTTCCAGTCTAGCGGTTAGACCTTCACCACGCGCCCTTGACATATGCACAGAAGTGTCGTTTAGGCAGAAAGTGCACTCCGGCCACCCAGTCAGTGTGTATGGCGAGGAGAAAGGGTATCGGTTGGTGCTGCCTCTGGCAAATGGCAACAGTCTCTGTATGCGGTTGTATGAGTTGAGTAGCGCTGTGGTCCTTGCAGGGGCCGGGCCTATGGAATTCTTGAAGGCCAGTGACTACAAAGCACAGGGAAACAAGTGTCCCGTATCTTGTTTTGCCCACTTCCCCTTAGGGATGGAGAAACCGCTGACGGGATGCTGAGCGGGCGGAAACCGCGTTTCCGGTGTGGACATTTTGTGACGTAGAAGAACCGGAAACGGATAGCCGGCAGCGGAGGGAGAATGGCCGCCGCCTGGTTCTCTTGACCTGCGTTAGAAATAATGGAAATCGGACGCCAGCAGGAAGACATCTTGAAGGTTAGGGATCCAGGATTGCGCTACACCCCTTTCTCAACTCGGAGAGCCACTGGATAGTCGGCTAGCCGAAAACTGTGCGCCTTTTGTGTAGTATTGTGCCTTTGCGTTAGGCGTTACGGGAAGAAGTCGGCCTGTGGGAGATTAACCGGTTGATTCGCGGGACAGGTTATTTGTGGTTTACTTTCTTTTTACCGCAGAAGGAATGTTGATATAGGTCTAACTCTGTTTCCGTTAAGGACAGATCCTTTACCTTTGAAGTCTGGGCGACGAGGGGGCAGGATATGTGGTGTACGTGTTAGATCAGGCTCCTATGCCGTGTCAGGAACCCAGTGCATTTTGCACTGCCGTGCTTTGGACCCTTATGCCTGCATTTTTGCCTCCCACGCCTGGGGGAGAGAACGAATAAAGGATAAAGCTTAGGTGTCGTTTGAGGGATTTAACGGTCTGCCTTTTGAGATTGTTTTTCACTGCGACGTGTTAAGGCCTGCAATTTACTGATTCTTAATATGTTAAATAGACCGTAGAAACAGAGAACTAAGGAATAGAGAATTCGGCAGTACGAGTTTATAATGTTTTCTGTGTAACTGGCAACAGTTAACTCTTGATAAAGCGTGCTGTCTGCTTCGCTAGAATTAAGTAGTAACCGGATTCAGATGGCGAATTTTTAAAATACAGTATCTTAATCGATGGTGCATTTAATTTGATAGTATCTTGAACTTTCAATATATAGGTAAGCGTGTTATGGTATAGAAAGTTTGTTCAGAGAGGTGACAGAGTTGCTCTTGGCGTTGCACTTGTTTGTTGAAACCTATTATGACGTATGTGATTGTTCCCCTCCCCCAACCCCCCCACCGCCCCCGCCGCCTCTGAGTAGTCCTTGGTAAAGTATTATGCTGCAAGCCCATAAAGCGAAATCACCTTTTTTTCCCCTATAGTTTTAAAATCTATCAGTCTAAGGAGGCAGGAGTTCAGATTGGGTATGCCATTTTAGAAGCGTCAAAGAAAAGATGTGTCGCTTTTTAACTTTGTAACCAAAGACCTCTGAAGTTGGTGTTTAAAATGGGAGAAATGAATACTACCTCCTTTATAGAGTGTCAGACACGAAATGACAGCTGTGTAAAGCTGCACAGTACTCAAAACATAGTGAAGTTGGTTTATTATTTTAACTTTTGATGTCTAGGAATTTATCTGCCTTAAAAATAGTCACACAGTCTTTGGGGCCAGTCGATTGTAAGGAATCTTCAAATGTTCCGGTGTCCATTTATTTTTAGGTTTAGGATATCAAGAAAACCACTGTCTTTGGGAACATTTTACTATTATGACTGTAGCTAAATTGAATGTTTAAGTTACTGAGAAATGCATGGTAGATTTTTTTTTTTTTTTTTTTTTTTTAGTTTGGAACGCTTTTACTATGGTAAATTGTTAAAGAAAATTTGTTTGGCGTGAATGAATTTGAACTCCGTTAGTATGAAACTGCCGGTCTTCAGGTGGTGCCATTTGCATCTGTCATGGTTGATAGACTTAAGCACCTTTGAAATCTTGTCAGGTACTGCCAGGCAGTCACAGCAGCCAAGTGTATGGTACAGGATAAGATTGGAATCCAGGTCTTCTTCTTTGTCGCTTGTGATCTTATCTGTTCTTGTGTGTCAGCATGTGAGCTATTGATACCTCTTTTCTAGCTTGCTGATCTGGACCTGAACTCCTCCGAGAAACAGAGTGGAGGAGCAAGTACAGCAAGCCGTAAGTAAAACCTTTGGTTTTGGCCCAGCCTCGCTCTGTTGCCGAGGCTAGACTGCAGAGATGCCCTCTCGGCTCCCTGCAGCCTCCGCCTCCCTGGCTCAAGCGGTTGTGTTGCCTCATCATCCCGAGTAGCTTGGATTACAGGCGCGCCACGCCTGGCTAATATTATTAGGAGAGAGACGGGGTTTCTCCACGTTAGCCAGGATGGCCTGGATCTCACATCTCCTGACCTGCCCACGTCGGCCTCCCAGACTACTGGGATTAGAGGGTGAGCCCATCGCGCCCGGCCGGAAAACTCTTTTTTAAAAATGGAGCCTTGGGCTGGGCTCGGTGGCTCAGGCCTGTAATCACAGCACTTGGGAAGGATGAGGCGGGTAGAGCCTGAGGGCAGGAGATCGAGACCAGCCTACCAGCCTGGCCAAGACTGTGAAACGCCGGCTCTACTAAAAATACAAAAAATTAGCCCGGCGTGGTGGCTCGTCTCTGCACTCCCAGCTCCTTCGGAGGTTGAGGCAGGAGAATCCCTTGACCTGGGTGAGGTGGAGGTTGCAGTGAGTCGAGATGACACCACTGCACTCCGGCCCGAAGGAGAGTGAGAACCCGTCTGAAACACACACACACACACACACACACACGCATACGCATCTTTATCAGAGCTTAATGTTAATATCTTATTAGACTTTTAAATGTTAAATTTACATTATTTTCTCTTGAATTTGACCGTATGAAAATATGAGATATTTTGCTGTGTCTAGGTATGTAACATACACCAAACGGTGTATCTTATTAATACACTGTTTTGTTACTGTTGAGGGAATTTAAGAAAAACCTTAGTGGGCGGGGTGTGGTGGTTCCTGCCTCTTAATTCCAGCATTTTGGGAGGCCAAGGCAGGTGGATCACTGAGCCCAGCGGTTTGAGACCAGCTTTGGCAACACGGGAAAACCGTGTCTTTACTAAAAATACAAAAAATTAGCCTGGTGCGGTGGTACCTGCTTGCAGTCCCAGCTACTTGGGAGGCTGAGATGGGAGAATTTGCTTGATCCTAGGAGGCTGGAGGCTTCAGTGAGCCAAGATTAGGCCACTGGACTCCAGTGTGGGTGACAGAGACCCTGTCTCAAAAGCAAAAAACCAAGGACAGTAATATAATACACATTATTTTTTAGAAAAGTAGTCTCATTCACTCCTTGCCCAGCATGGGATATAAGCCCATCTTTGTGAACTGATGTGCATTGTGTTAAACCTAATAAAGGAAACCCATATACATTTACGTGCTATGCCTGCTGCTGGTGCCCATGAAGAAGCTAACTAACACTGAATAATAAAACCAAGCTCGTCTGATTTTGTGGTGGTGGGTTAGCTGTGTTCTTTGGACAGGAGATTAGTTACAAAGGTGTTCTTTTGAAACCGTTGGTCTTGTTTTTGGAAGATTTCTTGAGGGTGGTATTTGGATAGGAGGGAAGGTTGGTGGTTATTTGGCAGTAGCTCTGGTTTGAGTCCAGGTTTCTTCCTGTTCAACAAGGAAAGCAGTTGGTACATTCTGTAGAAACAAACAAACAAACCAACAAACCACTTTAAGTCTTACAGAGCATTTCAGACTTTGTCATTCTAGGAATGTTGTAGAGATTTAACTGGTAGAGACAACTTTGGATGTTTAGTTAAATCCAAAAGTAGATTTAGATAAGGTCTGGATTTTGGGGTAATAAAATCAGGTAATCGGTTAACTAAAGTAGACTTTCTTCTACTTTACAAGTTAGTTTATTTTGCTTCTTAATCATAGAGTGGGCTGTTGTTTTAAATTAAAACACTTGATTGGTTTTCCAGAAAATTTTCACTCTCCGACTTTTCATGTGTTTTTATGGTATCACTTTAATCTTTAGACTTTTTTAAAAAGCCTCTTACCGGGTAGATGATTTAGTATAGCACCCAGAACCTTTTTTTTTTTTTTCCCCTACGACACTGTTACGTTGGAGTAATGGCCGCGTTTAATGATCAGTGTTGATTTCATGTAGCAGTTATCTGAAATAGAGCCTTTTAAAACATGATTATTAAATAACCACTACTAGCTACTGAAATATATTTGGTTTGCAGCGTATTTTCGAGTAAGCATTTTTTTCCCCTTCATCTTGCAAAGTAGCTTCCTGTATAAAATACAGGTTTTAGAAGTTTGTTTTCCAGGACCTATCTTTTAATAGACGTTTTCTAAACAGGCAGCGTCGTGGTGATGTCATAGGCTTCTAATTTTACATTTTCTCTTCTAGAAGGACGCTATATACCTCCTCACTTAAGGAACAGAGAAGCCTCTAAAGGTATGTATTTAAGGCAGCTTTGTAGATCTAACCTTTTAGCAGCTCATCAAAGCCTAGGGAAAAAGAGTAACTTTAGGAAGTCTGTGAACACTTTTTGTCCCCTCCTGTGCCTCTTTTGGTCTGTCTTATAGGAACTAGCACTTTCTGTCCTCGGAAAAGTTCCTCGAATGTTGAATGATGGATACTTCTTGTGTCCTTTGGCAGACTGAGCCCAAAGACTTTGGGTTTTGTGTAGGTTAACTATGGTACTGTATCTGTAGGTAACATTTATGACGTGGTTTGAATTTGAAAGTGGCATATTTGTGCGAATGCCTCATGTCAAAGAAACTGTATAGTGATAAAGTTTCTGCTTGCTGCTGTCTTGAAAAGTAGTCACAGTGAAATGGTGTGGGTTTTTTTGTTTGTTTGTTTGTTTGTTTTTTTCTCAGACTAGTTAACAGTTTTAAGTTTATCACTTTGGGCCACATTCAATAAGCTGGTGATACTATCTGGTTTCAACCCAAACAGCTTCATTGGAAGGGTGTCGTATGAAATGTATTGAAACACCTAGGGTTGTTTCCTATTAAATTTGTAAGGTGGAAGAGTACATTAGAAAAGTTTAATTGGGGTGATGTTTTGAGTGCCGCATACACATCAAAAAATTTCTAGGAGAAGGAAATGTCAGGAAAAATATTTAAAACCAAAAGGAAAGAAGCTAATGATAAAGGGGTGTGGAGTGGGTAGAGTACTTGCGGTTGACTTTGTTTTTCTTTGTTTAGTCTGTACCCTGTTTTTAAGTCTGTATGTGTTTATCAGAAGACCACTTTGCTGACGATTGTTTTCTTTTTTCAGAGTAACTGCAGAATTTCTTTTATCACAAGCACTCTAAGTGTTGTATCTGGCTGGAATTGCACCCGAGGTGTCTTAAGTGCCTTAAGGAGAGTTGGCAATATTTTAGTATTTGGGGGGATGGAAGAGACGTTAACCATCTAACTTCCTTAATGTAGGAAGTACTATTGGTCATTTGTCTAATACTGGATTTTTAAAAGCAGCGGAAAATTAAAAGTTACAACTTTATAAATTTGTAACTTTAAACATTTAATTAAACGTTTGAATTAGGGAAGCCCTCCAGCAGGTTTGCGGTTGTGGAGGGAGTTTACTCTTGTCATTTCTTTGTCAGTTTGTAGACAATGAAAGTAGGTAATAATGAGGGTTTTTTAAACTCAAGTATACGTTTATTCTCACTGAGGGTATTAAGATGACACAATTACCTTTGGACTCGTGGTAGGCCAGTAGTGTGTGTATGAGCGTAGCACACAATGGTGTTTATGACAACTTAGTTTCAGTTGTTGATACTGAAATAGAAAGTCTTGGCCATCCCTGAATGCGAGATTGTGTTAAAATAACTTTATGTGAATAGTTCGAGAAACGTTGCTTTTAGGTAGTGGGATGTGTTAGTGGCTTAAGAAATGGGTTATGGTGTTCAAATTTAGAGCTATGTCAATGGGAAAAGCTAATTTGCTGTATCTTTACTGTCCCATGCCTGAAATTTTCAAAGAGTAATTAGAAATTCTCTATCTTAATAGGTCTGACATATTTTTATCTGACTACGTAGGTCTCTTCTCTTAGTTCAAACTTTTCTCTTGGTAACCCACAGTCCCCGAGGTAGTCTTTAGCTGGGCCTTCCCAAAATGTGTATTATGCATAGCTTACGTTAAATGTTTAGGTTTAACACCTTTTGCGTTACGTTTTTCAGGATTTGTCAAAGATGGTTCATAACTGGGAAACTAACATAATGCGCTTGCTGCACTAGCTACAGGCTGAGCTTAAAGATGAGGGAGTTGGAATCCCTCCTAATCAGACACAGCTTAAAAAGCGACGTCGTAAATAATTTCACTGGAGTAGGTTTACGTTTTGGATACATACCATGTGTACTTACAAGGTGAATGAAAACAATTACTATTGTGGTGATAGTATAGTATTAGTCTCACAGCTGTGTTACATGAAGGCTACGTTGTTCTCGGGTCATGAGATTACTTTGCCTCATTTAATCATCTCTGGTAGAAGAACACATTCACACTTCTGCAGAACAAATTCTGCTTATGGGACCTGTTGACCTTTGTTCCCACAAGGATAAGATAAAGGAAGACTACATGTGAAGGACTTCATGTTTGGGAAGATGGAAATCATGTAAAAGTCTCGTCAGCTTTCAATTTTTGCTTTTTCATTGAAGGATTCTCTGATAAAGACAGTTCAGGTTGGAGTTGCAGCAGAGATAAGGACGCGTATAGCAGTTTTGGGTCTCGAGAATCAAGAGGAAGGTCTGGTTATTTCAGTGATCGTGGAAGGTAAATCCCAGCTTGTGTGTTTATACAGTAGCAATTTAGGAATCTTAATTTGGCAAGTTCTCATTCTTCATACTTACAGTGGTCCTTGAGCATGTCTTTAAGAGACTACTCATGGATTTAAAGCAGAATGTTGGTTTATCGTTGTTCTGTTAGCACTAAGAGTTCTTTACTAAAAGTAGTTTATTAATTTAGACGAATATACTGTTTGGCACAATGAAGTCTGTTCCAACTTAAATGATACAGTGTGCGACAGCTTCAAACGCTTCGTGTGTGTGTGTGAGCGTGCGCGCGCGCCTTTCTTGGGACAGAGTCTTGCTCTGCTGCCCAGGCTGGAGTGCAGTGGCACGATCTGGGTTCATTGCAGCCTCCACCTCCTGGGTTCAAGTGATTGTCTTGCGTCAGCCTCCCAAATACCTGGCACTACAGGCGCCCACCACCTGGCCGGCTAATTATTCTTTTCTTAGTAGAGACGGGGCCGGGTGGTTTGGCTTATGCCTGTAATCACAGCACTTCGGGAGGGCGAGGTGGCAGGATCACAAGGTCAGGAGTTCGAGACCAGCCCGACCAACACGGTGAAACCCCATCTCTGCTAAAAATAGAATGATTGGATGGATATGGTGGAATGTGCCTGTAGTCCCAGCTACTCAGGAGGCTGAGGTAGGAGAGTCACTTGAACCCAGGAGGCAAAGGCTGCTCTGAGTTGAGATGGCACCACTGCACTCCAGCCTGGGTGGCAGAGCAAGACTCCATCTCAAAACAAACCAACCAACCAACCCTAATAATTGAATTTAATCCTGCCCTCTATTTTCCACAAATAGGAATAAGACTCTGAAAAAATGTTCTCTTGTCACATGTCTTCTACTTTTTTATATCGAAAAATTTTATATCTAAAAAGTTTCATGTGTTATTCCTGCGTTCCTACCAGTAAATATATTTAGATGGTACTATCTTAAATGAAGATGTAAAGTATGCACTAGTTGTAAGTATCTAAACCTAATTCTTAGCATGTGAGGTCTAAGCTGTGTAATTTTATAAAAATTTTTATAATTTTCTTAAGAACAAAGACATAGATTACACCTAAGCGCTGGTTAATTAGAGGGGCTTATTTCACACGAGATAAACACTGAGTTGCTGACATCGTTTAAGGGTGGTTGTGTTCAGTACGTCAGCTGATACCCAAGGACATTTCTAGAGAGGTGATAATCCGCTATCGGCTAAATCGTGTATTTTTGATTGCTCGTGCCATTCAGATTTGATGATCGTGGACGGAGTGAATATGACGGTATTGGCAATCGTGACAGAACTGGCTTTGGTAGATACGAACGGAGTGGACACAGTGGTTGGCGTGACAAGTCGGATGAAGATGATTGGTCAAAACCACTTCCACCAAGTGAACGCTTAGAGCGGTAGGTTTTTGGAAAACATGTTATACTAAGCCATAAGTTTCATAACAGTTAATATACATGTAATAATTGTTTGATTTCAGGGAACTGTTTTCTGGAGGAAACACGGGGATTAACTTTGAGAAATACGATGATATACCAGTAGAGGCAACCGGCAGTAACTGTCCTCCACATATTGAAAACGTAAGTTTTTGTTTGACTCTTAAAGTTCTTAATGCAAACCCACTGGATTATGAAACATTAATGTCACTATTAAGAATAGTCTCGGAATTGGCCGGGCACGATGGCTGATGCCTGTAATCCCAGCACTTTGGGAGGCTGAGGCGGGCAGATCACGAGGTCAGGAGATAGAGGCCATTTTGGCCAACGTGGTGAGACCCCGTCTTTACTAAAAACACTCAAATGAGCTGGGCGTTGTGCCACGCACCTGTAATCTGAGCTACGCAGGAGGCTGAGGCAGGAGAATCCCTTCAACCCAGGCATCGGAGGTTACGGTGAGCCAAGATTGCGCCGCTGCACTCCAGCCTGGCCACAGAGTGAGATTCTGTCTGAAAAAGAAGAAAGACGACAGGCATGAGCCACCCTGCCTGCCTCCAAACGCTTTTTCAATTTTTTAAACCCAGGAGTCCATTTTCTTAAAAAATGCCACGATTCTTTAACTGAAATCATAGCATCTGTAAACCAAATCACAGACAGTTTGGTTACTTCCATTAATATGTTAGTGTAAAACAGAAACTGCAAAAGATACAGCATTTTATATCTGTCATGTTTACTTCTATATTTACTTGTATTTGATTAACCCGGCTACATTTCCTGACAGTTCAGTGATATTGACATGGGAGAAATTATCATGGGGAACATTGAGCTTACTCGCTATACTCGTCCTACTCCAGTGCAAAAACATGCCATTCCTATCATTAAGGGGAAAAGAGACTTAATGGCTTGTGCCCAGACAGGTAAGCTTAGTTGATAAAAAGCAAAAGTTAAGAATATCTAATTGGGCTTACTTTAAAAGTGGTGTGTTCCGAAGGGATGCCTGAGTCCTGTGTTTAGCATTTGAGAGAGCTTGGGGATGTGCCTTTTTGTCTGTACCTCTGCATCCTTGGGATGAAACTACTATTTGTATCTGTGCCTCTTGAGGAAGCGCATGGCAAATTGTCAGCTTGAGTACCTTCTTTAAGAAATGGAATTGCATCTTTTTCAGTTAACTCCACGGGAGTTAGCAGACTGCAGCCTGATGTCAAACCTAGCACTTGCTTATTTTTCAACAGCTATATTCAAATATAAATACCCATTTGTTATGTCTGTGCTACAGAGGTTAGCCAGAGATTTGGCACAGATAAAAAGTGTTCTCTTGTAGAGACTGGCCTGCACGAGCCATGTACCGTTAGCTCTTTACAGAAAGTTTACTGATTCCTGCTTTACATTCCAACACTATATAGCCACTACAAAGAAATGTTGCACTGAAAGTTGTTGCCACTTTTCAGACAAAATGGTTGTGTTTTGTACAAATTAAAATGTACCGTTTGAAAAATAGAGCACAGAAGTCACTTTACTTCTTAGGTTTGCCGTATAAATTTACTGTACGTCCTAGAAAGTTGGAAATAGAGTAAGAAAAATTTTCCTATAATTCTCGAGAGCATCGAGAACACTTTATCAACGATCAGTATTCAGAAATGATAAGTCAGTGTTTTGTCTTCAGGTTCTGGAAAAACTGCAGCATTTCTTTTGCCCATACTGAGTCAGATATATACAGATGGTCCCGGAGAAGCTTTGAAGGCTGTGAAGGTAAAGGTATTGCTGTAAAATAAAGACATTTTTGTTTTACAAAGGCTTTGTAAATGCCTGTTGACTTTTCTAAACAAGGCCAGCTACACCTTATTTTTATTTTTTCACCCCGTTCACCCAATGAAAATAAGTTTGTAGGTGTAATCTGCACATTATAAAAGGAAACTGGTAAGTTTTTAAAAAGAATTAACAGCGTTTGGTCAGAAAGTTTAAATTATTTTCGTTTTTTAGGGAAACGGAAGGCATGGGCGCCGCAAGCAATACCCAGTTTCCTTGGTTTTAGCCCCAACGAGAGAATTGGCCGTACAGATCTATGAGGAAGCCAGAAAAGTAAAATATTCATGTTAGCGATTGTTGCTTTTCTCATTGATCAAATGATGTTTTTATGGCCACTGACATGTTCTTTGCTTATAGTTTTCATACCGATCTAGAGTTCGTCCTTGTGTAGTCTACGGTGGTGCTGATATTGGGCAGCAGATTCGGGACTTAGAACGTGGATGCCACTTGTTAGTAGCCACTCCAGGACGTCTAGTGGATATGATGGAAAGAGGAAAGATTGCATTAGACTTCTGCAAGTACGTCAGTTTTTACATATGGGATGCACCTATGTTTGCATTAGAAGTTGATTACTTCTGTAGTATTTTTACTAGGACTGCCCGAGCTTCGATAATTTAATTTTCCACGTAGTTTTGAAAATTGCAGTTAACCTTTTTGTTTAAAGAGTAAGTGAAATTTTACTTGAGGCTCTAAGTTTTATTTTAACAATCAACATGTGGCTAATTTGGTTCGTCTTGATCCATTTTGTCTCGTGATTGTGTGTGTGTGTGTGCGCGCGCGCGCGTGCGTGTGCGTGTATGTATCTCATGCATATATATGAAATTGTGACACTGGAATATTTCCTTATGGAGCGACTACATTAGTGTAATTAGTTACGCAACATACCGAGTACTTGGTGTCAGATCTAATGATCCAGGATCAACTGAGGGTTTTTCATAACAGGTACTTAGTGTTGGATGAAGCTGATAGAATGTTGGATATGGGATTTGAACCTCAGATACGTCGTATAGTTGAAGAAGATACTATGCCACCAAAGGGTGTTCGTCACACCATGATGTTCAGTGCTACTTTTCCTAAAGAAATACAGGTATTATTTGATGTTTTCATTTTTGATTAGAGCATTTGTATTTATTATATTTAGATAATTTGTGTACTAAAGTAGGCAATTGAGTATTTTTTTTCACTTTTTCAGATGCTCGCCCGTGACTTTTTGGATGAATATATCTTTTTGGCTGTAGGCAGAGTAGGCTCTACCTCTGAGAACATCACACAGAAAGTAGTTTGGGTGGAAGACTTAGATAAACGGTCGTTTCTGCTTGATATCTTGGGGGCGACAGGTAAAATTAAGAATAATAATAATAGTGTCAGTTACATGTAAGGAGGAGAATCTCTTTACATCTCTTTTGTCCCTTCCCTTGCCTTTTCTCCTCATTCTAAACATAGTTAGAACAATGTTTACATTACCTGGGTCTGTTTGCATTGCTTCCAAGATTTATTCTAGCACAAGAACTAGAATTAACTTAGTTAATATTTAAATTGACCAGCGATGCTAATTCATTATGAGTAAACAAAGCCTTCTGATTTTTCAGGGAGGGATTCACTGATTTTAGTGTTTGTAGAGACCAAAAAGGGAGCGGATTCCCTGGAGGATTTCTTATACCATGAAGGATATGCTTGTACTAGTATTCACGGAGACCGATCACAGAGAGATCGAGAGGAGGCCCTTCGCCAGTTTCGCTCGGGGAAAAGCCCAATTCTTGTGGCTACAGCTGTATGTAAAACTTGTTTTCTAATTAATCATGTTTGTATAGTGCTTTTTTTAAAATAAAAGTTATTTTTCAGGTGGCAGCACGAGGGCTAGACATTTCAAACGTGAGACACGTTATCAATTTTGATTTGCCGAGTGGCATTGAAGAATATGTGCATCGTATTGGCCGTACAGGACGTGTAGGAAACCTGGGTAAGAATTTTGCTGGGAAGTTTTATTTATTTTTGTTTTATTACTGTGATGCACCCAGCAAAGATTTGACAAAGGATCTTAAAAATAGAACGTTTATATCTGAGGACATATTTTAAGATTAATCAGCCAACTAAATTTTTCTTTCCGTCCTTTTGATTTGCTTGTACTGCAAATCACAATGTCATGTTTTAGTTTTGGACTTAACAATATTTTAAATAGGAATATAGGAATGTAAGAACAGCATGCTACTTTATGGAAACTTCATGTACTTTTTTTGATCTATGTAGGCCTTGCCACCTCATTCTTTAATGAAAAAAATGTGAATATTGCAAAGGATTTGTTGGATCTTCTTGTAGAAGCTAAACAAGAAGTGCCTTCTTGGTTGGAAAGTGTGGCTTATGAACACCACTACCGGGGTGGCAATCGTGGACGATCTAAAAGGTACGCACGGTTGTGAGCCTTCACTCTTGATATTACTTATTGGTAATATCAGTAAGATTTCAGAGTTAGCTTTTCCCCGAGTAACGTGTTAAACAGTTATTTTCAGCTATAATACATAAACGTTTTGGGCAAGGGGTAATTATTAGAAAGGTTGACATGGAATTAGGTGTCAGTTCTTCACTACTGAGTACTTTAGAAACTCTGTTAGAACACATGGGACATTAATGGTACAGTTCCCGTTAGAGCATAATGGAACTGAACTGAAAACTTAAGTTGGGAATTGTGAAGTTGAAGCAGGAATTTGCTGTTTAATCCAACTTTGTACTTACACAGTGCCATGCTATATTTTTGCTTACAATAATAGATTCAGCGGAGGATTTGGTGCTAGAGACTGCCGACAGAGTAGTGGTTCCAGCAGTTCTGGCTTCAGTAGTAGTCGTGCAAGCAGCAGCCGCGGTGGTGGAGGTGGTTACGGCAACAGCAGAGGATCTGGTGGAGGTGATGTTAACTTTTCCTTGAGGAAGGGCTTTTTCTTTTTCTTACGAGTCCTGTTTTTCAAACCATAATTCGTTGGGGAAATTTACTTTCTGAGGGACACAAACTCTAACACTCGATTTCTTTTATCAGGTTTACGTTGAAGTACTTGAGAAAAATAAGAAAATATTAATGGGTGACTTAGTGTTTCTCTTTAAACATTTTTCTTGATAGGTGGCTATGGAGGCTTCTACAATAGTGATGGATATGGAGGAAATTATGACTCCCAGGGGGTTGACTGGTGGGGCAACTGAATCTGCTCTGCAGCAAAGTCACCCTTACAAACAAGCTAATATGGAAAACCACATGTAACTTAGCCAGACTGTGTCGTGTAGCCTCAAGAACTTGCAGTACGTCACCAGCAGTGATTGTCCTGAAAATTCAGGGGAGCTCAAAGTCACAAGAAGAAAAACGAAAGGAAATAAAACAGCAGCCCTATTCAGAACTTGGTTTGAAGACTTAATTGCTGTGATTTGGATTTAACTCTCCCCTCCTGCTTTAGTCCCACCCCAAACGGCATTTGTTAGTTTTGTTTGTTAACATACTGTGACTTTAACTTTCGACAGCTTCCTACTCTGATGTCCTGTTGGATCAGTCATGCTCACGATACCCACTGTTTTGACAAAATAAATTTACTAAACTTGGCCTAAAATCAAACCGTGGCACACAGGTGTGATACAACTTCAACAGGAATCATCAATTCATCCATGAATATAAACGGGGAAAAAACAAAACAAAACAAAAAAACCTCAGACAGTAGCCTGCATTCGGACCGTTTGATTCTTGCAGACTTGGGGGTTGGGGGATCATCTTAAAATATTAAAGCCAAGGTGACTGAGGACTCCATAGATTTGCCCAATAGTTGGAGCATGTTATATTGCTGGATATTGATTTATACCAGCTAATACATCTGCTTTTGGGTTAACATGAGCAAATTATTGGGTAAAAATGGCAACACGGAAAAAATTTTCTCATGAGGTATACTGAAATCTGCTCCAACATATGAAAAAGCTGAAGAGTTGGCTAAGAAGAGGAATTCCCTTAGCTTCCAAAGAAAGTAGAATTGAGTTGGCCGGGCATGGTGGCTCACACCTGTAATCCCAGCACTTTGGGAGGCCAAGGCGGGTGGATCGTGAGGTCAAGATATCGAGACCATCCTGGTCAACATGGTGAAACCCCGTCTCTACTAAAAATACAAAAACTTAGCTGGGCATGATGGCACGTGCCTGTCATCCCAGCTACTCGGGAGGCTGAGGCAGGAGAATTGCCTGAACCCAGGAGGCTGAGGTTGCGGTGAGCCAAGATCGCACCATTGCACTCCAGCCTGGGTAACAAGAGTGAAACTCTGTCTCAAAAAAAAAAAAAAAAGAAAAGAAAGTAGAATTGAATCAATTTCAGGCTTTCATTCCAAAAGAAGGTAAACAAATGTATGATTATAGTAGATTTGAGGTTATATTTAAAGAAAATTCTTGGACAGGTGTGATGGCTCATGCCTATAAATCCAGCACTTTGGGAGGCTGAGGAGGGAGGATCACCTGAGGTCAGAAATTAGAAATAAGCCTGACCAACATGGTGAAAACCCATCTCTACTAAACATATAAAGTTAGCCAGGCATGGGGTGCATACCTGCAATTCTAGCTACTTTGGAGGCTGAGGTATGAGAGTCTCTTGAACTTGGAAGAAGGAGGTTGCAGAGAGCCAAGATTGTGCCATTGCACTCCAGCCTGGATAATAAGAACAAAATTCTGTCTTGAAAAAATATATACAAAAAATTGCTGGGGCATGGTAGCACACCTACCTGCAGGCTGAGGAAGTCAGGAGGCTGAGGTGCAAAGACTGCTTGAGCCTAGAAGATTGAGGTTGCAGTGAGCCATGATGACACCACTACACTCCAGCCTGGGCAACACTCCAGCCTGGGCAACATAGTGAGACTGTGTCAAGAAAAATAAGAGGGAAGAGAGGGGAAGAGACAAAAGGGAAAAGGATTTAATTACCAGAAAACGTAAGTTTCTGGATCAGATCCCTAGTAACTTTGTTCATGTATGAATATTTGTCTTTTTTTTTTTTTTTTTTTTTTAAGACAGGGTTTCACCATGTTGGTCAGGCTGATCTTGAACTCCTGATCTCAGGTGATCCGCCTGCCTTGGCCTCCAAAGTGCTTGGATTACAGGCGTGAGCCACGATGCCCAGCCGAATATTTGTCTTAATGCTTAGAACAAGCACTGATTCTACCAACTCACCCGATGCTGGCCTAGATTACTGTACCCTATTTGGGTCATCTAGGAGGTATCTGGCAATTCATCTGTGAGTCTGTGAAACGGCACATAAATTTCCCCTCCATAAGACATAAGGGACCCAACCGACATCCTCATGTTGCTCTGGGTTTCCAGACAAGTTAGAATTAATCTAACAGTTGATTGCATTGATTCACACTGGCACCAAGAGACTTATGACAACCACAGATCTTTTGTGAAAAATCTCATTGCACAACGAGAGAACTTTGAGCTCAGCAGTGTTGCCAGTTTGACGCTACTAAGTCCATCTTGGGGCTTGTGACTCCATGCTGAAATGAAGATGAACTTTAGATTCACAAAGGACTATGAAAACAGTTCTTTCACATATATGGAGACTCTCAATGGCAGCTAGTTTCATGTACTTCCTACTTTAACTCCATGTACTTCCTACTCCTCAACAGCCAATAGAAATGCCTTCTCTTTGTTTCCCCAGTAACCAATCAATTGCCGGGTTTTTTAACAGTGGGCTGGAAGTTGGATGCATAATTTAGTGCTGAGTGTGGGCTTGGGCATGGTATGCAGAGGCAGGTGCGGGGAAGCTTTGTGGGGAAGCCAGATAATGAGCTCGGGTGATGATGCAGTTATCAGATGTGGAGAGTGATGAATGTGTCCGTTTGACTCCTGGCAAGGCAACCGGCCTTACACTAATAATTTTTTAAAATGCAGAAGCAAAAGCCCAGAATGAGATACTTTCAACATGGAATTTACCAAATATTTAAAGATTTAGTACCAAACTTCTATAAAGTCTTGCAAAAAACAGAAGGATAAGGAACACCTGTTAGTCATTTCAGATCATACCAAAACCAGGTAACAACATATCAAAAAAACCAAAAGGGGCCAGGCGCGGTGGCTCAAGCCTGTAATCCCAGCAATTTGGGAGACTGAGGTGGGTGGATCACGAGGTCAAGAGATCGAGACCATCCTGGTCAACATGGTGAAACCCCATCTCTGCTAAACATACAAAAAATTAGCTGGGCATGGTGGCGCGTGCCTATAATCCCAGCTACTCAGGAGGCTGAGGCAGGAGAATTGCCTGAACCCAGGAGGGGGAGGTTGCAGTGAGCCGAGATCACGCCATTGCACTCCAGCCTGGGTAACAAGAGTGAAACTCTGTCTCAAAAAAAAAAGAAAACCAAAAGATCTCTCATAAAAATGAACCCAAAAATCATAATAAAATACTAGCTTAAAATGCGCAGCAACATAAAAAATATAAATACCACATGACCAACCAGGTTTTATCCCACAGATAAAAGATTAGCTGAACATCTGTATTATAGATTTACTTTGTCCACTTCTCCTAACTTTATATATTGATTTCTTATATCCTGGTACCTTAGTATGTGCCTATGTTTAAAAATAACCCTTTCAAAGTGATTAAGTTAAAGCAAGGTTATTCATGTCCAGCTCTAATCCAGTGGAACTGTCCATATTTGGACAAAGAGATACCTGGAAAGCACCCAAACATAGGAAAGACCTTTTTCGTATATACCAAGAAGGCTGACATCAGCAAGTCCAGAGAGAGGGCTCAGGAGAAACAAAATCAGCTGACACTGTAGACTTGAACTGTATAAAAAAATTAGTTTTTGTTGACTAAATTCTCACAATTGACTAACAGTACTCACCTGTGGTATTTTGTTATACTGGCCTTAGTAAATTAATAAATTCCCACATCAATTAATGTAACATATGAACAGAATACAAACAAATATCACATGATCATTTGAACAGATGCAGAAAAGGAATGTGATAAAAATCTAATATTTCATAATAAAAATATGCAACAATCAAGGAATAAAAGAAAACTTTCTAATTCTAAAAAAGAACATCTACAAAAATACCAACACCAGGCCGGGCGCGGTGGCTCACGCCTGTAATCCCAGCACTTTGGGAGGCCGAGGCGGGTGGATCACGAGGTCAAGAGATTGAGACCATCCTGGTCAACATGGTGAAACCCCGTCTCTACTAAAAATACAAAAAATTAGCTGGGCGTGGTGGCGCGTGCCTGTAATCCCAGCTACTCGGGACGCTGAGGCAGGGAATTGCCTGAACCCAGGACGCGGAGGTTGCCGTGAGCCGAGATCGCGCCATTGCACTCCAGCCTGGTTAAGGAGCGAAACTCCGTCTCAAAAAAAAAAAAAAAAAAAAAAAAAAAAAAAAAAAAAAAAAAAAAAAAAAAAAAAAAAAAAAATACCAACACCAACATTATAGTTAATGACAAAAAACTAGTTACTCTTCCCCTAAGATTTAAAATAAGAAAAAAATGATTATTCTGCCACTTCATTCAATATTGTACTGGAATTTCTAGATAGCTAGGCAAGAAAAATTTTTACTAATTACATAAGAAAAAAATAATAGGCATCTACTTTGGAAAAAAAGAAGTAAAACTGTATTAGGAGATGGCATGTTCTTATAAAAAAAAAAAAACAACACTAAAACCCACTGAAATTCTATCAGAATAAACAAGTTCAATACGTACTACAGGACAGAAAATCAGTATTTTTAAAAAGCATTGTATTTGATGAAAAGAGTTACAGATATAGATGATATTCATGGTTGTACATTATGAATATATTGTGTTTCATTGATCTGTGTACACTTAAAAAATAGTTAAAATGCCAAACTTCATGTGTATTTTGCCACAACAGAAAATCTAAAAAAGAAAAAAATTAATTGTATTATTTCTCTATACTATCAATAAAAATTCAAAAATAAAATTAGGAAAACAATTCCATTTATAATGGAATTCAAAATAATAATATATTCAGGATTAAATCTTCCAAAGTAGTACAAAACATGTATTCCAATGTTATAAATCACTCTAGAAATAAATGTAAAACATAAATAACTGAAAATATATGTTTAGGGTTAAAATATTCTTTCATATTAAACTTTTATGAGACAGGATCTCACTCTGTCACCCAGGCTGGAGTCAGTAATCCTCATGCTCTAACCTCCCGTGTAAGTGGGACTACCACGAAGCACTACCATACCTGGCTCATTTAAAAAATTTCTGTGGAGATGGAGGTCTAACTAATGCTCAGGATTGTCTTGAACTCTTGCCTTAAGCAGTCTTCCTAAACCGTTGGGACTACAGGGATGATCCAGTGTGCCAGGCTTTAAAACAATCTAGAAAAAGAACAAAGTAGAAGATTTAGAATCTCAAAACTTATAATGATAATTAAAATATAATGGCATAAGAAAACACATATAACGTGTTAAATGTATGGCTTCATTCTTATTCTCTTGATAAATGAACTAGAATTGAAAGTACAGAAAAATGCTATACATCTGTGGTCAATAATTTTGAGAAGGGTATGAGGACTATGTTGCCGAGTGGGCAATGTAGCATGATCTTGTCTGTCTATCTATCTATCTATCTATCTATCTATCTATCTATCTATCTATCTATCTATCTATAAATACATAAAGATATGTTGAAAGACAGAGACCACTTTCACATAAGTTTTGTTATAATATAGCTATAATCCTTTTGCAACTATCGTTAATCTCTTACTGCATCTAATTTATAAAATAAACTTTATCATAAATAAACTTTTCCTTTATCACTATAGGAAAACACAGAAATAGTGTAACAGAGTCAGCTCCTAGTATCCGTGAGTTCTACATCCATGGATTCAATTAATAACAGATCAAAAACCTTTGGGGAAAAAAAGAATGGTTTAAACAGTACTGAACATGTACAGACTTTCTCCCCTTTGTTATTAGCCGGTAAACAATCAGTTTAACAACTAATTATATAGTTGTTATAGATATTCAAAGTAATCTAGAGATGATTTAAAGCATATAGGAGGAAGTTTAGCAACAATGAACAATAGCAGACAGGACTAGATGCAGCTCCCACTTGGACGAACAGAGCAGCATGTGCAGACAGGCATCATAAATTTTGCTCCAAAACTTTTGCAGAAATATATTAGGAAAGCCTACAGAATCCACAGACTGGCTGAAGGAAGCAGATTGCTCCTCCAGGACCCAGGAGACACCTTAAATACCTTGAGTGCCAAAACTGTAAAAGTGGTAAAGGGAGACTGTCCACCCCTGAGCACGCCCTCACTGGGGAGCCTGAAGGTCTAGATAATGGGAAAAGATTTGACCTTACCTGGAGCTGAGTCAAAGCAGAGAGCAGAGAGAAACATATGAGTCAAGAAAGCAGTGGGAAAAACCCTGTGGGCTTTCTTGGTTCCCAGAAAAGCCATTCCTGACATGTCCTACCAAGGGTCTTTGGGGATGGCTGTCAGAGGAACTGGGAATAGACCACAAGAAGAAGGAAAGCTCCAGCTGTAACAATTCCCACCAAATGCAAAGTCTCCTGGCCAGTACTTGGGGAGGGAGTGTGAATTCATTGTGCAGACTTAACAGTGGGGAGGTGGGAAAACCCTCATCGTTTTCTTAGTCAGGAGGCTGTAACCTGGGGCAAGTTCTCAGCCCTGCTCACCCACTGGCTCGAAACAAATTCGGCTGGGTACTGTTGGTTGGGGGAAGTATGTGGTGAGTGGCATGGGAGCTGGGTGATGCCTATAACTGCCAGCTTCTCTTACTTCCCTGGCAACCCGCATGACACAACAGAGGCAGCCATAATCCTAATGGGAACATAACTCCATTGACCTGTGAACCACATTCCTATCCCCAACAGCAGCCACAAAAAGCCCTGCCCAAGGAGAGTCTGAGCTCAGACGCACCTAACCCTGTGCCCATCTGACAGTCTACTTTTTACCCACCCTGGTAACTGAGGACAAAAGGCACACCATTGAGAGTTCTAGGGCCCTGCCTACCACTTAACCCTCCCCATACTACCACAGCTGATGCTCTATTGAAAGTGCCATCTTGCCAGGTGCAGTGGTTCATGACTGTAATCTCAGCACTTTGAGAGGCTGAGGTGGGTAGATCACCTGAGGTCAGGAGTTCAAGACCAGCCTGACCAACATGGAGAAACCTCGTCTTTACTAAAAATACAAAATTAGCTAGGCATTGTGGCACATGCCTGTAGTCCCAGCCACTCGGGAGGCTGAGGCAAGAGAATCATTTGAACACAGGAGGTGGATGTTGCAGTGAGCCAAGATCATGTCACTGCACTCCAGCCTGGGTAACAAGAGTGAAACTCTCTCTCTCAAAAAAAAAAAAAAAAAAAAAAAAGAAAAAGAAAAGAAAAATAAAGTAAGACAAAGTGCCATTTTGTGGCAGGAGGCCAACCAGGACAAAAATAGTGCTTTAAACAATCAAAATTCAGGACACTCACAGAGTCTATTTCAAACCCCTGTCACCTCCATTGGAACAGGTACAGGTATCCATAACCGAAAGAGCTGAAGACAATTCACATCACAGGACTCTGTGTAGACAGTCTCCAGTACCTGGTACCCCTGCTTGATGGCTAGACCCAGCTCCCAGGAAGCTACATCCCTAGAAAAAGGAAGAGAGCACTACATCAAGAGAATACCCTGTAGAACAAAAGAATCTGAACAGCAGCCCCAGATCTTTGCTCTGCCATGGCCTACACAATGAAAAGGAATCAGAAACACAATTCTGGTCATATGACATAACAGAGTTATTTAACTCCCCAAAATCACACTGGCTCAGTAGCAGTTGATCCAAATCAAAAATAAATTCCTGATATACCTAAAAAAGAATTTAGAAGTTCAATTATGATGCTAATCAAGAAGGCACCAGAGAAACTAAAGTCCAATATAAGGAAATCAAAAAAAGATATAAGAAATGAGGGGAGAAATCTTCAGTAAAATAGATAACATAAATATCAAAACAATTACAAGTTCAGGAAATAAAGGACACACTTAGAGAAATGCAAAATGTTCTGGAAAGCCTCAGCAATAGAATAAAGCAGAATAAAAAACATGCCGGGCGCGGTGGCTCAAGCCTGTAATCCCAGCACTTTGGGAGGCCGAAGCAGGTGGATCACGAGGTTAAGAGATCGAGACCATCTTGGTCAACATGGTGAAATCCCGTCTCTACTGAAAATACAAAAAATTAGCTGGGCACGGTGGTGCATGCCTGTAATCCCAGCTACTCAGGAGGCTGAGGCAGGAGAATGAGTGAGCCGAGATCATGCCATTTCACTCCAGCCTGGGTAACAAGAGCGAAATTCCGTCTCAAAAAAAAAAAAAAAGGGAACTCAGTTTGTTTTAATGAAACTTCTGAGAAGAGACTACAAGGTCTTAATTTGGATTTCAGTATATATTTGCATAAATAGAGGAATGCCATGGGGCCCTATAGATAAGATTTCCAAATATTAAAGGGCTAAGAGAAAATTGAGGAAAATGTGTGGAAATATTAATAAAGTTGAGAAGTTTCCAATCTCAATCTTTATTCCTATATATTTCATCCTGGTTGCTGAACTATATATAGGCATAAAGAAGTTATTATAAACCTTGGTGGCATTAACTTTGTTATTTCTCCACTCCTGAGGGTTATGATATAGCTCCCATTCCTGGTATGTCTGATTATAATTGAGGATATAATTGCCATGGTCTTGTATTAAAGCTTCTAAGAAAGGGCCAGATCGCTTGAAGTTTCTAATAAAATATGCCTAGCCTCATAGGCCATCTTTGGTACCTTGGTGATCTGCTCAGTAATGGTGATAATATGAGTGATCAATTGGCCTAAGTCCTCTTCCTAATCCTGGGTTTTTGTTTTGTGTATAAATAATGGTAGTTAAATATAGAGTACTGAGCTTGTGCATTAACAATTACTTCTATAGAGGGAAATGGCCAGATCCCTTGGAGTTTCTAATAAAATATGCCTAGCTTTACAGGCCATTTTTGGTACCTGCCTAAATGCAGCCATTAAGGCAATACTTTGCCATGATAGACAAAATAAAACCACAGCTGTATTTAAAAAAAATAATAGTATACAGTAAACTCAGGGAGACAGGAAAGAAAAAGTGAAAAGTAATAGTATATACTAATCTCATGGAGATAGAAAAGAAAAAGTGCTGTAAAGAAAAAAGTTAAATATCTGGTGCCTTGGCACATTGATGTTATGGTGTGGAGGTTAATAACATTACTAAGACAAATATATATATATTTGCATATATATATTTGTGTGTATATATACATATATACTGGTGTGTCTATATTTGCATGTATGTATGTATATACATATACGTATATTTGTCCTAGTATAAATAACATTACATTTGTCCTAGTAGTGTTATTTACCTCCACATGGTTTAAGGAATTCTCCTGCCTCAGCATCCCGAGTAGCTGGGATTATAGGCATGCACCACCACATCCAGCTAATTTTGTATTTTTAGTAGAGGTGGCATTTCTCCATGTTGGTCAGGTCGGTCTCAAACTCCCCACCTCAGGTGATCCGCCTGCCTTGGCCTCCCAAAGTGCTGGGATTACAGGCATGAGCCACTGCACCGAGACAACAAATACATATATTTTTAATTATTTGGGCCATAGCCTTGGTAGTCCCCCTGCAAATAAGGATTGTGTACCATTTTTCTTACAAAAGCACCAATATCAAGAGAGTGTAAGTGTCTAATTAATTACCAAGAGCCTCCAGTGGAATTGAATAAAAAGAGTAACTTTAAGTATAAGGTTGAAAAAAAGGTTCTGGATGTATTTTCATCAACTTCAAGGAACGTTACATAATTCCAGATTGTTTGATTTAATAAAACTTCTTTTGTCTTTTTTTCTTTAACTTTAAAGGTATTTCTAATGTTTACATTCTAGTTAGACCATAAATAATGAATGTTATTTTAGCACAGGCAGGTTAGCAACAACAGATTTAAACCCAGCCGAAAAAAATAAAAGAGGAAGATAGGCTTAGAATACATTTACTTAACTCTATTTTATAGGTAACCACTGGACCTCCAATTTTTTTCCTGTGTTTGTTGTTGGTGTAGTTTGCCCGTCAGTTTAAACTGTGCACAAAAATGTGCTATTATATGTAACAAGCTGGAGTTTTGAAGACAATAACAAAATCAGTGGTTAGGATATTAGAAGCTGTCTTTCCTTGTTAAGGCTGGATGCCTGGATTTAATAGAAAAAGAAAAGAAACAAATGGAGACGGAAAGATTAAGCTTCATAGGAGAGCCGCCACACTACCCTTGTTTATCTTTCTTCAGGGGGAGCCTTAGTATCCTAAACCTACACAGTAAGTGATTAATTCTTTCCTTGTCCACAAGTTACCAGTTAAGCTGAATTGTTTCCAGCCAGAGCCCATTAGACTTAAGGTGTTTAATGGTTGGGATTCACTCTTGGTTCTCAGGACAGTCCCATTTCTAGTGGCCAAGAGTCCAACCTGTGTAGGGGCTTTTACTCATTTATTTTATGGGTTTTTTTTTTTTTATCTTTTAATGGCCTGGCCCTTTTCACTGATTTCAGTGACCTTAAGGAGTGTTTTTACGGCAACTTGCAGGGGGCTGGGAACTTGTAAAGTCAACAGTGGAGTTTGCTTCTTCTCTCTGTATTTTTGTTTTTTCCCTTAGCCTTGTCTTTTATATTCTGCCTTTTATTAAGACTGAGGAAGCTAATTTGATGATTTTCTGTATAGGACTCATGCTGTATTACACAAGAAAATTAGATATTTCTATTTGAGGGTTTTGGGGTCAAATTTCTCTCAATGCTTTAGAATGTTGCCTAGAGGTGAGTCTAGGTGGGTTTCCTGCAGAGATAAAAAGTGTTTAATGTCTGCTGAGGGACTTGGGTACATTTTCCAAAGGGGTATTCTATCTACTAGAAAACACCACTTGGTTGCTCAGGAGACTTATGTTGGGTAATTGGAGAGGAAAATGGGAACAGGGAGTAGTCAGCCTATGGCAGACCAGCGGATGGAGCAGAAAAGGGAAAGCAACTGATTTAGTAATGTCCAGAACAGCATGGCTAAATGACTCCAAAAGAGAATTCAGAATGAGAAAAAGAGCATTCAAGCCCCCTAAAACAGCTCTAAACGAGTTATGTTGCCAGATAGGTCGCTTAAAGAGATTAGGTACTTTCTGCCACAACAGATAGAATAGAGTGTTAGTCCTTTTTAGGCAAATCAGTCAGCCCTGTTCACACGTTGTCCTTCATGCAACAGCAGAAAATGGCAGTTACAGTAGTTTGTCAGAGGGATATGGAAGTCAGCTCTTGGAAGACTTAAAAGGGAAAATAAACTTACGTTCTTCACCTGCATAGGCAGTGGTGGTCAGACGCTTCCACATGGAATACCTTTCAGTCCTACTGCAATGTAATTTCAGCCAGAGACCTTCAGTTGTCTCTGTGCTTAGGTGTTGTCCACTGAGGATCCTTAGTTGGGAAAAAAAAGGCAAGTGAGTTCCCCATAACGGAAGTACTTGTATGGGCCACCAAAATGTCATGGGTTATCAGCTACTGTCTAGGGCTTGTATCAAACAGGTAGTAAGAAGAATTTACTAAAACAATACATGAAGAAAGGGAGATTTATTAGAAAAAGTATGAAACTACGTTGTAAGGATGCAATAAGCAGGGCAGCAAGGAAACAAAGGCTTGCTGAGAATTTTATAGACCAGTGTTTATGTAGTATATTAAAGAGTGCTTTGTGCAGTATTGATAGCACCACAATGAAAATTGCATTTTTCTTTTTCTTTTTCTTTTTTTTTGCAACGGAGTTTTGCTCTTGTTACCCAGGCTGGAGTGCAATGGTGCAATCTCGGCTCACCGCAACCTCCACTTCCTGGGTTCAGGCGATTCTCCTGCCTCAGCCTCCCGAGTAGCTGGGACTACAGGCACATGCCATCTTGACCAGCTAATTTTTATATTTTTAGTAGAGACAGAGTTTCACCATGTTGACCAGGATGGTCTCGATCTCTTGATCTCGTGATCTATCTGCCTCGGCCTCCCAAAGTGCTAGGATTACAGCATGAGCCACCACAACCAGCCTTCTAGTGTTAAATTCTTTACTGATCTTTAGTCACTAGTATCTTCCCTCGAGATTACTATAACTTGAAGATCTTTTAATCAAGAAATATATAATCTATAATCTAAATTTGAAAATCAGTACATTTTCCCTAAAGCTGTTAAAAATAAAACTTCCAACTGAAATTTCTGTGACAGTGTTTGCACATTTAAAATTTTGATATCACCAATATTGATATATAAAAATGTTACAAATTTATAACTTCTCAGATTACAAAAATGCTTATTTCCTTGTCTGCTGGCCAATTGAGTGTTGATAATTTTTTCTTTTCCAACTAAATCTTGAGTCTTTTATTAAAATAGCATATATATTAAGGAAAATACTTTTTCAATTTTTGACTCAATTTCTGGCTAATTTACATACAAAATTTTAAAACCTTTCCGTTTTGGCTGGGCACAGTGGCCCATGCCTGTAATCCCAGCACTCTGGGAGGCCGAGGTGGGTGGATCACAAGGTCAAGAGATCGAGACCATCCTGGTCAACATGGTGAAACGCTGTTTCTACTAAAAATACAAAAAATTAGCTGGGCACGGTGGCGCATGTCTGTAATCCCAGCTCCTCGGGAGGCTGAGGCAGAATTGCCTGAACCCAGGAGGCGGAGGTTGTGGTGAGCCAAGATCGCACCATTGCACTCCAGCCTGGGTAACAAGGGCGAAACTTCGTCTCAAAAAAAAAAAAAAAAAAAACCTTTCTTTTTTGTGTGATCTCATTTTATAACTATAAAAGAATGAAGACCGGTCACAGTGGCTGATGTCTATAATCCCAGCACTTTGGGAGGCCAAGCTTGGTGGATCAGGATGTCAGGAGATTGAGACCAGTCTGGTCAAGATGGTGAAACCCTGGATGTGGTTGTGGGTGTCTGTAGTCCCAGCTACTTGCAAAGCTGAAGCAGGAGAATCAGTTGAATCTGGGAGGCGAAGGTTGTAATGAGTGAGCTGAGATCACACCATTGCACTCAAGCCTGGGTGACAGAGCAAGACTGTCTCAAAAAAAAACCAACCCAAAGAACTAAATTGATTGTATTTAAACATGATGTTCTGTCTGGTTTTTTTGGAACAAGAATTATAAAAAGCATTTACCGTTCCTACTTTTTTGTCTCCTTCCATGTGTACAACTAGAAGTTTTCTAAGTAAGAAATACGAAATTTCCAGTTCTGTGACAATCTCAGCTAAAGCTCCAGCTGCACCAAGCATCTGCCCTACTATTCTGTTAGCTTGGCACAATGTTGGGTTTATATTTTGTCTTCTAATAAAAGGTAGATATAATATTTTTACACTTTATGTCTTAAAATGCCATGAAGTTGAAATTATTTAAACCAGGACAACATATATGACACATAATAACGTTTCATTTAGTATAACAGCTAAATGACCAAATCACATTAAAACAATTCCTACTTAATCTAAACAACAGAATTGTTGTTTCATGAACAAAGAGATTTTCTCTCTTTTTTTTAGTTAATAGAGACAAGGTCTCACACTAGTTCCCCAGGCTGGTAACTCCTTGGGTTCATGCAATCCTTCTGCCTCACCCTTCCAGAGTGCTGGAATTACAGATGTGAGCCATCATACCTAGCCTAGAACAAAGAGATTCTCTTGATTTAAGTCTCAAAAAGAGATTGCTTAATCAAAATTAATTTATCTTCATTAATAAAAAATTAAAAATATAGAAAGTTATAAAGAAAGCCTCAAAAACTCTGTTCTCCATTGAAAAGCGAAGAGACAAAATTGACAAAGTGTCAGATTGTCTTTTAAAAGACTCTGTAAATTACCAAAAGCTTGAAGCAAATTGAAAAAGGTTTATTCAGGAAATCAATCTGTGAATATATACTTAATAAGCAATCAAGATTTCAGACAAAACTGTAATTGTGTACTCTTCATTTACATTCTAAATCATGTAACTTTGTTATTGCTGAAAATTATCCTACACATAAAACCAAAAAGTACTTTGATGCATAATTTTTTTTTCACAAATTTAAAGTCACATAATCTAAAACATCTATTTAATTAGTGTTTCTATCCATCCCATGCCTCCATCCTGAGCTAAAATTCCTAATTACAGACATATTCTATTGGATAATACATTTCATAAACAGTAACTTGAAAAGCTACACATAAAAGCCTACCAGTGAGAATAAAATCCTTATTGTTAAAATGTGCTTGCTGAATAAAGAGACCCCCCAAATAGGCTTTGTGTGAGCAACATGGCTCTTTATTTACCTGGGTGTGAGTAGGGTGAGGCCGCAGCGGAGGGTGGTAGGATTGGAATTAGTTTTATAGGTTGGGGCAAGTGGTCAGTTAAAGGTAGTAATTTATTTTAGGGAGGGGAAGGCATCACAGGATGCATGGTCACAAAGGTAGCAGTTGATAATCTACCTTGGGGAGGGGAAAGGCATCATGGAATGCATGGTCACAAGGTAGGGTTATCTGCTACAAATAGGCATGATCATAAAAGTGGGGGTTATCAGTTGCAAGCAGAGGGGAGGGTGAGGTAAATTACATAGTCACAGAGATGGTGCTCTTGAGAAACTCAGTGTTCAGGGGAGTAATTCCACAAGGATAGGCAGGAACAATGCTTGCAGGCTGCAGGTTGCAAAGGAAGAGCAATTAGTTGAGGCGGGAAAATGTTTCATTCTTTCTGTGGCCACCTGGTTATTTGTGGTTAAGTCAGACTTTCTGGCTTCTGGGGACCATCCAGAGGTGTACATGCAGGTCACCAAGGCTGTAATGGCCAGGCTTGGTCTTGGAGGACTGACATTCCCATCTTTTAACATATGTATTAAAGAAAAAAGTTGGAGAATGGAGTAGGGGCAGTGTTTCTTAAGGCTTGTTTGAGCGTGACAGAGGGTGAACACCTTAAAGAAAAGTCTGTGATTTTTGTAGTTTAGTAAGTGTTTGGCCAAGTCCTTGGAAGCATAATATGTTTAGTGATGAAGCCTTGTGCCAAGGTTGAAATAGTGTCCAGTATAGGATGTGGTCCCACAAGAGTTGGATTGAAAGGGATATGTGTGAGTTCTGGAAAGGTGTCATGCTGCATCTTGACATTAGCAGCATGCTGCCTGGAGCTCATGAGTGATTGATTGGTTTCTGGCTGATTGTAAGAGGGTGATGCCTGTAAAATTGGACTGAAGATAAAATAGGCAAACAAACAGGGGGGTTGACAAGGCATCTAGCTTTAACTAGCTGAGAGGTCCTGGGATAGAAGGTGATATTGTTAGGTTGTTAAGAGCAGCATTTGCCACATAGAGTGATTAATGATGGCCTGGATACGTTTTGTAGGAATTGAGAGACTAATCGGAAAATGCAAGGTCCAAATATGAGAAGAAAGGTGGATATTAGTGGAATAAGGATTGGAAAGAGCCATGATATTCAGCTAGAAAAATGACCAGGCAGGGTTGGCAGAGTTACTTGCCTGATTAGCAAATCTTGGGCCTTGTCTTTGAGTCTTTTGATATCATCATAAACTAGGCCAGATTGATTTAGGTAAAAACAGCTTTTCTCATTTAGAAATATGCAGAGTCTTCCCTTTTCCACAGTGAGTCAGTCAAGACCATGGTTTTGGAGGGCAACTGCAGTTAGAGTCGATTTGAGTTTGAAGGACAGACGAGGTATTAGATATGTCTGTAATGCTGCCAAAGAAATCAGTAGACAGACTGTGGAATGTTGTGATGGGCTGATGACCCCCACTGTCAGCTCCAAGGCCTTAGTGGAGAGTGCAAGCCCTATTCCCATAAGTAATGAAATTACCTGGATGACTCTTTTTGTTAAGAGTAAGTGTTATTAGGGTGATAGGAAGTGTCTCATTACCATTGGCAAATTGAATTTTAGGATTAAGAAAGACTAAGGCACAGGCTCCTGCGTAGTTACTGCATAGATACATATAAATGGAAGAGCCATATAAGAAGAAGTGGCCCAGAGAAAGGCAGAATTGAAAATGTAGGCTGGAACGGTGAGAGGGATCCTTGAAAGGAGAGTCACATATCCGAACTCCTAAAGATCCAGCAAGAACTGCAGTGGTTAGGGGGTAGAAAGGGAGATCGATGAGGTAACTGTGTGGTGAAAGTGGTTTGATTTTCATGATGTATGAATAAGTGTATAGTATCAAAAAAATAGTCTGTCACTAACATTTGTAGGCCTGGGTATGAGTAAGTGTGAAGAGGGCCTAAGAGGAGAATTAAGGAACAGGGAGAAGGTAGCCAAGGATGGAAATGTGAGATAAGGAAGGTGTCAACCTAGAGAATAATGAGTGCTAATATTTTTTAGGTTATTTGTAGTGATAGAGGATTTGTCAGTAAAGTGAAGTAAGCATGTTCCTACAGGCGTATTAATGTTAACAGCATTGTAAATTTAACCCAAAACATTAAAGTCCATGGTGGAAAGCAGGGTTCAGTCATGTATTATTACACTTTTCTTCCTCTGGAATTCAGGCATAGCTAACCAGAATCAACATTTAAACAAAAACTTTAGACACTTAAATTCTGATAACAAACATTTACAGTCTATTCTCTCTGAAGCCTGCTACCTGGAGGCTTCATCTGAGTAATAAGAACCTTGGTCTCCACAACTCCTTATCTTAACCCAGACACTCCCTTCGGTTGATTCCATATTGTTGGATATCTGTTAAAATCAATTGCCAATGAGAAAATCTTTGAATCTACCTGTAACCTGGAAGCCACTTCCAACCCCTATTCCCCACTTTAAGTTGTTTCACTATTCTGAACCGAACTAAAGTACATTGCACGTGTCTTGATTGATTGATGTGTTTTTTTCTCCCTAAAATATATAAAACCAAACTATAGCTGACCACCTGGGGCCCATGTTCTCAGGATTTCGTGGGGCTGTGTTAATTGCCCTTTGTTACCTATATTTGGTTCAGAATAAATGTCTTTAATATTTTACAGAGTTTTACTCTTTTCACTGGCATACTTTTAAAAAAAATTGTTACTTATCACTTCAAATCAAAATTTACTACATATTAGGACTATATTTTATTGGTATACAGACAGAGCACACAGATCAGTAAAACACAATTGAGAGTCCATAAAAAATGTTCAAGTCCTTGATTTTCAATAGCATTCCAAAATTATTCAGTGGGTTTTTTTTTCTTTAAAACTATTTTTTTGCAGTCTTTTAAAGCAAAATGGTGAGGAGCCAGCTGGATATTCACACACAAAAAAATTAGGTTTGGCACTATAATTGTTAATTTATATGTCAATTTACTGTGTTAATGACACTTAGAGAGTAAAACATTATTTTTGGGTGTTTCAGTGAGAGTGATTCTGGAAAAGATTAGAATTTGAATCAATAGGCTGAATAAAGAAGATCTGCTCTAAACAATATAGGTAGTCACAAAACCTAAAGGCAGATAAAAGGCAAATGTGCTCTCTTTTTAAAAGCTGCGACACAGTCCTATTGCTCTCTATTGCTCTTGTTCATTAGAACTACTCCAAGATCGCCTGTCTTCTTACTCTAGAATAGATACCAAATACTTCTCCTTGCTGTATTTCCAATTTTCATGCTTTCAGACTGAGTCTGAAATATGGTATGGCTATTTTGATTCTCTGTCTTGCAAATTACATATCATGAAATTTCACTATCTCCATAATAACGTGAGCCAGTTTCTACAGTAAATTTTCACTTAATTAGTGGTATATATCTTATTGGTTTTGTTTCTATAGAGATCCCTAGCTATTAAATACCCATACATCACAACACACACAAAAATTACCTCAGAATTGACCAAAGACCTAAAATCATAGAAGAAAACATAGGTGTAAATACTTGTGACTTGAGATTACATCAGGTTTCTTAGTAATGACACAAAATGTACAAGTAAGCAGCCAGAGCAATCAGGCAAGAAAAAGAAATAAAGGGTATTCAAATAGGAAAAGAGGAAGTCAAATTGTCTCTATTTGCAGATGACATGATTGTATATCTAAAAGACCCCATTGTCTCAGCCCCAAAACTCCTGAAACTAATAAGCAACTTCAGCAAAGTCTCAGGATACAAAATCAATGTGCAAAAATCACAAGCATTCCTATACACCAATAACAGACTGAAAGAGAGCCAAATCAAGAACAAACTGCCATTCACAATTGCCACAAAGAGAATAAAACACCTAGGAATACAACTAACAAGGAACGTAAAGGACCTCTTCAAGGAGAACTACAAACCACTGCTCAATGAAATAAGAGAGGACACAAACAGATGGGGAAACATTCCATGTTCATGGTTAGGAAGAATCAATATCATAAAAATTGCCATACTGCCAAAAGTTATTTACAGACTCAACGCTATCCCCATCAAGCTACCAATGACCTTCTTCACAGAAATGGAAAAAACCACCTTAAACTTCATATGGAACCAAAAGAGAGCCTGCATAGCCAGGTCAATTCTAAGCAAAAAGAACACAGCTGGAGGCATCACACTACCAGACTTCAAACTATACTACAAGGCTACAGTAATCAAAACAGCATGGTACTGGTACCAAAGCAGAGATATAGACCAATGGAATAGAACAAAGGCATCGCAGGCAACGCAATATACCTACTATCGTACAATCTTTGATAAACCTGACAAAAACAAGCAATGGGGAAAGAATTCCCTGTTTAATAAATGGTGTTGGGAAAACTGGCTAGCCATGTGCAGAAAGCAGAAACTGGACCCCTTCCTGACACCTTACACTAAAATTAACTCCAGATGGATTAAAGACTTAAACATAAGACCTGGCACCATAAAAACCCTAGAAGAAAATCTAGGCAAAACCATTCAACACATAGGAGTAGGCAAGGACTTCATGACCAAAACACCAAAAGCATTGGCAACAAAAGCCAAAATAGACAAATGGGACCTAATCAAACTCCACAGCTTCTGCATGGCAAAAGAAACAGTCATTAGGGTGAATCAGCAACCAACAGAATGGGAAAAAATCTTTGCGGTTTACCCATCTGACAAAGGGCTGATATCCACAATTTACAAAGAACTCAAACAAATTTACAGGAAAAAAACAAACAAGCCAATTCAAAAAATGGGCAAAGGATATACAGACACTTTACAAAAGAAGACATACACGAGACCAACAAACATATGAAAAAATGCTCATCATCACTGGTCATTAGAGAGATGCAAATCAAAACTACATTGAGATACCATCTCACACCAGTTAGAATGGCGATCATTAAAAAATCTGGAGACAAAAGAAAAAAAAAAGGAGCCCAAAGTGGCTCCGGCTGGATGTCGTGGCGCTTGCGAAGGCGAGGCCAAGAGTTCAAGGCCAAACAACCTCAGCAACCTTACAAGCTCTCATTGATTGGAAAAAAAAAAATCTGGAGACAATAGATGCTGGAGAGGATGTCGAGAAATAGGAACACTTTTACACTGTTGGTGGGAGTGTAAATTAGTTCAACCATTGTGAAAGACAGTGTGGCGATTCCTCAAGGACCTAGAAATAGAAATTCCATTTGACCCAGCAATCCCATTGCTGGGTATATGTCCAGTAGGATATAAAGGACTATAAATCGGTCTACTATAAGCACACATGCACACGAATGTTCATTGCAGCAATGTTTACAATAGCAAAGCCCTGGAACCAACCCAAATGCCCATCGATGATAGACTGGACTGGGAAAATGTGGCACATATACACCATGGAATATTATACAGCAATCAAAAACGGTGAGTTTGTGTCCTTTGTAGGGACATGGATGAATCTGGAGAACATCATTCTCAGCAAACTGACACAAGAACAGAAAATGAAATACTGCATGTTCTCACTCATAGGCGGGTGATGAACAGTGAGAACACATGGACACAGGGAGGGGAGTATTATACACTGGGGTCTACTGGGGGTGAACAGGCGAGGGACAGTTGTGGGGGGAGCTGGGGAGGGATGGCAGGGGGAGAAATGCCAGATGTGGGTGAAGTGGAGGGAGACAGCAGATCACACTACCATGTGTGTACCTATGCAACTATCTTGTATGTCCTGCACATGTACCGCAAAACTTAAAATGCAATAAAAAGAAAAAAAACTTGAAAAAAAAAATGTACAAGTAAGCAAAGAAATTTTGCCCCAATATCATAACATTTAAAAACCAAGAAATTGGCCAGGTGCGGTGGCTCACGCCTATAATCCCAGCACTTTGGGAGGCCGAGGCGGGTGGATCACGAGGTCAAGAGATGGAGACCATCCTGGTCAACAAGGTGAAACCCTGACTCTACTAAAAATACAAAAATTAGCCAGGCATGGTGGCAGGAGGCTGAGGCAGAATTGCTTGAACCCAGGAGGCGGAGGTTGCGGTGAGCCGAGATCGTGCCATTGCACTGCAGTCTGGGGAACAAGAGCGAAACTCCATCCCAAAATTAAATAAATAAATAATAAAACCCAAGAAATTAAAAAACAAGTCACAGAACATAAAATTTTTTTTTGCAAATAATACATGTGATAAAGGACTTGTATTAGAACATATAGAAAGAACTCCTAAAACTCAACAACAGAAAGACAAATCACCAAGAGGACAAGAGTTGAGTTTTAGGAATATCTGCCTAGATTTCAGAAGATGTATAAAAATGCATGTATGGGCGTGGTGGCTCACGCCTGTAATCCCAGCACTTTGGGAGGCCGAGGCGGGTGGATCACGAGGTCAAGAGATCGAGACCATCCCGGTCAACACGGTGAAACCCCGTCTCTACTAAAAAATACAAAAAATTAGCTGGGCATGGTGGCACGTGCCTGTAATCCCAGCTACTCGGGAGGCTGAGGCAGAAGAATTGCCTGAACCCAGGAGGCGGAGGTTGCAGTGAGCCGAGATTACACCATTGCACTCCAGCCTGGGTAACAAGAGTGAAATTTTATCTCAAAAAAAAAAAAAGAAAAAGAAAAAGAAAAAAGAAAATGCATGTATGTCCAGACAGAAGTTTGCTGCAGGGGAAGGGCCCTCATGGAGAACCACTAATAGGGCAATGCAGAGGAAAAATGAGTTGGTGCCCCCACACAGAATCTCTACTAGAGCACTGCTTCATAGGGCTATGAGAAGAGAGTCACTGTCCTTTAGGTCCCAGAATTTTAGATCCATCAACAAATTGTATCATGTACCTGGAAAAGCCACAGGCACTAACTGGTAGCCCGTGAGAGCAGTCATAGGGGCTATTCTCAGCAGAGGCTAAGTAGTCATGTGGGGCTATTCTCTGCAATCATAGGGGCTATTCTCTGCAGAGGCTAAGTAGCATGTAGCTGCCCAAGGCTGTAGGAGTCCATTATTTGGCCTCTGTAGAGAATGACTGCCTGGCCAGGTTTTAGACTTGAATGAAGCCTGTGGCTTCCCTTTTTTGGGCCAATTACTTCCACTTGGAGTGAAAACATTTACTGAATGCCTGTACTTCACTGTATCTTGAAAATAACTAACTTGCTTTTGATTTTACAGGTCATAGGCAGAAGATTTCCTTTGTCTCAAATGAGCCTTTGGACTTCACTTTTTGAGTTAATGATGGAATTAGTTAAAACTTTCAGAAACTGCTGGAAAGTTGTGATTGGTTTTGAAATGTGAAAAGGGCATGAGATTTGGGAGAGGACAGGAGTGCGAATATATGATTTGGCTCTATATCTCCACCCAAATCTCATTGGAAATTATAATTCCCACATGTAGAGGGAGGGACCTGGTGAGAGGTGATTGGGTCATGGAAGTGATATTTCCTATGCTGTTCTTGTGATAGTGAGGGAGTTCTCATACAATTCGATGATTTAAAAGTGTGGCATACCCCCTTTGCTTGCTCTCTCTCTCTCTCTCTCTCTCTCTTTTTCTCCTGCTGTCATGGGAATATGTACCTCCCTCTTCTGCTATGATTATAAGTTTCCTGACCCCTCCCCAGCAATGTAGAATTGTAAGTCAATTAAACATTTTTCCTTTATAAATTGCCTAGTCCCTGCTATTATTTTCAAAACAAAGTTTTGCTCTGTCACCCAGACAGGAATGCAGTAGTGTGATCTTGACTTACTGCAAACTGCCTCCGGGGTTCAAGTGATTCTTGTGCCTTAGCCTCCTGAGTAGATAGGATTATAGGTGCTGGCCACCATGTCCAGCTAATTTTTGTATTTTTAGTAGAGACAGTGTTTTGCTATGTTGGCCTAGCTAGTTTTGAACTTGATCTCAAGTGATTCACCTGCCTTAGCCTCTCAAAGTGCTGGGATTATAGGTGCAAGCTACTGTATCAGGTCACGGGTAGTATCTTCTTAGTAGTGTGAGAATAGAGTAATACATGAAGCTTGGTTGGTGGTATGGTTTGGCTGTGTCCCCACCCAAATCTCAACTTGAATTGTATCTCCCAGAATTCCCATGTGTTTTGGAATGTGGGGAGTAATTGAATCACGAAGTCTGTTCTTTCCTGGGCTATTCTCATGTTAGAGAGTAAGTCTCACAAGATCTGGTAGGTTTATCAAGGTTTTCTGCTTTTGCTTTTTCTTCATTTTCTCTTGCTGCTGATATGTCTTTATCAGCAGCATGAAAATGGACTAATACAGTTCTTTTTTGTGTCTGTTTGATAAAGGAACAATGTTCCAATGTTATCTATATGTTCCCAGCTGGATGACACTATTAGAGAAGAGGCTATAGTTTCTAGATCTCACTGGAGACCAGTGGGCCTATACCTCTGTTACAATGAAAAGAGAAAAAGGGAGAATTCAGATTTTGGAGAGGGTATTTGTATGCTGTAGCCCACATAACAACAGGTTCAGGTCCACTTAGGAAAAAAGTAAAGCCATTGAGATAAACTCAGTGACCTATGGTGTTTATCTACATGGACATGAACATTCTGCCTGAAGGGTCAAAATACATGCAGTGGTTATGGCCATTCAGACCACTCCTACCACTATATCTTGCTGCATTTTCACTGACTTGTGGGCTATTGCTAACAACCTAGCCAACTGATCATAAGAATGGCAACTAAGTAATTGGACTGTTGGATTTCTCAGTGGGTACAAAGATTATAGGAACATCTTGATGCTTTTGAGGAAGAAATATATGCCACCTATGTGGACACTGGACACAGAGAATATCAGGGTCTCCTTGAGAAGAATTTGTCATGATTTTGAATCCCCATGGGACTTCACTCTGACTGAAGGACATCCTTTACTGCCCAAGCAATACCACAATGGGCATTATGGTTTAACACAAAACACATGTCAGCATCCCCAACCACTGCTTTCCTTTTCTCTTTAGAGGGCATTTCTGTTGCTGGTTTGAGGTTCAGACTTCCATAGTACCCCAGACTGGGTGCTTAACTGCAATCTGGAGGTAATGCTTCCCTCTGGGATTTTTCTCCTCAATGGGGTCTCACAGAGATAGATAATAGAACCGGGGAATACCAGGTTCTATACTCCCTCTTGGAATATGATGTACTAGGGTACTGTGACAGTGAAACCCTACACCCTGACCATGAACCCTTACTTGAATTATCAACATGCCTTGCTAGTGGGTTAGCACCCTTACTTGAATTAGGCAGTATGGACACTTAACCCTGCACTTCAGCACAAAGCAAGCACAGCATTGCGGCTGTCAGCAGAGAAAAATGACAAGACAAGTCACTTTAGGAGGTTTACTTGCCAAAGTTAAGGATGCACAGTTGGAAGACAGATCTATGTGTTTCTCCAAAGATAATTTTGAGAGGTCCAAATTTAAAGAGGAAAGGTAGGATATTGAGAAGTACACAATTTTCATGTAAAAGGCAGGTATGGAAAAATAGCTATTCATGCCTTTGTCTGGCTCAGTGAATCTGCATTTTTTTTTTTTTTTTTTAACATAAGATGACACAGACAAATTGGGCAGGTAAAAAATGCAGGAAATCTGCACTTTACATAAGATAACATAGACAAGATGGGGTACGTGAACAATCAATATGCATTTGTCTCTGGTGGTCCAGGAGTAATTGCACTTGTAAAGATAAGCTATCAATTTATATTGCCATGATGAAATTTTAACATAAACACCTTAGGGTAAAGATCTTACAGCTGATGAGGAATTTCCTTGCAGCAAAAAAATGTGAGGGAGGTATGTAGCTTTTCCTTGTGTAGCTTTCTTATTTATGAATGAAAAGGGAAGGCAGGTTTGCATGACCCAGTTCCCAGTTTGACTATTCCCTTTGGCTTAATGAGTTTAGAGGCCCAAGATTTATTTTCCTCTCATACTGTGAATGTTAAACACTGAGATTGGTGGAGTTGGAAGTGGACAAGGTTGGTCTATACTTGCCAAAAACCAATCTCAGCATCTGTAACTACTGGTTTTGCTTTTCCTTTGATTGCATGTTCTGGTGTTAGTTTGAAGTTCAGGCTGCCATGGTATCTTAGACAGGGCCCCAAACTCCTATTTGGAAGTAAGGCTTCTTTCTGGGGTTCTCTCCTCCACAGGGTCTCACAGAGATAGAGAACAGGACAAGGAAATGCCAGGTTCTATATTCCCTCTAGTGCTGATAGGGATGTCCGATTTTCCCATTTGGGTGAGCAACATCAGGCAACATTATCAGACAAGTTAAGCTTGCACAGGATGTAATCTCTTTGTACTGAGTCACTGAGGATGAAAGGTAAGTAACAAGCAACAAAGAAGATGAGTGCCTGCAGAGAGTAGCTTTAGGGCTGGGGCAGACAGGCTAGGTTGCTATAGCAACTCAGCCCAACTCCTATAACAGAGGTAGAGAACACCTGTAACTGCAAGTGTATGTAATGAGGGTGTGTAATAAACTTGTCCATCTGTAGTTTCACAGGGATAAGGCAGCAGAGGCCTGGAACTATAACACCTTCCTTAAGCTCTCCCCAGGGTGGTCACTGCTGGCAGAACTTTCTATCAAAGAACACAATGATCTCACATCCATCCAGTGGTAAACATCACAGTTTACACCAATAAAACAAGTTCTGAATGAAAACCTGGCACTCACAATAGTTCCGTTAAAATGGGGACCTAAGGAGAGACAATGTCAGGATCATGATCAACTAACAAAACTTTGGAGGGCTGATATTTTGATAAAACATGCTGCTTTGATTACATGGAAGACAACGGTGATGAAAATAAAGACTGAACAATTTCTGGCCATCTGTGTTGAGGTTTCATGAACAATATTGCATGTGAGATACTGAGCTTATGTAACTATGCTATCAATGAGACCTCACAGACAAACACCAGTGCTTCCATACCCATGGATGGGTCACTGAACAATAAAATGGGGAAAGGACTGCTGCATGCATGCCAGGGCTGTCTTTCTCTGCAGGTGGCCTGCAGTGGCCATACTAATGGGCAATGTCATGCCTGGAAAGTTGGTGGATGATGTTGCATATCCTATGGATGTCCCGGACAACAACCCTGGGAATTACAATGGGCCAGTGGCCTAAAACGGTGTATAAGGCTTACTGGAAACCTGCTAGTTTGCATGATTAACTGGTTAGTCTCTATGTCCTTTATAATATCATTGGTACCATATGTAGAAATCAGCTTATGAAAAACAAAAACAAAAACAAAAACAAAAACTTAAAATCAATTCCTCTGCATGGTAGGCATTGCCTCCTCCACTACCATGTCCTAAGCAAACCAGTAGACACTACTTATCTTTCTCAGGAAGGCTGTTTTAGACAACACAATTATCTAGTTTTTTTAGATGAACTGAAAGAAGTATGTGCAATTGCTAATACCTTGTGCTGTATCTGAATAAACACTTCAAGCTCTGTAGAAATACAAGTAGAGGACACCTGGAAGCAGGCTCACTGGCTACAGGCAGTGGGATTATCTGAAGGATTCTTCCTTGACGTATTTACCAGCTTTTTACGTACGTCACTGGTATATTGGAGCAGTGACCTGGTATGCCTGATCATCCTGCTAGTGCTTATATTTTTCCTGAGCATAGTGAAAGGTATTTCGATGACGGCTCAAGGTGTTGCACTGAGTTTGTGCTAGTCAAGATGTCACATCAATCTGGTGAGACAAATCTCTACTTTTAGTTCATGGAGGTCTCTTGGCATATGAAATGAACTGACTTTGCTAAGAGAGATATCTCCAATGGGGAATGGAATACAAAATAGGTTGCTGAATGGCCTTAGCTGACCCATCTCTTCCTCCTAAGTCTCAAAGTAAGTACAGAATGTGCTGGGAATGCAACATGCTGACACAGAGAGGGGCTGTCAGAAACCATCTATGCTCTGTTTCCTTCTGTTCAAAAACAGGATGCTCTGCAACACCAAATCCCAGTGAGACATTACTATGAGTATAAAATCCAAGATTAGCTGCTTTTTAGGTTCCCTTAGCTTCAGTATTCACAGAAGAGATTCTGTGTGTACCCCAACCAGCTTTACTTAGCCTTGTAAAATTGGCTCACCCATGAATCTTAGAATTTTTTCTTTCCATGAGTAATAATAATAAAGATATCTCACTTTTCTTATAAGTATTATGTCTCACTGGACTCATGAAGATGGATTGATTTACTGGGCAAGTGGTGGTAAACTGGCTTCACAAATTAAACTCTTTAGGTCTGTTCTCTTAATTTTAATAAACTTAAAAAAATTGTCTAGAACAAATAATCAAACATATATCTGTTAAAACTCATGCTCTGAATGAAAAGAACCCTCAAACAGACTTTGTGTGAGCAACATGGCTGTTTATTCAACTGGGGGTGGGTGGGCTGAGTCAGAAAAGAGAGTCAGCAAAGGACAGTGGGATAGGAATTGGTTTTATCCAACTTTGGGGTGGGCACTGGAAAGTTACAGAAGTTACAGTTTAGGGTGGTTTTTTTTTTTTTTTTTTTTTGCAAGCTGGGAGGGGGTTGTAGGTTTGCAAGCTCGGAGGGGATCTTAGGGTGTGGAGTCACAAGGCTGACTAAGGTCAATTACAAAGTCCAATGGCCTTATCAATTGGGGTGGGAATAAGGAACAATAGAGAATGTCTCAAAGTTGGCACCACAGGGGTTGATCATTTCTTCCTTTTTTCATGGTCTTCCAGTTACTTCAGATTTTCCAGGAACTCATTTGGAGTGTGTCCATGCAGGTCACAAAGGTTAACATGGCATCCATAGGGCCTTCAGTCAGCCTAAAATACCTTCCATTCCTGTCATTTTATGTAAGTAATATAAAGGAAAAAGAAATGAAGAGTGGAGGGCAGTGAAATATCAGGAAGACAGGCAAAGAGTGGTGATGGGTCAATGTTTCTCAGGGCTTCTTTGAGCAGGAATAGGGGTGATGTGAAAATCTAAAAATCGGAAAGATTTTAGACTGCTGGGAGATCTTGGGGCAAGGGGTGATATTGTGGGGTTTTTAGAAGGAGCATTTGTTGTATGGTATATGATTTTGTAGGAATTTAGAGATTAATCACAAAACACAGTGTCCAAATAAGAGGAGAAAACAGGTAACAGAGGACTAAGGGTTGGAAGAATCCATGACTCCCAGTTAGGGAGTGTCCACCAGTCCGGCCAGGTCCAGAATAACCATTTGCCTGATTAGCGAGCTTTTGGACTCTGTCTTTTAATTTACTGATGGCGTCATATATGAGGCTGGACTGGTTTACATACAAACAATACTCTTCATTTAGGAATAGGCAAAGACATGCCGGGCGCAGTGGCTCAAGCCTGTAATCCCAGCACTTTGGGAGGCCAAGGCGGTTGGATCACAAGGTCAAGAGATCGAGACCAACCTGGTCAACATGGTGAAACCCCATCTCTACTAAAAATACAAAAAAATTAGCTGGGCTTGGTGGCATGTGCCTGTAATCCCAGCTACTCAGGAGGCTGAGGCAGGAGAATGAGGTGGAGGTTGCGGTGAGCCGAGATTACGCCATTGCACTCCAGCCTGGGTAACAAGAGTGAAACTCCGTCTCAAAAAAAAAAAAAAAAAAAGGGAATAGGCAAGGACATCCTTTTTCAGCGGTCAGTAAACAAGACCTCTGTGGTTTCTGAAGGACAACTGCAGCTAGGGAATTTACGTGAGCTTGAAGAAGGAACAGTGATTGAGTTAAATCTGCAGTATTAGCAGAGAAATAATCAGAGAGGCTACAGAAGGAGACGACTGAAGTGGTAAGGCCTGCTATGCCTGTGCCGAGTGCACTAGTAATTCCTAACCACAAGTAAGGCGATCAATGGAATGACCCACTTGTGTCATGTCAGGACCTCAAGGGGAATAAGGAGGCTTTTGTCTCCATTAGCAAACTGAATCTTGGGAGTAAGGAAAACTAGGGTACAAGTGCCTGTCCAGTTGGTACGAAGGCAGATATAAGAAGAATCACAGACGGGAAAGAAAAAAGTCCTTGGCTTACACAGAACTGGAAGTGTAAACTGAAAAGGTGAGAAACTGTTCTAAGGGGGCTGGGGCTTTGGACCCAAATCCCAAGGGAACCAGCAAAGGCTGTGGTGGTTAAAAGCTGTAGTGAGGTTTGGTACGGTAAATGTGTGGAGGGAGAACTCTTGTTTTAATAGTGTGTGAGAAAGTGTTTTATATCTACAAGTAAACCCTTAACAAGATTTAGTATGAACAGATAACAGGAGTTAAGAGTGTAAGAGTGAATATAAAAGAAAAGGACTTTATTGAGGTGGAAGAAATAGAGTTTCCTGCCACTGAAGATTATCTATCAACTCTTAAGAGAGATGGCATCTAAGAGAATGGCAGCCTGGGGGTAAAACCATGAAATATCAGTTGTAATTTTCTGTAGGAAAAGTATAAACCAGAAACTTAAACAAATGCAGGGCATGTAAAAGTAAATTAGTACAGTGAAACTGAGCAGTGTGGGACAGAAAATACTACTTTCTGAGGTGGGTTTAAGTAGTAGGGGCAGCGGTGTCAATTAATGGTGTTAGGAAAAAGTTGTCTAATGAAAGTAAAAGGTATGTTGTTAGGCTTATATAGAGTTACTCTTCCAGTTTGGGGTGAATTTAAGAGAAGTGGAGGAGAGAGTACTTGTGACTTCCAGGAGGAGGGAGAGTAGTTGGGCTGATTGTCTTTGGACACAGCTTTATTCTGGAATGATGGACTCACTGGGGAGGGTCTTGTAGACAGACATCTTGTAGACGGGGTGCTATAGATGACTTGGAAGGGTCCTTGCCCCATGGTTGAAGAGACTGAAGGGTTAGGCTTTTAACTAGGACTTACCTTCCGGCTAGGTGTCATCATATGGCCTGGTATCTGAAGTGCCTAAGGGGAAATTAGCAGCCTGGCAGATTTCATGTGTGGCCTGTTGGAGGACTGAAAGATAGATACCAAGAAGACTGGTGTCTGGAATAAGGTTAGGCCCAAGCAGAAAGGTGTAGCCATATAAGAATTCAAAGGGGCTATACCCTGTGAGTTTTATAGGAGTGGCTTGAACCCAGACTCCTCTGCAATGGTTAACTCCGGGCTTGGCAGAGAGAAGAGTGGCTAAGGAGGGCCTTTACTAGGAGGGCAATAATAGAGGACCTCTGTGGTGAGAAAATCTCTTTCTGCCATATGGATGGTGTAGGATGTGGAAGGTGTATTTAGAGTTAGTATAAATATTAACATCTAGTCCTTTGGAAAGAGTTTAAGAGCATGGGTTAGGGCAATTAGTCTAGCTTGCTGAGAAGTGGTGGAGGGGGTAGTGTGGCAGCGTCCAAAATACATGACTGGGATACCACAGCATAGTCAGCTTTGACCACTGCCAACTTACTGGGCTTGGAGGAAGCCCACCTCAGAAAGTAGTATTTTCTGTCCCACACTGCTCAACTTCACTGTACTAATTTACTTTTACATGCCCTGCATTTGTTTAAGTTTCTGGTTTATACTTTTCCTACAGAAAATTACAGCTGATATTTCATGGTTTTACCCCCAGGCTGCCATCTCTTAGATGCCATCTCTCTTAGAGTTGATAATCTTCAGATGGCATGGTTTATTGCCATCAATAAACTATGCATGGTCTGGGTCCAGAATAGGAAACAGAGAAGCATAGAGATATGTTACATGGAGTCATAATGTTTACTGTGGGGGTTTCAATAAAGAGGGGATAAAGCTGGAGATGGTAAAGGGCTAAAAGTAAGTGTGAGGTGTGAAGAGGGAACTAAACTTTGGAGGTTGTAAGTGGGCCATAGCCTGTGATTTTTTTTTTTTTTTTTTGAGACAAGAGTTTCACTCTTGTTACCCAGGCTGGAGTGCAATGGCATGATCTCGGCTCACCGCAACCTCCGCCTCATTCTCCTGCCTCAGCCTCCCGAGTAGCTGGGATTACAGGCACGCGCCACCATGCCCGGCTAATTTTTTGTATTTTTAGTAGAGACGGGGTTTCACCATGTTGACCAGGATGGTCTTGATCTCTTGACCTCGTGATCCACCTGCCGCGGCATCCCAAAGTGCTGGGATTACAGGCGTGAGCCACCGCGCCTGGCCTAGCCTGTGATTTTGATCAGGGAGACAGCTGCTGCTATGAGTAGACATTAGGGTCAGCCCAGGACTGAGGTTAAATTGTTTGGATAAAAAGCCTAGAGGCCACGGAATTCTGATGGCACAGCCTTTTATGTCTGCCTTGTAGAAAGAAAAGAGTTGAGGAGTTCGGGAGTGCTAGGGCAGTCTCCAAGGCCATTTTTAGAGAATAGAAGGAAGAATAGTGAAAGATTTTTGTTCTATGGGGTCAGTTAAGTTTCTTTTTGTAAGTTCATAAAGTGGCTTGGTTAGGGGGGCAAAACCTGGTATCCAGATGTAAAGTATCCTATAATGCCTAGGAAGAAGAGAAGCTCTTGTTTCATGGATGGGGTTTTGGTTTGGGAAATTAACTGGATACCCTTCAATATCCCCTTAAAACCTAAGGTTTTTAGAACCAGTGGAGAAAGTTGTTTATTAAATTACAAAGAAGTTACATTTTAAAATGGAGAATTAGAGAATGAAAGAGCTGAACACCCTAACATGCTCATTCTTTGAAGAGAAACTTGGGGTTCACTATAACACAATGAAGCAGCAGTATTTTTTGAGGGCAAGCCCCAGAATAAACCTGAAAAAGACTCAGAAACAAGTCTTGGGTTGATAGTGTGGCTCTTTGGGCTCAAAAGCTAGTGAAGTACAGGAAAAGCAAACTCAAAAGATTTAAAGTATACCCACTTACAGAAAGGTTTCAAGGGACATGTGAGGGATAAGGTAACAATAACCTTAGGTTCTTAAGTGCGATGAGCAAAGGGATGTCCTTACCACAGGGAGGAAGGACTGGGAAGAGAGAACATTTTTGATCAACAGGTTCACTTTTGGATTTGTCTGTCATGAGATAAAGGCAAGTTGAAATAGAAGTGCCTATGAGACTACAATAAAAACAGTACTAAGAGAATTTTTATCCTCCTTCTTTCCAGCATACTATTTTTACTGCACTTGAGTTGAAATTTTGATTATCAGCAGGGTACAATGTCTCCTACCTGTAATCCCAGCACTTTGGGAGGCTGAGGTGGGTGGATCACTTGAGGTCAGGAATTCGAGACCCGACCAGACAATTTCTGTGTACTAAAAATACAAAAATAATCTGTGCATGGTGATTTGTGTCTGTAGTCCCAGTTACCTGGGAGGCTGAGAGGCAAAAGAATCACTTGAACCCAGGAGGGGGAGGCTGCAGTAAGCCAAGATTGGAATGCACTACTGCATTCCAACCTGGGTGAGAGCGGGACTCATCTCAAAAAACAAACAAAAAAAATTACAATTATCACGGATGCATACAGATGTATACCTGGCTCTGCCAGGGAACTTCTAGGCCTCTCCAGGATCCATGACATGACCATCAAGCAACGCTGACCCAATCCTAGAGGCACTCTGTCCCCCCTACATCTTCACTCCCCTACAGGATTGACAGCCTGTCAGAGGGGAGCACTGGGGCCAGAGAAAAACTTGCTGGATATCACCCCTGCCCCAGAGACCAGCTCTGTACTCTGCAACCTTGGGGGCCAGGGAAGGAATCATCCTTCCCCCCAGGCTCAGGGGTGTCTGCTCCCACTGACATCTACTGGCTCCCAAAGCATGCTCCAGTCTTCGCTAAGGAGAGAATCTACCCCACCTCCTTACCACCTCTCTGTTGTCCCAGTTGTTCTGTTGCTCAATAAAGCTCTTTGTCTTGCTCACTCTCCACGTGTCCACATACCTCATTCTTCCTGGACACAGGATAACTCAGGACCCATCATATGTCAAGGCTGAAAGAGCCATAACACAAGAAGGACTGAGTGATAGATTTCCCTTGCTCACCACATTGCAGACAGTAAGGAAGGAAAACTATGGTACTTTAGGAAGCCAAGACCTCAAAGCTCCCTGAGCTGGGACTGTGAACCCCTATTTGAGGCCTGTAGTTCCTGGCATCTCCAAGCTTCTGGGTGCTATTGTGTTTCCGAGAGCAAACTGTAGAAGCTGCTGCTGTGCACCTGGAGCTGCCTGCCCTGCGGCAGCAGCCAGTGTGTGTGACTGCACAGTGGTCGCACTGCATGCTTTCTCACACACCCCTCAATGCTCCATGCCCAATTGGCCCATCACAGGTGTGGAATCCAGGCTGGTAGCATAAGCCAAGCACAACCTGCCATGCCAAGTGGGCAGAACAAGCCCAGTGGGCCAAGCAAAACTCAGCCATAATGGTTACTGGTAAGAAAAGCACTACCTAAAGATCCTGTAAATATGACATTAAAGTGACAATCTGTGAGAAAAAGGGATTATCTCAATGGGCCTTTATGTGGAGAACCATTCTCGACCAGGTCAAAGACAGATCAAAGACTTGGTGTATGCAAAGAACTTGATCTGCCATCTCTGGGTTTAAGTAATATAAAGAAATGGGACTTCTAGGAAAGAAAGCATATGGCTTCCAGAAGCTGAGAACAGCCCTCAGCTGCCAGTCAGGAAGGAAACAGGCCTCAGTCCTACAGCCACAAGGATCTTAAGTTCTGCCAGTAATGTGGACAAGCAAAGAAGCTAAGACCTTCCCCCAGACAATGTGAACAAGCAAAGAAACTAAGACCCTCTCCTATAGCTTCCACACACAAAAAATGCAGTCTTTCTGAGATACAGTCTGGACTTCTGACCTAAAGAACTGTTGAGTTAAGTTCTATAAGAAAAGGAAGCAGAGAGGAGGGGAAAAAATTAAAAAGAAGCACAATCCTGGTAAAGAAGGAAAAATTAAATTCCCTAATTAACACAAACACTTGTTTCTTCTATGATTTCAACTAATGTCCATTCTCAGAGGCAACCCGAAGTTTCATATGCTGTTTGTACTTGATTTTGTGATGCTACTCCATCATTGTGCCCACAGAGATGGTGTGCATAACATATATGAGGGAAGCAAATGTTTATGTACTGGAGGGTCAGAGGAAGTACAGGTGGTATTCCTAGAGATCTTAAGATAGTGCCAAAAGCATAAGCAAAATCCAAACCCATTAACCACAAGGGGGAAAACACACATTAGGAAACAAGAATTCACTATTTGTGGGGGAAAAAAAAAAGAGAACTCACTGTTTATTTGTGCCAAAATCATGAGCAAAATTCAAACCCAACAATTAACCACAACAAGGAAAAAAAACATTAGGAAACAAGAATTTACCGCTTATTTGTGCAAAAAAAAAAAAAAAAAAAAAAAAAGAAAAAAAGATATGCTGCTACTGCAATTTAGCCACTGTTCTGTCTGGTGGCCAGCCTCTTGCCTTTCTCTTCAGCAACAGTAAGTCGCATGCCCCTTCCCCTGGGCAGGGAAATCCAAGGTTTATTGCCCTGCAATTGGAAAGGAGATAAAATAAGTACAGAAAGAAAGGGAGAAGAGAAAAACATCCCACCAAAACACAAATACCTTGTACCTTCCTTTACATCAACAGGCAGCTAATACAAAGAAAACCACCAAATAAAACTTAAAACAAACTAAAATTTTTCTTATACATGTTTCGTGAGAGGTTATCTGCCTTTCGCAGTCCTTCCTACTCCCCACTGCTGAGTTGCTAAATACAGATCTTCTGCTTCTATTTTATGTGAGGCAACCAGCCAACAAGTTTTTCATGGCATCTTTAAAGGAAAGGCCACTAATCTCAGGTTCTCAGTTTTGAAGTGTAGAACTGTCAGCTCCCCTTCATTAGCTTTATAGAACTTTAAGCTTAAACATGTATTTACTCACTTTCCTGATGACCTCATTTCAAAGGTATAAATTGAGGTGTTATAATTCAGTACTGAGAAGAGAAATGGACTGACTATACAACTCCATGTTCATTGATGAGCTATACGATGGAGTCTCTGAGGGGTTAGAAGACTCAATAACAAAAGTAAGGGGCATGGCACAACCAGATTAGAGCCAGTGACCTTAATTAAGCCCATACTAGTGGTATAACCCTGCAAAATTTGCAAGGCTGTGTTTAACTTTATTTGTTGCATGGTAGTGCTGGCATCTCACATGTAGACTACCTCGAGAGGCAGGCTCAAGGCTCTAGATCTAATCTTGTTTCTGTTCCAAGACTCTAAATAGAGAGCTTGCTGCATTCTGTGAATCTTAACACAGAAAGAACAAAAGAACAAACAAACAGACAAACATCAGTAATTGATGCAGGTTTTTACGCTTTCTAGGGTGAGTTTTCTTAAAAAGGAGTAAAGAGAGTTGAAGTCTTACACTGCCAATGACAAAAATGTTGGAAACCCTTGTGGCAAAGCTGCTGCCATTGGCATCCTTCACATGCACCACATCAAAAGAACCAGGATGTCTTTCCTTGCTGGTGATCACACCAATACGACCGAGGTTGGCTCCACCAATCACCATACACATATTGCCTAGAGGAAAAGGATAATAAACAGGAGAAGAGGCATTTTAAAACCAGACAGAAGTCTGCTGCCTTTAAAACCAATTAACACAGATGGGATTACCAGGACAAAGATGAAGTGTCATTCCAAAATTGTACTTTCAAGAACATGTTGCTATGAAAACACTTTTTGTGAATTAGATGACAGCAGCATTTTAAGGCAAGCCCCTAAGGATTTTTCAAATCATAAGCTTACCGTGCACTGTCTGTCCAACAATAATCTGTCAAAGGTTGAATAAATAGTAATTTTGGGGTGGACAAGGATGGCATGGAAGAGCATTTGTCCAACAATAATCTGTCAAAGGTTGAATAGATAATAATTTTGGGGTGGACAAGGATGGCATGGAAGAGCACTGGGTAGGTGGAATGGCCAAGAGGGAGGGAGAACTGGAGAAATTCAGGCGATCAGAGAGACACTAGACAGTAACAAAAGGCCTTTAACTAGACAGCTAGCTAATCCAGTCTTTGGAGGGGAAATCTTCCAATGCTCCAAGGGCTGTTGGGGGCCCCTTGAAGAATACCATTGTTACAGTTATCTAGTGTTACTTTTGTGAAACATAACCGTCTCATATAAGCATATTATATAGGTAACAGGCCACCTTGTTAAGAAGTTTTACCTATCACAATAAACATGTTTTAAGAAAAACTTTCCCTCAAATAAAGACTCAGCCACAAGTCCTCTTTTTTATAGGAAGACACACCACCAAAGCCAGAGAATAAAGCCCTGTCTTAAAGCCAAAAAAACAAAATACAAACTTGTAACCTAGCCTAAAAGAATTGAAATTATAACCTGTAAGTCAAGGGCACAAACATATTACACTTATTAATATCTCAAAAACTGATGGGAAAGAGAGGTAACTCAATCTGAGGGTCTTAAAGATGAGGTTCTAGGATTCAAGAAAATTACAATTATCTTTTTTTATTTTTTTTTGCGATGTAGTCTCACTCTGTCACCCAGGATGGAGCACAATCTCTGCTCTCTGCAACCTCCACTTTCTAGGTTCAAGCAATTCTCCTGCCTCGGCCTGCCGAGCAGCTGTAATTACAGGCATGCACCACCACACTCCGTAATTTTTTGTATTTTTAGTAGAGATAGGGTTTCACAGTTTCACTACATGGCCAGGCTAGTATCAAACTCCTGACCTTGTGATATACCTGCCTTAGCCTCCCAAAGTGCTGGGATTAAAGGTGTGAGCTTCTGTGCCTGGCCTAATTACAATTATTTTTAAGGTAAAAGTTGCCCATTATGACAACAATCAAATAGATTTCTGCAGTTTGACCCTCTCTACCACAAATATATTAGTTGATCCTAAAGACAGATTTTTAACAGAAATCCAGGGCCAGGTGGATATATGTGTATTGACATGGTAGGAGGACACAGGAATTAAAAGGCATTAGCAAGCGTACTGAAAGTCAATTGAAAGTAGTTTTTGAAAGTAATTTTTTTGTCTAAGTTCTGGTATTACATTTATTGCAGATGGTATGGATGACACTAATGTTCAGTTAAGTCACAAGAAAATACCCATAGCTCCCTATCTGAAAGATAAGAAAAATCACGTAAATGGGGCAAGATTTTGTTTCTTGGGTCAGTGTACTTGGCCAGTCCTTTAGCTTCCTGGTGGCAACTATCAAGGAGACAGTTAAGTGAGTATCACCCAGCACCCTTAGTTACAAAAAAACTTTGTATACTACACTTTAGTGCAGAGTTAAGGAAGATCTGGATAAAAACAAAATAAAGGGCTTGATCTAGCTGGCAAGCAGAAGATGATCCCGAAAAAAGGGGTAAGATGAAATGTCAATGAAAACTTAATGTTTTTTTGCTCAAGACAAATACACAGCCTCCTGTAAAAGAAAATCTGTACTTGTCGGGGCAAGAGTAGAAGAAATGCCTTACAAAGCTTAGGCATTAAAAGATGTGTAACAGTTTTTTACTTCATTATCCAGAGTCCTTATGTGGGAACACTATGGACGTAGTATGCACAGGGAAAAAACAAAGCTAAGTTATTCATGGTAAAATTCAAATTGTCAGTAACACACTTCCTTCAGCTCACTTGTCACTGCTTCTAAAAGTGAAGAAAGGCTGTAATTTGATGAAAACACTGATTCTTTCAAAGTGTGTTAAGTTCCAATAAAAAGCCCCTGACATTTAAAATCATACCCATACTTAAGCACATTAGTAAATGTAGGTTGAATGCGGAGACCCTTCACAAGAATCACTATTTTATAATTCCTGAATGTGTCAGCTCTATTCTTTTCAGACACCTCAGGAAAACAGACAGAGTGGAATCTAATGTTGACTTTTGTTTTGAGACTCTCTTTTTTATGGTCTCACAGAGATAATGGAATAGAAATTAAAGCCTTGGGTTCAGTCTCTGGGTGAACACTCTAACAGGGGACAGCTGGACCCTTAGGGCAAAAACCTCACAAACACGTAAGCCCAAAACAATCATGTCTTCCTAATAACTTAAAATCTGTAATTCAAAGTCTGGCTAAATGTACACCACCTGAGAAGGCCAGGCAGAATAATCTTTACCATATGCTGATCTTACTAACAGTACTTTACATGTACTGTCTGGCATGGAAGCAACTCAGACTCCATGATCAAGAAGACCACCTTCCACATAGCATCAAAACTAAATGCAATACTACTGCCTTTAAAGGGTCTACATGGACAAAAGCAAAAAACAAAACAGAACAAAACTAATGTAAATCAACAAGAAGCCCACCTTTGCAAAGTGACCTGCTGGATTAAAAAAAATCAATCAAATAATGAAAAATGTGCTTACCAAAATTAACAATGAAAAGGAATTTTTTTGGGGAGGGTAGGGAGGCAAATAAGTTTCTCTCTTGTTGCCTAGGTTGGAGCACAATGGCTCAGTCTTGCTTCACTGAATCCTCCACCTCTTTGATTCAAGTGATTCTCCTGCCTTGCCCTCCCAAGTAACTGAGATTACAGGCATGTGCCACCACGCCCAGCTACTTTTCGGGTATTTAGTAGAGATGGGGTTTCACCATGTTGACCAAGCTGGTCTTCAACTCCTGACCTCAGGTGATCCACATGCCTCAGCCTCCCAAAGTGCTGGGATTACAGGTGTAAGCCACCACACCTGGCAGGAATGGGTTTAAAGAAACATGTCTACACTTGATTAAAAAGAAAATCAGAAAAACAGAAAATGCTGGAAAGAACTGTTCATGATGCACACAAGGATGAAAAACAGAGAAGACTGGATGAGTGGGGTCTACTGTGAGAAGCTCCAATGCAAGTTAAATGCAAGTCCTAGAAACTGAGGTGACAGGAAGGTTAGGGACAAAGCAGTACATGAAAACATACTTTCCTACTGCAGTGGATCACAGCTAGGCATGGTGGTGTACCTCTGTAATCCCAGCTACCTAGGAGGCTGAGGTTGTAATGAGCCAAGATTAGACCACTGCACTCCAGCCCAGACGACAGAGCAAGACTCTATCTCAAAAACAAAAAACAAACAAACAAAAAAAACAAAACAAAAACTGAACCATGGAAGACACACAAAGTAAAATGAGAAAGAATTCAAAACACTGTTTTATTTTTGTCTCTACAAAAGATTAAACTGAGACCAGTTTCAGATTTAAGGACACACACAGGCTGAAAGTGGAGGGTTAAAGCTGATGTTCCAGGTAAATGGTAACCAAAAGAGAAAAGGGCTAACTGAACTTGGGTCAAACAAAATAGACTGTAAGTCAAAAGCTTTCACACAAGGCAAGGCAGCTCAAAAACGCTAATGTTACAAAAGAAGAAAGACCTCAAATCAACAACCTAACTACTTCACAAAGAACTAGAAATGAACAGAATAAACCCAACTTTAGCAGAAGGAAGAAAATTAAATAAAGAGTGGAGCAGGCTGAGCGCGGTGGCTCACGCCTCTAATCCCAGCACTTTGGGAGGCCAAGGTGGGCAGATCACAAGGTCAGGAGTTTGAGACCAGGCTAGCCAACATGGTGAACCTCATCTCTACTAAAAATACAAACAGCTGGGTGTGGTGGTGGTGCCTGTAATCGCAACTACTTGGGAGACTGATGCAGGAGAATAGCTTGAACCTGGGAGGCAGAAGGTTGCAGTGAGAGGCAGAAGGTTGCAGTGAGCAGGAACTATGCCACCGCACTGCATCCTGGGTGACAGAGCAAAACTCGATCTCAAAAAAAAAGGAAGGAAGAGAGGGAGCGAGGGAGGGAGAGAAAGACAGAAAATCCAAGATGGCCATATTGGAACAGCACTGGAGTGCAGTTCCCAGCAAGAACAACACAGAGGGGAAGTGATCACCACATCTCCAAACGAGTTTTCACTGTCCACACACCAGGAGATTTCCAGCACAGCTGTTTCAGCCAGTGCCTCAGGTCGGCATACAGAAACTCACACATATCTGGGCGGCCGTTCCAACTGGTACTGCAATGCCTGCGAGACAGAGCTGCCCATTCAACTGAAAGGGAGGGGGCTTGAGACAGAAAGCCAGGTGATATGGCTCAGAGGGTACTATCCCCACAAAACAAGCAATCTGAAACACTCTGGATTGAGAGTTTTGGGGCAAGCATAGCTGGATCTGGGAGGGTCCAGCTCTTGTGAGGAAGAGCAGTAGCTAATATCGAGGCAGTTCTAACTGTACCTCTATAAACAACACCTCAAGGAACTTCACACAGTGGCTGGACAGAGCCAGCTGCAGCTCAGCAATGCCTCTGCTGGCAGACTGTGACTAGACTATCTCTGTGCTGAGCAAGGCATCAAGGAATCTATGAAAAGAGGCAGCAGCAAGTCAGGGACTTACAAATAAAGCCTGACCTTCCTAGGACAGAGCACTTGGGAAAAGATGCAGTTATGAATTCCACTACAGCAGACTTAAATGTACCTGCCCAGCAGCTCTGCACAGAACGGAGCTCTCAGCACAGAACCTGAGCTCGTCTCCTCAAGCAGCTCCCCGACCCCCATATACCCAAAGGGACACCTCACAAAGGGTACCTGCCAGATGTCAGCCTGTGACAAAGTAAACAGAAGAAGCAGCCAGCAGCAACCCTTACTGTTCTGCAGCCCCCGCAGGTAATCCCCCAGGCAAACAGAGTTTGGAGTGGACCTCCAGCAGTCCTAAAGCAGAGGGGCCTGACTGTTAGAAGGAAAACCAAGAAACAGAAAGAAATAGCTTCAACATCAACAAAAAGGACATCCACTCAGAGATCCAATCTGAAAGTCACTAACTACGAAGACCACAGGTAGATAAAGCCACGAAGATGGAAGAAAGCAGTGCAAAAAGGATGAAAACACCAAACACAAGAACGCCTCTCCTTCACCAAGAGATCACACACCACCTCACCAGCAAGGGAACAAAGCTGGATGGAGAATGAGTCTGTTGAATTTACAGAAACAGGCTTCACAAGGTGGGTAATAACAAACTTCTTAGTGCTAAAAGAGCATGTGCTAACCCAATGCAAAGAAACTAAAAGCCTTGAAAAAAGGTTTGATGAAATGCTAACAAGAATAAACAGCTTAGAGAATATAAACGACTTGACGGAGCTGAAAAACAGCATGAGAACTTCGTGAAGCATACACAAGTTTCAATAGCCGAACTGACCAAGCAGAAGAAAGGATATCAGAGATTGAAGATCAACCCAATGAAATAAAGTGGAAGGCAAGATTAGAGAAAAAGTAGTGAAAAGAAATGAATAAGGCCTCCAAGAAATACGGGATTATGTGAAAAGACCTAATCTACATTTGATTGCTGTACCTGAATGTGACAGAGAATGAATCCCAGCTGGAAAACACTCTTCAGGATATTATCCAGGAGAACTTCCCCAACCTAGCAAGGCAGGCCAATATTCAAGTCCAGGAAATAGAGAGAACACCACAAAGATACTCCTTAAGAAGAGCAACCCCAAGGCATATAATTGTCAGATTCACCAGGACTGAAATGATGGAAAAAATCCTAAGGGCCGTTAGGGAGAAAGGTCCAGTTACCTACCAAGGAAAGCCCATCAGACTCATAGTGGATCTCTCATGGCAGAAACCCTACAAGCCAGAAGAGAGTGGGGGCCAATATTCAACATCCTTAAAGAAAAGAACTTGAAACCCATAATTTCATATTCAGCCAAACTAAGCTTCATAAGCGAAGGATAAATAAAATCCTTTACAGACAAGCAATTGCTGAGAGATTTCGTCACCACCGGGCCTGCCTTACAAGAGCGTCTAAAGAAGCACTAAACAAAGAAAGGAATAATCAACCAGCCACTCCAAAAATGTACCAAAATGGTAAAACCATCGACACAATGAAGAAACTATTTCAGCTACTGGGCAAAACATCCAGTTAGCATCAAAATGGTAGGATCAAATTTACACATAACAATATTAACCCTAAATGTAAATGGGCTAAATGCCCCAATCAGAAGACTGGTAAACTGGATAAAAAGTCAAGTGTGCTGTATTCAAGAAACCCACCTCATGTCCAAGGGCACATACAGGCTAAAAATTAAGAGATGGGGGAAGATTTATCAGGCAAAAGGAGAGCAAAAAAAAGCAAAAAGCAGGAGTTGCAATCCTAGCCTCTGATAAAATGGACTTTAAACCAACAAAGATCAAACGAGACAAAGAAGGACATTACATAATGGTAAAAGGATCAATGCAAGAAGAGCTGAATTATCCTAAATATATATGCACCCAATACAGGAGCACCCAGATACATAAAGCAAGTCATCCTAGCCTCTGATAAAATGGACTTTAAATCAACAAAGATCAAACGAGATAAAGAAGGACATTACATAATGGTAAAAGGATCAATGCAAGAAGAAGAGCTAAACTATCCTAAATATATATGCACCCAATACAGGAGCACCCAGATACATAAAGTAAGTCCTTAACGACCTACAAAGAGACTTATGACTACCACAAAATAATAGTGGAAGACTTTAACACTCCCCTGTCAATATGAGATAGATCAACGAGACAGAAATTAACAAGGACATCCAGGACTTGAACTCAGACCTGGACCAAGCAAACCTAATAGACATTTACAGAACTCTCCATCCCAAATCCACAGAATATACATTCTTCTCAGCATCACATCGCACCTACTCTAAAACTGTCCAAATAATTGGAAGTAAATCACCCCCCAGCAAACGCAAAAGAATGGAAATCATAACAACCAGTCTCTCAGACCACAGTGCAATCAAATTAGAACTAAGGATTAAAAAACTAACTCAGAACTGCACAACTTCATGAAAACTGAACAACTGGTTCCTGAATGTCGACTGGATAAACAATGAAATGAAGGCAGAAATAAAGATGTTCTTTGAAACCGACAAGAACAAAGACACAACGCACCAGAATCTCTGGGACACATTTAAAGTAGTGTCTAGAGAAAAATACCAATAAATAGCAATATCCATGATGGATGTTCATCATGAATATTGGCGTGAAGTTTTCTTTTCTTGTTGAGTCTCTGCCGGGTTTTGGTATCAGGATACCAAATAAAATACCAGCAAAATAGCAATAAATACCCACACGAGAAGTGAGGAAAGCTCTAAAATCAACACCCTACTGTCAAACTTGAAAGAGCTAGATGAAAAGGATCCAAAAACCTCAAAAGGTAGCTGAAAACAATAAACTAAGATCAGAGCAAAACTGATGCAGCCAGACACAAAAAAAACCCTTCCAATAAATCAATCAATCAATCAATCAATCAATCCAGGAGCCAGTTTTTTGAAAAGATATACAAAATAGACGGCTAGCCAGATTAATAAAAAAGAAGAGAGAAGAATCGAATAGATGCAATAAAAAATGACAAAGTGGATATCACCACTGACTCCAAAGAAACACAAACTACCATCAGAGATTATTACAAACAACTCTATGCACATAAAGCAGTAAACCTGGAAGAAATGGGTAAGTTCAGGGACACTTGCATCCTCCCAAGCCTAAACCCGGAAGCAGCTGAAACCTTGAATAGACCAATAACAAGGGCTGAAGTTGAGGCAGCAATAGCCTACCAACCAAAAAAAGTCCATGTCCAGACAGGTTCACAGCCAAATTCTACCAGATGTACAAAGAGGAAAAGAGGAGCTGGTTCCATTCTTTCTGAAACGATACCAAACAATACAAAAAAGGGAAAAAAGAGGAAATCCTTTCCAAATCATTTTGTGAGACCAACATCTTCCTGATACCAAAACCCGGCAGAGACTCAACAAGAAAAGAAAACTTCAGGCCCATATCCATGATGAACATCCATGCAAAAATCTTCAATAAAATACTGGCAAACTGATTGCAACAGGACATCAAAGAGCTTATCCATCATGATCAAGTAGGCTTCATCCTGGAGATGTAAGGCTGGTTCAACATATGCAAATCTAGGAACGTAATTCACCACATAAACAGAACCAAAAACAAAAACCACATGATCATCTCAATAGATACAGAGAAGCCCTTGACAAAATTCAACAGCACTTTATGCTAAAAACTATGAATAAACTAGGTATCGAAGGAACATAGCACAAAATAATAAAAGCTATTTATGACAAACCTACAGCCAATACCACACTGAATGGGCAAAAACTGGAAGCATTCCCTTTGAAATCTGGCACTAGACAAGGATGCCCTGTCTCACCACTGCTATTCAATATAGTATTGGAAGTTCTAGCCAGAGCAATCAGGCAAGATAAAAAAATAAAGTGTATTCAATTAGGAAAGGAGGAAGTCAAATAGTCTCTATTGAAGACGATATGACTGTATATTTAGAAGACCCCATTGTCTCAGCCCAAAAATCTCAGATTGATAAGCAACTTCAGGAAAGTCTCAGGATACAAAACTCAATGTGCAGAAATCTCAAGCATTCCTATACACCAATAACAGGCTAACAGAGAGCCAAATCATGAGTGAACTCTGATTTACAATTGCTACAAAGAGAATAAAATACCTAGGAATACAACAAAGGATGTAAAGGACCTCTTCAAGGAGAACTACAAACCAGTGCTAAAGGAAAGGAAAGAGGATGCACACAGATGGAGAAACATTCCATGCTCATGGGTAGGAAGAATCAATATTGTGAAAATGGCCATACCGCACAAAGTAATTTACAGAGTCAATGCTACTTACCCCCATCAAGCTACCAATGACCTTCTTCACAGAACCGGAAAAAACCACCTTAAACTTCCTATGGAAACAAAAGAGAGCCTACATAGCCAAAACAATCCTAAGCAAAAAGAACAAAGCCGGAGGCATCATGCTACCTGACTTCAAAACTATACTACAAGGCTACAGTAATCAAAACAGCATGGTACTGGTACTGAAACAGAGATATAGACCAATGGCACAGAACAGAGGCCTCAGAGGCAACACCACACATCTACACCATCTCATCTTTGACAAACCGGACAAAAACAAGCAATGGGGAAAGGATTCCCTGTTTAATAAATGGTGCTGGGAAAACTGGCTAGCCATGCACAGAAAAGCAGACATTGGACCCTTTCCTGACACCTTACACTAAAATTAAATCCAGACAGACTAAAGACTTAAACATAAGATCTAACACCATAAAAATGTAGGCAAAACCACTCAGGACATAGGCATAGGCAACGACTTCATGACTAAAACACCAAAAACATTGGCAACAAATGGGACCTAATCAAACTCCACAGCTTCTGCACAGCAAACAAAAAAATCATTAGAGTGAACTGGCAAACAATGGAACGGGGAAAAATTTTTGCCATCTACTCATCTGACAAAGGGCTGATATCCAGAATCTTCAAAGACCTAAAACAGATTTACAAGAAAAAACAAGCCCATTCAAAAGTGGACGAAGGATATGAACAGACACTTTCAAAAGAAGACATATATGAGGCCAAGAAACATATAAGAAGACACTCATCATCACTGGTCATTAGAGAAATGCAAATCAAAACCACACTGAGATATCATCTCAAGCCGCTTAGAATGGCAATCACTAAAAAATCTGGAGACAACATATGCTGGAGAGGATGTGGAGAAATAGGAACACTTTTACACTGTTGGTCAGAGTGTACATTAGTTTAACTGTTGTGGAAGACAGTGTAGTGCTTCCTCAAGGACCCGGAAATAGAAATTCTGTTTGACCTAGCAATCCCATTACATGGGTATATACCCAAAGGATTATACATTGTTCTATTATAAAGACACATGCACACATTTGTTCAATGAGGCACTATTCACAATAGCAAACACCTGGTACCACCCCAAATGTCCGCTGATGATAGATGAGACGAAGAAAATGTGGCACATATACACCGTGGAATAATATGCAGCCATAAAAAATGATGAGTTCGTGTCCTCTGGAGGGACATGGATGACTATGGAAACCACATTATTCTCAGCAAACTGACACAAGAACAGAAAATCAAATACCATCTGTTCTCACTTACAGGTGGGTGTTTGACAATGAGAACACATGGACACAGGGAGGGGAGCATCACACTCTGGTGTCTGTTGTGGGAGTGGGGGGCAGAGGAAGGACAGTTAAGAGTTGGGGAGGTTGGGGAACGGATAACATGGAGAGAAATGCCAGAAACAGGTGACAGGGTGATGGAGGCAACAAACCACATTGCCATGTATGTACCTTTGTAACAATGCTGCATGATCTGCACACGTACCCCAGTACCTAAAGTACAAAAATAAATGAATAAATAAAAAAGACTGGAGCAGACATAAGAGAAAAAATAGTAAGAAAAAAAACCTAAGGGTTGATTAAAAAAAAACAAAAAACAAAATTGGCAAAACCAAAGCTGGACGTGGTAACTCTACTTCTGTAGACAAAGGTAAGTGTGATCACTTGAGTCTAGGAGTCTGAGATCAGCCTAAGCAACATGGCAAAACCCCACCTCTATAAAAAAAAGAAAAATTAGCCAGGTATGGTGGTGTGTGCCTGTGATCCCAGCTACTCAGGACACTGAGGCAGGAGGTTCATCCAAGCCCAGGGATGTGGAAGTGGCACAAAGCAGTAATCACATCACTGCACTCCAGCCTGAGTGACAGAGACCCTATCTCAAATAAAAACCAAAAACATGGAAATAAGAACTGGGAAAAACTTTAGCCAGATTAAAAAAAAGATTCAAAACAATTAAAATCAGAAATGAAAGAGGAAATATTGTAACCAATGCCACAGAAATAAAAGCATCATGAGAATACTGTGAATACACCAGCAAACTGGACAACCCTAGAAGAAACTGATAAACTCGTACAAATACATGGTGATCCAAGACTGACTCATGAACAAATGAAAAAAAACTGAGGCTGGGCATGGTGGCTCACACTTGTAATCTGAGCACTTTGGGAGGCTGTGGCAGGTGGATCATTTGAGGTCAGGAGTTCAAGACCCACCTGGCCAACATGGTGAAACCCCATCCATACTAAAAATTCAAAAAACAGCTGGGCATGGTGGCACATCCCTCTAATCCTGGCTACTCAGGAAGCGGAAGCAGAAGAATCACTTGAACCTGGGAGGTGGAGGTTGCAGTGAGCAGAGTTCACAAGACTAAACTCCAGCCTGGGCAACAGAGTGAGACTATCTCAAAATACATAAATAAATAAAATATAATTAAATAAATAAATAAACTCTGAACAGATCTGTAAGTAGATCTGGAGTTTCAGTCAGTAACCAAAAACCTTGCAACAAAGAAAAGCCCAGGACCTGAGGAAATTAAATTAATTACCACCAATCTTTCTGAAAAGACTGTGAAGAAGGGAACCCTTTCAAGCTCATTCTGTGAGGCCACCAGCATCACCCTGATATAAAACCCATACAAAGACACCACCAGGAATGAAAACTACATGCCACTATCCCTAATAAATATAATGCAAAAATCCTGCCCAAATTGCTGGCAAATCAAATTCAACAGCACATCAAAAGGATTATACACAAAAAAGGATCTACACAATCAAGTAGAATTTATTCCTGGAATGCAAGGAATAATGAAACATACAAAATCTATGTTACATCAACATAATGAAAGACAAAAACTATGCAGTTATCTCGAATGACTATATTATATAAAATATGGCTTTGATTATGTTTGGACCACTTCCTCCTGTTATACATTTGTTGAGTGTTTGTGAGCCATGATAGTGCTTTTGCACTCCTGCCTGGGTAACAAGAGCAAAACTCTAATCTCAAAAAAAGAAAGAGGAAGGAAATACTGTCACATGCGACAACATGAATGCACCTTGAGGACATTATTATATCAAGCAAAGTAAACTAGTCAAAATAGGACAAACACTATGATATAAACTTAGTAAGACACACCCAAAGAAGTAAAATTCACAGAAGCAGAGAGTGGGACGGTGGTTGTTGGAGGCTGCAGAATGAAGGAAGTGGCAGAGTTGTTTAAAGCACATAGTTTCAGTTTTATAAGATGAAGGAGTTTAGAGATCCGCCACACAACAACGTGAATATAGTTAACAACACTAATGAACCATACACTTAAAAACGGTTAAGATGTAAATGTATGAAGTACCCTCTTTTTAAAAGCACAATTAAAAATCCTTTAATCATTTAAAAGCAAACAAACCAAGAACTAGAAGAAACTTTTGCCCTCACTCAGTGGATTTGTTATCAAGAATTTTGGCTTTGTAATTCTGGGATTATGTTATGTAAACTCCCAAGTATAAAGTAAGTAAACTAATAAGCAAATAAGAAAACTAATTAATAATACCAAGCATTTCTGTATAACACAAAGGCATATATATTTCAAATAAACAAAGATAGGGCCAAATGCATTGGCTCATGCCTGTAATCCCAGCACTTTGGGAAGCCAAGGTGGGTGGATCACTTGAGGTTTAAGACCAGCCTGACCAACATGGTGAGACCCCACCTCTACTTGGGAGGCTAAGGCAGGAGAATCATTTGAACTGGGAAGCAGAGGCTGCAATAAGCCAAAACTGCACCAGTTTGCACATTAGCCTGGGCAAGAGAGCAGGTCTCCATTGTCAAAACAAAACAAAACAAAAAAGTTAGGTGAGGGAGAAAAAAAAAAAATCTGTTGAATTTTAACTGGGAATCTGATTTAATAAATGAGAAACAAGATTTCATTTAACTGGTAATAAGAAGTCCACGTCCATCTAAAAAATCATTTTCAAATCTGTGTAAAAGTTTAAAGACAAGCACAATAGGCTCCTACCTACCCACTCTCCAGCTTCAAAACATGTTTAAACTCATGGCCAGCCTTGATTCATCTCACCCACACAGTCCTGTGCTGGATCACTTGGAAACAAATAATGGCCAGTACCAAATTATCTGAACCTAAAATATTCTGGTAAGCGTCTTGAAAAGCTAATAAACTCTGCAAATGATTGCTAGATGATTGCTAGATGTCTTAAGTGTGTTCCAATATATACATGCTTTATTTTGTTCCTTTATCCAAGTTTGTCTTGATTATTTAACAAGAATACTTCCTGAATGGTACTGCGTACACTGCTACTACTGGGAGACGCATGATGTCTCGTTCTCTCTTTTGTGGTCACACTGAAATCAAACAACAGGTTTAGGCATGACACACCCATTTATTATCACATCTCCTGATATTTTCCCCTAATGAGAGGGCCTCTCAACTTTGACAGCTAAGAAACATTCTGCCTACAATTTCCAGGTTAACAGTAAATACCAGAAGTGCTGGCAGCACAAGTAGAAAGTCATAGTGGTGAAACAATCAAGACAATCCCAGGCTGTAGAGTACTGAATTCAAGACAGTCAGTGAGCTCTTTAAATAGCAAGGCAACTGAGGACTTTGGCTGCATCTTACATCAGGGTCTAAGTGGGGACTGTGGGGATGCCATAGGCAGGTAAACATGGAGGGCACATAAGCAATAGAACAAAGTGCAAAGTCACTGAAGGTAGGCACAAAAGGAGTTGCCATTATTTGTTGTCTTTGTCTTATTCTTTCAGTGTTACTGCATTTCTAGAAATTTCTGTTAAAACAAGTCAGGCAAAATATTTTATTTCCTTAGCACATCAGGTATAAGCAGCACTTGGCTATAAATGTTAGGAGTCAGAGCCCGGGAAGCAGGGAGAAGAAACAAATCTGCAGACTAAGCTTTTCATCATCACTAGTTTGTTAAGATTATTTAGACAACTTCAGCGCTTCACCTCAAGGAACACACCTAAAGTTTATCACATTTGAAACAAAGTTCCCCTCTTGTGACAAACTGAATGGACACAGAGAGCTCACATTCTCGAAAGAGGCTAGGCTGCTGGATGTAGCCCAAAGGGACTCCACACCACCACTCAGCATCAAGAACCCACTGCAAACTCAAGAGACCATAAGGCAATATACTCTCTCTTAAGGAGAGCCAAATGTGTTTCACTTCTCTCTAATCATAATGGGTATACAGCAAAAAATAGAAGAAATAGAAAAGATTGGGGGGGGGGGGGGTGGAAGCAACAAACAAAAAAACAAGGAGGGAGGTGCCAGACAACACAAGAAAAAAAAAAACCAAACAACTTACCCGTGTCAAATTTGATAAAGTTTACTATCTTGCCAGTCTCTAAATCAATCTGCACAGTATCGTTCACCTTGATGACAGGATCTGGATAGCGGATTGTTCGAGCATCGTGAGTCACCAGGTGTGGGATTCCCTTTGTCCCCATAGTAATCTTCCTCACTTTGCACAACTTGTACTATACATACAGCAAGAAAAACCAATTTAATATGTAAACACAAAGGCAGTCACCCAACTATTACTTATCTCACCGATTTTCGGCATTTCCTCAGTCACAGAGGGAGTGCTCCTAGGAAAAACTACATTAACCACAGTCACAGAGCACATGGTCTGCCATAATGAATTAGTAATTTAGACATCTGAGAAACTTCACCGAGGGGAAATCTGGTTCAGAACCCTCTGGGGGATGCTGGAGGAGTGCTCAGCTGAACTAAGCTCTGGTACTTTATCCCAGGCTAAGAGCTTGCTGTCTGTGTATCTGAGTGGTAACACAGAATCAACTGATCTATCATTTTTTCCTCAGGGACATATTTCAGATGGACAATTCTCATCCCAGGGTTACATAGAGCCCCAGGGACTAAGTTAACTGTACCACTGCTAAGTACATAATGCTTTTATGACCAGGTTAGGTTAAAAACAGCTGCCCTGGCCAGCTACATGCTTTTCATACACAATGCGGCTCTTCCTCATCTCATTTTTAAATGGCACATCCCCTTATCTACTTGCTTTTGTTTACTTTTTAACACTTACCACTCTGGTGCTGCTCATGACATGTACCAGCAAGAGCTGTTCAAAATGCCTCACACCAAGTTCATGTATCAACCCCACAGTTACAACAAGCCTCACTATGTTCCAGAAGCATATTTCAGAAGCTTAAAATAGTATACTATGTTATCTCAAACAATCACAACCCATTTGTGGTTATCAATCCCCATCCTACGTACCACAGGCTACCCAGAGAGTGCTACTTTTCAGAAGTGACAATGTGGGTTATTTTTCAGCTTTGTTGTGAGAAAAAGCTTATGGAAATTTAAAAGATACTAAAAGCTCCACATTTAAATTAAGTACAGTCCTCTGAAGTCTCAAGACAAGTTTTAGGTAAATGTGAAAATGGCAAAGACAAATGCACAGTGACAGATGACAGAAAAAAAACCCTGAAAAGATGATAGCAACCCTCCAAAGCATGCACAATCAATGAACTCCAGGGGCAACTATTTTTTCTTTAATCAGCTTCTGCATTTCCTCTACAGATATCTCACTCTATTCCCTATCTTTGGGCTCTCAAGACTGACTAGGTTTGCCAGCTTGTCTCTATCATTGCTTTTCACCTACCTACGTATGGAAAGAAAGACATACTAAGTAAAGTAGAGCTAGGGCCCTCTCTCCTATGAAAAAGCCCAAAGTTCAAATACTGTCCCCTTAAACTTCAGAGGTGCAAGATGGGAATAATTACTGCATACTACTATATCTATTTATTAGATAAAGGAACATAAAGGGCTTGGCAGAGCAGTAAGTATCAGCTAATATTACTTTTGCTTTTACTACAGATCCAATACTATTCAAGGTGCTATGGAGAGGTGAGACCATTTAACACAAGCCAGCAGTTCAAGAAAGTGACAGACACCTTCTATTCCACATGTGGAACCTAGGGCATATTAACTCTACCAGCGAAGGTAAATCTGGAAAATTCACCAGCCTGGCATATCCAAGCCCACTTATCCATGCTAAGGCCTGGCTCCTATCCAGTTATTCTAATGACAGTACTCTCTTCAATTCAAAACTTCGCAGTTAACACATCCTTCCAGGCACTCTCTTCAGTGAGTGTTCAGTTTGTTTCCCACCATCAGCTCACATTTACCACCACTACAAATACAAACTCAAGATCATTTCTAGCTTTCCTGGCTAGTGAGTTAAGCACAGAAACAAAAGCTGCCTAGCTCGCCCATCAGAGCTGCCTAGCTCGCCCATCAGAGCTGCCTACTGGCCAACCAACTGAAAACCTTAGTGAATATAATAGCGAGGTCCCACACAAATGTAGAAATCAAAAAACACAGAGGCTGCATGCAAACATACCAATTAAAACTCTTAAGGAAAGTCAGAAGCATTCCAAGGAAAACTTAGGCTGACTGAACCCTTTTCTTTCAAAAGGAAAGCCACATCCTCCTTTCCCTCTGCCCTGACAGGAATGCCTTTGGGTCCAGACCTCTGTTTGGCCAGAAAGGACGAGACATCAAAAACCTCCCTGCATACTCATAAAAAGGCAGCATGTGTAAACTTTCATTCTACTACCTGTCATAGTTTTAAGGCACAGCAAGACATAAATCCTTTAAAACTTTAGGGCCTGTAAAACAAGTTTGAATGGCACTTGGAGGGAGTGAATGGTGGCAGAAGGAGAGCAAACCAAACACCCTACAAACCAAGGTGACTATACGAATGGACCTACCACCCGGGGATGCATATACTTGGCCATCATAAGCAAGTGTAATGAAGGAAGTGTGTGCAGAGGCAGGGTAAGGGGTGCTGTCATTATGATACATTAATTTTTTGTGGCTCTGCAATTTTCCAGGTTATTCAAAGTATCAGGATGGGCATGTGAAGTGACTAATCTTAAGATGTTTCCATTCTCCTGTGAATTTTAACTTGAACTCATTCCTGATGTTTGATACCCTGGTTGAAAACATTTCAATAAAGCATTCTGCCTCAGAATGACTTTACTATCATGCTTCATGTGTCATTCCAAGGTTTCTTCATGAGTCATTCCAAGTTTTCTAGTCCATACCACAGTGCCTTGCAAAAAACACCACATGAATAAAACAATAAAATTTGACTAAAAAAAAAAAAAGGTGCCAAGTGTGGTGGTGGGCACCTGAAATCCCAGCTACTGAGGCGGGGGGTTGGGGGTGAGGCAGGAGAATTGCATGACCCTGGTAGGCGGAGGTTGCAGCAAGCTAAGATCGCACCACTGCACTCCAGCCCAGATGATAGTACGAGACTCTGACACTGACACACACATACACACACACACACACACACACACACACACACACACACGATACTGAGTACAACTTGGCACATTCCTTCCAACCAGGTATAAAAATCCCCACAAGAGAAGACAGATCCTATATACAACCAAATTCAGCAGACAGGATTATTCACAATAACAGAAAATCTTCAGTATTTACTGAAAGGAGATCTTTGAGGTTCACTGAGCAGCCAAGCAGAATTCCTTCAGACAATAAATGGTATTCCAAAGGGCACAGAGGGTTACGATCCTCCCCAACTTTAGGGTGAATACATGTGGATGGGGTATAATATGATGATCAAAGCCCATTACTCTTTGTCCTCTACTCCAAAGTGGAAAACTACCAAGCTACAGTCTAGAGCACTGGGCCAAGAATTCAGGCTTGTTTTAGTCTAGGGTAAAGAAGGCCCTAGAGCTGCTGAGGGATAAGCAGACACTTTTCCCCCTTATACCTCCAAAGTCCCTGAGACCAAGCCATAAGAAAGAAACCACCACACAACCTGCATTCGGCAACCAGAGGGGCCAGAGTTGAAAAGAGTCCCAAGAGTCAACTTCAGTTTTCTAACCCCATTTAGAAGAGCAACATGCACTTTACTTTAAAAGGTACTATCCAATCATTAGTACCCATCTCTCCTTTCTCTTGCCTTTATAATCCCTATCTTTTGCAATGACAATCAAGTGACCACTTACTAATGCAGTGTTACTTTAGCCAACATATGGTCGCTGGTGGGCATTCTAAATCTCTCCAGCTCTATTCCATGCTAGGTTTAAGAAATGCAGTGTTACTTTGACCAACCCTAGGGTTACTAGTGGGCATTCTCAGTCTCTCCAGCTCTACTCCATGCCAGATTTAAGAAACCCCCTCTGTCCTTTGTAACTGGAGAAAGAACTCTGAAATGCAAGCTCTAGTTCTCAAATGGCTCTACACACACTTACTGAGGTCCCTATTACTGATAACATTATTATAATCACTGCTGTCTGTTCAGAATAAAATGTGGCCCTCTCTATTTCCGCCCCTCCAACTTCGTGAGGCAAGTCTTTGCATCATGGCCTGCAGAATGCATTCTTATCACCCAATTGTCTTGGACATTTTTTGGATGTGATATCCTGAACCTACTTTTGTCATTCTAAAACTTTTCCAGTGAAAGCCAATCAGGTCCCCTTTCCACCCTGGCTCATTAGCTCCAAATATTGCAGGTAAGACAGGTTCAAGCAAGCTCTATGGCTATGAACTCACAGAAGACATGTTCACACCTCAAAGCCTATCTACTGCCCTCCACTTTTCACATACATCTTCTCCAGTGTACTATCCCAGTTGAGTTGAGAACACTGCTATGGGAGTCACAGTAGCTAGCAGGTATTGCTGGCAATCAGGAAAAGAGACAGCAAAAACAAAACAAGTAAAAACACTTTCTTCTGTATCCTCAACAGATCTTCACTAACCAACAGTTTCTGCATGGACAGCAGTAGCACCGTGCCATTCATTGCTGCATCATAACATCAAACTTGAAACTTGGGCTCAAAGGTCCTCTTACTTTAACTGCACAGGTGAAACAACCTGTGAAAAAGACATAGCCTCTCTCTTTAAAGATGCTTCCAGTTCCAAGTGGCTCTTCCATCCTATGAGATGGTTCACTCTACAACCATTAGTCCAAGCTTCACAACGCATGTCGGTCCCTGAAGTATCCACAGATAATTTAATTGTGAAACAAGATGACAGTCAGCAACTACCCACAAGTGAGAGAAATGCCTGTAAGCACGCTAGCACATTAAGAGGTAACAGTTCTGAGTCTAACCTCTACACAGAGTTGATTGACCAGGTTTTAGTGCTTCAAGACCAGAACTAAGGCAGGCTAAAATTTGTGAACTCCTTTATTAGGACGAGTGCTCCTGCAGAAGCCAACCTCAGCAAGCTTTGCTTATACGAACCTTAAACAACTCTACTACCTGTGCACCAAACCTCCTGTGGCCAAAACAGCTCAGGATTTAGATCTTGGGTCCTCTTCCTTAGCAGAGGACTATGCTGCCAGGAAACTAGAGCTTCACTGAGGGTAAGGCTGGCCATTTTATGAGGGGAACTTCCAGTTGAGCTAACCCTCTTACCACAGGGGACAGGGGTAGCCTCAATCTCTGTGGAAAACCAATTACTTTTCCTTTGTCTCACAACCGAAAAGACTGTCTTCAGATTTTATCATCTTATTTTATTTATTTATTTATTTTTTGAGACGGAGTTTCGCTCTTGTTACCCAGGCTGGAGTGCAATGGCGCGATCTCGGCTCACTGCAACCTCCGCCTCCTGGGTTCAGGCAATTCTCCTGCCTCAGCCTCCTGAGTAGCTGGGATTACAGGCACGTGCCACCATGCCCAGCTATTTTTTTATATCTTTAGTAGAGATGGGGTTTCACCATGTTGACCAGGATGGTCTCGATCTCTTGACCTCGTGATCCACCCGCCATGGCCTCCCAAAGTGCTGGGATCACAGGCATGAGCCACCGCGCCCGGCTGACTGTCTTCAGATTTTAAAGATGTGACACCCCATCTTCTGACCGCCATCGCCAAGACTCCCAAAGACCATAATGCTCTCTGGGTCACTACTGACCAGTGAGGAAGGCACAACAACGAGAGAAAACTGGAGACTGCTATGGCTTTAGTCCTCAGTTTCTGGCATGTGGCTCAACCTGTGTGGTAGCGCAAGATGCCAGAAGAGGAATCAGAGTTTGGATTGAGTCCTGAAAGTAGGCAGGCTCAAAGCCATGAAGGATTAAGGATACAATGGATGAAAACAAGATAGTATGAGCCAGAGGATCCCAAACCAATGGCCTCATTCACACCCTTTCTATACACTTTGTCTGCAAGGTGAGGCCTTATCATTCTCCAGTGCTCTCAATTCTCCACTGTCCCTCTCGAACCACTGACTGAGGAACTCTTCACTTCCAAGTTTCCAATTCCTTTTATACAACACCTACACAAACCAACCTGAAATCTTTCCCAGCTGGCCTCCCTCAGAAACAAATCTAACTGCCCAGGTTCTATCTTTTCCAAAACTTCAACTGCCTATTCCCTCTACTTGTCTTCTTCCTTAACCACCAAAAGAGCACTAGTCTCCACACGTATGGTCTTGATCACCTCCTTCTGCACCAATCTCCAATTCTCTCAAACAATGGTCAAACGTCACCCATTATCTTACAAGAAACTCCTTCTTTCTAGTCGCTGCCCTGTATCTTCTACTTTCTGAATAACTGTCCTGTTTACAAGGTTCAGTCTTCTCAATGTTCAAGAATGATGATCCATAAAAATATCTCCTTTTAAATGGTTACTCTTTGATTTCCACTTCTTGGTTTCTACTTTTCAGGAAACAGAACGTACACCACCTAAATTCTGTTCGTAAACTTTCTGGAAGATGAAATCTCCCTCTCCCCATGTACATCCATCACTAAACACAAGCTTTCCAATGTCAATGAGGACTCTGTGCCAACTATTCAGACAGCCTCTACTGTAACTCCTTTGAGCAGTGTTTCAGTCCTCTATTTCAGTCAGCCCCTACTTCCTTCTGTCTTACCATCTACTTCTAAGTTCCAACGCAAGGTGAACCCAATGAACAACTGTCTCAAGCATCCATGTATTTCATCAAGATCTGTAGCTACCATCTCCTTATCCTATCACCAAATACTCAAAACACCCTATCCCACATGTGCTTCCCTCTACCACACTGGGGGATGTATTTTCAAAACTCCATGTCTTCTTTGCCATCTCCCAAGTGGTATCTGTGCTCCTCTACCCTTGCAACAGGAACAAACACTGCCTTAATTCCCATTACTCTTGTGCAGGCTCATCATGGGCTCACTCAAAATTTTGCTCCCATCCACTGTAGTGAGACACACACACACACACACACACACACACACACACACACACACCCATCCCCCTAATCTCCCATTCTTAAACCTTAATGACTTCCATTTCCTTAGTCTTCAACTAATACCAAGTTGTTAAAGGGAAAAATTATGTCTGAAATGCATCAGGTCCACCAAGACCCACAAAATACCCTTTTCTAGTTTGATTTTTGAGGGTGGAGGGCTGTTTGGATGTTCTGTCTCTCCACTAACCTATGCTACCTGTAGACCTGTATGAAATAATAACCTGCATGAAAAGCCTCTGTGGTGTGTCCCTGACACCACTGAAGTCCCAGGAGCCCAAGATTATCCACTCTGAACTCACTATGTCCTTGAACCCTTGGCTCACGCCAAGCTAAAATGGGTGGGGTTTGTGACAAAGACTGCTCCCTTCTCAGCTGCCCAAAGAAACAATCAGCAAACAAGCTCCACCAAAACTTCCCCAAATCTCTTACTTCTTACACAAGGGTAAGGTCCCTACCCATTTGGCACTTGTGGGCACTATGTAATATTTTCCTGGACACAAGATTTCTACATGGTGGCTAGCCAATCTGGTAGGGCCAATACTAGGTATTAACAACACCCCAGTATTTGCTCCTCCCACTCCATCTCTTCCCATTTAAAAATTCACATGGACTACCAATCTGCGTTGTCTCTTGATATCCAAATTTCTTACAAAAGCAGAAACCAGTCATCAGATTTGAGATATCCCCTGTGCTTTCTAGGTATTAGGCACAACAGAATCCAACACCTTGGGTGACTAACATCCTGCAGGATTCAAGGCCTAGTTCCTACTATCTAAAACGAAGCACCTCCTATGGGAGCAACCCACCAAAATAGAAGGGACATCGCCTCAAGAGACTCTACCGAAGAAGTCAGAAATAACCAAAATTAAGTAACTACCCTGGTATGGAAATACTTCTGAATTCATATAGGGACTCTAATGTGTTTCCCACAAAGAAATAAGCGAGATAAGGCAATCCATTTAAACTAAGTGGAAACAACATCTGATGAAACATGTCAAGATTCACCTACAAAATGTGTCTCATAGTCAGATGTCATCTGGTCACTGTGAAGGTAAATGAGTTATGTGAGAAACAAGGAAGAAGTCACCCCATGACCTAAAATCCAGGGAAAAGAGGAAGTGATGACTGAGGCGTGATCCTAGTTTTCAAAGCAAAATGGAGGTGCTGTCCACAGAGAAACTCCCTTCAAAGTTTCCTAGAAACTTTCTTCAGTTTCTAGAAGTTGACTATGGTCACTAAATTTGGAGACAAAAGAGGGATTTTAAAGGGCTGAGTATCAGGAAGTCAACAGTCTTCTTTGTCTATCAAGTGCCAGGTGGCACCACTACTAACATAGTCACAGAAACCTGGCCAGAAAGCATATGATCACCATTTCTAAAGAAAACAAAGGTTTAAAAAAGGTTCTATGTTCTGTTGACTATAGTTACCTATCAATGAATGACAGAGTGTGGATTTCTAGCCAGGCTTTCCTGGTTCCAATATTACTTACATTTCCTGTACAGAAACATCTTGTCCCTCAGAGAACTGCTTACTGGTATTGTCTTTCTAAAACAGCCTTGTGTGGAAAATGCTTTACCTTGTATCACTGAGGACTTATGTACCTGGATTAAATAATCATACTAACAATTAGAGATATTCTCAGAATCAGGCCTAAATGACCTCTGACAACCTTACTAACAGACCTATCTGTCTGGAAATTCTGAAGCTCACTTGACTTGTACAACGTACCTCTGCTTCTTCCATTCTGATGCGATGAACGGCAAAACGGCCCTTGGTGTCATAGACCAGGCGGAAATGCTCACCTGTCTTCTCGATGCTGATGACATCTGATTACAAAGAGGTATAAAGAACATTATTAACACAAGGTTTCTTTTGCCTGCACAGCAGGAACACTCTATGCCAGGCTGAACCTGGGAACGTTTTAGCAGCTTGGGAGTCTCTAGCGCTTGATGGCGGTGGCTGAATGAAACCAACCAACCCCCATTCCTGTCCCAATACATGTCCAACAAAAGGAACTGAATACATTACTGGCTGCTCTGCCACATCCTATGTTCTTGTACAATGACTGCTTGAAACTGTTTTCTGGGTTAATGCTCTCAAGATGCTGAGAAGAAAGCACACATGAGCACACCCACACATACCAGGAAACCAAATGAACGAGTAGTTCTCCCACTTAAGCAGACAAGGCTCAAGGCTCAGCAGGCTGCCTTGTCAAGGGCTTGGCCTCTTTTACTCCATGATATCACTTATCAGGAGTCTTGCCTCACTCAGGATTTGGGGCTTTGAGAAAGAAAGCAAAATGCAAAATGCAAAATAAATAAATAAATAAAATAAATGGCAGAAAGGGAAGTAGGAAAAAAAAAAGTCTATCTTTTCTAACTCAGTGGCTGGATGGATTCTAGGAAAATACAGCCTGGAACCCCATTACCACTGTAGCATCCATATACCTGATAAACCAACCATCCCCCAGTTTCCTGGACAATACTAAGATAAAAAAGATATTAAAAGTATTGAGCCTGTAACCATGAAAAGAGTGAACAAAGCACTAGGTCAGAATTCCTCAGTGCGTCTCCCTACCTCCTCTCTCAGTATACCTTTTCCCTACAGGAGTGTGACTCTTCTCTCCTTCCTATACTCTCCCCTCCTACCAAGCTGCAAATGCATCCTTGGAGATCCAGAATAGAAATCATCAATACACAAAATGGGAAGACACCACCAAAATCCTGTTCACTGAGAAAGATTCTCTCCTTGACCAATCATTAGCCAGACTCCTCTGAGCCCTCTTCTTGGCTGAGCTTCACCTGTGGCCTATGAAGACCTGAACACTAACATGGCTTCTAAAAGATCAAGATTATCCAGTCCCCCTCAAAGTGTCTGGCTGAGAAAACTCAAGGCTGCCAAAAGAATTTACTGTTTGTTCCAGCCAACATTTGAGGACAGCTCCTCTGTCTGTCTCCCAGTCTGTAATGGGAGGGTAGGAGCCTAATGCTGATAACTGCCATGTAGCAGCCACTGGTGGCCTCATCCCATTTACAGTGACCAACCCCTTTATAGCCTTTCATTTGAGCCTTGCCACTATCTCCTTTTCCCTTGTCTTCTGAAAGGACCAGCACTATCTTCTGTACAAATCAAAGTTCAGCGTCTAGTTTTTCCCTGGGAACATGTAAGCCCCACACCTTGTCTTTCTCTCAACCTGTTATTTCTTCAAAACAAAGAACTCTTCCCTTACCCATCAATCCAACAGGGTATGTGATGTCCACTCGAACCTTGCCATCAATTCTGATGAAGCGTTGCATACATATCTTTTTTACCTCATCTCCAGTCAACGCATACTTGAGTCTGTTCCTGAGGAAGACGATCAGGGGAAGACATTCCCGAAGCCTGTGAGGACCTGTAGACGGACGAGGTGCCTGAAAAAGACAAGGGCAGGCCAACAGATTAAGCAGATGATGTGCCTTAGTTCAGCCTAAATTCTGCTGAACTTAACTTGCTGTGGGGAGGAGGAACTCAAGAGGGCAATTATTTCCTCAATTTACAAAGTTGTGTCTTAGAAAGATCATGTCCCCAACTATATAAATCCCATTTGTGCCCCTTCCTTCCCCAAATCCAGGCTCACAACCATCTCCCCATTTTGCTCTGCCCCAAGCACCACTGCCACTGGTACTGCCTGCTACACCTACCTTGAACACAATACTACATCCCATGTTTCTCAGGTGTAGCTAACACTCTACCCACAACCTACGATGACATATTCTACTACTCTCACCATTCCAGACTTCAAAGTTCCACACAGCCCCGCCAATGTTGCTGGACTGCCCATAACAACCCATTGTGTATACTTCCATTCTTGGCTGCTTGGTAGCTCAAGTATCATCAAATTCACTCTGCAACATCCTGTAATCTGTACTCTTGCAGTTTCAGTGTTACACCATCTTTTGGCTATTTGCTACCAGTTCCTACAAAGGTATCAAGGTCTGAGGCTGTACTATCTTGAACGCCACTCCACAATTACCTCTTTAGCTCACATCATGCAGGAATCCTTTCTAATAGACACTGTTCTTAAAAGCTGCTTCTACAGATCCCTTTTTAGTGCTGCCTAGCCTTCTAGCCAGATGCCTGCCTCCTGCGCCTCTGGGCATACTATCCTTTATCCTGCCAGGTCCTCAAGGTTCAGTTCAAGAGCCTCCAGCATTTCTCACACAATTTCTTGCCCTTGTTTCCTGGGCTCCTGTAGCCTTTACTGTAAAACCAGCAACTTGGGCTAAACGTACAACACAGCTACTCCACCCTCCAAAACAAGGAATAACCTCAAATTAAACACATTTGATTAATGGGGACTCAGTGCACTGTCACTGAACTCCTTTCTTATACGGAAATTGACACATTTGTTAACCCACTAAGCTCAAGAAGTGCTCTCTAAAGTGGGGACCTCCAACAGCAAGAGACCACCAAGACTGACATCCTGGCCTTTTGTTGTTGTTGTTGGCATTTTTAATCCAGCATCTATCTGAAAGTGTAAGCTTTTAAAGAATGGGTTTGTAACAACACACAATTTGAGAGAGATTGTAACACAGCAGGCTGATATCTCTTTTGAAAACATTAACCCCAAACACCTTCAATAGCTCTTTCCCTTACATCTTTCTGATCTTCTGAAGAGACTTTTTCATTTCACCCCCTTACTGCAGTCAATCCAGGTCACATTCCCCTTTCCCGGGATCCTAGTTTTTTCCCCAGCCTTCAACCCCTGTGAACATATTGGAAAGGTCCGTCTCCTCCCAGCAGGATATAAGCTTTGTCAAGAAATAGATGTTGTTGTCTATAACCATTTTGTACTGGCAAATATCCCCAAGCGCGGGGTCACATAAACAACACCTGGCATGCAACAGGCTCTCAATAAGTAGTTACTGAAAAGATGGCATGCCCAGGTTCTCAGCGACCTTATGGATTCCAGCAGTGCTGAAAGTGGATGGCGGAGCACTGCACTTGCCAAACAAAATATTAAAACTTTTTTTCTTAGGGTCCTTTACAGAAGCGTGCAAGGACAAGTTCCGTGTACGGCAACAAACAAACAGCATCCCACGGAATTGCAAGCCACAGGCTTACAGAATGTAGCAAATAAAGTTATACTCACAAATACACCCGTTAGTTTGTCAAGCATCCAATGCTTCGGGGCTACAACACGCCTCAAGTGCTTTTTGGGGCCCCGGGCCTGAAAAGGACACCAAACTCTTTCAGAGAAATTCGTTTACAGTAACATGTCCGTGTCTTCAGCTGTAGGAACTGTTAATATGTAATACTGGATCCCAGCGGAAAAGACAGTCCAGTCTATTTACTGACGCCCCGTTTTGAGCAAATATTACTTCCTGTCACACCCCGAAAACAGACACCCTACAAAACTCACAGACTTTTGAAAACCGCGAGTCTCCCTAGCGTCCCTCTAGAGAGCCTCCACAGTGCTCTCCAAGCGAATTTGAGACTACCTCAACGTGTGGAAACAAACTAATCCGGGTAAAAAGCCAGTGCTGACCTACGTAGTCAGGGACGGACTGACGTCCCACCTCCCAAGGCCCACTGACTGAGCACAAGAGCCAGTCCAGAAACCAAGCCTAGCCACACTCTTCTTAGACCTCCGCTCTCCACGTCTGGTTTCCGGAAGCGGCACCAGCAGTATTCCCACCCACCAAGTAGGGGCACCCGAAACGTGAAACAATGTCAAGGCGGAACTGCGTTTTTTCAAAGGATGAAGGCAGATAAAACCGGAGATAGAACGCAGAGATCTTACCATGGCGAAACTCTGCAACGGAAAGGAACCTCTCCTCTTCCGGTGCAATCGCACTCTGTGGTCGTAAACCGCAGGAAGTCAGATGACTGAGAATTTAAGTTCCTGTTTCTTATTGTTCGCCAGAGACGTCACATGCCGGAGTTGAATGTCTTAGCATTTTCAGTTTTTGATACTGTTCGTTAGATACCAGTTATGCTGCCAGACTTTTTGTTATGGTTATCCCCGTCTGCTCGGCTGAACTGGGACGACGCAGTTTACACTGTTAAAATTATCTTTTGCCCGGGCGTGGTGGCTCACGCCTGTAATCCAGCACTTTGGAGGCCATATCGGGCGGATCGCCAGAGGTTGGGAGTTCAAGACCAGCCTCACTAACGTGGTGAAACCCCGTCTTTAAAAATATAAAAAGAAAAAAAGAGAAAAGAAAATTATCTTTCGTCGACGTTTAAAATATTTAACAAAAGCTCTGAAGGAGCACAATTTACGAGCCTTTTAAAAAATGCCAATTCTAAGAAATAAGCTATATGATTCCTTGTAACTGAAATGCTATGATTCCAAAATCATGATTTATTTCAGAAACAAACATTCGTTGTTCCGGATTGCAGCAAATTTCACAGGTTTGAGAATGTATTGCATTCTAAACTGAAAGGGTGTGTTTTATGACATATGGAATGTAAGTCGAATATCTTGTTCTGAATTAGCTCATGGTGATGGTTGCACAGGTTTTTGCATTTCTTAAAATTTCCAAAACAATTTACTTCTAAGCGGGTGAACTAGGCTGTGCTTAAGTTGTGAACGCGTGCCTGCGCGTGTGTCGTGTCACAGCTTTATTGAGGTGAAATTGCTATACAAACCACAACAAGACAAATGAAGCTTCACTTCCTTAATTTGACAAGTTTGGACACAGGCATAAACCCAGGGTACCACAATCAGAATCGAGGTAATGACCATCTCTATGACCTCCAAAACTTTCCTTGTATTTCTTTCTGGGTGTTTCTTTTCCTTTTCCTTTCCTTTCTTTTCTTGCCTTTTTGAATGAAGCAGAGTTGCACTCTGTTACCCAGGCTGGAGGGGCAGGGGTGCCATCTCGGCTCCCTGCAGCCTCGACTTCCTGAAGCTTGAAAGATCCTCCCACTTCAGCCTCCCACCTTGCTGGTGCCATAGGCACCTGTCAGCGTTTATTCCTTCTAAGTGTTCAAAGCATTCGCATTTTCAGGAGATCTGAGGAGCAGCAGGGAATCAGGAACCCTCTCTGTTTTACAGAAGTGTAAACAAATTTTCACAGTAGAGTTCTGTGTAAGCACAGATAAAGAGGATTCCAAACAAATATCTAATAAAACTCACTGTCACCTGAGACCTCCCTGACATTTTAGCTGTTCACATGCCTACATACGCATTTGACTAAGAATCTTTTAAAAATAGTCAGAAAATCCCATTTTAGTCCGAATGATTGTCCTTTATAGGGTGATTCTGCGGTCCTTGCCTTGGTCTAAGTCTCAGCTGTTGCTGGTTTTCACACGGCTGTGGTGGATTCAGGCTGGGATTCCCTCTACCTTCATGGCTGTGGGATTGGTCAGGATCAGGTCTGAGGTCCTTTCCACTGTGGCTTTAGAGGGGCTGTACTCCCATCCTTTATCCACACCTACTGAGAAAGGGTGGTGAGAAAAAGGCTTACAGGACATTTGTTATTTACTTAGGTTCAAGTATCCTAAGCGATTCTCCTTAGAGTTGGCAACTAGCATCCTAACTCAATCTCTCCCCACTCCCCAGGAGTTCCTAGGAGTGCCCAGAGAAAAGGAGAGGGGCTATGAAGTATAACACTTCATAGGGGAATATCCTGTCTTCCTAGAAGGGGTGCATCTAATTTTGAATAACCCCAAGGGACGTGCCTGCACCCACTTCAATCTTGTTTCCTGACACACTTTCCCTAGGCTGTTTTTGATGGTCCGGTTCATTTTTTCCACCTCTCTGGAACTCAGGTCGATAGGCAGCGGGCAGTTTCCAGGTGATACCCAAGGCTGTTGCTGTTTTCTGGACTAACTCTGCCACAAATGCTGGTCCATCGTCTGATCCGATGTGCAGTGGCAGTTCAAACCTAGGGATAAGATCTTGAAGCAGTACCCGGGTTACTTCATGGGCTCTTTCAGTTCCATCCAGAGTATGTGCATCCCAGGACCAACAAATACTTATGTCCCCTTCTCTTAGACATTTCAATAAAGTCTACCTGGAGATCTTCAAATGGAGCTGCTCCATAAGCTTGAATTCCAAGGGGAATAGTTGGACCCTGCCTTGCGTTGTGTTGCCAACATGTAATGCATCGCTGTGCCACAGCTTAGGTCAAGGCTGCAAAGTATGAGATGTAAAAGTACTGGCCCAACATCTTTTCAAGCAACTGTTGACCTAAATGAGTGGTTTCATTTATGGCTTGTACAACTGCTTCCCCCAGTAGCTGTGGTACTGCCATTCTTCCATCTGGCCGTTGGATCCATTGTTCTACAATCAGTTGCCCCCTTCTGTCTGGAGAAAGTCTCTTTTCTCCCTAGATTAAGTAGGTATTAGATCAGGGATCTGTGGGATCAGTGGGGCTGTAACTGCTGTTCAGTAGGGGGCAGATGCTTCCTTACAAGTTGCTGAATCCCCTCAGGAATTTCTCAGGGCCATGGAGGTGTGGGCCCACTGATGTCCTCAGCAATGTAGGACTGTCACCCTCCGGGGCTTCCATACTGCTTCTAGCAGCTGCAAAATTTCATGCTGTTACTTTATTTCTTTTCCCCCTGAAGTTAAGGGACCTCTCTCTTTGTACAGGGCTCCATGTACTTGGAGAGTCAGAAAGGCATACAGACAGTCTGTAAATATTTACAACCTTATCTCTACTCAGCTCTGAGGCTTGAGTTAAAGCAATGAGTTCAGCCTTATGAGCGGAGGTGCCCTGAGGCAGGGATCTGGCCTAATTACAGTGTCCAGAGTTACCATAGAGTAGCTTGTACATCTGTCCCCTTATGGATTGACAAAGCTGCTCCCATCCATGTCCAACTCCCAGTCTACTACTGTCTGTGGCTGATCGCAAAGAACTGGCCTACTGGAATAGTCTGTGTCCAGGACTTCAACACAGTTGTGTTCAATGGGACCCTCTGATATTGGGAGCAAAGTGGCAGGGTTTAAGGTGTTGCAGACCTCAATGGCAATGCAGGGATTTTCACATAGCAGGCCCTGGTATTTAGTCAGCCTAACATTTGATAACCAGTGGTGCCCTCTGGGATTCGTTAGAGTCACTACTGCCTGAGGTGCCTTGATATTTAGGTTCTGTCCCAGAGTTAGCTTATCTGCTTCTTGTGCTAGCAGAGCAGTTGCTGCCAGGGCCCTTAAGCATGGGGGCCATCCTTTGGAAACTCCATCCAGCTGCTTGGATAGGTAAGCTACAGGCCTGGGCCAAGGTCCTCCTGTTTGAACTAGGATCCCAACTGCCACTTTTTCTCTTTCTGTGTTTTCAGTTCCTGATAGGACTGATGCTGCTGGGATCCCCATTCAAAGGGCTCCTTGTCTCCCCGCTTTGTCACATCATAGAGGGGTTTGGCTAGTTCTGCGAAGTTTGGAAATCCACAATTAACAAAACCCACCACTCTCAGGAGCTCTCTCACCTGCTTTTAGTCTCAGGTTCCCTCACTTTACAGATGGCTTGCCTCCTCTCAATCTGGGCTTTCCTTTTGGACACTTTATACCCACAGTCCTCCAGGCGCCGAAGTAAGGCATTTGTTCGGGACTGCCATGGGGTGTCCCAATAGAAGGTTATCCAGCATATAAGGGGCAGCATGTAAGCAAGAAGCTTCTGGAGGATGGTCACAGGCTGATGCCTCCCCAATGATGAGAGAGTTTCTGAGGTGTATTGAGGTCTAGGTGTATTGAGTAGTTACACCTGCTTCTGGATTTCTGCTATTTAAATGCAAATAGTTTTTGACCCTCTGAGGCCAGTCCAATGCTAAGGAGTATTCTTTAAGTCCAATTAAGTGAACCAGCTATCTTCTGCTGGCAGTAATCCCAACTGCTTGTATGAGTTGGGTGCAAAGCCATGCAAACCCTGCACTGGCCTGGACGATATTATCAGTCCTCTGCTTCTGGCTAGGAAGTTTCCATCCTCCTTCCCAAGGGACAATGAGAGCCTGGATGACCCCTCACTGAGGCAGTTTTAGTTGCAGGTAGTAGTCTCTGTTGAATGGGATAGTGGCCCTTGATTTGCACAACAGGTTTTGCCAGAGAAGTGGCGCAGGGGCAGTCCATTAAGTACAAGAAAGTCTGTTATCTTAACACCTTACTGTCTCTAACACTATTCGTTCTGTTTTTTCCATGGGGGGTTACAGGGCTGTCATGCAGACTGTGGGCTCTTTGTGGGTATATGAGTCTGGACCCTCTCTCTTTTACTCCAGTGGCCCTTCCATTAGATTGAACAGAGCCCTTCACTTTAATCTGGATCTTCATGCTTAGGATCACCCTCTTGTCCCATTAACTGTGGGCGTTTTTTCCCCAATGTCCTATTTCTTGACAAAATGCACACTGATCGCATTGCAGGTGCAGGCAGGCAGACTGTGGGGGTTTCCAGGAACCCCCCCCCCTTTTTCCATGCTATTGGGGGCGTTCCTCTCATAGCAGTAGCTATCAGGTCAGTCTTCCGTTGAGCCTGACATTCTCTTTCCCTATAATTTTCCTTCTGGTTTATCGCCTCTTGGTTTACAAATGCCTGGTTAGCTACTTCCAATAACTGAAATATTCATGCATGCAAATCCTGCCTGTTTCTGCCACTGAATTTGCCTGGACTTGGGAGTCTGCATTTCTCCACAGTGAGGGGGATGGTGGTTTCTATCAGTCTTCTTGGATACTAAAACAATCGCTGCATGCACTCTTAGCCACTTCGGAGGGTTTAACACTAACTGTAACCACAAGTCTATGTATGGAAATTGATCAAGGTGTTCTAGCTTGCCCTATATAACCTCATGCCTTACTTTGGAGACAAGGGGCCTGTCTAGGGTCTCCTCTGGGGGCCAACCTACCCTAAATGCTGGCCAATCTGTTCTACATAAAACCCTTAATTTCTCTGGTGTCATAGTTACTTTATAATTCCCAATAAATGCCTTCTTGAAATTATTTCAGCATGGTTTCTAAAGGGGTGGGCTTGCTATGGGAGTGAGCCATATTTACACTTCAAAGAAACAATTCCCACCGTTAAGAGAGTCTTAGTTCACTCACAGACTTCCCGCCTAACGAGGCAGCACAGAGCACTCTCTGATTTACTTTCACTTCAATCCTTTTACAATGCTCAGAGGCTTCTTCACTCAGCCTTCTCTGGCTGTCTCTAATTCTTACAAATTGCTCGACAACATAGACACACATCCACACACACAGACATACATCTGATTGCTCTCCTTCCAATTCAAAACCATAAGCAAAAGCTTCCAAGGTTACAGAGAGCTACCTTCCAATGTGCCAATCTGGCACTTGTGGGTGATCAGGCCATGCTTCCACCCAAAATGGGGTGGGCTACTTTCCTCAGTTTAATCTTACCAAATTCAGTGGTCCGGAGTTCCCCAAATGCTCATTCCTCCTCGGTGTTCAGCCACTGGGTGGATCCACACTGCAGGGCCTCTCTGCTCCACTCTGGGGAGGCTTTTCCACCAGGCACATACCTGCTCAGGAGCGCTCTCAGGATGCGTCACCCTGGCAAGCAGGAGTCCCCCTGCAGGGATGCTCCCCAGGGCTAGGCGAACCACCTAAGAGACTTTCCCCACCTGCCGCCTGCTATCCAAGACTCGCTTCCCAGCCAAGGCAACAAAATGTAGCAGGAGTGGCTGCAGGAAATGGATCTCTTAGACACCTAATACAGGAGGAAGGAGTTTATTCAGCCGGGAACAAGTTGGCATAGTTGCCTAACAGCCAAGCTCCCCTAACAAAGGAAGGTTCCATCTTTATATAGGCTTATACTTTACATGTTACACGTGGAAGAATCTAAGGTTTATAGCTTAACATATGAAAAGGGTCTCGGTTTATAGTCTCAGGAATTACATATGAAAAGGGCTTCAGTTTACAGTTTTAGGAATCAAAAGATGAAGTTTACAGTCTTAGGAAAAAGGGGAAGTTGATCTGAGATGCCTGGGTCTCCCTCTTCAAGGGTAAAGACTCTTCCCGATCTAGGTCCCAAATAAAACAGAATTTGACCAAATCTGGGACTTTATAGTTCAAACAACTTCAAATGACATTTTAAACATTATTTAAATATGACATTTTAGGTCGTGTGTGGTGGCTCACACCTGTAATCTCAGCACCTTTGGAAGTCGAGATGGACAAGTTATATGAGGTTCAGGAGTTTGATACCAGACTTGTCAACATGGTAAATCCTTTCTTTACTATAAATACAAAAGTTAGCTGAGCATGGTGGCAGGTGCCTATAATCCCAGTCACTTGGGAGGTTGAGGTGGGAGGAGGCAGAGATTGAACCCAGGAGGCAGAGATTGCAATGAACTGAGATTACATCACTGTACTGCATCCAGGGTGACAGAGTGAGATTCTGTCTCAAAAAAAGTGACATTTCAATCAAAGTCTTGGAAATATAACCAATGTTTTACATTGCAATCTGCTGTAGAGTAGATTTCAATTGAACTTATGTAAATAATTATAATTTTATAAGAATCATGAAAATAGTTTCAACATTCTGGGGGATCAAAGTAGAACAGAAAAAATTACAAGGAGAAAAGAGGCAACCTGCAGAAGTGGGGAGTGTTGGGTGCCCTTAGTCCTGGCAGTGATGAGGGATTGAGAAAAAGAAATAAAAACAAAGACACAAGAGTAGAATTTTAAGCATGGGTCCAGGGAACCGTTGCAAGCATGGGAATTGTGTTGGCCCCAGTTCTGGATTCCACAGGCTTTTATTAGGTGCACACACTTGTTAATTGAGGGATGGGGGAGCAGGGACGGGTGATGGGGAGGGCCTTGAAACTATGGGGTGAAGCCTTGAGACTAATGTGTGCAAGATAGCCAAGGGGGAAACATGTGGTCTGCAGTAGCAGATGTGATTCTTAGCAGATGGGGAACACTGATTTCTACCACTGGTTGCTTTCAAGGCGCATTTTCATCAGAAGTTCTTACCACACCAAATGCATCAACCAGATTTTATCTCACGAGCATTGAGGACACAGAGCAATCACAATTACTCCATATTCTGAGAAAGTAGGCTTTTCCCCCTTGCAAGCTCCCATCTGGAAAGACCTTCCTGGATATTGTGAGCAGAGGTCGCTTCCCTTCTCAGAGCTTTTGCACAAGCTCTCTTTATAAGACCCTCATGCAGCCTGCATGTTGAGAAGGTATTTTGGCACCAAAATAGTATTTCCTGTTCTGCAACCACCCTGTGGTGTTCTGCAGTTTTATTGCGCTCTCAGTTGATCTTTACCTTAGGTCTGTTGCTGCTTGATTTCTATTTGACTGCACCAAAATTTGATACAGTTTAGTTTAGTGTATGAACTTCAGTGTACAATAAGTAAAGCAAACTTATAATTATTTAACTAGAAATAACATAGTTTTGCTCCTTGCCATCTTAACCCATAGGGGAGTTCACATGGCTCCAGTGTAAGTTCCTCACATTATAGTTGTACGGGCCTGCAATTTTTTTCCAAAGTGAATCAGCTCTGGAACCCCATTTCCGACACAAAGTATGTCAAGTTTAGATAAAATATAAAGAAACAGATAGAGCATAATATTTTAAATTCTCTGAAATTAAAACATTCTATCTGGGAAATAATTAAGATCAGAGTGAAACTGAAGGAGACAGTGACATGAAAAATCCTTCAAAAAAATCAGTGAAGCTGGTTTTCTGGAAAACAAACAAAAAACAAACAAACAAAACACCAAAATACTAGGTAAACTAATAAAAATGCAAAGAGAGAAGAATAAACTAAACACAATAAAAAATAATAATGGGGAGATCACCGCTGACCCTGAAGAAATATAATAAATGTCTCTAGACAAAAATAAAAACACAAAAAAACAAAACAAAACAAATAAACAAAACTAGAAAATTTAGAAGAAATGAATAAATGTTTGGACACATACATCCTCCAAAGTCTAAACCAGGAAGAAGTAAAATTCCTGAACAGACCAGCAAGTTCTGAAAGTGAGGCAGTAATAAACAGCCTACCAAACAAAAAAAGTATAGGACTACATGAATTCAAAACTGAAGTCTACCAGAGGTACAAAGAGGAGCTGGTACCATTCCTTCAGAAACTATTCCAAGCAATTGAGAAGAACAAACTCCTTCCTAACTCTTTTTATGAGGCCATCATCATTCTGATACCAAAATCTGGTAAAGACACAACAAACAAACAAAACTTCAGGCCAAATCCCTGATGAATTTTGATGCAAAAAATCCTCAGTAAAATACTAGCAAACCAAATCCAGTGAAACATCAAAAAACTTACTCAACATGATCAACTCAGCTTCATCTCTGAGATGCAAGCCTGGTTCAACATACACAAATCAATAAACATATTTCATCACATAAACAGAACCAGTGACAAAAAACACATGATTATCTCAATAGATGTAGAAAAAGCCTTCAATCAATTTCAACATTCTTTCACGTTAAAACTGTCAACTAATTAGATGTTGGTGGAATATATCTCAAAATAATAAGAACTACTTACAACAAACCAACAGCCAATATCATACTGCATGGATGAAAGCTGGAAGCATTGTTTTGAAAACTGGCACAAGAGAAGGATACCCTCTCTCACCACTTCTAATCAATACAGTAATGGAAGTTATGGCCAGGGCACTCAGGCAAGTGAAAGAAATAAAGTGTATTCAAACAGGAAGAGAGGAAGTCAAATTGTCTCTGTTTGCAGATGACATGTTCAAAATCATTTGGATTTCTGTACACCAATAATAGACAAACATAGAGCCAAATCCTGAGTTACCCCCCACTCACAATTGCTACAAAGAGAATAAAATACCTAGGAACACACCTACCAAAAGACATGAAGGATCTCTTCAAGGAGAATTACAAACCAATTCTCAAGGAAATAAGGACACAAACAAATGGAAAAACATTCTATCCTCATATATAGGGAGAATCAATGTGGTGAAAATGGCCATAGTGCCCAAAGGAATTTATACATTCAATGCTATTCCCATCAAACTACCATTGACATTCTTCACAGAATTAGAAAAAACTATTTTAAAATTCACTTGTAACCAGAAAAGAGCACATATAGCAAAGACAATCCTAAGCAAAAGAACAAATGTAGAGGCATCATGTTACCTGACTTCAAACTATACTGCAGGGCTCTAGTAACCAAAAGAGCATGGTACTGCTACCAAAACAGATATGTAGATCAATGAACAGAACAGAGACCTCAGAAATAGCACCATACATCTACAACCATATGATATTTGCAAACATGAAAACAAATGGGAAAAGGATTCCCTATTTAATAAATACTACTGGGAAAACTGGGTAGCCACATGCAGAAAACTGAAACTGAATCTCTTCCTTATACCTTATACAAAAATTAACTGAAGATGGACTGAAGACTTAAATGTCAAAACCAAAACCATAAAAACCCTAGAAGAAAACCTAGGCAATATCATTCAGGATATGGGTGTGGGCAAACATTTTATGATGAAATCATCAAAAGAAATTTCAACAAAAGCTAAAATTGACAAATGGGATCAAATTAAAGTAAGGGGCTTCTGCAAGGCAAAATAAACTATTATCAGATTAAACAGGTAACCTACAGAATGGAAGAAAATTTTTGCAATATACCCATCTGACACGGATCTAATATCCAGAATTTACAATGAATTAAAACAGATTTACAAGAAATAAAAAACCCCATCAAAAAGTGGGCAAAGTATATGAACAGACACTTCTTTAAAAAAAGGCATTTATTTAGTCAACAAACATGAAAAAATGCTCAACATTACTGATGATTAGAGAAATGCAAATCAAAACTACAAACAGTACTATCTCACACCAGTCAGAATGGCAATTATTAAAAAGTCAAGAAACCACTAGCAGCCATATGCTGGTGATGCTAATGAGGCTGTGGAGAAATAGAAATGCTTTTACATTATCGGTGGAAATGTAAATTAGTTTAACTATTGTAGAAGACAACTTGGTAATTCCTCAAGAATCTAAAACCAAAAATACTATTTGACTCAGCAATCCCATTACCGGGTACATACCCAAAGGAATTCTTATATAATGTATACATTCTAATATAAATATACATGCACATATATGTTTATCACAGCTTTCTTCACAGCAGCAAAGACATGGAACCAAGCCAAATGCCTATCAATGATAGGCCGGATAAAGAAAATGTGGCAGCCAGAAAACTGCCACATGGGATATATAACATGGGATAATACTATGCAGCCAGAAAAACCAGTGAGTTCCTATCCTTTACAGGAACACAGATGAAGCTGGAAGCCATCATCCTTGGCAACCTAACACGAACAGAAAAACCAAACACTAAGTTCTCAATCAAAAGTGGGAGTTGAACAATGAGAACACATGGATACATGGAGGGGAACAACCCACACTGGGGTCTGTGGTGGTGAGGGGAGATGGAGGGAGAACATTGGGATAAACACCTAAATACATCCAGGGTCTAAAACCTAGATGATGGGTTAATAGGTGCAACAAACCACCATGACACATGTATACCTATGTAACAATCCTGTGGGTTCTCCTCATGTATCTCTGAACTTAAAGTAAAAAGTAATTTTTTAAAAAAAGAATAACTGACAATATTTTTATGACTGTTACCTGAGATATAGATGATCCCTTACTCAAATGTTCTGTCTTCACAGATTTAAAGAAATTTTCTATCTTAACCTATGTATAACTTTTTATAATTTGGTAAAGTTATAAATACCAAATGTTAACAAAAATGTTAATAAAATACATTTTTATTAACAAAGATAAAAACATTTAATTCTCTCTTTTCTATTTTTCATTCCCCAGAATTTCAAAACTATTTATGAGTATTCTTATGGAAATATGGGGGTTATTTGCCTAAGTCTAATAAAAATCTGCTCTCTTTGTAGCAGAATACAATTGAAAACATCAGTTATATATTTGACTACAATTCCATATAAAAGGTATACAAAATGTGTGACTTTGAGAGTTCACAGTCTTCAATATGTAAATAACAAATGTCACTTCTTGTTAGGTTCATGATCTTTAAGACTGTAAATAAAATCTAAAGTCTGTCTTGGTTTGGGTTTCTAGCCTCAAAAAGTTTTTAATCTGATATTCCTTTATAAATATGTAAAAAGAAGAAAAAAATCTATAATACACCTGTTATTAGATTGTAGATGTATATATTGTCTAGGGCCATCTAGTACACATAGGTTCCATAAAATCACTGAAATAGAAATTACAGTATTCCTAAAGTCTTATAAGCTGATTTTAGATACATATTTTTTAAAAAACAAGTCTTGTGCATGATGTATGAGGCAGGAATCACAAAATAAATCAATCTGCATGGTGTGGACCAAGAGTTTACTAAACCACCCAATGCCATCACCAGACAAACTACAAGCCATGACAAGAAGCTGGTATTTTCCCACACTGTACACAGCATTTCCTAAGACATCAGAACAAGACTCCATATCAGAATGAGACTGTAACTCCCCTTACTGCTACTTTCTTCATATGGCAAATGAGAACACACGAATACATGGAGGGGCACATGCTATAATTAAAGTTTTCCAATCAGTGACTGCTATCAGTAATTTGACAAAACCTGGCATAAGGAATCCTTTCAGTCCACCTAGTGGCAAACCAACTGAAAATATCACTAACAGCTTCTTGTTCAAATTATACTGGTGGTTCCTTTTTATAAATCTACTGTTCTTTGCTTTAAGTCAATCCAGTCATAAGATACTAAACAACGACCACAGACCTCAACCCATGGGCTTTTGATTCATCCATTTTTTTTTTTGCTCTTATGCTTAGGCTCTTAGTTTAAAACCATTAGAGAAACTAAATTTACTATTATTTATTTGTATATTATATTTTTTAAACTTTGTTTTTATTGCTGTATAATCTTTGTAAAGCCAACTCTCCTAAAAGATAAAGTTACCAGGTACAGTGGCTCATGCCTGTAATCCCAGCACTTTGGATAGCTGAGGTGGGCAGATCACCTGAGGGTCACGAGTTTGAGACCAGCCTGACCAGCATGGTGAAACCCTGTCTCTACTAAATACAGAAAATTAGCCAGGTTTGGTGGCTCATGCTTGTAATCCCAGCTACTTGGGAGGCTGACACAGGAAAATTGCTTGAACCTTGGAGGTGGAGGTTGTCGTGAGCTGAGATTGTGCTATTGCACTCCAGCCTGGGCAACAAGATCAAAACTCCATCTCAAAGAAAAAAAATATGAAGTTAGTCCATTACTTTGAGACAGTTGCTGATGCCTATGGACTAATAAGACAGAATTTTATGCTGGATTCCAGACAAATTTACTGGAGAAAATGTTTCCTTCTGGGACTCAGATGTGACCTCTGTAAATCTCCCCTCAACATGACACAGAAGCAATCAGGGCAGGTCAATCCAGATGCTGAGGGACAATTAACCCTAACTTCCAAATAGTTTTTTTTTTTTTAATTTTTATTGCATTAAAGGTTTTGGGGTACATGTGCAGAACGTGCAAGACAGTTGCATAGGTACACACATGGCAGTGTGTTTTGCTGCCTTCCTCCCCTTCACCCACACTTGGCATTCATCCCCAGGTTATCCCTCCCCAGCCCCCCCCCCACTGCTGTCCCTCCCCCATTCCCCCCAATAGACCCCAGTGTATAGTAGACCACCTCTCTGTGTCCATGTGTTCTCACTTTTCTCACCCACCTATGAGTGAGTATATGCGGTATTTCTTTGTCTGTTCTTGTGTCAGTTTGCTGAGAATGATGTTCTCCAGATTCATCCATGTCCTTACAAAGGACACAAACTCATCATTTTCGATTGCTGCATAATATTCCATGGTGTATATGTGCCACATTTTCCCAGTCCAGTCTATTATTGTTGGGCATTTGGGTTGGTTCCAGTTCTTTGCTATTGTAAACAGTGCTACAATAAACATTCGTGTGCATGTGTCCTTATAGTAGAACGATTTATAGTCCTTTGGATATATACCCAGTAATGGGATTGCTGGGTCAAATGGAATTTCTATTTTTAGGCCCTTGAGGAATCGCCACACTGTCTTCCACAATGGTAGAACTAATTTACACTCCCACCAACAGTGTAAGAGTGTTCCTATTTCTCCACATCCTCTCCAGCATCTGCTGTCTCCAGATTTTTTAATGATCGCCATTTTAACTGGCGTGAGATGGTATCTCAATGTGGTTTTGATTTGCATCTCTCTAATGACCAGTGATGATGAGCATTTTTTCATATGTTTGTTGGCCTCATGTATGTCTTCTTTTGTAAAGTGTCTGTTCATATCCTTTGCCCATTTTTGAATGGGCTTGTTTGTTTTTTTCCTGTAAATCTGTTTTAGTTCTTTGTAAATTCTGGATATCAGTCCTTTGTCAGATGTGTAAACTGCAAAGATTTTTTCCCATTCTGATGGTTGCCGATTCACTCTAGTGACTGTTTCTTTTGCCGTGCAGAAGCTGTGGAGTTTGATTAGGTCCCATTTGTCTATTTTGGCTTTTGTTGCCAATGCTTTTGGTGTTTTATTCATGAAGTCCTTGCCTACTCCTATGTCCTGAATGGTTTTGCCTAGATTTTCTTCTAGGGTTTTTATGGTGTCAGGTCTTAGGTTTAAGTCTTTAATCCATCTGGAGTTAATTTTAGTGTAAGGTGTCAGGAAGGGGTCCAGTTTCTGCTCTCTGCACATGGCTAGCCAGTTTTCCCAACACCATTTATTAAATAGGGCATTCTTTCCCCATTGCTTGTTTTTGTCTGGTTTATCAAAGATAATATGGTTGTAGATATGTTGTGTTGCCTCCAGTGCTTCTGTTCTGTTCCATTGGTCTATATCTCTGTTTTGGTACCAGTACCATGCTGTTTTGATTACTGTAGCCTTGTAGTATAGTTTGAAGTCTGGTAGTGTGATGCCTCCCGCAATTGACTTGGCTATGCGGGCTCTTTTTTGGTTCCATATGAAATTCATGGTGGTTTTTTCCAGTTTTGTGAAGAAATTCAATGGTAGTTTGATGGGGATATCATTGATTGTGTAACTTCCAAATAGTTGATCAAGGTATTTGTCTGATCAAAATGGAAACATGTAAAACTTGATTATACAATTTGGGTCACTCTTGTGAGAGCCAACTGAAATAAAGTTGAAAGGCTGGGGTTTGTGGGGTCACAGTGGGTGAGGAAGCAGTCAGGTTATATAACATTGTTCCAGGCTGGGTTTGGTGGCTCACTCCTGTTATCCCAGCACTTTGGAAGATGAAGGCAGGGGATCACTTGAGGACAGGATTTCAAGACCAGCCTGATCAACGTGACAAAACCCCATCTCTACTAAAAATACAAAAATTAGCCAGGTATGGTGATAAGCACCTGTAATCCCAGCTACTTGAGAGGCTGAGGAAGGAGAATCGCTTGAGGAGGCAGAGGTTGCAGTGAGCCCAGATTGTGCCACTGCACTTCAGCCTGTGTGACAGAGCAAGGCTGTCTCAAAGCAACCCCACTACCAACAAAAAAACATTGTTCCAAGAATCCAGTTTTCAGCTAGCCTGGTTACTGAAACAACCTGTGGCAAATCTAAGACTAGTTTTATTCACCACCCTCAGCTAGCTTGCCAGCTCCCCAAAACGTGAGTAGTGCCAATGAACATTCTCAAGCAACAATGTATACCAACTCTGTTTTTCCTTTATAAAACCTGAAACCTTGTGTTTGTTCTTCAGACATACTGAAGACCTCATGGTCCATGTGTATGCACCAAATTGCAAGTCTTACTTCCCAAATAAAATGTTTTCGTTTCAGAGATTCATCTCCACATTTTATGTGAGTCAATGGAGCAAAACAAAATTATGCAATAAATTCATAAGCATCTCAAATAAGAGAAGATGAACCCAGACAAAATATAGACAGAGACAGGTATTTTGTTGTATTTTTTTTTTTTTTTTTTGAAATGGAGTATTGCTCTGTTGCCCAGACTGGAGAACAGTGGCACAATCTTGGCTCACTACAAACTCCACCTCCCAAGTTCAAGCAATTCTCCTGCCTCAGCCTCCTGAGTAGCTGGGATCACAGTCATACACACCTATGCCCAGCTAACTTTTGTATTTTTAGTAGAAATGAGGTTTTTCCATGCCAGTCAGGGTGGTCTTGAACTCCTGACCTCAGGTGATCTGCCCATCCTGGCCTCCCAGAGTGCTGGGATAACAGGCATACTCCACCGTGCCCAGTGAGATACAAGGTTTTTATCTAGGATGTGTGTGTGTGTGTGTGTGTGTGTGTGTGTGTGTGTGTGTGTGTGTATTTTAACAAAAATAAAAGCAGACAATCCTGGAATCAAACAGCTAATCATGCAGCCTATTTCATATAATTCAGATTTAACCTACAGTCCTGCATCAATCACTTAATATTGGGGATACCTTCTGAGAAATGAATCATTAGGTGATATCTTCGTTGTAAGCACATGATGAAGTGTACTTACAGAAACCTAGCCTATTACACACCTATGCTACATGGTAGAGTCTATTACTTGTAGGCTACTAACCTGTAGAGCAAGTTACTGCATGAAATCCTCTTGGCAATTGTCACTCAATAGTGAATATTTGTGTGTAAACATGGAAAATATACAGTAAAACATATAGTATAAAACGTTTTTTAAAACTATACCTGTGCAGGTAGGATATTTACCATGATTAGAGCTGGCAGTTGCTCTGGGTGAAACAGTGAGTGGGTAGTGAGTGAAGGTGAAGGCCCAGGACTGTATTGTATTCTACTGCATGCTTCATAAACACATAGGCTACAGTAAATGTATACTTATTTATTTCTTCATTTCTTCATTTATTTTGAGACAGAGTATTGCTCTGTTGCCCAGGCTGGAGTGCAATGGCGTCATTTTGTCTCACTGTAACCTCTGCCTTCTTAAAGTGATTTTCTTGCCTCACCCTCCCAAGTAGCTAGGATTACAGGCATTAGCCAGCATACTTGTCTAATTTTTGTAATTTTAGTAAACATGGGGTTTCACCATGTTGGTCAGGTTGGTCTTCAACTCCTGACCTCCAGTGATCTGCCTGCCTTGGTCTCCCAAAGTGCTGGGATTACAGGTGTGACCCCCGGCCCTGGTGACTAAATTTAATTGTTAATCAGTAACAAATTAATTTTAGCTCACTGTAACTCTTCTTTAGAAATTTTAATTTTTTTAACTTTTCACTCAAAGCACTTAGTTTAAAACATAAACATGCTATTCTTTTCTTTCTTTATATAATTATCCTATACACTTTTTTCTAGTTTTTTATTCTTTTAATTTTTCTTTAGCTTTTTCAATTATTTTTGTTATTATAAACTAAGACACACACACACACACACACACACACACACACACACACACTACCCTAGGGGTACACTGGACCAGGATCATCAATATCACTATCTTCCATCGTCATATCCTGTCCCACTAAAAAGTCTTCAGGAAAATTACATATTCTTTCAAAAGTTCCTGCCCATTATTTTTAGCTTATATTTCCAAAATCTAGGGCTTCTGCCTCTGGCAGAATGGGATGTACACAGGCCTCCAAACTCATTGCTGTATTTTCAAAAGCAGGATTTCAGACAGTATTTTGTGCCTGCTCTTGCCACTTCTATTCAACAATATTGCATAGTAACAACTGTGTACTGTAATGCTCTTCTGCTACATCAAAATCTCTATATTCATAAGTTGTTTCAATCATATCAGATTAATTGTATGTGTGTTATTTCAACTCATAACATCATAAGTTATAATTTATAACTCATAAATTATTTTAATCGGAGAAGTCCTTCTGAAGTCCTCAACCAAGTTGAATTCTCATTTTACAAGCCCTCATGCTTCTCTTTCACTTTACTTAACTCTGAGACTATATTTTGTCGATGTGGATACTTTGCATTTGTGTGTACTTACCATTAGTCTGAAACCAACAGTGGTCAGAATGTTTACTTATATCTGCTGAAGTATCATGCCTTCCAGGATTAGTGAATTCTAAGGTTAATCAATATTTTAAAAGAAGTGCAAAAATGGAAGTAATTTGCCCATAGGCATACACTTAGAATTATCTCATAGCTGCAATAGCAAGGTCAATCGTTTTTAGTGGGCATGTTAAATTAGCATTGTTCCAAGCACTAAGAAAAATTGATGTACAGAATAAATTCATGAGCAAATGAGAGGGAACACTACAGCAAAATACTTGATCCTCATCAAGTTTCGTCTGGGAAACAAAACCATCTCCCACATATTCAACCTGGACATTAAAAACTAAAATCCCACTTTAATGTCCACATTAATGTGAATTTGTGCTATTCTACTATTTTTATTACTGAGACTTAATTTTTCCAGGAGGCTCCTGCTGAGGCAAATGGTTAGCTGCTAATGACAAGAACTTCCAAAGAGACCTGCCACTTCTTTAAGGTAAATTATCAGCAGATGTAGTTTGTACCTTCTGATTTTTTGAAGGTGAATCCCTTTCCTCAAACTGCTTTCCTTGCTGTTTTGAGCAACCTGTGCTGTTGTTTTGTAATCTTTACTTAATCATAAAAAAGTCACTCTGGGGCCCTCTTCTTCCCCATCCTTCTGCATCAAAAGACTCACCTCAAAAAAAATTTTCATATTATCTCTAAGTTCTGGTTTTAAGTTGTTTACTCTTACACAGAGTAAAAGCAATACCAGGTAATGTTCTCTTTTTTCCATGATAGGCAATAAGGACAGTTTTTTCTTTTTTCTTTTTTTTTTTTGAGACAGAATTTCGCTTTTGTTACCCAGGCTGGAGTGCAATGGCGCGATCTCGGCTCACCTCAACTTCCACCTCCTGGGTTCAGGCAATTCTCCTGCCTCAGCCTCCTGAGTACCTGGGATTACCAGCATGCGCCACCGTGCCCAGCTAAGTTTTTGTATTTTTAGTAGAGATGGGGTTTCACCATCTTGACCAGGATAGTCTCGATCTCTTGACCTCGTGATTCACTTGGCCTCCCAAAGTGCTGGGATTACAGGCTTGAGCCACTGCGCTCGGCCCAAGGACAGATTTTTCTTAACTGTGGGTGTGTCTTGGTCACAGTGATAGACGTAATTTTGGTTCAAGTGTAACTACTGGCACAGGATTGCTGCAGGACTTCCATGTGAAAGGGCAAACCAAACAACAACCATCAAGGACTTGGAGCAACTCAGAGTGTCATGTACGGTTACCCTTTACCCATAGATAGTAATGAAAAAACGTATTTCCAGACATAGTGCCAAAGATTTGCTGCATGAGAGACACAGGAGATTACATTTGCCATGCAAGCTGCAAGCAGCAAGATTAGATGAAAAAAAGAAGGTTGGGTGAGGTGGTTTACACCTGTATTCCAAGAACTTTGGGAAGCTGAGGCAGGTGGATTGCTGAAGCTCAGGAATTGAAGACTAGTCTGGGCAACACGGTGAAACAGTGTCTCTACAGAAAATTCAAAAACTAGCCAGGAATCATGGCCAGAGCCTGTGATTCCCGTAGCTTGGGAGGCTGAGATGAGAGGATTGCTTGAGCCTAGGAGGTTGAGGTAGTGGTAAGCCATGATTGCACCAACACACTCCAGTCTGTGTGAGAGAGTGAAAAAAAAAAAAAAGAAAAGAAATATAACATATATATTATATACATAATATAATATATATGTATTATATTACATAATGTATATTATATAATATATATGTCTTATATTATATAATGTATATTATATAATATATATTAATATAATATATATATATATTATATAATGTGTGTGTGTGTGTGTGTGTGTGTGTGTGTGTGTGTGTGTGTGTGTAGAGAGAGAGAGTTGAGACAAAGTCTTCATCTGCTACCCAGTCAGGACTGTAATGGAGTGATCTCGGCTCACTGCAACATTTACCTCCCAGGTTCTAGTAATTCTTCTGCCTCAGCCTCCTGAGTAGCTGGGATTATAGGCACACCACATCTGACTAATTTTTGTACTTTTAGAAGAGACAGGGTTTTGCCCTTATGGTCTCCAACTTGTGACCTTAGGTGATCCAATTGCCTCAGCCTCCCAAAGTGCTGGAATTAGAGGCATGAGCCACAGTGCCTGGCTGATACATCTTAGTTCCGACAAAAGAAATAAAGGACTGACCTCATACTAATAACTCAGGACCACCCCAGAAAAAAGTTCATCAACCATGAGCAGGCTTATTTCTCCCAGAGTTGGTAAAGGTTAATGGCAAATGGTATTTAGGATTCCCCAATGTCTTGAACCAAGAGATGGGACTGGTAACTTACTCCAGGTAGGACAGGTATTTCTTGCCAGAAGGAAAGGAATTGCTAAAGTGATCTTCATTGATCCTGTCAAAGTCGGGGCCAAAATGCTCACATACAATACACGGAATATAGCCCCTTTGGTCAGCTGCTTAATGTGGTCTTTTGATACCACTTATAGATTACATCAGCTACCTTCACCCCTCAGGTAGAATGTTTGGTTTGTGCTCTCAGCCCCATAATCCTCATGCTGCCCATATTTTAATAATATTTGAGATGAAGGTATCACAGTCATTTTGTTTGATAGGAAAAAACTGCCCTGCTAAGTACCTAAAAACACTTCTATTTCTACCCATAATCTTCTGTTCTTCTTATTTCTCTGAACTATAAAAGGAAAAATGAACCTCTTCTTACAGTGGAATGAACATTACTCTGACAACTTACAGAAGATGTCTGCTGAGTTTGCCTTTTGTTACATTTCTCAATACTTCTGATTCTGCCTTCGTGGGCATCACCTATGCAGGGAAATAACTGGCAACACTTACAAATATTCATTAAAACTCTTCCACACTATAATAGCACATTAGCTGGTATGACAGGGGATGATGTGATTAATTGACCTACTGATAATACACTTAACAGTTCTGGACATAGTAAGCCCTTATCAGTAAACGCTGCGTAAGAATGTATAATAGGCTGGGGATGGTGGCTCACAGCTGTAATCCCAGCACTTCGGAAGGCCAAAGTAGGTGGATCACAAGGTTGGGAGATCAAGATTATCCTTGCCAACATGGTGAAACCATGTCTCTACTAAAAAATGCAAAAATTAGCTGGGTGTGGTGCCACATGCCTATAATCCCAGCTTCTTAGGAGGATGAGGCAAAAGATTCGCTTGAACCCACAAATCAGATGTTACAGTGCAGTGAGCCAAGATTGTGCCATGCACTCCAGCCTAGCAACAGAGTGAGACTCTTTCTGTGAAAAAAAGATATAATACATAGCCTACTCTATATTCTAAAATTTTGAGGTAATGTTTTTTTATTATGAAATCTCATAAGTCTTGCTATAAAGAGAGTTTTGTTTAAATTTGGGTATTACGAACTGCAGGGCAGTTAAGTCAGTTGGTGCCCCTATGTTGGGAACAATGGAATCACACCAATGACCTATCACCTACCCTACTCCAGGAGCAGAGTCAACATATTATAATCCTGCAGGCTATGCACTGGTTTGCTACAGACTGGTCCTGATGACCTGGCTTAAACTGGTGTGCTCCAAATGGTACTGAATGGTTATATAAATGAATCTAATCTCTGTCCTTGGATGCCACAAGGATGGCTAGAATATTGCACTTTAGGTTCTCCATAGGTGCAAGAATGAAGTACAAAATTAGTTGACAAACCTGCTAATCTCCTACATGTGGTTAATAACTAGACAAGAGCCATTTTCACTGGAATAATCATGTAACACCTTCTTTAGGATTTAAAGACATTAATGGCATGTAGAAGATCTCACTAAGAATACTCAACATGCTCTCAGTGAACGAACTCTAAAAGGTCCTTCACATATATACTGTCTTGCAAAATTGCTTACAAATTGCACAGCATTGGATACCTTAATTGCTGCACAATAGAGAACCTGTCCTATTATAAAACTGAATGCTGTATATATATTCCAGATAATTCTGGCAACATAATGATAACTCTGCAAGACATGAAAGCCAGATAACTTGGTTTAGTTCTAGGGGCTTACAGTGGCAAAAGCTGTTAATAATTGTTGTTATCATTTACATTGCCATTGTGGCATTTCCACGTAACTGAAAAATTAATTTATTAATACAATACCTTGCACTCAAGCACTCCTTTTAAAGGCTTAGGGACCACCTCAGGATATGTCAGCACATGACATTGAAAGAGCTGAATTAGAGGAATAGAGAGTGGGGACAAGAATGACTTTAGTTTTAAATGTGAATCTGTTTGTCTAACGCTGAGTATAGAAATATCTCCAAAATGTCTAGTTGTTGTATTACTCTTTATGTAGAAAAATTTATTAATTGTTAAATTTCCTCCCAAACAACCCTCACTGTTGCAGAAATTATAGACTGTCATGCCTGCAGTCAACTACACATTCCTTCCCAAGCATGTATCCTTTTTCCCCAAGATATAAGCCCCATGGGAGTTGTGATGTGAATACCTGTTTAGTGGGCACCCAAGATCACATTTTGTCTCTCAGATTCCCCAATAAGTCATTCTAGATTTTTCTGCCCCCTTCTTCGGTGTCTTGATTCCTTATGTGTTTAGGAGTTGCTCTGCATATATGTCGTCCTTTTGCAGAACAGCAAGTCCTAAGACGCTCATTCCAGAGTGGTCCTTTATACCCAAAGAAAAGGAGCCAATGGCAGAGAGAGGCCTAGAATCTGAACATATAGACCTTCCTAAGTTTTCCATTTATTACCACTAGATCAAGCTTCTTTTGTCCAGTTGTACTTCTGTACACCTGTCCTTTCCATCAAACTTAAGCATAAAAATACATAGGTTTCTCTTTCTTTGTCTTTATCTTTAAAGGTTCTCATGTCATGTCAAACTTTTACTAAATGAACATGAGTGCTATACTCCTGTTTATTTGTCATCTGTCATAGTGTCACCACCTATGGACCATATTGACAGGTGAGAAAATATATTACTTTTTCTTTCTCCTGGGTTGGGGGCAACTCCCTGTTAATGTAAGATTTTGAAAGATATAAAATGCTTCTCTCATCATAACTGTAACAATATACACACAACCAAAAATAATCAAAAGTTTTATGAATCAAATTTGCATTGGGACATGTATATTAATACCATGGCTTTAGATTTCTCCACATTCTTACTTTTACTTTAGGGTAAAAACATTTAAATGAAGCATTAAAGGAAATTACTCACCATAAATGACCCTAGTTATAATTTTATCTATCAACTTTTCATATTCTTCAGTTGTAGCTCTCTTTGTGACCTGCACAAGGTTTGAATAAAAAAAATTTTGCCCAAAAAGCAAAAAGGAATTACAAAGAGAGGATTATCAAAAGAAGAATAAGAAGCACTATTTCTTTAAAAGCTTGCAATATTAAATACCCTCTTGCTGGTATAGATTAAATAAAAATATAAAAAAGCAAATATAAGTGACATTAGATATGAGAAATTAGATATAACCAAAGCTATGAGAGAGGAAGTAAAAATTAATTGACACTTACAATAACTTATAACAATAAAAATTATTTGAAAATGAAAACTATTGTTTTTACAGGAAAATATAAAGTACTAATCATTACAGAAGAGATCAGACATATAAGCACTTACTACTTTTTAACTGCCAGACTCAAACAATTGTTTTACTGTCTTTCTAATAAAATTTCAAATAACATGTAATTGCTAGGCAATAAGATTATCTGAAGAGCCCCAAATTCCTCAGACTTTTCCTATTGTGGTTATTGAATAAAGGCTATCTTACAAATAAGCAGCATTTTTTAGCAATAAGATACTAAAGCCATCATTTGAACGAGGCCAAAACAGAGACACAAATTATAATGATTATTGTTACATTATTGCTTTAAAAGTTAAAATAATAATAGTTTAAGATAAAAAGGTTAAATGCAATTTTAACCAAAATCAGATTAAAGATAAAAAAGATAAATGCAATTTTAAGTTCAAAATTAGGAAAGTATTTGTGAACTATATGACAGTTAAAGGATAATATCTGTCAACTATACATCACTAAAGGAACAACCTTTATTTTTCAGAATAAAATCAAGAACTATTTATGAGTTGGTCAAGCCTTTGGACACTAAACAAAATATTTCAAAACATTAACAAAAAGAAAGCAGTCTCTGATCTTAATGCAATGGAGTGAGGTATTTTTAAACTGTTTTTTAACTGAGGTATCTTTAAAAACTGTCCACTTTGTCTAGTGGACAAACAGTTTTTAAAGATACCTCACTTTAAAAAGTTTTTGTTCAAGGCTAACTACACTCCTCTTTGTCTAGTGAGCCAGCAGCTGTTTGACCAACAGTTGTTTGACCAACAGCTGCTGGCTCACTAGACAAAGAGGAGTGTAGTTAGCCTTGAATGAAAAGGAACTGAAGGAAGACCCTGGAAAAGATCAAAAGTGACTCCATTTTATAGAGAAACAAGTTATAACATGTAGTATCTAAGCTGATTAGAACTAAAAAGAGGAGCTCACACGTGTGCATCAGAAGGAAAATGAAAAGAGTGAAGTTTGTTTCAAGGAAGAAAGGAAAATTGCAGATATCATCAATTTTCTGTTTAGTTAGCTCAGGCCTGGCTAGCCACAATGTCATTTTAAGATCATTAGTTACAACTGGTTTGAAAAAAATGCTTCTATTTATGATCAATTTCTTCCCAAGATTAAAACCTTGTTTTTAGAGGCAATAATTTCCTACATTTTGTAAAAATCAAAATAATAATAAAAAAATTCAGGTGAGGTTAGAGAAAAAAAAAACAGCCAGCATTATTTTAAAGTTGAAAATTATTTCGTTTACTTATAGTTTAATTCACATATAGTAGATATGCATCTGCAAGGTTCTTCTGCTCAGGTAGGCATTCTTCTGCTTCCCACTGCACTCTACTTTATCCTCCCACCCTCAAATAATTTGATTTTCCCTTGGAAAAAAGATGCCAATAAAATTGATCATGTTTAAATTCATCCGTTGGTAGATGACTTTTCTGGTTAAGTCTTGAAATAGTAGAACCTATCAATTAAAGTGAGCATTATTTTCTACTTCACACATCAGAAAAGTATTCTCTTTGAGAATTAAATGTTGAAAATATGGCCCATGAATTTACCATGATTAAAAAGAAAAACAAACAAGCAAACAAAAGAAACCCAACTTCTTGAAAGAACATCTGACTGCAAAGTCCCAAAAAGAATTAATTGCAAGTTTAAAAATCCTAACTTTAGAATTACTTTATTACATCTTTTCACTTGTCAGTGTCCTTTCACAAAAATATTAAATTTTGCTCTTGTGCATTATATTTACTTTTTCTTTTGTTGTTTATGTCTTTGGTAACCTGCCAACCATTAGACTTCAAAAATGGCCCATAGCAAATAGGCCCATAGCAAATGGCCATACAATTTGTGGGGTTGGGTTTATGACTATATATATATATATATATATATATATATAGAAATTATATATATATATATATATATATATATAGAAATTAGATATATATATATTTTATTTTTATTTTTATTTTTATTTTTATTTTTATTTTATTATTATTTTTTTTTTTTGCCAATCATTGAGAGCTTGTAAGGTTGCTGAGGTTGGTTGGCCTTGAACTCTTGGCCTCGCCTTCGCAAGCGCCACGACATCCGGCCGGAGCCACTTTGGGCCCCGACTACATATATTTTTAAACTTTGATTCGAATATCTCAAGATGAAATTAGAGAGAATGAGTGGAGTAATATTCACATTTTTGTTGCATCATCCCTGAATTTGAAGAAACACCAAAGCATATTTTGTAAGGAGAAAAAATATATAAATCAGTGTAAAATTTTGTGGGTTTTATTCTGCATGCAATGTTAAATTGTGTTTGTGCACACCATAGAAATTAAATTAGGGCTCTAAGGGGAACCAAACTAAGGGTTTTATTTTATCTTTCAACGTGATTTTTTTCACATCTTTCAAGCAATTTCCAGTTGTAGAAAATCTGTTTGTGTCAATGACTGCAAGTAAGAATTTTATGTGCTATTAATATACATGTTTTAATTTGAGTCAAACAACTGTATTTCCAACCTTATATTCCATAAGGAATAGTAAACTTTGTATTTTAATACTAAATATAAGATGACTAAGATACAAATTACAGTTTTCATATTTATCTTTTGATGGAATATAATTAATTCTTTAAAAATTGTCTGATATTAATTTATCATAACATTTATTAACAAACATTAATAATAATTGTCTATATCTGGACAAACCAACCACAATTTGGTTACATAAACTCTTTTCACATTTTACAGGATTTTAATTTTATTATCTTAGGAATTTTGTTATCATTCTTATTCAGTCTTGGTGAGACTTTATTTTTATTAATAGGCTCTGTTTCCTATGCAACCTGTATTTGTTATTCCCATTTTGCAAATATGGCATTAAGGCAATTAATTTTATTCAAAGAAAAAAATTTTATTTTTTTATTTTATTGTTTCTTTCATTTATTTCTTTCTCTTTCATTTCATCAAATAAATCTTGTCATTTCTCATCAGACTTTAAGATTTATTGAGGAGACTTATGCACTTGTTTAGTTTGGTAAAATGTGACCTTTAAATTTTGAAGGAGCTTGAACTAAAGTAAAAGAAGGTAAACTTATGGCTCTAATCTATTAGTTGTGAATGGAAATTTAATTGAGACTTGTAAAACATTGTTTTTTATATTGCTAGTTGTGTGAAAGTGAATACAATGCCTCAAAAGTATCCCACTATACAGTGTGCAAAGAAGAGAACTGTCTCCGTTTTTTAATGTATCTTAACAGGTTACTGAAAGTATTTTGAGTTCGTAGGTCACGTGTCTTTGTCTAAATTAAACCGTTTATTTTTAAAAAGTCGATATTAGCTATCCTAGGAGTTGGAGATAAAATCGTTGTAAGTATATGTCAATATTCTGATACTTCGTTGTTAGCGTCGATAAGAGCATAACATTCGTGATTAAATGCCTGGGAAAAATGTGTGCAGAATTTTCAATTAGTGTTTAAATAGAAGTGAAGAAATAGCGATAGCGATTACTGTAAATTTAATGTGCAGTGATGTATGTGTGTGTGGTGGTTAACACAATCAAGTTTTCGGTAAAGTTTGTTTCTTAAAGATAACACGCGCGTGTATTGATAATGATAAACTTATCGCTGTTTGTGTCCTCTCATTCTTTATTGATTCAGTAAATATTGCATTTTTCAGGGTGGGGGATCAGCAGGGCAAGTACTCAGTGTTACTGAATTACCATGTTTTGCTTGAGAATGAATACATTGTCACGGCAGTTGGAGGTAGGCTGGTTGGGCGGGGTTGAGAGGGGTGCTGGGGGCGGAGAAACCTAAGTTGCAATACAAAAGTTAAGGTAACAACGAATTTGGTAGATGTAAGTTTGGGATAGTAAAATGAGTTTCCCACTGTGTCATCTTGGAATTTTGTCGTACCCTACTTGTTTTTGACAATGCAGTCTTATGCTTCTGCTATGTTGAGAGTATTTAACAGTAATGAATACAATCCAGCTGCGCAACAGAATATCCCTGATTCCGGGAAAAGCTCTTCCGTCATTTGGACTGACAACTCTAGTTCAAAGGATCAGTGCCAAACAAGAGAGAACAGTAAAGGCAGCGTCCAGAACAGAGTGAAGCGACCCATGAACGCTTTCATTGTATGGTCTCGTGATCAAAGGCGCAAGATGGCTGTAGAGAATCCCCAGATGCGAAACTCAGAGATCAGCAAGAGGCTGGGATACCAGTGGAAATTGCTTACTGAAGCCGAAAAATGGCCATTCTTCCAGGAGGCACAGAAACTACAGGCCATGCACAGAGAGAAATACCCGAATTATAAGTATCGACCTCGTCGGAAGGCCAACATGCTGCAGAACAACAGTTTGCTTACCGCCGATCCCTCTTCAGAACTCTATGGTGAAATGCAAGTAGAGGACAGGTTGTACACCTTCTCAACAGTGATAACTGTACGAAATCCACCGAATCAACAATGGAGCACCCGCTAGGCCTCTCACCGCCAGTCAACCCAGACAGCTCACCGCAGCGGCGGGACCGCTACAGCCACTCGACAAACCTGCAGGACTATCGGGTAACATTTACTACAAAGATATACATAGACTCTCCTTTTTACAGTTAACTTACAGCCCTCAATGTCTTACCGTTCGTTTCAATATTGTTTTATTTTCTCTGGCTAATAAAGGCATTATTCATCTCAATTTTATTGCTATTTCATTTTAAACTTAATTTCAAAACACGTTGTATCATGATTAACATGCAAAGAAATAGCACATCCAGAAGTGATTCCACTTACTGGCTGTTTTACAGATTCCACTGTGGCTGTTTAACAGAATACTAACTTGACACGAAGGAATACTCCTCTTTATTTTAAATAATCTAATGAGAAACACACTTGAAAATCATACCAAAAACCAAAAACAGACAAACAAACAAAAACCAAAAAAAACCAAAATCACACTTCCATGGAAAACTACCCAACGTTTAAAGCAGTTCTTTCTAGACTTTCAGTTCATTGCTTTTTCGGCTACTTAGCAAATTACTGTCAACACCAGGTAATGGATATATAAACTACTTTAAACTTAAGCAATGGATATGTAAGCTGGATCAAACTTCTTTCTTTTTCTTTTTTTTTTTTTTTGTCTCCCCTTCACAACTTTTACCTCCACTTGCAATTCACTTCCTTCAACTAGTGATAACACCTCTCCAGTTTAAAAAAAAAAAAAAAAAAAAAGGAAAGAAAAAAAAAAAATCTTTAACTCCTTGTCATTTTTCTGTCTCTATGACACTCACTGTTTTGCCGTTCTTCTGAAAACTGTCTCTTAAAATGGCAATCTACTTGTTTCCATGGCCCGTTAGCTTTTAATCTTATGGAATGAAAAATACAGATTCAATGTTCAAAATACCAACTACCCAGACATGGAAAGACAGGGTTTAATTTCATGATATTTAAATGAAAATGTCACACCAACACTCCATAAAATTTGCATTAAGCTAAAGCAGAAAACTAGAACTTTACAAAGAACTGTAAACTACAGTTTAAAGTGTAAATTACAAGGAAATTTTTCTATAATACAAATAAATCGACATTCAAAATTGATAATTTGTATCAAACTCAACTTTCCAATATTCCAAAACTTTTCAGAACCGCTACCTTAAATAACAAAACTCAAACACCAAGAGTATGTATTTGAGATGGATATCATGTTTCTCAAAGTTCAGTGTTAAAAAAAAAAAAAGCTGTTCATAAACTTCTTTATTCCAGAGACAATATTATGTAATCAGAGCTTTATGTGAAATGAGAATTGTATACTGTCCATTACCTGTTAGACACTGAATCTAAACTACTTTGTAATATTTTAAACCACTCTTCACTCTTCCAAAAATAACATGCACCTTGACTTTCATTACCATACACTATTTTTCCTTTTCTTGAACTCCTAACACAGATTCTCGGTTTGACCAAACGTTAGTCAGGTTTCTGAACACAGTTTTGGCAAAGAACCCTGCTAAGCCAGGTTAGCAAGACCCCAAACCTATATCTGATCACCCTCAACACTTGACAGCCCTCAATATCTGATCGGGTTCCTCATCCTCTACCACCCTTTATGTGATTGATGTCTGATCAGCCTGGACTGCCTGCAGCAGAATGCTCCTTAACTGTGATATCTTCTGGAAGTGATTTTCCATCTACTAATCCTCCTGCCTGCTACTTGGGTATAAATCCCCAACTGCCCAGCTGTATTTGGAGTTGATCCCAATGTCTCTTCCCCACTGCAAGACCCATTGCTGTGGTGATGGTCCTGAATAGTCTTCCTTATCAAGATTTAACAAGAATCACTGAATAATTTTTTTAACAATGTGAATAAATATAAATATGAAATATTATGCCTAGTTTCTTTTGCTTAATATAATTTTGGTGGTTTTCATATTATGAAAAAAGTATTTCTTCACGTATGTATACATTGTCAAATGACTAAATCAAGCTCACGTATCTACTGCCTCACATATTTCCCTTTCTTTTTTATTGGAAATATTTAAATTGTATTCTTAGCAGTTTTCAAACATACAATACATACTTATTAACTATATTCACCATGCTCTACAATAAATCTTAACTATTTCTTTCTACTGAGATAAAATACTACAATTTTTGAAAAACAATAGTCATTTCTCAACCTGACCCCACTCCGGAGTAGCCACCATTCCACTCTCAAAAACATGAAAGGCTTCATATTTGAATACCCTCCTGGCACAGGGCAGTGCTATTCACTGTGTCTTTCTAATTTTAGTATATGTGCTGCCCAAATAATCATTTTTAACAAAAAAATGCTGTGTGAATTTAGTTCTATTATTGTTGGACAAATGAATAGACACTTTCTTGTTTCAGTTATTACAAAGAGTGATGTTCTTTGAATATTCCTATACATGTCCAATGGAGAACATTTATAAGAATTATAAATGTTCATTAGTTCATTTCAGTAATTCCTAAATACACATACATGAAGCATCAATTCCTCTCCTGAGATGCACCCTCCCAGGAGAGGAATTGATGCTTCATGTATGTTTATTTAGGAATTACTGAAATGAAGTATTTTAGTAATTTTGTGATGTTCAAACAAAAATTCTAACTATTAGTATCAAGTAAGGTTTGGTTCCTAATGGATGTTTGGTATATTTTTAAATGGCAACACTTAAAATGCACTAACAAGGAGATTGGGACTGAACTAAGAACATGGGCTGTAGAAGGCAAACCCTTGAGTGCCACTTACAAAGCCTCAGCTTGAATAATTTACCTCTCTGAGTCTCAGGTTTATCAATTCTGTAGTAATTTTGTTAATTAAAACACTATTTCCTAACATAAACTATGTCAAGAAGAGATGTGAAGGCTACATAAATTAAGGCACACAAGAATTAAATGAGTGTATTTAAGAAATACTTACAACAGACATAAGCATTAGTGAAGAGCTAACTAAATATTTGCTGTTCTTAACCTGAAAGCAATTGCTCTATCTATAAAATATCTTAGTGAAAGAGTAATATAGATATCCATGACTGATTAAATAGTTATATATTTCATTCAGCGTTGAATGTTATGATTTTACTCATGTCAAATATATGTATTTTCCATATTTGTTCCAAATCTGTTCCACACAGATGTTTTTCTACAGAGTATAGAAACAAATTAAAGGGTAGTTAATTCAACAGAGTTCTAGTATTTCAGGAAATTTAATTAATATTTTATTTCATATTGGATTATGTAATAATATAAAGAATAAAAATCTCCATGAGATATTGTACACAGATCTTTAATTTATAGATGCATGAGTTTTGGCAAAAACTATCCCTGAGTAACTATCACCCCAACTAGGTTACAAGCCATTTACATCATTTCTTCAACCCTCAAAATTTCCTTTCCCCCTTTGCAATTCCTTTGTCAATGTAGGATTTCTATCATGAAATTGAGAGATCAATTTTAAGTTTATATCAATAGACCTACATTCTGAAGTGTGCCTATCTTCTTTGATTCAGCTTGAAGTTTGTATCAATTTACTGCAGGTTATGAACACTCTTGGTGAACACTTGGTTATTTTCAGCTTGAGGCTTTTATTAACAAAGCTGCTATCAACAGTTGAGCTCAAGTCTCTAAGTGGATATCTGTTTTCAGTGTACCTGGGCCAACACGAAGGAGTGAAATTTTCAGATCATGGAGTTGCTGTATGGTTAATTTTATGTGTACTTTACCTAGAAGTTTCCAGGGTTTTTGTACTATTTCGTATTGCCACAGCAATGTCTGAGCTTTCCATTGCTATTCATGCTCAATAAAATTAGGAATTGTTAGTGTCTCAAATTTTAACCATAGAATGAAGGTATGTAGCTAAAATAATTAAAGTGGTTATACAAATACACTTGATTTTCTGCTGGAACAGTTTCCCCTCATTACTCTTCCTCCTCAGAATTTCTAAGTCATAATCAGTTTATTTGTTAAATTTGAATATTACTGATGTTCTTTAAAATCTCTATGCTGTTTTCTTTTTTCTTTTTTTTGAGATGAAGTTTTGCTCTTGTTACCCAGGCTGGAGTGCAATGGTGTAATCTGGGCTCACTGCAGCCTCCGCCTCCTGGGTTCAGGCAATTCTCCAGCCTCAGCCTCCCGAGTAGCTGGGATTACAGGCACGCGCCACCACACCCAGCTAATTTTTTGTATTTTTAGTAGAGATGGGGTTTCACCATGTTGACCAGAATGGTCTTGATCTCTTGACCTCGTGATGCACCCACCTCAGCCTCCCAAAGTGGAGGGATTACAGTCGCGAGCCACTGTGCCCGGCCCTAAAATCTCTATGCTGTTTTCAAATGACCAGAAAGTTCTGCTGGTATTTAGACTGAGATCACATAAATTTGTTAGGTTAGAGTAGGGAAATTAGCAGAACTACAAATATGTTTAGTGAAAACAATGACAAAGAAGAAGTTCTAGAGTGTTGCTTGTTAGAGTTTAAAGGTGTTTTTCATATTTGTCCAGAAAATTTTTGTAGGTCTGAAAGTATGTAATTTGAGTGTTCCTTGTTGCAAGTAGGAAAGTAACCATTCCTCCTACTTTTCATTAGAGCACTGCCTTTAGATAAGTAATATTTCCCACCTGTTTTCTTTGATGATTTTAAGAACTAAGCTTCTTGGTTGGCAGGATGGCATCCCAACAGATTTTTCTTGATGGTGTTCAGCCTTCTCTTTGAAATGTCAAGAGTATCCCAAGTCCCCTTGTCTTCCCTGACCAAGTTGAAGGTCAGGCTGTCATTTTTTTTTTTTTTGTGGCCCAATAACAAGATGCAGATGAACTGAGGAGGAAGAGGATTTTTATGTCTGTAAGTAGTCAGAGGGAGAAAGCATGTAGAAAATATCAGCAGACCCACTCAAAATGACAAAATTTTCCAGAGCTTATATACCTTCTAGACTATATGTCTATATGTAAGTGTACATTTATCTAAAGACACAAATGATTAACTTCTTTTTATCAATAACTAAGATCTGAGTCCTGAAGACCTTCCTCTGGAGTATCAGTAAATTTGCTTAATCTACATGGGTCCAGATTGTGGGGTGATTACCCTTATCTTGTCTCTTGCTAAATGACAGAGGTTTGGGGAGTTCCTTCAGGTCCCCAATAAATTTGTTTGTGGACATCTGAGGAGCTTCTTTAGACCCCCAGTAAAACTTGTTTAATCCTAACAGGTCCTGTTAGAAAGCCCTTCATTATCTTGTCATGCTTCAAGGTCCAGGAAAACTCTTGATTGGCTTTTGCTAATCCCAGCTTTTGTAAACGGGCACTGGCTTTATCAGCTTTTAATATTTAACTTCACCACTCAGTTTGTGTTGAAACAGATGTAATTAAATCCTGTGTTAGTGATAACCTGGCCTGCCGCACTTGTAGGTAGGAGTTTAGCCTCAGGACTTGACTTCAAACTTTAGCCACCTACTTATTACAGAGATAGAAGAAAACTTCTTTAGATAAAGTCAAATTGGTAAACCCAGTTTAACTTAACATTTGCCCCAGTTAAGCATTTTTGAATACTGAACACTGAGTCAAGCTCAAAACCAAAGTAAACAATGAATTCATTTTCTATTTCTTTCTCCCCTTTCTCCCTTCCTCCCTCTGTTCCTCCCTTCCATCTATTTCCTTCTTTCTTTCCTTTTTTCCCCCTTTCCTTTCTTTCCCTTTCCTTTCCTCTCCTTTTCTTTCTTTCTCTGTCACCCAATGGTGCGATCTCAGCTCCCTGCAACCTCCTCTTGGGTTCAACTGATTCCATGCCTCAGCCTTCAAACTAGCTGGGACTACAGGTGCACACCATGTCCAGCAAATTTTTGTATTTTTACTAGAGATACGGTTTTACCATGTTGGCTTTGCTAGTTTGAACCCATGGCCCCAAGTTATTCTCCCACCTGGGCCTCCCATAGTGGTGGGATTAGAGGTATGAGCTACCATACCCAGCCCTGAATTAATTTTCAGAGTTTAGGAATTCTCCATGTTAAAATAAATGATAGAATAAGAATAAAAAGGCATAGTATTCTTGTTGCAGGCTAAGGTATTGATTTGACTTTAATTCTCTTTAATTAAAATTCTTTAGTTAAAAGTCTTCAAAACTGTGTCAAATACCTTTGACTTCTTATACCAGGATAAAGTTCCATTTCATTAAAACAAACAAAACACTAAGAAAAAAACCTAATTGAAATTTTTAAACTTTTGGCCCACATTTATCACAGCATGAGACATATTTATTCCTAGTCTACTTGATACATTAATTAAAATACTCAAAAGAAATGATTCAAAGAGATGATTGCAAATATTATATCCTAGATGTTGTTTAGAGATTAGATATTAATAAAATTATTTATTGTTAGGTCCTGTTATTTAGCTGTTATCAACCACATCAACAAATTGAAAAAAAAAAATGATTAATTTGTTCTTAGTGGAGCATAGCAGTGGGTACTCATGTGAAGCCCTCATCATAATTCCAACATTATTGGCCGGGCGCTGTTCCTCATGCTTGTCACAAGCACATCATCTGAGGTCAGGGGTTTGAGACCTCTCTGGCCAGCATGGCGAAACCTAGTCTCTGCTAAAAATACGGAAGTTAGCTGGGCATGCTGGTGAGTGCCTGTAATCCAAGCTACTCAGGAGGCTGAGGGAGGAGGAGAATCTCTTGAACTTAGGAGGTAGATGTTGCAGTGAGGCGAGATCGTGCCACCTGACTCCAGCCTGGTCGACACAGTGAGATTCTGTCTCAAAAAAAAAATAAAATAAATAAAATAAAATAAAACATAACATTCTTCTCATACATTTTCTAAACTTAGAACTAATGTAATTCAACAGACTTTTCAATATTGGCATTTACTTCAGCATCTTTATCAATTTGTCGGTCTGGAAGTATCTGGGGGTCTGAAAGAGAAAAATCACAAACTGAAGGTAACCCCTATTTTTCATTTAAAAAAAAAAAAAACAACCCAATTTTTCTAACATGCTTTTCCCTCCAGCTTGTAGAAATAACTTATTTATTTTTTTTGAGACCAATTTTCACTCTGCTGCCCAGGCTAGAGTTCTACGGTGTGATCTTGGCTCACTGCAACCTTCTTCTCCCGGATTCATGTAATTCTCCTGCCTCAGTTTCATGAGTAGCTGGGATTACAGGCATGCACCATGACTGGCTAATTTTTGTATTTTTGGTAGAGATGGCCTTTCAGCCTTTTGATCAGGCTAATCTCAAACTTCTGACATATAATAATTTGTCTGCTTCGACTTCCCAAAGCATTGGGATTATAGGCATGAACCTCCACACCAAGCCTGTAGAAATATCTTTGAAAAGACAAGTGACCTCCCTGCCCCTTGTTGTTATTTCAACTTGCTTTTCTAAAGTCACCTAAAGATTTCCATTAGAGGTTGAATATCTGCTTAATTTTCACCATACCACTCTTTAATAAAGTTCTTTTTAAATTTCTTATTTCCCAACTTTAGCTGGCCAAATGGAGAATATCTCTGGCTTTGACTTTTATCCAGGGTAATGTCCCAGGTGCTCAGAGAAAGAAATGTTTATTTATTTATTTATAAAGATGGGCTTTCTTTCTTTCTTTCTTTCTTTTTTAAAGATAGGGTTTCACCATGATGGCCAGGCTGGTCTTGAACTCCTCATCTCAGGTGATCCACTCACCTCGGTCTCTTAAAGTGCTAGGATTACAGGCGTGAGCCACCACACCCAGTCCTAAAGATGCGGTTTCACCATGTTGGTCAGGCTGGTCTTGAACTCCCGACCTCAGGTGATCTTCCCCCCTGACCTCAGGTGATCTGCCCACCTTGGCCTCCAAAGTGCTTGGATTACAGGTGTGAGCCACCATGCCCAGCCAGAAAGAAAGATTTAAAACAGCACATAGATGAGAAGAGAAAATACAAGGTCACACAGATATGAAACCAGAATGAACTTGTTTCCTAAGCTGGAATCAAACCTGGATTACCACTGTGAAAAGTACAAAACCTTAGCTACTGTGCTATAGCAGAAACGACTCTCCATTGCCCTTCCTAGAAAGAGTCGAGAGCAATTAATTTTGAGCTTGCCAAGGCTTTTAATTACTCAAGATAATTTTTAGAGCTAATTACATCATGAACCCTACAATTTCTGTTCTTTGAAAGGCAGAGAACAACAGAAAGTACTGCCACATGGTTGGAATGTCAAGCTCCCAAAGGCATAAAACAAGATAGAGACCTCATTCAGTTTTTCTTTTCAGGCACATGCAGCAAAGTTTGCTACTAAATAGCTTGTGGGGCAGTCTTGAATAGTTGGATTATAGGGGCCTATGCCCATGTTTTATCCTGTATACTGCTACATTGAATAATGAATTCATTGCACAAAATACGTGAGATTCACTAAAGGTAATGACTAGCCTCAGAATTTTTTTTTGCATTAATTAAAATTTTACAGACGATATAAACAGTGTTTTTTACTATTCAACTGACTAGTTTGCACAGAAAGAGAGAAGCCATAAATCTGACTAGTAAATAATTATTCCCTTTTTGCCAGCTTCACATTACCGTACTTCAAACTATACTACAAGGCTACAGTAATCAAAACAGCATGGTACTGGTACCAAAACAGAGATATAGACCAATGGAACAGAACAGAGGCCTAGGAGGCAACACAATCCTTGGCAAACCTGACAAAGACAAGCAGTGGGGAAAGAATTCCCTGTTTAATAAATGATGTTGGGAAAAGTGGCTAGCCATGTGCAGAAAGCAGAACTGGATGCTTTCCTGACAACTGACACTAAAATTAACTCCAGATGGATTAAAGACTTAAACATAAGACCTAACACTATAAAAACTCTACAAGAAAATTTAGGCAAAACCATTCAGAACATAGGAGTAGGCAAGGACTTCAAAGGACTAAAACACCAAAAGCATTGGCAACAAAGCTAAAATAGACAAATGGGACCTAATCAAACTCCACAGCTTCTGCACGGCAAAAGAAACAGTCATTAGGGTGAATCGGCAACCAACAGAATGGGAAAAAATTTTTGCAGTTTACCCGTCTGACAAAGGACTGATATCCAGAATTTACAAAGAACTCAAACAGATTTACAAGAAAAAAACAAACAAGCCCATTCAAAAATGGGCAAAGGATATGAGCAGACACTTTACAAAAGAAGACATATATGAGGCCAACAAACATATGAAAAAATGCCACATCATGGGTCATTAGTATATATATATACACATATATATATACACTTTTTTTATATAGGTAGAAATCCACATTCTTTTTTTTTTTTTTTAGGCGGAGTTTTGCTCTTGTAACCCAGGCTGGAGTGCAATGGCATGATCTCGGCTCACCCCAACCTCTGCCTCCTCGGTTCAGGCAATTCTCCTGCCTCAGCCTCTCGAGTAGCTGAGATTACAGGCACGCGACACCATGCCCAGCTGATTTTTTGTATTTTTAGTAAGGATGGGGTTTCACCATGTTGACCAGGATGGTCTCGATCTATTGACCTCGTGATCCACCCACCTTGGCCTCCCAAAGCGCTGGGATTACAGGCTTGAGCCACCGTGCCCAGCCAAAATTCACATTCTTATGCATTCTTATAATTCTTTTACTGAAAGTATATTTTACTTTCCTTACACACCTTGAACATGAACTCTTTCTTCAATAGTTTTACATTCAGGAGGCCTAATCACTTTTAAATTATGTAACATTTCTTGCATAAATTCTCTTTTATAACATTTTTCATGACTTTCACAGACAATCTTCAACTTCCTGGCTTGTTGTAAACATCCCTGACCTTGGAGGGAGGTCTCGATCTCCTGACCTTGTGATCCTCCAGTCTCAGCCTCTCAAAGTGTTGGGATGACAGGCGTGAGCCACTGTGCCTGGCCCAGATAAGACTCTTTTCACTTAAATTCTCTCTCTCTCTTTTATTTTTTGTCAAAGATAATAATTAATAGTACTTTTTCAAAGGAAACTTCTTTCATGTCTGTGGACTAGACTGCCTAAGGTCACAAGATTAGAAGTTAGGATAATACATACTACACTGTTAACTTTTAGCACACTTTGTAAGTAAGTGTCATCCTGTAATGCACTTGGGCCATCCACAGGTTACTAAGTTAAGGAGTTTCGATGGGAAGGCTACTGGTTGTCAGTGGCCTCTTTGCCTTTGGGCAAGTATTTCTAAGGCTATGCCCTTGTTTACATTGACAAAAAGATGGAATGGCTGCTTAAACAGTTAACCTTTCCACCTGTTAGATTTCTGGTAATTGCCAAATGAGGGGGTTTAGCCTGTCTTTTGTGACTTTTGTAGAAGGGCTTTATTTTTGGGCATAGAGTCTATCCATAGACATGGAGACTCCACAAACCCTTGGGGTAAGACTGTCTATTGGTATTGCTATTTTTGCCTGGAGTAGGGTCTTCTTGCTCAAAGGCAAATGTGTCCTGGCTGTCCTCTGCCAATGAACAAGCCCAGAATTCATCTTTTTTAAAAAAATTCTTTTTTATTGCATTTTAAATTTTGGGGTACATGTGAAGAACATGCAGGATTGTTGCACTGGTACACACACGGCAGTGTGATTTGCTGCCTTCCTCCCCTTCACCTAGATCTGGCTTTTCTCCCTATGCTATCTCTCCCCACCCCCCACTGTCCCTTCCCTATTTCCCCACAACAGACCCCAGTGTGTAGTGCTCCCCTCCCTGTGTCCCTGTGTTCTCATTGTTTCAACAATGAAGTCATCTTTTAAATGCATTACTGTAAACTACTGGTGATTGTAGTAGTAAAAGGATTGGGAACAGCAGGGTTTAAGAAGTCCAACATGGAGAAGACCTTTAATGATCAATGATAGGTTTTAAATTTAATCTGACTTTTAAAAGAATAGGGCACATTGCTTTCTCTTTAGTTCTATCTCTTCCTTTCTCTTTGTTTCTCTTTGACTTTTTGTCTCTCTCTCTCTCCTTTTCTGTGACTTCCTCTCTTCCTTCTGTCAGTGTTTCTCTCTCCTCTAGGATTTCTTTTTTTTCCATCTACCAATTGTACCAAGTCTGATTTCTTTCATACGGCACTTAATTTCTTCTTTTCCTCTTCCTCCTCCTCCTTATTCTTATTCTTCTTTCTTCTTCTTCTTCTCCTTCTTCTTCCTTCCTCCTCCTCCTTCTTCTCTTCTTCTCCTCCTTCCTTCCTCCTCCTCCTTCTTTTCTTCTTCTCCTCCTTCTTCCTTCTTCTTCCTTCCTCCTCCTCTTCCCCCTCCTCCTCCTTCTCCTCCTCCTCCTCCTCCTCCTCCTTCTCCTCCTCCTCCTCCTCCTCCTCCTTCTTCTTCTTCTTCCCTCTTTCTTCTTCTTGTATATAATGTGAGCTGGGTTTTTTGTTTGTTTGTTATTTTGCATAAATTCTTTGTGCCTTTTGTATAAAAGTCAGTTTCTTAGCCTTTTCAATAATAAACCTTTATTGGCTGAATCATTGATATAAGTAATCTACAAAGTGAAAACCGACCATTATTTTTCAAGAAATTCTAATAAAAATTTCAAGACTGTAGAGATCCTAAATCATACTTCTTCATATATATGGATGATAAATAATATTTTTTATAGAGTAGTATTGTATTTTAATATATATATAGGCTTCATAGGCCTAAAAATACTAATTTCTCACTTTAGATGTGGATAGAAACTTCATAGCTAATATCATTTGAATGTCTTTGTCTTCCCTGATACTCAGTGTAATGCTGTCTACTATATAATTTTTATCATTTTTTTAAATATAAATGCCAAGTACATAAATTTAAGTGTGCTTCTAACATAAATTTCTTTTTTGGTGGATACATTTGACCCTATAATTATCACCTATCTTTTATCTAAATATGTTTTTCAAAAAATCCTAATTTTATAAATTTGGTGTCTTTCTTGTTGCTGCTAGTGTTCAGGCTATGTGGTATGTAAAATTCCTCTTAGTTGTTGTAGATAGATTATTTCTGGCTGCATAAAATAATTTTTTTCTGAAATATAGAAGCCTACTTCTAGACAATTAAATGCAAATAGTGATTCACCTTAGGTATAGAAATTAAAAATAAAGCGATATAAACCACTGTCTCCTGTTGTTATAAATTATTTCCATCTGTATAAACTTCAACTCTCAGTACATTAAAAATGAATTTGAGCTTCCTTCCCATACAAGTTTTTTTTTGGTGGGGGTATAGAAATGTGAGCTACCTAGATGTTAAAACAACAACTGTTTTTTTCTATGATACCGACATGAGTTTTTGATTCTATAGATACTTACTCAAAATTACCTGGAAAAAAAGTAAATTTCAAGTTGTATAAACACTGGCCACCTTCCTAACTGCTCACTAACAGCTCTATAAATCCTGTATAACTTGCATCTAACTTTTTCTTGACTTACTGTGTTAGGCTTGATGTAAATTAGTATTTTTACATTTTAAACATGGTTTTATTGACACATAACATGTTTGTGTAGCTTATGTAATATTTTGATGTATTCATATAAGGCATAATAAATGGTTAAAATATTTATCATTTCATTTATTTCTAATGCAATAAACATTAAAGTATTCCCTTCTAGCTCTTTTGAAAAAATATTGTAGATTATTTTAAACTATAGTCCCCCCTGACCATCACAAATTAGATCTGACCTCATCTATCTACTGTATATTTGAATCTGCTAGTGAGTTTCCATATTTCTTCTGCCCCACCCTGCACATCCTATGATAAACATCTCTATCAAGAGTCTACCCTGTTTCTTTTCAGTTTATTTAATACCTGCAGCACAGGCAGTGCTTCAAAAGCATCGGTCCCTTCTGCTGTCAGAGAGTCTTCGTTAACTGAGCTGTAAAAACCATAGATTTGGGTAAGTGACCTGGGAGTAGGGGGTGGGGTGGGGACAGGCTGAGGACAGGCTTGTCGGGTCAGGGAGGTGAACCTGACAGCTGCCCCCAACCCCGCTTTGCAAACGGCTTCTGTGGCTTAGGTGCTGCAGAATCACTCACTGCCTCGGCTCCAAATTTTACTACAGAAAACAAACGCGTGCGCGCGCGCGCGCGCACACACTTTCTCTCACACTCACACCCTAACCATCCCAAATCACACATTCGCAGTCCCATAGAATTTCCAAAGACTCCCAGGACAAGCAATCTATACATTATCCTAGAATCAAAAGTCCCAGGATTTTTTTTGTCTCCTTAACCCTTAAGTGTCTGGAAACTGTGAATCACGGAGGAATCCACAAACCTAAACAACACGCAGAAAAGCTCAGTAAGATCCGAGGTGAGCCCCCAAACAGCTGCTATCTGCCCCTGATTACCAGAGGGAGACATCCCAGGAGGGTGCCCGTGCATAAATTGGCACTCTATTTAAATTGGGTGTCTTTCCTCACAGGGTTCCCCCCCACCCCCGCCAGAGAAATATTCAAAGGGAGGCATTTTTCTGTCTCAGAAGGTGTTTATTTAAGTCACAGATTTCTTCGCCTTCCCAAACTTGCCCCTCACAATTGGTGTGGGGCAAAGCCTCATCCTTGTCACGTCCGTCACTCTCCCCTCTGGAGCAGGGGCCAGAGGACTTTAGAGGACACCTCCTCCTACCCCCCTGCACCCCAAGGCTTTGGCTTCCCTGGGGGTGCCTGGAGGTGTGAAAAAGGCAAGCAGGCTTCCGACCTGGTTTAAATTCTGTTTTCCATTCGTCCCTAGAGGTGTGCCTTAGCCGTGGATGACGCTTGCTCGGTTCTCAGCGCTCAATGTTTTTTTTTTTTTTTTTTTTTTTTTTTTTTTTTTGTCGGTAGGGGTGATAGGGGTGATAGAGGACCTGAGTGCGGGGTCCCCAAGGCTGGGGCAGAGGGCTATGGACCCGGTAGCGCCTGGTGTGCCATAGCGCACGCGTCCTGCTCCCTTGTTGGCGGCCACAGGCGGGAGCGCGTCTGGTCCTCCAAGCCAGGGCGCGCAGTGGGTAGGAGGGTGGGACGGACCTGGAGGGGCAGGGCGGGCCGGCGCCCACCCCTGTGCACGGCCGCCTGCGGCTTCCAGTGTTCCCAGGGGAACCCCGGGCTCCGCGCATCCCCGGGTTCGGTCCCACGTGCGGATCCCGCGCCCTCCCCGAAGTTGGGGCTCCCCCGCCTTGGCCCCCGGAGAGGCCGCGCGACTGCACTCACCCGCTCTCCCCCGCGCGTCGCTTGTTTGTGATCAAGATCAAGTTTGCCATAGGAATTTGTGTCCCATCCCTCTATGTGTGCCTTTGTGTTGGGGTGAAGGTGTGCACATCAGTCAAAATAACAGTTATTGTTATTTCACATAGTTTTTCCTAACGTGTTATTTTCAGTGAGCTTAAGTCCGCAGGTGAATTGAGTTATAAACAAAAATTAAAATTAGACTTGCTAATTTCGTAATTTAGGCAAAACACAAAGCCAGTGATAAAAACTGTTAAAAATGAATTTTCTGTAGTGTCAGGAGTTGCCAAGAGGTTCTCAAAGCATTTTACCTTCCTAGTTCATGGTTTCTGCTTTCCTTTCCTTTCCTTTTCTTTCTTTCTTTTTTTTGAGATGGAGCCTTGCTCTGTCACCAGACTGGAGTGCAGTGGCATGATCCCGGCTCACTGCAACCTCCGACTTCTAGGTACAAGCAATTCCTGTGCCTCAGCCTCCCAAGTAGCTGGGACTACAGGTGCGCGCTACCACACCCGGCTATTTTTTTATGTTTCAGTAGAGACGGGTTTCACCATGTTGGCCAGGATGGTCTCCATCTCCTGATCTTGTGATCCTCCCAACTCAGCCTCCCAAACTGCTGGGATGACAGGCGTGAGTCACCACGCCCGCTCTCTGCTTTTCTCTAGTGTGCCAGTGTTGTATGTCTTTTTACTATTTGCTCAAATTATTTCAAAGATGAGACGGGGCAGTGTTGTGTAAAATGGCTAAGATTTGGTGTTGATGCTATTAATATATTTAAACTAGCATTGTAGGTGTCCAACATTTATTATTTATCCACAGAGGAGCCAACACTAGAAAGACTTCTTTTTACGGGCAAGCAGATGTAATCCACCTGCTTTTTAGAGTGGGAAGGTTTACAAGGAAACGGCTCTCAAGTTCCTGAGGCAGCTACTTTGTTCCAAAACACAGATTTGTTAAACTCAGTGTGTGTGAAAACTAGTAATAAGTTAGCAGAGCCGATGGGGACTTCAGATTCTTCCGTGTATGTTTTTCTCTACGTCATTCCAGCAAAAACGGGCGAGTGACAAGACCATAGAAACTATAGGAGAAGGGACATTTTATTTTTAAAATAGCAGAGTGGGAGCCCTTCAGCCATAGATTCAGATGATGAAAACTCCCAGAGAAATATGCACACACTCTCATGCTGTTATTTCAACAGTGAGTAGATTTTTCCAGATGGTCTAAAAGAGTATACTTTTAATTCTAAGCTTTGCCTTCATGTTTGCTTGGTGTATGAGAGAAAATATAAAAACCAGAAAAGCTGGGGAAGATGAAGTTGGCCAAGCATTCTAATTAACTTTTTTTTTTTTTTTTGAGATGGAGTCTTACTCTGTTGCCCAGGCTGGAGTGCAGTGGGAGGATCTCGGCTCACTGCAACCACTGCCTCCCAGGTTCAAGGCATTCTCCCACCTCAGCCTCCTGAGTAGCTGGGATTACAGACGCCACCACGCCCAGCTAACGTTTGCATTTTTAGTGGAGAAGGAGTTCACCGTGTTGGCCAGGCTGGTCTCGAACTGCTGACCTCAGGTGATCTATCCGCCTCGGCCTCTCAAAGTGCTGGGATGACAGGCCTGAGCCACCGTGCTCCGCAACATTTAAAAACATTGAAATTGGCCCGGCGAGGTGGCTCAAGCCTGTACTCCCAGCACTTTGGGAGGCCGAGGCGGGAGGATCATGAGGTCAAGAGATCGAGACCATCCTGGTCAACATAGTGAAACCCCGTCTCTACTAAAGATACAAAAAATGAGCTGGGCATGGTGGCGCGTGCCTGTAACCCCAGCTACTCAGGAGGCTGAGGCAGGAGAATTGCCTGAACCCAGGAGGTGGAGGTTTCGGTGAGCCGAGATTGCGCCATTGCACTCCAGCCTGGGTAACCAGCGAAACTCCATCTCAAAAAATAAAAAAAATAAAAATAAAAATAAATAAATAAATAAATAAAAATAAAAACATTGAAATTAAGTTGAACCAAACTTAGTGTCGACCAGTGGTTTCAACATTGGTTTGAGCGGAGGCTTGTTAAGGGCAGTAGCTGGCTTTTTGATGTAGCACACCCTTTAAACTGACAGCTCAAATAAGTTTCGATTCCTTCCTGCCTCCGTGTCTTGGGAGTGAAAGGCCTTTTCACTTGGAAAAAGTTGAATTACTGTCACACACGTTTTGCTTGTCTGTGTTTCGAGATGGGGTCTCACGGTGTCACCTACGCTGGAGTGTGTGTCACCGTCATGCTTTCTGGCAGACTTGACCTCACAGGATCAAGCCACGCTCTCACCTCAGCCTCCCAGGTAGCTGGCACTACAGGTGTGCAGCACTGTGCCTCGCTATTTTTTAAATTATTTTGTAGAGATGGGGTCTTGCTGTGTTTGCAGCGCGGATCTGGAACTCCCGGGTTCAAGTGATTCTCCTGAGTTGCCCTCCCCGAATATTGGGATTAGTGGCATGAGCCACCATGCCCGGTGACGAACTTCTTTACGCGGCATTTGGAAGCTGTAAAACACTGAGTGCTGGTTGAATTTATTGTCTGGATTTGAATTTCTTAATAAGTTATCTGTAATAATGACATTTTATTTCTCAGGCAGCTTTGTGCACAGTATGGGATTTGTTATGGGTTCCGGCAAACCTGTGGCTTCTCAATTAACATGAGAAATGATCCTTAATTGTGAGATGTTGACAACCAACTTCAATCTGTGTTTTGTACCTTTGCCCTTTCTGTAGATAGGAACCCATCCTTCCCTCAGAGCGGCTGCCTGATAGACACAGATGATCTGCGTCCGAATCATGACAAGGGGGTGACATCTCTAAGTCCGGGAGAGTTTACATCGCTTTCTCATTTTTCGTTTGTCTGTTCATTTGTTTTTTGAGACGGCACTTCCCTCTTTTACCCAGGCTGGAATGCGGTGGCACAGTCTCGACTCACTGCAACCTCCACCCCCTGGGTTCAAGTGATCCTCCGTCTTCAGCCTCCCAAGTAGCTGGGATTACCAGTGCCCACCATCATGCTCAGCTAATTTTTGTATTTTTAGTAGAGATGGGGTTTTGCCACGTTGAGCAGGCTGGTCTCTACCTCCTGACCTTGGGTGATCCACTCTCCTCGGCCTCCCAAAGTGCCAGGATTACAGGCGTGAGTCACCACGCCAGGCTAGTTTGCGTTGCTTTCTATAATCATTATTCAGGATGGCTGTCCAACATACTGAAAAGCAGAGAATATCCTGGGGGTGGGGAGCTTGGTGGAGCAGATGCAGATTATTGTCACGTATTCGCCCTGGGACAGCTTGTATAACAATGCTGAGTTGGAGAAGGAAAGTGGAGACGAACTTAACTCTTGGTGGTTCGCACCGGTAATCCCAGCACTTTGGGAGGCTGACGTGGGTGGATGACAAGGTCAGGAATTCAAGACCAGCCTGGCCAATACGGTGAAACCACGTCTCTACTCAAAATACAAAAATTAACCAGGCATGGTGGTGGGCACCGCCTGTAGTCCCAGATACTGGGGAGGCTGAGACAGGAGAATGGCTTGAACCCGAGAGGCGGAGGTTGCAGTGAGCCGAGATTGCGCCATTGCACTCCAGCTTGGGTGACAGAGCAAGACTGTCTCAAAATTTAAAAACTCACAAACTGTCCCTCCGTCTCAACACCATAACTTTCTCAAAAGACAGACATACCAAGAAGATCCCATGGTTTTATCAACTGGATATTCGACAACAATTTTTCTTTTTTTTTTTTTTGAGATGGAGTCTCGCTGTGTCTCCCAGGCTGGAGTGCAGTGGCGTGATCTTGGCTCACCACAATCTCTGCCTCCTGGGTTCAAGTGATTCTTCTGACAGCCTCCCCAGTAGCTAGGATTACAGGCACCCGCCACCATGCCCAGCTGATTTTTGTATTTTTAATAGAGACAGGGTTTCACCATGTTGGCCGGGCTGGTCTCGAACTCCTGACCTCACAATCCGCCCATCTCAGCATCCATTCTTGTAACAATCATGTGCCTTGATTTAAGAATTCCCATGTGGTCAGCCTTTCTGACCATCAGAGCGATTGTAAGATCAAGTAAGCATGAGACACCATGAGGTCTCACTGGGGCCGGGGGGATGTTTGGGAAAAACCAAAATCAAAAATAGGCCTTGTGGGTTGGTCACCGACCCTTTCCTGGCGTTTCCTGAGTGTTAGAACGTTTTACACAGAGCCACTGTCTCTCAGCTAGGTATGACTATGTCCCCTTTACAGATGAAACAGTGGGGCAGGAAGGTCAAATCACCCGTGTGAATTAAACCTGAGCATTACCTGAGGGAGAAGTGTCGGCATAATTTAGTGTCAGTAGAGGAAGGAACACGTTCTGTTTCTAGAAGGGTATAAAGATACTGGCCGGGCGCGGCGGCTCACGCCCGTACTCCCAGAACTTTGCGGGGCCAAGGCAGGTGGAGGCCAGGGGTTCTAGACCAGCCTGGCCAACTTGGTAAAACCTCGTCTGTACTAAAAATACAAAAATTAGCTGGGCACGGTGGCAGGTGCCTATAATCTCAGCTACTTGGGAGGCTGAGGCAGGAGAATCGCTAGAACCTGGGGGCGGAGGTTGCAGTGAGCCATGATTGCCCCGCAACACTCCAGTCTTGGGGACAGAGGGAGACTCTGTCTCAAGTATATATACATATATGTGTATTTATGTGCATATATATGTATATATACATGCATGTATGTGTGTACATATGTATGTGTATATATGTATGCATGTGTGTATATGTATGTGTATATGTGTATGTATATGTGTGTGTATGCATATGTGTGTATGTATATGTGTGTATATATGTATGTATATATGAATTGTATATGTGTATGTATATGTGTGTGTATGCATATGTGTGTATGTATATGTATGTATATATGAATTGTATATGTATATGTATGTGTGTATATGTGTATGTGTGTGCATATATGTATGCATGTAAGTATATATATGTATGCATATGATGCATGTATATATGTGTTATGTATAGTGTGTATCTATATATGTGTATGTATGCATGCACATATGCATGCATGTGTGTGCATATGTATGTATATGTATGTGTATGTATGTATATGTGTGTATGTGTATATCTGTATGTGTATCATATATGTATGTATATGATGTATGTATATGTGTTATGTATATGTGTGTATCTATATATGTGTATGTATGCATGCACATATGCATGTATATGTGTGTGCATATGTATGTATATGCATGTGTATGTATGTATGTGTATGTGTGTATGTGTATATCTGTATGTGTATCACATATGTATGTATATGATGTATGTATATATGTGTTATGTATATGTGTGTATCTATATATGTGTATGTATGCATGCACATATGCATGTATATGTGTGTGCATATGTATGTATATGCATGTGTATGTATGTATATGTGTGTATGTGTGTATATCTATGTATGTGTATCATATATGTATGTATATGTATTTGGGTCAAACATAAACGCGCTATTTGAGATGTCCTCTTTCTTTAACACAAATCTTAATTTCTCAAGTATAACTCCAGATGTTGATGCTCGTTCGCAGTGTCCAAGCCCTCATTATCCCAAAGTGCTTCATAGTGCAGCATGCAGAAATGTAAATCTTTGTTCTGTAATCATCCTTTAATTTTTTATCCTGCCTCACAGAGGTTTTGACTGGCTGTTTCGGAAGACTATGTCTTAGTGTCCCTTAACAGTGGGGGAACCTGTGTGTGTGTGCAGACCTGACAAAATTCTCAGGCTTGGGGTTATCCTCTAGGTGAAGCTACTGATGGGGAGAGGGAGCTTCGATTCCGTTAAGGCTTGTCTGACTGCGCCACCTACCGGCTATGAAGGCAATATGCTACCCGCCTCTCAGGTTTTCAGCGTGGCTGGCTGCAAACACCCAATAAAAGTCGGGCATGGAGAATACCTGTCATCCGAGCACTTTGGGAGGCTGAGGCGGGCGGATCACCTGAGCTCAGGGGTTTGAGACCAGCCTGGCCAACATGGTGAAACCCAGTCTCTACTAAAAATACAAAAATTAGGTCCGGTGCTGTGGCTCACGCCTGTAATCCCAGCACTTTGGGAGGCCGAGGCTGGCAGATCACCTGAGGTCACCATTTCAAGACCAGCCTAGCCAACATGGTGAAACCCCGTCTCTGCTAAAAACGCAAAAATTAGCCGGGTGTGGTGGCGGGCACCTGTAATCCCACCTAATTGGGAGGCTGAGGCAGGAGAATCGCTTGAACCCGGGAGGCACAGGTTGCAGTGAGCCGAGATCGTGCTGTTGCACTCTAGACTGGGCAACAAGAGTGAAACACCATCTCAAAGAACAAAAGAGTGTGTGTGCCTCTGGGTCCCTGTGCGTGGACATTATGTGAGACGTGGGTTACCACCTGCAGAAGTCCGCCCTGCAGACCCCAAGTCAGCGACGGACGAACGAATGCATTCACACCATTCAGTGAATCAAGTGGGCTGGGGCTGGCCTTGGGGCTCTCAGAGGCCAAATGCAGCCCATCCACCAAGACCCTCTGTGCATCCAGACTTTTATTCATACAGAGTTCTAAGTCAACACATTTGTGGATAATTAACATGGTGAAGAGAATGGTTTTACAACTGATGAAAGCTTCAGGTTGGGGTCGTGGGGGGTGGCGGGGGGGCGGGCAGAGTACAAAAATTAGCTGCGAAATTACCTGTTCATAGGGAATTCTCCTTCAATCTTCCCCAGAGAGGGCCGCAGACTTAACTAGGAAAGCCTCAACCCTATCTTCTCCAACATCGGTCTGCTCTAATGAAACTTTTTGGCCTTCCAGAAGGTTTGAGACTAACACATATAACTTTCCCTAAATATTTTCCATAATATTTTGCCAACCACCCCGTGTGAATTCCAACAGCTATCCACCGTGGCCACTTGTCATAGTTTTCAAATCTGAGTAGAGTACCCCCCCACCCCCCAAAAAAAATGCTCTTACTGTGTACAGATGGATTTTAGAATTTTCAAGCCAGCTTGCTGTGGGAGACTTTTCAGCATTCAAACTTTTATATTTAAGTACCTTTTTTTCTTTTTTCAGAAGGAATCTCACTTTGTCACCCAGGATGGAGTGCAGTGGCTCAATTTCGGCTCACTGCAACCTCCACTTCCCAGGTTCAAGCGATTCTCCTGCCTCAGCCTCCCAGGTAGGTGGGACTATAGGTGCACGCCACCATGCCTGCTATTTTTTTGGATTTTTAGTAGAGATGAGGTTTCACCATGTTGGCCAGGCTGGTCTCAAACTCCTGACCTCATGATCCACCCCACATCAGCATCCCAAAGTGCTGGGATTACAGGGGTGAGCTACCCTGCCCAGCCCTTTAGTACAATTTTTGATGATGTTATGTCTTTTTTTTTTTTTTTTTTAAAGATGCTGGGTCTTGCGCTGTCACCCAGGCTAGAATGAAATGGTATTATCATAGCTCACTGCAGCCTTGACTTTCTGGGTTCAAGCACTCCTCCCACCTCAGCCTCCAGATCAGCTCAAATCACAGGCCTGTGCCACCACACCCAGCTAATATTTTCATTTGTTTGTTTTGTAGAGACGAGGTATCACTATGTTATCCAGGGTGGTCTTGAACTCTTGAAGTCAAGAAATCCTGCATTCGTGTCCCAAAGTGCTAACGCAGTGTGTTACTGGGTGCAAGCTGATATTTCACCTTAGAAGAGTAGGGAGGGGAGAGAAGAGTCAGGAAGGGGGAGATGGGGACACAAAGGAAAGGAATGCAGAGAGAAATAAAGAGACAGACAGAGAGAAGAGAAGAGAGAGACAGAGAGAGAGAGAGACAGAGACAGAGACCCCCCACACACAGAAAGAAAGAGACTGATGGAAATTCTTTTTCCACCAGCCAAGAAGAGAACCAGCATCCCAGCAGAGGGGGTTGATGGAAGCCATCGACTGTATTACATCATGAGAACTGACTGGCTGTCACACTGCTTGACATATATATATAGTCCTGATATGTCTGTGCCTTAACATCTAAATAATTATTTCCTAGTTATCCATTTGTCCAGTGCGGTATCCAGGGAACCCCGAGCAGGCCACCAGCTCTCAGCACAGACAGCATAGTACCAGGGTTGGGTGACAGGCATTTTGGTGCATGGCCAGCTGGTTCCCCTGCACCTGCCCAGGGACGCTGCTCTCCAGGCTACTGGCTTCCCAGCCTCAGCACAGATGCCTTCGTCCCCAGAATTTTAAAGAAGGGGCTGCTGGAAGCTGGGGCAGGAGGTGGGGGTGAGAATGAAGGTTTTCAGAGCAGAAACAGTGACGGACCAATTTTCAGACCACCTGAAAATGGAGCATAACCTAAATTCTTAGGAGACTCTAGGGAGGTGACAGAACCACAGTAATAGCAGAGATCGCATTTCCCAGGGCATGAGTCTAAGAGTCAGAGTTAGATTTGTTTCGAATGAAACTTGAAAGATACAGAGATGGGAAAGTCTGATGTTTCCTCAAAGGGTGAACCGAAGACCATTTGTATTAGTTTTCACACTGCTGATAGAAACATATCCAAACGGGGTGAATTACAGAAGAAAGAGAGATTTAACAGACTCACAGTTCCACATGCCTGGGGAGGCCTCAGAATCATGGCAGAAGGCGGGAAGGAGCAAGTTACATCTTACATGGGTGGCAGCAGGCAAAGAGAGAGAGCTGTGCAGGGGAACTGTCCTTCTTTAAAAAGATTTTATTTATTTATTTATTTATTTATTTATTTATTTATTTATTATTATACTTTAGGTTCTGGGGTACATAGGCAGGTTGTGCAGGATTGTTTCATAGGTCTATACATGCCATGGTGGTTTGCTGCATGCATCCCCCCATCGTCTACATTAGGTAATTATATACATATTATATTATAATGATTATATATATTATCTTATAATAATTATATTATATACTTATATAACAATTACATATAATTATATAGTAAAAGCACCCTGTCCCTCAGGCTGGAATGCAGTGGTGTGATCTCGGCTCAGTGCAGCCTCCACGTCCCAGGTTCAAGCCATCCTCCTGCCTCAGCCTCCTGAGTAGCTGTGATTACAGGCTCCCGCCACGGCATGCAGCGAATTTTTGGATTTTTGTAGAGACAGGGATTTGCCATGTTGGCCAGGCTGGTCTGGAATGCCTGACCTTAAGGGATCCACCTGCCTCAGTCTCCCAAATTTTTTTTTTTAATTATGATTTTTTAAAATTTCCATAGGTTATTGGGAACAGGTGGTGTCTGGTTGAAGGAGCGAGCTCGTCAGTGATGATTTGTGAGATTTTGGTGCACCCATCACCTTAGAAGTATACACTGCACCCTGCTTGTAGTCTTTCGTCCCTCAGCCACTCCCACCCTCTCCCCGCCATTGCCCAAGTCCATTGTGTCATCCTTATGCCTTTGCATGCTCATAGCTGTGAGTGGGAACACACGATGTTTGGTTTTTTCATTTCTATTTACTCCAGTTAGCATAATAGTCTCCAATCCCATCCAGGTTGCTGAGAATGCTATTAATTCATTCCTTTTCATGGCTGCGTAGTATTCTTTCGTATATACATCCACAGTTTCTTTTTCTTTCTTTTTTTTTCTTAAGACAGTCATGCTCTGTCGCCCAGGCTGGAGTGCGGTTGCATGATCTGGCTCACTGCACCCTCTGCCCACTGGGTTCAGGTGATTCTTCTGCCCCAGCCTCCAGACCTGGGATTACAGGTGCTCGCCACCATGCCCGGCTATTTTTTTGTGTTTTTTAGTAGAGATGGGGTTTCTTCACTTTGGTCAGGCTGGTCTCGAACTCTTGACCTTGTGATCCGCTGCTGTCAGCCTCCGAAAGTGCTGAGAAGTCATGAGGTTGTTAAGTGGAATTCATGCCTCCTGTAGGAAGGGGTTAGCTACTCTGGGAGTGTCGCCTCCTCATTTCTCTTGGGCATGTACGTTCTCACCTCTTGCACTTTCTCTCCATGATATGAACTACACTGAGGCCCTCACCAGATCAGCTGGGCATCTTGGGCTTCCCAGCCACCGCAACTGCAAGGTAAAAATACCCTCTTTTGAATTTTATTTATTTATTTAGAGACAGAGTCTCACCCTGTTGCCCATGCTGGAGTTCAGTGGCATGATCTCGGCTCACTGCAATCTCCTCCTCCTGGGTTCAAGCAATTCTCTGCCTCAGCCTCATGTGTAGCTGGAATTACAGGTGCTTACCACCATGCCAGGCTAATTTTTTTTTGTGTTTTTAGTAGAGTTGGGGTTTCACCATCTTGCCAGGCTGGTCTTGAACTCGTGACCTTGTGATCCACCCACCTGGGCCTACCAAAGTGCTGGGATTACAAGCATGAGCCACCACACCCAGCCATCAACCTCTATTTTTAATAAGTGACTCAGTGTGTGCTATTCTGTGATAGCAACAGAACACAGACTAAAACACACCCTTTCTGCTCCTGGTGCTAACCTACACTGTCCCCTTCTCACAAAGGCCTGATCTGATGCCCTCAGGGAGGGAGGGGTCTCCTCTTTGTTAAATATGATTGTGGTCACGTCAGATGTTTTGACTCATGCCTGTAATCCCAGCACGTTAGGAGGCCAAAGCAGGGGGTCACTTGAGGCCAGGAGATCAAGATGAGCCTGGCCAACATGATGAAACCTCGTCTCCACTCAAAGTACAAAAATTAGATGGGCGTGGTGGTGCATGCCTATAGTGCCAGCTACTCAGAAGGTGGAGGCAGCAGAATCGTTTGAATCCGAGAAGTGGAGGTTGCAGTGAGCCTAGATTGCACCACTGCACTACAGCCTGGCGACAGAGCAAGACTCTGTCAAAAAAAAAAAAAAAAAAAAAAAAAAAAAAGACAGAACTGATAGTAGAACTCCCATTTGACCCGGCAATCCCACTACTGGGTGTTTTCTCTTTTCTTCCTAAGTGTTTTTCCTTCTTGCTGGCAGGCTGCTACTGCAAGCGCCATGTCTCTGTAGGGTTTGATCACCTGCATTTGCTCCCAAGGTGCCTGACGAAAGGGTTTTTCCTCGTTTCTCTGCTAATGCATTTCTTCATCCTTCACACATTCCTTTCCTCCTTTGCACCTACTATGTACTTGGGGTCAGGAAAGCATATCCAATGGAGTCCTGGTGGCGGAAGAATTCTGTTTTCTGGAGAAGAGAGGCATCGAAACAGGCAGACAGCGTGAAAGTCACCGCCATGCTTGCATCAGGAAAGATGGTTTGCAGAAGTGCTGGTTTCTATGGAGCCCCTCAGATTTCTTTCACTGAAGCGGCCTTGTTCGGCCTTCCCAATTGAAAAGTGCGTCAAATGTAGCTGGGCTTTGAAAAGCTTGAAACCAGAAGGCACCTCTGACATCGTAGTGAATCGTCAGGTCAGTGTGTGGGGCACATGTGGGCTGGGAAAGCCAGGTCTTAGACACCCTCTAGCCCAAATCTGGTCACAGTCATCTGTCTGCACCTCTTAGGGTCTCCCTCATAACAGCTGCTGGGGACACAGGAGGAGAGGATGGTGGGTGACGGGTCGGCAGGAGACACTTGCCAGCAGGTACGGCTGGCGTTCCAGCCTGGGACTGGTGCACCATTGATTTGTAAATTATTTTTTTCCTGTCCCTCTCCTCACTCTCTGTTCTCTGTACCCCCTTCTCTCTCTGTTCTCTCTCTCTCTGTCTCCCCTCTTTCTCTCACGTCTCTCTCACCTCTCTCCTTCTCTGTCTCTTCTCTCTCTCTCCTGTCTCTCTCTCTCTCCTCTCTCTTTCCCTCTGTCTTTCTCTGTCTCTCTTACCCCCTCTCTCTCTCATGTTCATCTTTTAACTAGAACCTTCCTGAGGTCCCCCAAGAAAATGTGTGTCCTCCACAGTCTGTGGAACCATTAGCCAAGTACACTTCCTTTTTCTGTGTGTGTGATGTAATCTTGCTCTGTCGCCCAGACTGGAGTGTACTGGTACAGTCTCAGCTGACGGCAACCTCCGTTTCCAGGGTTCAAGCAATTCTCCTGCCTCAACCTCCCGAGTAGCTGGGTTACAAGTGCCCGCCACCTTGCCTGGCTAACTTTTGTGTTTTTGGTAGAGACGGGGTTTCACCACGTTGGCCAGGCTGGTCTTGAACCCCTGACCTTAAGTGATTCTCTGGCCTCGGCCTCCCAAAGTGCTGGGATTATATTTGTGAGCCCACCTTGCCTGGCCCACCTCTTTTTTTTTCACATAAATTACCCACTCTTTGATATTTCTTTACAGCAATGCAAGAACAGCCTATAACATGTGGTTTCTGTTATCAGGGGTCAGCTGTGGGGCTGAAAATGCCAAGATGTTTCAAGAGAGAGTGAGACACACACATGAAAAAGACAGAGAGAGCACGCCATATTCACATAACTTTTTCTACCGTTTATCATTATTATTGTACTATTTTATTATTTGTTTGTTTTGTTAATCTTTCACTGGGCCTAATTCATAAACTAAGCTTTATCTTAGGTTTGTTTGTGTAAGAAAAGAAACAGGCTGGGTGCGGTGGCTCACACCTGTAAACCCAGCACTTTGGGAAGCAGGTTGATCACCTGAGGTCAGGAGTTCAAGACCAGCCTCACTAACATGGCAAAACCCCCTATCTATTAAAAATACAACAACAAAAAAAATTAGCTGGGTGTGGTGGCAGGTACCTGTAATCCCAGCTACCTGGGAGACCGTGGCAGGAGAATTGCTTGAACCTGGGAGGCGGATGTTGCAGTGAGCCAAAATCGCACCACTGCATTCCAGCCTGGGCAACAGAGCAAGACTCTATCTCAAAGGAAAAGAAAAGAAATATACAAAAGGAAATCAAAATACGTTATCCCAAAATATATTTCTTTCATATGTTGGTGAGTAGCCCTGAAATGCTATCTTTCCAATTCTCGAAAGAAGACATTCATGTGGCCAAGAAACGTATGAATCAAAGCTCAACACTGCTGATCATCAGAGAATGCAAAGCAAGGCCACCGTGAGAGCTCACCTCACACCAGTCAGAATGGAAAATATTAACAAGTCAGAAAACAACAGATGCTGCTGAGGTTGTAGAGAAAAAGGAACAATTTTACTTGTCGGCGGGAGTGTAAATTAGTTCATCCATCGTGGAAGACAGCATGGCTATTCCTCAGCGACCTCAAGGCAGAAATAGTGTTTGACCCAGCAATCCCATTATTGGGCATACGCCTGAAGGAAAAATTATTCTGTTATAAAGATACATGTACGTGTATGCTCGTTGCTGCACTATTCACAAGAGCAAAGAAATAGAATGCACCCAAATGCCCATCAACAAGAGACTGGATAAAGAAAATGTGGTACATAGACACCACAGAATACTATGCAGCCATAAAAAAAGGATGAATTCATATTCTTTGCAGGAAGATGGATGGAATTGGAACCTGTTATCCTCAGCAAACTAATGCAGGAATAGAAAATCAAACACCTCCTGTTCTCACTTATAAGTGGTAGCTGAAGGAAAAGAACACATGGACACAGGGAGGGGAACAACACACTGCGGTCTCTAGGAAGGTTGAGGGGAGGGGGAGGGAGAGCCTCAGGAAGAAAATAGCTAATGGATGCTGGCTTAATGCGTAGGCCACGGGTCGATCTGTGCAGCAAACACCATGGCACACTTTTATCCATGGAGCAAACCTGCACATCCTGCATATGTGCCCTTGAACTTAAAAGGTAAAGAAAAATAAATGCTGTCTTTGTGGGGGAATCTTGCATCAGCAGCTCTGTAGAGAGTCCGCGGCGATGCAGCCAGCTATTCTCTTGCCCAGGTCTAGGAGAGACGAAGCGAATGTTTGACACCTTTAAAGATCTAAAAGGAAACATTCACCATCTCTTCTGTCTGGGGCCTGCTATCTGTGATGTTACATCTATATAATAAACCGAGGTTTGCCAGGCCAGCCTTTTCCTTTCTCCCTCCCATGACCTGTCTTGCCGCTAAAACCTGTCTTTGGCAGTGCTCTGAGTCTGCATTCTTGTTCATGCTTTTATTTTGTTTTGTTTTGAGGTTTTGTTTTGTTTTGAGGTCTGAGTCACCCAGGCTGGAGTGCACTGGTGCAATTACATCTCTGCAGTCCCCACCTCCCAGGTTCAAGCAATCAGCATGCCTGGCTCATTAAAAAAACATTTTGGGGGGACCAGGCACAGTAGCTCATGTCTGTAATCTAAGCATTTTGGGAGGCTGAGGCAGGCGGATCACCTGAGGTCAGGAGTTTGAGACTAGCCTGGTTAACTGGTGAAACCCTGTCGACTAAAAATACAAAAATTAGCCAGACTTGGTGCTGCATGCCTGCAATCCAGCTACTTGGAAGGCTGTGGCAGGAGAATTGCTTGAATGTGGGAGCTGGAGGTTGCAGTGAGCCAAGATCGCACCACTGCACTCCAGCCTGGGTGGCAGAACTAGACTCCATCTCAAAGAAAAACAATTTTTTATTTTTTCAGTAAAGATGAGGCCTTGGTTAGTTGCCCAGACAAGTCTTGAACTCCTGGCCCCAAAGCAATTCTCTTGCCTTGACCTCCCAAAGACATTACAGGCGTGAGCCACTTTACCTGGCCTTGGAAAAGGAGAGAAGGTCTGAAAAGCTTTTCTACTCATTGTGCAATGGCCTGTGCAGGTGGCACATTCAAGAAGTCATGAAGTTGTTAAGTGGAATTCATGCCTCCTGCAGGAAGGGGTTAGCTACTGTGGGAGTGTGGCCTCCTCATTTCTCTTGGGCATGTACGTTCTCACCTCTTGCACTTTCTCTCCATGATATGAACTACACTGAGGCCCTCACCAGATCAGCTGGGCATCTTGGGCTTCCCAGCCACCGCAACTGCAAAGTAAAAATACCCTCTTTTGAATTTTATTTATTTATTTAGAGACAGAGTCTCACCCTGTTGCCCATGCTGGAGTTCAGTGGCATGATCTCGGCTCACTGCAATCTCCTCCTCCTGGGTTCAAGCAATTCTCTGCCTCAGCCTCATGAGCTGGAATTACAGGTGCTTACCACCATGCCAGGCTAATTTTTTTTTTTTTTTTTTTTTTTAGTAGAGATGGGGGTTTCACCATCTTGGCCAGGCTGGTCTTGAACTCGTGACCTTGTGATCCACCCACCTGGGCCTACCAAAGTGCTGGGATTACAAGCATGAGCCACCACACCCAGCCATCAACCTCTATTTTTAATAAGTGACTCAGTGTGTGCTATTCTGTGATAGCAACAGAACACAGACTAAAACACACCCTTTCTGCTCCTGGTGCTAAACTACACTGTCCCCTTCTCACAAAGGCCTGATCTGACACCCTCAGGGAGGGAGGGGTCTTCGCTTTGTTAAATATGATTGTGGTCAGGTCAGACATTGTGACTCATGCCTGTAATCCCAGCACATTAGGAGGCCAAAGCAGGTGGGTCACTTGAGGCCAGGAGATCAAGATGAGCCTGGCCAACATGGTGAAACCTCGTCGCCACTAAAAGTACAAAAATTAGATGGGCGTGGTGGTGCATGCCTATAGTGCCAGCTACTCAGAAGGTGGAGGCAGCAGAATCGTTTGAATCCGAGAGGTGGAGGTTGCAGTGAGCCTAGATTGCACCACTGCACTACAGCCTGGCGACAGATCAAGAGTCTGTCAAAAAAAAAAAAAAAAATACAGAACTGATAGTAGAACTTCCATTTGACCCGGCAATCCCACTACTGGGTGTTTTCTCTTTTCTTCCTAAGTGTTTTTCTTTCTTGCTGGCAGGCTGCCACTACAAGTGCCATGTCTCTGTAGGGTTTGATCACCTGCATTTGCTCCCAAGGCGCCTGATGAAAGGGTTTTTCCTCGTTTCTCTGCTAATGCATTTCTTCATCCTTCACACATTCCTTTCCTCCTTTGCACCTGCTATGTACTTGGGGTCAGGGAAGCATACCCAACGGAGTCCTGGTGGTGGAAGAATTCTGTTTCCTGGAGAAGAGAGGCATCAAAACAGGCAGACAGCATGAAAGGCACCACCATGCTTGCATCAGGAGAGGTGGTTTGCAGAAGTGCTGGTTTCTATGGAGCCCCTCAGGTTTCTTTCATTGAAGCGGCCTTGTTCGGCCTTCCCAATTGAAAAGTGCGTCAAATGTAGCTGGGATTTGAAAAGCTTGAAATCAGAAGGCACCTCTGACATCATGGTGAATTCCAGGTGAGTGTGTGGGGCACATGTGGTCTGGGAAAGCCGGGTCTTTGACACCCTGCAGCCCAAATCTGGTCACAGTCATCTGTCTGCACCTCTTAGGGTCTCCCTCATAACAGCTGCTGGGGACATAGGAGGAGAGGATGGTGGGTGAGGGGTTGGCAGGAGAGACTTTCGAGCAGATAGAGATGGCATTCCAGCCTGGGACTGGTGCAGCATTGATTTGTAAATTATTTTTTTTTCTGTTTCTCACCTCGTTCTCTGTTCTCTGTACCGTCTTCTCTCTCTGTCCTCTCTCTCTGTCTCCCCTCTTTCTCTCCTTGCTCTCCTCAGTCTCTTCTCTCTCTCTTTCCTGTCTCTATCTCCTCTCTCTGTCCCTCGCTCTTTCTCTGTCTCTCTTACCTCCCCACCATGTTCATCTTTTACGGTTGTCACCTGAGGGAAGAGTGACGTGAAACTAGGAATTCACTTTTTCTGGGGAATTTAGGAATGTGGGGCCGTGGGGTTTTCTCTCCCTGTTTTGGGTCATTCCTTCCTGATTTCTCAGAGCTTTGCTATTAACAGCTGATTTCCCTCCCTTAGGGGCTAACTTTGCCTTTCCTGGTGGAGAAAACAGTGAGTAACTTTTCAAAGTCTCCTTTTTTTTTGACCTGGTTATTGTCACTGAATTCTTATCGTTTCTGAGACATCTCTTTGGCATGGTAAGCAATTGAGTTTGGACAACGGGAACATAGGAAGTATAAGTATTGTTTATTTTTGTTATTGTTCAACTTTTGATTTTTTTTTGAGACCGAGTTTCACTCTTGTTGCCCAGGCTGGAGTGCAGTGGTGCCATCTCGGCTCACTGCAACCTCCAGCTCCCGGGTTCAAGTAATTCTCCTGCCTCAGCCTCCCGAGTAGCTGTGATTACAGGCATGCACCAGCACACCCAGCTAATTTTTGTATTTTTAATAGAGATGGGGTTTCTTGATGTTGGTCAGGCTGGTCTTGAACTCCTGATTTTGTGATCTGCCTGCCTCCGCCTCCCATGGGGGATATTGTAGTACTTCCTGGTCATAGTATAATAGTAGCACTTCCTGGTTCACAGCGACATTGCAACGCTTCCTGGTTCATTCAGATAATTATAGGACTTTTTCGTTTGCAGGGACGTTGTCATATTTTCCGGTTCATATGGATAATTATAAAACTTCCTGGTTCATAAAGATATTTGCAACCCTCTGATTCATAGGGGTAATTGTAGCACTCCCTAAGGACATGGTAGTACTTCCTGGCTCACATGTGAAATTGTAGCACTTCCTGGTTCATAGGGACACAGTAGTACTTCCTGGTTCATGGGGACATTTCAGTACCTCCTGGTTCATACGGATAACAGTAGTACTTCCTGGTTCACAGGAACATTGCAACAATTCCTAGTTCATTCAGATAATTGTAGAACTTCCTGGTTTTCAGGGATATTGTCACACTTTCTGGTTCATGTCGATAATTGTAGAACTTTCTGGTTCATAAAGACATTTGTAACCCTCTGGTTCCTGGGGGTAATTGTAGCACTTCCTGTTTCATAGGGACATTGTAATACTTCCTGGTTCATACGGATAATTGTAGCACTTCCTGGTTCATATGGATAATAGTAGCACTTCGTGGTTCCTGGGAAATTGCAACACTTCCAGTTGATACAGATAATTGTAGCACTTCCTGCTTTGCAGGGACATGGCAATACTTTTTGGTTAATAGGGAATATTGTAATACTTCCTGTTTCTTATGGATACTGTAACACTTCCTGTTTCTTATGGATACTGTAATACTTCCTGGTTCATACAGATAATGGTAGTACTTCCTGGTTCATACAAACATTGTAATACTTCCTGGTTCAGAGGGACATTTCAGTACTTCCTGGTTCATACGGATACTTGTTGCACTTCCTGGTTCATATGGATGTGGTAATACTTCCTGGTTCATAGGGACATTTCAGTACTTCCTGGTTCATACGGATAACAGTAGTACTTCCTGGTTCACAGGGACATTGCAACAATTCCTAATTCATTCAGTTAATTATAAACTTCCTGGTTTTCAGGGATATTGTCACACTTTCTGGTTCATATTGATAATTTTAGAACTTTCTGGTTTATAAAGACATTTGCAACCCTCTGGTTCCTGGGGGTAATTGTAACACTTCCTGTTTCCTAGGGACATTGTAATATTTCCTGGTTCCTACAGATAATTGTAGCACTTCCTGGTTCATGTGAATAATAATAGCACTTCTTGGTTCCCAGGGACATTGCATCACTTCCAGTTCAAACTGATAATTGTAGCACTGCCTGCTTTGCAGGGACATGGCAATACTTTTTGGTTCATAGGAAATATTGTAACACTTTCTGTTTCTTACGGATACTGTAATACTTCCTGGTTCATAGAGACATTGTAGTACTTCCTGGTTCATACAGATAATGGTAGTACTTCCTGGTTCAGAGGGACATTGTAGTACTTCCTGGTTCATACGGATAATTGTAGCACTTCCTGGTTCATACGGATAATAGTAGCACTTTGTGGTTCCCGGGACATTGCAACACTTAGGGTTCATACAGATAATTGTAGCACTTTCTGCTTTGCAGGGACATGACGATACTTTTTAGTTCATAGGGAATATTGTTACACTTCCTGTTTCTTACAGATATTGTAATACTTCCCGGTTCGTAGAGACATTGTAGTACTTCCTGGTTCATACAGATAATGGTAGTACTTCCTGGTGACCCTACTTTGGTGCACAGAACCTGGCTAAAAAATAAATGTGACCAGCTTGGTGTGGTGACTCACACATGTAATCTCAGCATTTTGGAAAGCCAAGGCAGGTGGAATATCTGAAGTTGGGAGTTTAAGACCAGCCTGGCCAACATGGAGAAACCCCATCTCTACTAAAAATACAAAAAACTTAGCCAGGCATGGTGGCAGGCACCTGTCATCCGAGCTACTCGGGAGGCTGAGGTACAGGAGAATTGCTTGAACGTGGGAGCCAGAGTTTGCAGTGAGTTGAGATGGTGCCACTGCACTCCAGCCTGGCCACAGAACGAGACTCCATCTCAAATAAATAAATAAACAAACATGACCTTCTGCAGCCACCTCCAAAGGTCCTGGATAGCAGCAGAAGGGAGTGAAAAGCAGGAGATGAAAATTTCAAACCTTGCAAGCTGGAAATGTTCTTCTTCCTGATATTACCAATGCTTGTGTAGTCAGAGTGACTCTAAGGCTTCCTGCTGCCCTTATGTTATGAATATGTACAAGGTAGCAAATTATCCTGTACTTTTCCCCAGCTCACTGAAACATTTTAGGAAGGAACATTTCCACATGGACAGCAGCTTTAAATATTTAATTAGTCAGTGCTATGAACAAACAGAAGAATATCTGAGGCAGAAGGGAAATAAAAAGGAAACATTGTCTCTGTTGAGTTATGTTTCTCATAAACGTTTTCCCACGAGCAAAGATGTTCTCTTTTACATTAAAAATACAAAGAAACACTTGACTTCTCATTAGCCCAAGAAAATATTGTGGACATTTTCATTATCCTAAAAAGGCACACTTTCAAAAGACACCAAACAGAGATGGAACAATTGCCTTTGCCTGCTTCTGGCTAGCATGTCTAGCTATTGACTGGAATGAATGAATGAATGAATGAATGAATGAATGAATGAATGAATGAATGAATTTTCTTGAGACAGAGTCTTGCTCTGTCACCCAGGCTGGAGTGCAATGGCACAATCTTGGCTCACTGCAACCTCTGTATTCTCAGTTCAAGTGATTCTCCTGCCTCAGCCTCCCTAGTAGCCGGGATTACAGGTGCCCGCCACCGTGTTCAGCTAATTTTTTGTAGAGACCGGGTTTCGCTATGTTGACCAGGCTGGTCTCAAACTCGTGACCTCAGGGATTACACTGGAAGCTTTGCCTTCCACTTTGGCTGGGAATTTATTTTTCAATGACTAAAATAATATATTAACTTACTGGTAAAATTCATATTCAGCATGGGCTTGTGGGCACCTGAGGGTTTTGGCTGGCTCAGTCACCTCTGCCAGTGAAGAAAGCAAAGAGATAGGGTATTCCACTCAGGGACAGCTTGAAAAGAGAGATCTCAGAGAGCTTCCTTGTTCTGTTAGCCCTGAGTGAGATTTTGCCTGTCACCCTTCAAGGATGAAAAGGTGGAGAGGACACTGGGCTACAGATAGGGCACTCATTTAAATGATTTAAAAGTTCCCATTTGGCTGGACACGGTGGCTAACCCCCTGTCATCCCAGCACTCTGGAGGCAGACGTGGGACGATCACTTGAGGTCAGGAGTTCAAGACCAGCCTGACCAACATGGTGAAACTCCATCTTGACTAAAAATACAAAAATTATTTTTTATTTTTTAATATAAAAATATTTATATTAAATTTCAAGGTTTAAGTAGCGGGGATTACAGGCATGGTGGCGGGCCACCTGTAATCCCCGCTACTTGGGAGGCTGAGACACTAGCATCACTTGAATCCGGGAGGCAGAGGTTACAGTGAGCCGAGATCACGCCTCTGCACCACAGCCTGGGTCACACAGTGAGACTCCATCTCAAAAAAAAAAAAAAAAAAAAAAAAGAAAGAAAGAAAAAAAGAAAGGAAGGAAGGAAGGAAAAGAAAGAAAAGTTTCCATCTTAGCAAGCTCTGCTGGTTCTCCTCACCTCTGACCTTAGCCTCCGGAGTCAGTCTGGCTTTGCCCCTTGGTGCTGCTTTGCAGACATACTGTCAGGTAAACATCTCTATGAGACCCGTGGCGAGTCACTACTAAATCGGAGTCTGCGAGGTGGTTCACACCTGTCACCCCAGCACTTTTGGAGGCTGAGGACAGCAGATCATGAGGTCAAGAGATTGAGACCAGTCTGGCCAACATAGTGAAACCCTGGATGTTGTTACTGGCCAGGAACGGCTTTTTCATGAGTCAGGTTCATGAGTCAGGACCTGTCAAGCGCTTTACTGCCTGGGTCCAGGAGAGGGACTGAATGTCTCTGTCCTGGCATCCTCTAATTTACTTGACATGTATGCAGTTTCTCCAGTGTCAGGGTTTATTTTTGTTTGTTTTTTTTTGTTTTGGGTTTTCATTGTTGTTGTTTGTTATTTTATTTTATTTTATTTTATTTTTTTGAGATGGAGTCTCACTCTGAAGCCCAGGCTGGGGTGCAGTGGCACGATCTCAGCTCATTGCAACCTCCGCCTCCCGGGTTCAAGTGACTCTCCTGCCTCAGCTTCCCAAGTACCTGGGATTACAGGCGTCCACCATCATAACTGGCTAATTTTTGTAGAGATGGGGTTTCACCATGTTGGCCAGGCTGGTCTTGAACTCCTGATCTCAGGAGATCCACCTGCCTCAGCCTCTCAAATTGCTGGGATTACAAGCATGAGCCACCATGCCCAGCCAGGTATATATATATATATATAATTTTTTTTTTCTCAGCTCAAGAATGAACTTTTTCTTAGAATCCTATAGCTAAAATGATGCTTCTCTACTTCTATTTATTAAAAACACCTAATGCTGGTGATCACACTTTTGGGCTTAAACATCCTAGTTATGGAAAGAGGAGATGCCACAACGGATGCCACACTAAAAAAGTGCCCTGGAGAGTTTCACAAGGGAAGAAAGTATCATCTCAGGGAGGACAGACTAGGGAGGCTTTTCACGCACTGGTCATTCATGGGTATGATTAGAAGAAATCCCACATGGTGGTTTAATTTGCCATCCCTGATGATTCATGATGTTCACACACACACACAAAAGGAAATCCCACACAGACCCCAGAATAGACCCAGATGGGGTCACTCTAATCCTCTACTGCCATCTGACATAAGAATTTATCACATTACCATAAGAATTTTACATTACAAAGGAAATTTGTGTTGTCATGGTTCCAGACACCACACGTCTGAGATCTAACTGTGAGCAGGGCTGCGCTCCCTCACGAGGGTCCTTCCTGCCTCTCTCAGCTCCTGGGGACTCCAGGTGTCCTGGGCTTGCAGCCACATCACTCCTTTCCCTGCCTCATCTCCACGTGGCCTTCTCCTTTGTGTCCACAAATCTCTCTCTCCTTATAAGGACACTAGTTATTGGATTTAGAGCCCCCCACCCCCCAAGATGATCTCATCTCAAGATTCTTCACTTAAATATGTCTGCCAGGAACTTCCTTCTAAATAAGATCCTTTTTCTAGATTTTCAGGGTGAGGGCATGCACATCGCTTTTTATGACTCACAGCAATATGCAGCCCTGGCATGCAGTCATGCAAGTGGGGTACTTAGGCAGACTCTCCAGGCCTGCGTGGGAAGGGAGTGTGCGGTGGGGGGGGGGGTCATACCACAGCAAAGAGGAGGAAGGAAAACCCCTGTCCTCCTCCAGCTTTTTGAGGTCCCAGGAAACAGCAAACCCAGCAATTCAAGGGCAACAGTCAAGGTTTGTAGGTATAGACCATGGGAAGCTATAAGCACAGAAGCTGGTGCTGAAGGGGTGCACAGACGTGGTAATGGACATCGGGAATATTAGGGGATCGCCTGAGGTGGGGCCGACCATCATGGCGGGAATGGCAGAAGGTAAAGGTGACTGAAAGGGAGGATGGGCACCTGTAACATCAACTCCAGGAGCTCAGGAAAGTCGAGACGTGGGTCCCAGCACCTGAGGAAGTCTGCCCTGCAGACCCTGAGTCAAGGACAGATGAATGAATGCACTCTCACACCATTACAGTGATACAAGTGGGCTAGGGCTGGCCATTGGCTGCTTTCAGAGGGAAAAATGCAACCCGTAGACCCAAACCCTCTGTACATCCACACGTTTATTCATAACAGAGGCTCCAAGTCAATACACTTGTGGATAATGTTAAAAGAGTGATTTTATAACAATAGAAGCTTTAGGTTCTCGGGCTCAGAGTAAACACTATTAACGGGTAATTCCCCTTTGACCTTCCCCAGAGGGGAGCACCCAGCACAAAATTCACATGAGTGACCAGTGAGAGTGGAGAGAAATGCGTATGGGGTGAGGTCTTTGATCGGCTCTCTCTCTTTCCTATGCTAATGTTAATGAGCAGCTGCCTTCAGCCTGCCCCAATAAAACCTTCTCGGCCTTCCAACAAGTTTGAGACTGTCATCTATAACTTTCCCTAAATATTCTCTGTGACATGTTTGCCCACCACCCCGAGTGCATAGCAACAGAAAGTGCAGATGGGAGCTCCGTTTCCATCCAAGACTGAGCCTCATTCACACTTCGGTGCGTGGCTGCTGACACTCTCACAGGAAGGGTGAAGAGTGGGGAGGTGGAAAAATGGAAGGAGGAGGAGAGGGGCTGTGGGGAAAGGAGTGAGCAGAATTGCAGAAACAGACCACTGACTTAATTCTAGGAAGTATTCAAAGGCCAGGTGCAGTGGGATCGCTTGAGACCAGAACTTTGACATTAGCCTGAGCTAACATGGTGAAACCTTGTCTCTACTGAACATACAAAAATTGGCCGGGTGTGCTGGCAGGCACCTGTAATCCCAGCTACTTGGGAGGCTGAGGCAGGATAATTGCTTGAACTCAGAAGGCAGAGGTTGCAGTTAGCCGAGATCATGGCATTGCACTCCAGCCTGGGTGACAGAGTGAGACTGCCTCAAAAATAAATAAATAAATAAAGATATAGGTTGTCAAAAGATATAGGCTGGGCACACTTGCTCATGCCTGTAATTTTAGCACGTTGGGAGGTTAAGGCAGGAGGATTGCTTGAGACCAGGAATTCAAAGCCAGACGGGGCATCTTTGTGAGACCCCCATCTTTAAAAACAACAGCAACAACAACAAAAAAAAAACAAAAATATATATGGTGACACCTGTATTTATGCTCCTCACATACTGCAGATAAATGCTGTTTAGAAGGGAGGGAGCCTTGTTCCTGAGTGGGCTGATGAAGAAAGATAAAGTGAGGATGTGTGTGTTGTTGTGGCAACAAATTGCCAACACTGAAAAGAACACGTTTATTTTCTTACCTGTATTTCTGTAGGTCAGGAGTCTGAAATGGATTGCACTGTTTTCATATCAAGGTGTTGGGAGGATTGCAGTCCCTGCAAAATCTCTAGCAGAGCATTCATCCTTGCTTTTGAGTTTTTAGAAGGCACCTGCCATTCTTATCTCATTGGCTGTGACCCCACCTTTAAGGCATATCACCCTGAGCTCTGCTTCCAGCCTCCCGTTCCCTATTTCTGTGGTCGAATATCTCCCTTCTTCTCATAAAAGCCCTGTGACCCCATTGTGATTCTGTGGAGAATTCAAACAATGTCCTTAAGATCCGTACCTGGATCCCATCTGCAAACTGCTCTTTGTCCTAAGAATTAGAGCATCTCCAGGGATCAGGATCGTACCTGCCGCATCGGGTTTGGACACTTGATGGGATCTGGGAGCCTGATGAGGGAGGTGTCATCTCTGAGGTTCTGGAGTAAGGGGGGCAGTTGGGGACGTCTCTACCTCTAGGGTCATAGATTGGGACACAAGCACTGAGAACCTCCCACCAGGAGAGGGCACCATCTACATATAAAGAGAAAGACAGTCAGGGCCCAGGGGGAGCACTTTGGGAGGCTGAGGTGGGCAGGTCACATGAGGTGACGAGTTCAAGACCAGCCTGGCCAAACCAGCTTAGAGATGATGAAACCCCATCTCTATAAGAATACAAAAATTAGCCAGGCGTGGTGGCATGTGCCTGTAATCCCGGCTGCTTGGGAGGCTGAGGCATGAGAATTGCTTGAAGCTGGAAGGCAGAGGTTGTGGTCAGCTGAGGTCATGCCATTGCACTTCAGCCTGGGCAATAAAGCAAGACTGAGTCTTAAAAATAAAGATACAAGGCCGGGCGCGGTGGCTCAATCCTGTAATCCCAGCACTTTGGGAGGCCGAGGCGGGTGGATCACAAGGTCAACAGATCGAGACCATCCTGGTCAACATGGTGAAACCCCGTCTCTACTAAACATACAAAAAATTAGCTGGGCACGGTGGTATGTGCCTGTAATCCCAGCTACTCGGGAGGCTGAGGCAGGAGAATTGCGTGAACCCAGGAGGCGGAGGTTGCGGTGAGCCGAGATCGCGCCATTGCATTCCAGCCTGGGTAATGAGAGCGAACCTCCATCTAAAAATAAATAAATAAATAAAATACAGATACAAAAATTAGCTGGGCGTGGTAGCATATGCCTGTGATCCCAGCTACTTGGGAGGCTGAGGCAGGAGAATCGCTTGAAGCCAAGAGGTGGAGGAGGTTGCAGTGAGCCGAGATCACATCGCTGCACTCCAGCCTGGATGACAGTGCAAGACTCAGTCTTAAAAAAAAACATAAAAAAATTAGCCGGGTGTGGTGGCACATACCTGTAATCCCCGCTACTTGGGAGGCTGAGGCATGAGGTCAGGAGTTAGAGACCAGCCTGGCCAACACAGTGAAAACCCAATTTCACTAAAAATACAAAAATTAGCTGGGCATGGTGGTGTGCTCCTGTAATCCCAGCTACGCAGGAGGCTGAGGCAGGAGAATCATTTGAACCTGGGAGGAGGAAGTTGCAGTGAGCCAAGATCACATCATTGCACTCCCGCCTGGGCGATAAAGTGAGACTCAGTCTTAAAAAAAATTTAGCCAAGTGTGGTAGCACATGCCTGTAATCCCAGCTACTTGGGAAGCTGAGGCACAGAATCGCTTGAACTCAGGAGGCGGAAGTTGCAGGCAGTTGAGATGGAGCCACTTGCACTGCAGCCTGGATGTTGGAGGGAGACTCCATCTCAAAAAAAAAAGAAAAAGAAAAGAGAAAGATACACATTGTATATGCAGCAGGACCATGCCTAAAAGCAACTAAGACTAACAGAGAAGCTTTCCAACCTCAAAGAGGTGGACACAGGACGTGTCACTGGATTCTTTTCAAGGAAAGATTTGGTTTTTAGTTCCTTTAGCTACCCTCTTTGGGGCAACCCAGCAGACTCTTATGAGCCCAGATGGAATGAACGTTGCAATTAATCACTCCGAGAAACAATTCCATTAGCAATGGGTACGTAAGTCGAAGCGACAGCACTGTGGGATCAGAGCCAGGATCTGACAGACGCAGAGCTGGGAGGCAGGAGGGAGCTCTCTGGGAGCAAGCAGAGGCACCCGGCACAATGCACATGGCAAGCAAGACTGGCTCCTGGGGATGGTCAAAGGGCCCTTTTCTTTCGTTTTTATTTTTTGAGATGGAGTTTCGCTCTTGTTACCCAGGCTGGAGTGCAATGGCGTGAGCTTGGCTCACCGCAACCTCCACCTCCTGGATTCAGGCAATTCTCCTGCCTCAGCCTCCTGAGTAGCTGGGATTACAGCACGTGCCGCCGTGCCCAGCTAATTATTTGCATTTTTAGTACAGATGGGGTTTCACCATGTTGACCAGGATGGTCTTGATCTCTTGACCTCGTGATCCACCCACCTCGGCCTCCCAAAGTGCTGGGATTACAGGCGTGAGCCACCGAAAGGGCCCTTTTCAAGGTTGAGGATTGACTGTTTCCTCACTTCGTTCCCCTCCACGCCACGCCAGGCCTGACTTCCTCTTTCCCTCCTCACTGGGCCCTCTGGGATGCTCAGTTCCATTGACCACGGGCCCTTTGCACGTGCCACACTTGCTACGCAAACCTCCCTTCTGCCTGCACCTTGTGCTGTCTTCATTCTTCAGCTGCCAGCTCACCTGTCACTTCCCCTTAAGGACTCACATTTGTGTTCCTGCCTGATGCAAGCTGATCACATTGTAAGCCTCTAGAAACCTCACCTGCTCACCACTGCTCTGACCACAGCACTGCTTTTAGGTCCTGTGGACAGTTTTGTTTAAATTTCTGCTTTCCCCATTAGATGCTAAGTAACATGAGAGTGAGTGTCTGGCCATGGTTTGCCCATCTGTGCATCTCCAGGACTGGATGGGTTCCAAGACATGCTATAGTGTTCAAAGCTGGGTGACTTGGCTTTGAAGAAGCAGAGCTTCACACACATGGGTGAACGTGTGCTTATTCTCACCACTACACTGCTTAGCTTTCTTTTTTTTTTTTTCTTGAGACGATCTCACTCTGTCCCCCAGGCTGGAGTGCAATAGTGTGATCTTGGCTCACCTCAACCTCCACCTCCTGAGTTAAGCGATTTTCCTGCTTCAGCTTCCTGAGTAGCTGGGATTACAGGCACGTGCCACCATGCCTGGCTAATTTTTGTATTTTTAGTAGAGATGGGGTTTCACCATGTTGGTCAGGCTGGTGTCGAACTTTTGGCCTTGTGATCCATCTGCCTTGGCCTGCCGAAGCGCTGGTATGACAGGCATAAGGCACCATGCTTGGCCTTGTTTCCTTCCTCTCACCCGGAGTGCTTACCGTGTACTTCTCTGCAGTGCCAGCATCGTCATTCACCACCTGTTCAGCTCCCAGGCATCCTGGAAGCGTTTCACGCCCACAGGAACAGTTTTGCTGTGTGGGCACTCTCACTTGCTACCGTGACTTTGCCTTTAGGGTATTGAAAAAAGACAGCCCAGCGCAGTGGCTCACACCTGTCATCCCAGCACTTTGGGAGTCTGAGGCGGGCAGATCACCTGAGGTCGGGAGTTCGAGACCAGCCTGATCAACATGGAGAAACTCCGTCTCTACTAAAAACACAAAGTTGGCCCAGCATGGTGGCCCACACCTGTAATCCCAGCTACTCGGGAGGCTGAGGCAGGAGAATTGCTTGAACCCAGAATGCGGAGGTTGCGGTGAGCCGAGATCACACTCTGGCACTCCAGCCTGGGCAACAAGAGCAAAACTCCATCTCAAAAAAAGCAACAAAAAAGATATTGAAAAAGACATGAAAACACACACAGCTTCCTATCATTCAATCATTCGCTTGCAGGCACATCACCCAATGCTAAGAATGTGCTGTGTTTTAAATCAACACCTGCTGATTCTTCAGCCTCTGGGCAGGGTTTCTTACATTCCCGTTCAGCTCTGAATCACGTTCCTCCTAATCTTGGTAACTCCAGTGGCTTTTGCACCAGCCAAAATCAGGTCCTGGGTCTTGAGGAAAACCAAGAGCTCGGGAAAAAATCCCCCATGAGAATCTGAGACATTACTCAGTAATAGGATCGCTGGGTCAAATGGAATTTCTATTTCTAGGTCCTTGAGGAATCTCCACACTGTCTTCCACAATGGCTGAACTAATTTACACTCTCACCAGCAGTGTACAAGTGTTCTTATGTCCCCACATCCTCTCCAGCATCAGTTGTCTCCAGCTTTTTTTAAAAAAATTCATGCATAGGTTCAGAATTTAGTTCCAGGTACATGAGAGCTCTTTGTAGATCTTTTTCATGGTGAGTCAGCTGGCTTAGCAGACCTGGTCTGCCTTCTCTGGCTTTATCTCCCCAACAGCTCAGCACCTTGGTGCAGTGCAGGGTCCCAGTAGCGGGTCTTATTTCCCGCCACTTATCGGACATCGGCAGGCTCAGTGCACCAGTCAGGGACTGGGGCGTCTTGCCAAGAATTCCCCCTTTAGGGGCAGGAATGAAATTTATAATAACAACCATGCTGCTTGGTGGAGCCCTTTCCACATGGAAGGTGCTTTGCAGGCACTTTAAAAAAATCTGCGCCAGCCAGGCACAGTGACTCATGCCTGTAATCTCAGGACTTTGGGAGGCCAAGGAAGGCGGATCACCTGAGATCAGGAGTACAAGACTAGCCTGGCCAACATGGCGAAATCCGTCTCTACTGAAAATACGAAAATTAGCCAGGCGTGGTGGTGGGTGGCTACTATTATCCCAGCTACTCAGGAGGTTGAGGCAGGAGAATTAATTGCTTGAACACAGGAGGCAGAGGAAAACCAAGTCTTCAGGGACTGAGATCAAGCCTCTGTCCTCCAGCCATGGAAGAAAGAGACAGAGCAAGACTCTGTCTCAAAACCAAATCTGTACCCAACCTCATAGTAAGAATGAGCGCTGTCATTGTACAAGGAACTGGCAATCAGATTGGTAACATGTTCACCAATGCACTGCTAATAAACAGCAGAAGTGAAATTCAGATATCAAGACATTCATCCTCAAAGTCTAGGCTTGCAACTAGATTACGGCCCTGTTATTCTAGGGATGAATCAACTTCAGTTTCCCCTCCTGGACCCCCGCAAGTAGCACATTGGAATTATTCTAGTCTGGTATAGTGGGGAGCAGTGTGAACAGATAAGGTTTTCTGGGGCCCCGGTTCCATAAATCTGCATCATTATCTGGCTCCTTCAAGCAGACCTCAGACTTGGTCTTGCTTTCTAGATTTTAGTCTGACCAATGGAAAATAGTGTTTGTATCTTTAGAAAACATAATATGCAATTTTCACCTCTCAATATGTTGCAGGGCAGAGATATTGCTTTGATCTATTTTCACATAATAATTATTATTTTAGGTCTCAATCAAGACGAGTGTCTTAATCTGTGTGGGGCTCTGAGTTAAAGGCTTTCCACAGACTTACTGCTGAAGTTTGTCCTAACTCCCCTGAGCAGAGGCCAGCAGCAGAGAGACTTGATAAATAATGCAGGTGCTGCAATCCCTGAGTCCTCTAAGAAATGAGACACAAAGGAAGGACTCCAGGGACATTCCCACAAATGTGCCCAATTCCAGTGGGTCTAGGTTTCCCACCCTGCTGTAGGTATTCTGCCAGCCATTCATGATTGTCTGGCTACAAAACAGCAAGCTGTGCATGAGTGATGTGGGCTCATGGCCCCGTGGGTGTCTAGAGATGGCTAGGTGTCCATCTGCAGGAACTGAGGGAAAGTGAGAAGGAGGGAGGGAGTGGTGGGATAATAGATGGATAGATAAATGGATGGAAAGGTGGACAAATGGATAGATGCATGGATGGATGGTGAATTGGTAGGTGAAAGGGAGGGATAGATGGGTGTTTGGATGGATATTTGGATGGATGGGTAGATGGGTAGATGGATGGATAGGTGGATGCATGGATGGATGGATGAGTGAATGGCTGAATAGATGGGTACTCAGGTGCATGGATGGAGAGATGGTTGAGTGTTTGATGGATGAGTAGATGCATACATGGATGCACAGGTGTTAAGGTGGATGTAGAGTTGGAAAGGTAGATAGATAGATAGACAGATTGATGGATAGATAGGTAGATGGACAGATGAACCAGTGAATAGATGTGTTGATGAATAGGTGGGTGGATAGATGGAAGAATGGATGAGTGGTTTGGTGGATGAGTAGATGAATGGATGAATGGAGAGATGAGCGGATGTTTGAATGGGTGTGTGGATGGTTAGGTGGATGGGTAGGTGGGTGGATGGGAGGATCATTGAATAGATGTGTTGCTGAATAACTGCATATATAGATGGAAGGTGGATGAATGGTTTGATGAATGTGTCAATGGATGGATGGATGGATGGATGGATAGTTTGATGGATGGTTACATGGATGAGTACATGAGTAGGTGGATGGATGGATTGATGGATGGATAGATGGATGGTTTAGTAGATGATTGAATCGATGGGTGGAAGAATGCTTGAATGGATGGATGGATGGATGCATGGATGGAAGAATGCTTGAATGGATGGATGGATGGATGCATGGATGGAAGAATGCTTGAATGGATGGATGGATGGATGCATGGATGGAAGAATGCTTGAATGGATGGATGGATGGTTAGGTGGATGAGTAGGTGAGTGGATGGATAGATAGATGGATAGGTGGATAAGTGGATACTTGAATTGATAGATGTATGCATGCATAAATACCTTCATGGATGGGTGGATAAGTGCATAGAGGGATAGATGATGGATGGATGTGGATAGCTGGTTAGATATATAGATAAATGCAAAGGTGAATGCAAAGAGATGGGTAGATATATGAAATCCTGCCTGCTTCCTGTCCTGTGTGACCTTCACCAAATCTGCAACCTTATTTTTCAAACTGTGACTTCAAGGCTTTTCCTTGTCTGGTGTGTGTGTGTGTTTCTCTGTCATCCACCAAGCCTCCCAGGGAGCCCCTTCCTGCCTCCCCTCTGCCCCTTTGACCTGCACTCCAGACCCAAGATTGGCCTCAGGGTTCATCAGTGGAAGTCATTTGTGAAAGCCCACACTGGAAATGCCTTCACTCTTCATTCCATCCTCTCATCTCTGCCAACTGAGCTGCCCCTGCCAGCAGCAGTGACTTCCTGACACAGGGATGCCTCTTCCAGGCACACTGAGTAGGCGCTGTCTCCTGAGTGGGAATCGGCTTTGCAGAGGCGACCGCATGCCATTTTTTCAAAAGTCATTCAAATTCTTTGTCTTTTACATCCTGTCTACAAACACATTTATACATTCCTTCCTCCCACCCCCTTTGCCACTGGGCAGGCTCTTACCCTTGCCCTGCGGTTCTGGTGCTAGGAGCTGTCTCTGCTGTCCACTGGATGGACGGAGATGTCTCCCCCATCAAAAGGGGAATCCGCGTCTTTATAGATCTCTGATGAGCCAGGATTTGGCACTGGGGATCATGACCAGCTGATTTCTGAAGCGTTCCCAGGAGAAGCTAAGTTGGTGACTCATAAGAAGATGGTCTGAAGAATTGGGATAGTGAGGCATCATCTTCCTTGCCCAGTGGATTTGCAGTTTCAACCCCTGGATCTCCTGAGGCCCTGGGGCCCCTTTTTCCTCTTTCGTATTTATTTATTTTTTTGAGACAGAGTCTCTTTTCTTTATATATTATCCACTCCTAGTTACTTCTTTACATCAATGTGAGAACTAACTAATGATGCTAGTTTCCTCAAGGAAACCCCCACTCCCATCTTCTCTCTCTCTCTCTCTCTCTCTCTCTCTCTCTCTCTCTCTCTCTCGTCTTTTTGAGACAGAGTCTTGCTCTGTCACCCAGGCTGGAGTGTAGTGGCATGATCTTGGCTCACTGCAATCTCCACCTCCAGGGTTCAAGTGATTCTCCTGCCTCAGCCTCCTGAGTAGCTGGGATTTCAGGCACTTGTCACTATCCCCAGCTAAGTTTTGTATTTTTAGTAGAGATGGGGTTTCTCCATGTTGGCCAGGCTGGTCTCAAACTCCTGACCTCAAGCGATTCGCCTGCCTCAGCCTCCCAAAGTGCTGGGATTACAGGAATGAGCCACCACACCTGGCTTTTATCTCTGGTAGACAACAAAGTGTATTTTCCTCTTGCTGGTCCATGGGGATGTCACTTAACTATGCATGGAGAGTGTAATGGCACGATCTCAGCTCACTGCAACCTCTGCCTCCCAGGTTCAAGCAATTGTCCTGCCTCAGCCTCCGAGAAGCTGGGATTATAGGTGCCCGTCACCACACCCAGCAAAGTTTTGTATTTTTAGTCAAGAAGGGCTTTCATCATGTTGGCCAGGCTGGTCTTGAACTCCTGACCTCAAGAGATCCACCTGCCTTGACTTCCCAAAGTGCTGGGATTATAGGCACGAGCCACCGCACCTGACTGGGGATCCTTTTTTTTTATCTCTGGTGGACAACGAGGTGTATTTTCCTCTTGCTGGTGCAAGGAAATGCTACTCACCTGAGATAGGGCAGCAGATAGACAAGGAGACTCCAGTGCTTGGGGAGCTGTGTGTGTGTTCTTCCCCACCCACCATGGTGCCTGCTGTGGGAGCTCACATAATACAGATGGATAATGACGGCACAGAGCACATCCTGGCTGGTGGACTCTCCTACTTCATACTTCAGTAGTGATGGATGCACTGCCCATTAAAATGATTATAACAGGCTCTGGCTGGGCACGGTGGCTCACGTCTGTAATCCCAGCACTTTGGGAGGCTGAGGCAGGCTGATCATAAGGTCAGGAGTTCGAGACCAGCCTTATCAACATGGTGAAACCCCGTCTCTACTAAAAATACCAAAATTAGCCAGGCGTGGTGGCACATACCTGTAATTTCAGCTACTGAGGAAGCTGAGGCAGGAGAAACACTTGAACCTGGGAGGCAGAGGTTGCGGTGAAGCAGATCGTGCCACTGCACTCCAGCCTGGGTGACAGAGCAAGACTCGGTCTCAAAACAAATGAACAAACAAAAAACCATGAGTATGTAGCTAATTTGTTACTTGTATTTAGCCGTCCCACAATGGCTACATATTTCAAACGTCGTGATGTTGTATTGACCAAAAGAAAATCTTCCTCAACGCTGACTGGCTTAGGCTACACACAGATACACTAAACACACACACAACCTACTTTTATTTCTGCAGTGATTCTTCTGTGCTATGTCTTAAAATGATCCATTGCAATGGCATGTAGGTTTGAAGATACAAACTCGCCAGCTGATCTAAGACTTTCCAATTCTGGAAGAATCACAAATGTAAAGAGAGGGAGAGAGAGAGAGAGAGAAAGAGAGAGAGAGAGAGAGAGAGAGAGAGAGAGAGAGAGAGAGAGAGAGAGAGAGAGAGAGAGAAAGTTGATCATGTATGCTTGCTTTTGCATATTATGTCAGGTCATCAGAATAAGCGAATAAAGTCTGAAATGTTTCCCCGACTTTGCAAGTGTTTTCTTCCAAGGATAGTTTTTAAAACAGCCACAAGACAACAGGAAGCCTGACTCAACTTCACCACCTCATCCTCGGCCTAAGGCAAGTTTAGAGAACAGCAGAAGGAAATATCAGCCCGGGAAACTGAAAACAAAAGCAACTGGCAAATGCAAAAACCCACTGGAAAAGCCCCGAGCCCAGTGACCTGCAGAGTCGGCTCTGCTCACAAAGCAGGCAGCTGGAAGCGGACGGGGCTGGGAGACGGTGGGCGGCTCTGCTCACAAAGCAGGCAGCTGGAAGGGGACGGGGCTTGTAGACAGCATGGGCATGTTTTATCTGCTTCTTTTGTAAATTCACTGCAGGATGTGCTTGCTTCTTAGAGGTCCCGAAGCAAAGAAACAAAGCCTCACAGAGTTCACCCAGGAGGAGAGCCTTCATTGGGTCAGGCTGTAAGACAAGGATTCTCCCCTGACAAAGATAACTATTTCGGCAGCCATATTTAGAGAAGAAGAAAGAACTAAGCCTTTCCTGTAGAAACACTTACTTATTTCATGATTTGAAAATGGACTTTTACGTCTTAGGAATTACGTGGATGGGATGCTTTCTTGGGTGATAGTATTTGAAAAAACAGAGAGGACCAGGTACCCTGTGCTGGCAATAGTTTTCTTTTTTTCTTCCTTCTTCTCTGCCTCTCTCTCTCTCTCTCTCTTTCTTCTTTCCTTCTTTCTCATTCTTTATTTCCTTCCTTCTTTTTTTCTTCCTTATTCTTCGTTTCTTTCATTCTCTCTTTCTCCCTCTCCTTTTTCTTTCTAGCTTGCTTACTTGCTTGTATTTTGTTTGCTTTCTTGTGTGAGAGGAAAGAGGAGGAAAAACACAATTTTGGGGTTTTTTTGTGCCTTTATTATAAGGAGAGAGTGAGAATATCGTGATAGGCAGATGCAGGGTCCTGAGCAGACAGCTGCACCCTGCTTAGTTCTAAAGGCATCTAGACTTTATCCTGAGCATCTAGATTTTATCCTGAAAGCCACAGAGATGCCCACATCTCGAAATAGCCTCTCAGAAGAGGATAGAATGGATTGCCACTGTAGGAGGGAGAGACATCTAACATAGCGGACTCCATCTTGCTTCTGACTCCTCAAGCTAACTGCCCTCAGGCACTTCTGTACACGGGCCACGTTAGTCATGGAAAGAACTTAGATTTCAGTTTAACTGGAAAGCAAGGATGATAGTTCCTTTCCTCAACTAACCCCTGAGGCGATAAGAAGGGTCTGCACACAGCTAACAGTGTTATGTTGAAGGTTTGTAGACCACTGTGACCTGACCAAGGACAGAGAAGTTTTGCAGTCTCCTTGGGCCCCCGCTGATACCCGAGTGTCTGCAGTCACCAGTCATCCCTCCCCTCAATCTCCTCCCTCATCCCCTTCTCAATGTTAAAAACAAAAGCTTGAGATTGGTGACTTCAAAGATGGTTCCTTAGCACATGGGTCTGCCATCTTCTTGGTTTGCTGGCTCTCCAAATAAACATGTTTTTCTTTTCTTTTTCTTTTTTTCTTGTTGACACAGCCTCTCACTCTGTCACCTCAGGCTGGAGTGCAGTGGCACGATCTGTGCTCATTGCAACCTCTGCCCCCTGGGTTGAAGCGATTCTCCTGCCTCAGTCTCCCAAGTAGCTGGGATTACAGGCACCTGCCACTATGCCCAGCTAATTTGTGTATTTTTAGTAGAGATGGGGTTTCTCCATGTTGGCCAGGCTGGTCTCAAACTCCTGACCTCAGGTGATCCACCTGCCTCGGCCTCCCAGAGTGCTAGGATTACAGGCGTGAGCCACTGCACCCTGCCATGAAGATGCTTTTCTTGGTCCAACTTCTTTTCTCTCGAGTGGTTGGCTGTTACACAGTGAGCGTCAGGAACTTTGGACTCCACAGCAGCAGGATGGCTCTCAGGATTCCCAGTCTATTCTGGGTGCAGGAATCACGCGGGAAGCTGGCTGAAATGCAGACTCTGATGGAGTAGGCCTGGGGCACGCAGCCTGAGATTCTGTGTCTCCAGTCAGCACCCAGGGGTGCTGATGTTGCTGGTCCGGAACGCACACCGTGGAGAGCAGTGCTGAGAAGATGGTGGAAGAGCCCAAGCTGATGAGGATTTGAATACGGTCCATGGCAGGTAGGTTAGGAAAATGAGATCAAATGTTAAAAATGGCAGAGCTGGCCGGGCGCAGTGGATCACACCTGTAATCCCAGCACTTTGGGAGGCCAAGGAGGGAGGATCACCTGAGGCCAGGAGTTCGAGACCAGCCTGGCCAACATGGAGAAACCCTGTCTCTACTAAAAATAAAAAAAATTAGCCATACATGATGGTAGGCACCTGCGATCCCAGCTACTCGGGAGGCTGAGGCAGGAGAATCGCTTGAACCCGGGAGGCGGAGTTTGCAGTGAGCTGAGATTGTGCCATCGCACTGCAGCCTGGGAAACGAGAGCGAAACTCCGTCTAAAAAAAAAAAAAAAAAACAAAAAAAAACCCATAAATAAAATAAAATGGCAGAGTTACCTTCCTGGGGGAAAAACAAAATGGCTTTTCCATTCCTTGTTACTCTCATTTCCTTGGGAACTACCCCCAGTGTTCTCCTTTCTGTTATATGTTCTAAACCTGCGGTTGCCATGTTCTCATGAAGGAGGAATTTCAAATGTCAGAAAACAGAGAGAGAGGAAGAGAAAGTTGAGCATGTTTCGTTGCTTTTGGTCACGTTCGGTCATCACAAGAAGTGAATAAAATCTGAAATTTCCCCCGACTTTGCAACTGTTTTCTTCCAAGGAGAGCAATAGGTAGCCATGTGCCAACCTTGCGGGATTTCTTTGCTTCCCAAACCTCCTCCCACGAGGTATGAAGGACACATGATGTATTATGTAACTGACGAGAACCAACGTCTTCCAGATGTTGGGTGTCTCATCCCAGTGTGAGCAGTGTGAGGATATGCTTTTAAAACTTAATGTCCCTTTAGAAAACAGAAGTTAACATACATGTTAGATATTTTAATTCACCTTGAGTAAAAGTTATCTTTTCTAATATGAATTTATAAAGTCATTAATTGGTTCAAACATTTTTGTGTGATACACCTCTAAATGTTTTCAGCAGAGGGGGCAGCAAGAAAGAAAAGCCCATTTTAAAGGCAAATGTCTGACCTAACACAGCTTAAACATTAGCCACTGCTGGACAGTGATCCTCAGGGATATGGTCTCAGGATTGGCTCCCGTGCATGGTGTCTGTGTATAAACACATATTCACAAAGCACAGGGACCCATTAAAGCCATATTCCTTTGCTTAACGGTTCTAATAGCTACAGAGGGTTTCTAGCCTGAAAGAAAAGCACCACAAATTGTTTGAAGTTGACTTGTCAAATGTGGCATGCTTGGTCTAACTTTCCATGGGAAGGGTGTGTGGGTGGACGCGTATGGAGCATCTCATGAGACCGTTTCTCCTCCTGAGAGGTCCGTGACGTTGGAACATTTGCACAGGTGGACTTTGCCCTTGTCAGACGTTATACTTTTCCCCTTCCTTCCTCCCTCCCACTTTCCTTCCTTCCGAAAGAGTTTTGCTCTGTCATCCGGGCTGGAGTACAGTGGTGCGATCTCAGCTCACTGCAACCTCTGCCTCCTGGGTTCAAGCAGTTCTCCTGCCTCAGCCTCCCAAGTAGCTGGGACTATAGGCACGTACCACCACGCCCAGCTAATTTTATGTATATTTAGTAGAGATGGGTTTCGCCATGTTGGCCAGGACTGTCTCAATCTCTTGAATTGTGACCCACCCACCTCGGCCTCCCAAAGTGATGGAATTACAGGCGTGAGCCACCGCACCCAGCCTGAGACTTTATACTTCTCAAAGGACTTTTTCCCTGTTTAGAAGTTGCCAGATTTTATGTAGTGTTTTATAATATTACAAGAATAGAAAGAATATCTTTTTGCTCTTTAACCAGTGAGGAGGGAGGGAGAAATTCTTTGTCCTCTGAATGAACGCAGGTTTTCCATTTCTAGCCAGGACAGCTTGCTCCAAAGTACGTCCATGTTGACAACTTGGCACCTGCAGAACGAACGACATTCGGGGTGAACATTTTCAGGTCGTGTGGAATGTTCTCCTCTTTGGGGGTTTTTCCTCTCTCTCTTTTTCTTAAATCTTAGAACTTTGGCCTCTTTATGTGGCCAGCGTTTAGTGATGAGGAGAGAAGGGCTGCAGACCCCCACGTTCATGTCGTGTAAATGCAGGGCACCCCCTGCTGCTGTCGTTGTAAGTTACGCGGCTGCGCCGTGCGGCCGTGTTCCTTTACGAAGGCATTTGAACCACAGACGGGCTGTTTTACACATAGCACCGTCTTGGCGAGGGGGACGCTCACGGCCACGGATTCCATGAGCTCCTGCTGTTTCCCTTTGTGCTGAAAGCGTGAGTGTTCCTTCACACCAGCTCTGGAAAGAAATAAATGTCTGTGGATCTGTGCCTCTCTTGCGCATTTCTAAGACTGTTGGCTTATCCTGTGCGTCGGAAGGGAAGCTGTGCCAACACTGTGTGGGGAGACCAGCCTGTTTGCGCTGCGGCATGTCTGAAACACTTTTACAAAGAAATTGGGAAATAGAAGCAGTACTGGGGAAACATGCTGGAGGAGGAAGAAAACCGGGTACACGAGACCCCTTGGCTCTCTTGACCTGGGATGGCCGGAGCAAGGTCTTAGTGGTCTGAGGGGACACAAAGGAGGAGTTTGTGTCCTTTGCCTTGCTGCCCTCACTCTGTGTTCTGGGGAAGGTGGAAGGGAGGCTAGGAGAGCTGATTCAACCTCAAAAGGAAAAACGCCCTCTTTTCACAGGTACCAAAAAGATCCAATCTGCTGAGATTCTCTGGATTTATTTTTATTTATTTATTTACATTTTTATTTTTAAAATAAATAAATTTGTTTAAAAATAAATATATTTATTGATTTTAAATTTATTATTATTTAATAAATTATTTATTGTTATTTAATAATAAATAAATTTATTTTAAATAAATAAACCTGTCACCCAGGCTGGAGTACAGTGGTGTGATCTTAGCTCACTGCAGCCTCTGCCTCCCAGGTTCAAATGACTCTCCTGCCTCAGCCTCTCTGGTAGCTGGGATTACACGTGCCCGACACCACACACCCAGTAAACTTTTGTGTTTGTAGTAGAGATGGGGTTTCACCATTTTGGCCAGGCTGATCTCGAAGTCCTGACTTCACTTGATTCAGCCGCATCAACCTCTCGAAGTGCTGGGATTACAGGTGTGAGCCTCCATGCCCAGCCAACTGCATTTGTTTGATGAGTCAGGGGGCAGTCATAAGTAAGAATCGTACTTTCATAGATGCATGCTCTTGCTTTTCTTTTTGACAATGATGGCTTCCATGTGCATGTCCCTCAGTGTTTAGAGAGTGTAAAGAAATCCTGAAAATAGAGGAAAATAAAACTGCTTGCATTACTCTAGTGAAGTTCATCTCTGCCTGTACCGTCCAGGATAAGATACTGTTGACCCAGCAATCCCATTATCGAGTATATACCCAGAGTATGATAACTCATTCTACTATAAAGACACATGCACACGTATGTTCATTAAGGCACTGTTTGCAATAGCTAACCCTTGGAACCAACCCAAATGCCCATCATTGATAGACTGGATAAAGAAAATGTGGCACATGGAATACTGTGCAGCCATAAAAAAGGAGGAGTTTGTGTCCTTTGCAGGAACATTGATGAAGCTGGAAACCATCATTCTCAGCAAACTGACACAAGAACAGAAAACCGGAAACTGCATGTTCTCACTCATAAGTGGAAGTCGAACAACGAGAACACAGGGACACAGGGAGGGGAATGTAACACACCGGGGCCTGTTGGGGGGTGGGGGGCTAGGGAGATTGGGGAGGGAGAGCATTAGGAGAAATACCTAATGTAGATGAAGGGTTGATGGGTGCAGCAAACCACCATGGCACGTGTATGCCTGTGTAACACACCTGCACGTTATGCACATGTATCCCAGAACTTCAAGTAAAATAAATAAATAAATAAAACATAGGCAGTGAGGCAAAAACAAAATACTGGCAAAGTCATCACTTAGGTGAGCGTTAGACTCAATGTTGCCAGTGGGGTTGGGGTTTAGGACTGACCACTCCGGCCCAAGCTATAGGAGCGTCAATCTCAGGAAAGCCCGGGTGTCTGGTGTGCATTCTGAGGAGTGGGTGCTCTGTTGCACTGAGCCTCTCTGCGTGTTTTCTTCTTGTTTTCAGCAGAACAAGGGGAGGTGGACATGGAGAGTCACCGGAACACCAGCTCAGAGCCAGCTGGTAAGGAGGACGGGGAACGGCGCCTCACACATACGGCCAGGGTTCCTATTGTGTCTTCTCTACCCGCTCCCATCTTGCCGTTCTGCTCACATTCTCAAAGTTGGTTGCTTGGCTTTGAATGTGTCCTTCATGTGTTGCTTTTGAGGGATTCTTTCAAGAGACGATGAATGTATCAACTCCCTAGGGCCTGGGGCTCCAGAGAAGACATATATGTGCCTAAGTCTCTCTTTAACGAAAGATTGAGGAATTTTTCCCAGGAGTTCGAGACCAGCCTGGCCAACATGGTGAAACCTCATCTCTACTGAAAACACAAAATTAGCTGGGTGTGGTGGTGGGCACCTGTAATCGCAGCTACTCGGGAGGCTGAGGCAGGACAGTCACGTGAACCCGGGAGGCACAGGTTGCAGGGAGCCAAGACCGTTGCCATTGCACTCCTGCCCTGGCGACACAGTGAGATTGCAGCACACCATTGGTGCATCATCAGGAAGTCCACAGCTGGCTCCTGTGCACTGGGAATTCAAAGTCGATCTCCTGAAATATTGCTTGTCAAGTTTCGCTGTAAACTGTTGTTTCGTTGGCAGAGACGGGGTCTCACTGTCGCCCAGGCTCAAGTGCAGTGGCCCGACTGTAACCCACCGCAGCCTCAACCTCCTGACCTGCTTAGCTGGGACCACAGGCGTGCAGCACCATGCCTGGCCGATTTTTTTTTTAATTCTGTAGAGACAAGTTCTCACCAGGTTGCCCAGACAGGGTCTCACTATGTTGGCCATCGTGAGTTCAAGCGATCCTCCCACCTCAGCCTCCCAAAGTGCTGGGATTCCAGGCGTAAACTAGTGCACCCAGCCTGCTGTCACTTTCTAAAAATCCTCCCAACCAGGTGGCAAATGTGGTCAAGAGGAGTCTCTTTAATTCGTGAGAAGCTTCTTGGGGTAAAAGGCAGGCATTTTGCCATCAGAACCACTTTTGAAAATGACAGGAAAGAATCGTATGTGTGTGTATATATATGCATGCTTTATTTCTCTTATTTGTACATAAGCTGGAACCTTTTGCCTGAGAGATACAACATTTATTTTTAATAGGAGCCATCAAATTGAGATGTATTTTTAATGAAATGATCTAAAGTCTTCTAATTGTGTGTGTGTGTGTGTGTGTGTGTGTGTGTGTGTGTGTGTGTGTGTAGATGGAGTCTCTCTGTCACCCAGGCTGGAGTGTAGTGGTGTGGTTTTGACTCACTGCAACCTCTGCCTCCCAGGTTCAAACGATTCTCCTGCCTCAGCCTCTGAGTAGCTGGGACTACAGGCATGCACCACCATGCCCCACTAATTTTCTTGGTATTTTTAATAGAGACGGGGCTTTACCATGTTGGCCAGAGTGGTCTGTAACTCCTGACCTCAAGTGATCTGCTCACCTCAGCCACACAAAGTGTCGGGATGACAGGCGTGAGCCACGGTACTTGGCCTTGAATTTTAAAGATAGAGACTTTTAGAAAGTTAGTGTCTCGCCAGGTGTGGCATTTCACACATGTCATCCCAGCACTTGGGGAGGCCGAGGAGGGAGATCACCTGAGGTTGAGAGTTTGAGACTAGCCTGACCAACATGGAGAAATCAAGTCCTTACTTTAAAAAAAAAAAAAAAAAATTAGCTGGGTATGGTGGTGCATGCCTGCAATTCCAGCTACTCAGGAGGCTGAGTCAGGAAAACCGCTTGAATCCAGGAGGCAGATGTTGTGGTGAGCCAAGATCGAGCCATCGCACTCCATCCTGGGCAGCAAGAGTGAAACTCCATCTCAAAAAAAAAAAAAAAAAATTGGTGTCTTACTGACTGCTCTTTCAACTCGGGGAAAGATGTTTAGAACAAGCTATTATCTTTTTTTTTTGAAACGGAGTTTCACTCTTGTTGCCCAGGCTGGAGTGCAATGGTGCGATCTTGGCTCACCGCAACTTCCACCTCCTGGGTTCAGGCAATTCTCCTGCCTCAGCCTCCTGAGTAGCTGGGATTACAGGTTCATGCCACCGTGCCCAGCTAATTTTTTGTATTTTTAGTAGAGACGGGGTTTCACCATGTTGACCAGGATGGTCTTGATCTCTTGACCTCGTGATCCACCCGCCTTGGCCTCCCAAAGTGCTGGGATTACGGGCTTGAGCCACCGCGCCTGGCCCAAGCTATTATCTTAAAGATAGAAGGAAGATTTCTTCTGCCCATTGTAAGGAAGTTGTCTAGCTTCATTGGCAAGCACATTGATATGTATGTGTGGGGCTCTTGTTACGGGAAGAGCCCCTGTTTCCTGCATTCCACTGTTTCCTGCCAGCCTATTTGGAAGAAAAATGCCCTTGTCTTTAATTCCTTCTTCCAGATCCCAGCTTCTCCCTCCAAAATAGTTTTGAGACTGACATGCAAAATAAAGTTTCCAAAACTTAAATGAACAGACCAGAAAATCTCAGCCGTGTGTCTTTCAGATAGTAAAAAGTGCACACTCTCATTGAGAACATGTATTCTGCCATTCGGTAAATCAGACATTTGTTACTGTCTCTGTAACACCGTTAGTGGAAAATGTCTTCCCTGGTTTTCCTTCTGCTTCTTCTGCAGTACCCATTTTTTTTGTTGTTGTTGTATGGCATCGTTCAGCGAAATTGATCGAATTCGTTGAGATTTAGGGTTTTGCTTTTTTCGTGATGACCTTTGGATCCATTTTTCTTATGCGGAAATAAAATCACTGGCTCCTGAAAGTTTAAGGACGTTATGTTCACCTGAGTACTCAGGGAACTGGGAATGACTTTCTTTTCTCCCTGCTTCCCACAGTTCAGCATACTCTTTTAGAGAAATAGAAGATTGTCAGTGGAAACAGCCCAGCTGTTGGCAGCAGGACACCTGCGGGAAGCTCCTCCCCAAAGAACAGCTGTGTGAGAGCAGAGACGGAGGCCTTCTGAAGTTCACGGCGGATTCTTTGTTTTAATCTTTCGACGTTTTTGCTTGTTGTTGCTGGGTGGATGTTGTTTACTAACGATGAGTTTTACATCCAAACGGGGACAGGGACTTGCACCCCCATTCTCCAAGACCCGGGTGGTTTCCCATGGGATGTGAAAGGCTTGCCATTATTACATCCCTATAAGTCAAATATCAACCGCGCCGAGGCACCCTCAGCCGGAATCTCGCTTGTTTACAAATCAGGTGTGCATTGAGCACGTCTGAAACTCCCATGGTCGCCTTGACATTTTTTTAATTAAAATAAGGTAAGCCCTTCAATTTGTTTCTTCAGTATTTCTTTTATTGGAGGACGTTTCTTTTTCATGTCAGACTAATAAAAAGAAATTAGAAGCCAAGTACTTTCTGTTACCTAAACGTTTTGCCGAGGACAGACATTAAAGAAGGCTGCAGGCATTTAATGGGATGGGGGTTCCAAGTTCTCCTTTTCTGGGGCTTTAAGGCAGAATTTCAGCCTAACTGCCAGCTCTTTATTTCAGAATTTCCTTTTAGGCCTCTTTTCCTTTCCATGTCTTGCCACATCGAGACCAGTGCTCTTCTGCACCCAGATACTCCAGCCAGATACTCTCCTCCATCCAGATACTCCCTGTTTCCAGATACTCTCCCTGCAGCTAGGTTACCCCCCCAAGTCCAGATACTCCCTGCTTCCAGATACTCCTCTGAATCCAGGTAGTCCCTACATCCAGATACTGTCCTCCATCCAGGTACACCCCTGAATCCAGATGCTCCCTGCTTCTAGATACTCCTCTAAATCCTTGTACTGCCTGCATCCAGATACTCTCCTCCATTCAGATTCTGGTTTGTAGCCATGTGCTCCCTGCATCCAGATATCCCCTACATTCTGGTACCCACCCCAAGTTCAGATACTCCCTGCTTCCAGTTATTCCCCTGAATCCACATACTCTCTGAATCTGGGTTCTTCCTGCATCCAGATACTCCTTCTCTCCAGGTACTCTCCTCCCTTCAGATACCCCCTATATCTGGATACTCCCTGCATCCAGATGCTCCATGTCATCCACATACCCTCCTCCATCCAGATACTCCCTCCCATCCAGATACTCCCATCCAGATACTCCCTTCTATTCAGTTACTCTCCTCTAGCCACATACTCACTTCCATCCAGTTACTCTATCCACATACTCCCTTCTTTCTAGATAGTTTCCTCCATCCAGATCCTCTCTTTAATCTAGTTACTCCCTTCCATCCAGGTACTCTCCTGGATCCAGATACTCTGATCCAGATCCTCCCTTATATCCAGATAGTCCCTTCCATCCAGTTACTCTCCTCCATCCAGATAGTCCCTTCCATCCAGTTACTCTCCTCCTTCCAGATACTCCCTTGTATCCAGGTAGTCCCTGCATCTAGATGCTCCGTGTATCCAGCTACCTTCTGCATCCAGGGTACCCCCTGAGTCCCTGCTTCCAGATAGTCCCCTGCATCCAGGTAGTCCCTGCATCCTGATACCTGCACCCAGAGTGTTCTGGGTGTTCTCTTGAGTTTCATATGACTTAAATACCACAAATTTGCTAAGACTCTGTCCATCTTCCCACAGTATTAAACTATGTTGATGTAAAAGGTGGGTTGAACATGGGGGTCACACAGCTTTGTGTCCAAGAAGACCCTCATAGCCTTTCCAACAAGTCGGGATTAACCAAAAGCCTGTTCTCTTCTCTGTAACACGTGACAACTTTTCTACGTTGAGAACTGGTTCCCCACTGAGGGCAATGCACACATTGCAATGCTTCCAAAATGCATGTGTGTCTATAAAAGCTTGGAGAGAGCTCCACTTGCCTTTTGTGCTAATCTCGTAAAGATCTAACATCCTGATATTTGGGATGGGATTGACTTCATCCATAGACTTTCCTCCACCAGAAAATTAGGGTATCTTCAGTTGTCTGCAGTGGCACTGGCAGGTTAATGTGAAGCTGTTACAACAGTCATCCAGAGAAAGACAGTTTCAAGGCAGTGATACATATTGCCACTGATGATGGTGTCGAGAGCTGCTGCATGTCACAGAAGCTAGGTTTCCACCACTGATGATGGTGTCGAGAGCTGCTGCATGTCACAGAAGCTAGGTTTCCGCCACTGATGATGGTGTCGAGAGCTGCTGCATGTCACAGAAGCTAGGTTTCCGCCACTGATGATGGTGTCGAGAGCTGCTGCATGTCACAGAAGCTAGGTTTCCGCCACTGATGATGGTGTCGAGAGCTGCTGCATGTCACAGAAGCTAGGTTTCCGCCACTGATGATGGTGTCGAGAGCTGCTGCATGTCACAGAAGCTAGGTTTCCGCCACTGATGATGGTGTCGAGAGCTGCTGCATGTCACAGAAGCTAGGTTTCCGCCACTGATGATGGTGTCGAGAGCTGCTGCATGTCACAGAAGCTAGGTTTCCGCCACTGATGATGGTGTCGAGAGCTGCTGCATGTCACAGAAGCTAGGTTTCCGCCACTGATGATGGTGTCGAGAGCTGCTGCATGTCACAGAAGCTAGGTTTCCGCCACTGATGATGGTGTCGAGAGCTGCTGCATGTCACAGAAGCTAGGTTTCCGCCACTGATGATGGTGTCGAGAGCTGCTGCATGTCACAGACGCTAGGTTTCCCATGAATCTCTCTGCACAAAGGTATGGTGTTGCCATACCCATGTCAAAAGTCGTCTGGTTTGGGGAAAGAGGTTGGATGAAGGAGTCAGTTATAAATGCTGGGCCTTTCCCATTTCCAAACTCAGAAATGCTGCCTTCAATTTCAGTTCTGGGTGGGGGTCATCCAAGCAGTCTGCCTGCTGTTGAGAATTCGACGCCTTTTCACATCCCGTCATTCTCAGGATAATGATGGGCACACTCAGCTGGCTTTTTCCGGCACTGGAGTTACCGCTTCTGATTTTGACATTCCTGATAACTTGGAGTGCATAAAACTGGGTGAGCACAATGACAGGAACTCCTTGGCTATTTATGTCACCCTTTCATTGCTTCCTTGAACAAATACCTATAGGATGTTACCTGTGGTTCAGGTGTGTGGAGATGACATTGCAGATTCTCTAGAATGTATTGACACATCACAGATGCCTGACCCTCTCCACCCTTTGAGAGGGTCAACCAGGGATGTGCATGTTTAATTGTCTATGGACACCGGACCATTCCCCATAGAAGGTTTGTAATGTAAATGCCCAAGACTTAAATGATGGCTCACATCTGTCTCCTAAGAGTACAGACTTTCTGATTATTGCCAACATCTTAGTTGAAAAATGATATCACATGGACTATCTTACATTGTAGCTCTCTTATCTTGAGTGAGAATCCATGTGTTGAAAATTATCTGTGTTCCATTTCTGAAAAACATTTGAATTGCCCTTTGTTTTTATATGCGTGACGGGTCCTTTTCTTATTGATCTACAGGGACTGTTTACATACGTAAGGTAGGTAGTGCCCTTAGTGAAATAGGTGGCACATAGGCTTTTACACTTAATTCTTGGTTTGTTGAATCTTTGACAGCTAAAGGGTGGGTGAACCAGCATGCCTGAACACTTTGCTGAATGACCAACCACTTGTTATAAAGTTAGAGGGTGGTGTTTCTAGCTCTCCCCAATGAATCATCAAGAATTGTCTTTGAGGTCAGATTTTTCACACTGACCCGCTTTATAATAATAAAAAGAAAAAATACATTAAATTTGTTGTCATTCTGTGAATAACATTGACATTTTTGTAAGTATTGTAATCATACTACCCACAGAAATAGCTCATTAAACAGGAAGCAGAACAGTAAAAAGAATAGTAAAAAAAAAAAAAAAAAAAAGTATTTTTCATATATGTCAAATTAGGGCTTATTTACAAATAAATCTATACTTCCAAGAAATGTGTCAACCACTTACTTTTTAATGGAGGGGGGATGTCTGTCTTTGTAGATGATTCATTTTCATTCCTCATGGACATAAAAATAAACAGAATTTTATTGAAGGTGGGTTATTTGAAAAGTAGAGTTTAAATTATGTGGCTTGTTAGATCATTAAATACTGGGTAGAACAACTGCTTGTTTCATTATTTTGGAACTTCCATGTAAAGAAAGTCCAGTGATTTTGAGAATGACGATTAAAAAGTTGTGTGAGGGCTGGGCTGGGCTCGATGGCTCACGCCTGTAATCCCAGCACTTTGGGAGGCCTTGGCAGGCAGATGACTTGAGGCCAGGAGTTAGAGACTAGCCTGGCCAACATGGCAAAACCCTGGCTCTAGTGCAGACACAAAAATTAGCCAGACGTGGTGGCGCACACCTGTAGTCCCAGCTACTTGGGAGGCTAAGGCAGGAGAATCTCTTAAACCCAGGAGGAGGAGGTTGCAGTGAACCGGGATTGCCCCACTGCACACTCAGCCTGGGTGACAGAGCAAGACTCTCAAAAAAAAAAAAAAAGCAAAAATCAAAAAACAAAAAACGCGTTTAAGGCCTAACAGAATATAGAATAAAATACTTTATAAATTTTCCAAATAATAGTATGGTCCTTGGTATCAGAGGCAATCTCTAACTTCTTACGGAGAGAAATTTTTCTGTGATTTATTCTGCAAGTGTTTACTGAGGCTCCATGCACGCTGGGCAGTGTCAGTCAACAAAAAGACCCTTGGCTCATTCATTCTTTTTAACAAGGCAGAGGATGCATTGCAATCTGGGCCGCAATGTATTTAAACAGCCCTCTTAAGCTGTGGTCAGGTGTTTACTGTCGGGGAAATGCTGCCATGACCATCATAGGCAGTACATGATTGTGAGCTCAGGTAAGTGAATTTGTTGTAATAAATGTCTAAAGGTAGCTGTGTGTGTGTGTGTGTGTGTGTGTGTGTGTGTGTGTGTGTGTGTGTGTGTGTATCGTACATTAGGTTCTGGGGTACACGTGCAGATCATGCAGGATTGTTGCATAGATACATGCGTGGCAAAGTGGTTTGCTGCCTCCATCCCCCCATCACCTTTATCTGGCATTTATCCCCATGTTGTCCCTCCCCAACCTCCCTACCGCCCACTCTCCCTCCCCTAGTCCCCCCCAACAGACCCCAGTGTGTGATACTCCTCTCCCTGTGTCCATGTGTTCTCACTGTTAAACACCTGCCTATGAGTGAGAACATGCGGTGTTTGATTTTCTGTTCTTGTGTCAGTTTGCTGAGAATGATGGTTTCCAGTTTCATCCATGTCCCTGCAAAGGACATGAACTCATCGTTTTTTATGGCTGCATAGTATTCCATCATGTATATGTGCCATGTTTTCCTTGTCTAGTCTAATATCGATGGGCATTTGAGTTGGTTCCAGGTCTTTGCTATTGTAAACAGCGCTGCAATGAACATACGTGTGTGCTGTGTCTTTATAAAAGAATGATTTATCATCCTTTGGATATATACCCAGTAATGGGATTGCTGGGTCAAATGGAATCTCTATTTCCAGGTCCTTGAGGAATCACCACACTGTCTTCCACAGTGGTTGAACTAATTTAGCTTTCTTAGGTAAAAAAGTGTTGCATGTTTGATTGTTCATGGACACTGTCAAACCACTCCCCCTAGACATTGTGCAAATTCACAGGACTTGAATGAAGCCTCATATCTGTTTCCTAGGAGCACTGAAAACTTTCTGATCATGGCCAATCTCTCAGCTGAAAAATGATATCCAGTCAACTCTGTTAACACTGCATTTCTCTTACCATGAGTGAGGTTGAGAATTCATGTGTTCAGAAGCCATTTGCATTCCATTTCCAGAAACCAGTTTAACTGTACTTTGTTCATTTTTTATGTTGTCAGTACAATTCTTATTGATCTATAGGAACTCTTTACATATGAAAGATCGTGCCTTTAGTGAAGTCGAGAACAAATACGCTTTTTCACTTTATCCTTACCTTTTGAATCTTTAAGTGGCATTTTATTTTTCATTCTAGTGTTTATTATTTTTATGTGTTAAATTAATGGTTTCTGGTCTCTCTGTAATATTTAGAGCAGCTTTGTCCACACTCAACATTATTGAAAAAAAGGAACACCCATATTTTTCTAACACTTTTGTGGGAATTTTTTTCTTTATTACGTTAAAATATTTGGGTTCTCAGGGATGCACTTTTTGTTTAGGAATTGAGGAAGAGAGTCATCTATGTCCAGAATTTTTCCCATCATGGGATAGTCTCGTTATTCTCAAACTGTTTATTGAATAATCCATGTTTTCGCCACTGATTTAAAATGCAGTTTACATCATGTGCAAAATTCATGTATGTCCCAAGGTTGGTGGGGAGACTTTCTGTCCTTTCCTGTCTCTCATCGATCACTCTGTTTGCAAATGAGGTAATGCCACCTGATTTTAATGACTGTTACTTAAGAATTACAGTTTCTCGGCTGGGCGCGGTGGCTCAAGCCTGTAATCCCAGCACTTTGGGAGGCCGAGGCGGGTGGATCACGAGGTCAAGAGATGGAGACCATCCTGGTTAACATGGTGAAACCCCATCTCTACTAAAAATATAAAAAATTAGCTGGGCACAGTGGTGCGTGCCTGTAATCCCAGCTACTCAGGAGGCTGAGGCAGGAGAATTGCCTGAACCCAGGAGGCGGAGGTTGCGGTGAGTGGAGATTGTGCCATTGCACTCCAGCCTGGGTAACGAGCAAAACTCCGTCTCAAAAAAAAAAAAAAAAAAAGAACTACAGTTTCTCATATGTGACAAGACTCACTGCCTTTCCCATTCATCTTGTCAGGATGTTTTGGGCCGTTTTTGCTGTTTAGTTTTTCATTTATGTTCCTGAATCAGCTTGTCCATTCTAAGAAAAACCCTAATATTTGTATAAAGATTACATTAAATTTACAGAATAATTTAGCAATGTTTGTAATCTAGAGTCAGTATAAGAATAAGATACATCTCTTTTTTTCAGTTGACTTCTTCTGTATTTCTTCATTAGCATTTTCATGTTTTTTTCCTCTTTTTTTTTTCTTTTGAGCAATGTGATGGTTAATATTGAGCATTTTCATATTGATTTGTACCTTTCATATTTTATAAATTTAAACTACTTACTTATGTTAATTCTGTGCTATGCTAACTCCTTAATTCATGATTCACATGGGCACACATACAGTCATGGATACAACAGGTTTTCATATATAAAATACAAAAAAAGTATTATTTTAACATTTTTGTGGGGATACAACAGATTTTTATATATAAAATGAAAAAAAATGTATCTCTTCTAACACTTCATGGGGATACAACAGGTTTTCATGTATAAAATCATGAAAAATCAATCTATTCCTTTGTTAAGAACGTTTGTCAGGAATGGGTATTGAATTCAGTCGAGTGCTTTTGTGGGTGCATCATGATGATTGTATGGTTTTCTAGCCTGGCCCATTAATCTGCTGAATTAAATAAAATCACATATAATGCATCACCTTACGTTAGCCATCTTTCTGTTCTTCAATCTTATCTTGTGTTACGCTTTAGTTTTGTCATTTTCTTTAGGATTGTTGTGTCAATATTCACAAGTCAAGTTCCTGCGTGTTATATGTTTGCATGTAGCATATTTCAGTTTTGTGCTTCATACGTAGATTTCGATAGACTTTCTTCTTACTGTTGTGCAAAATCTGATTGGCTAAAGTTGTCTTGCCATGGGATGTATGTGTGTGTGTGTGTGTGTGTGTGTGTGTGTGTGTGTGTGTTTTACAGGGGGCAAAGGTTTTTTGTTTCTCTCTGATGAAGAGTTATTTATTTGTTTGTTTATTTTTTTCATTTGTTTTGAGATGGAGTCCCACTCTGTCACCCAGGCTGGAGTCCAGTGGTGCCATCTTGGCTTACTGCAACCTCCCAAGTTCAAGCGATTCTCCTGCCTCAACTTCCTGAGTATCTGGGATTACAAGCATACACCACCACACTCGGCTACTTTTGTATTTTTAGTAGAGACAGGGTTTCACCATGTTGGCCAGGCAGGTCTCAAACTCCTGACCTCAAGTGATCTCCCAACTTGGCCTCCCAAAGTGCTGAGATTACAGGTGTGAGTCACTGTGCCTGGCTGGGACACGAATTTTTTAAAAACAGCTTTCTGTATTTCTACGTCTTCATTAGAAAGTCATCTATAGTTACATAAGTTTTCAAATACCACAGCCAGCTAATTTTTGTGTTTTTAGTAGAGACAGGGTTTCACCCCTCGTTGGCCAGGTTGATCTCGAACTCCTGACCTCAGATGACCCATCTGCTTCTGCCTCCCAAAACGCTGGCATTGCATACATGAGCCAGGGCGCCTAGAGAAATGGTTTTTATATGTCTGAATAATTTTTAAAACTTGAAAGAACAACAGTATTTTGTAATGCACAAAAACTATGTGGCACTCAAGTTTCAATGTCCATAAATAAAGTCCAGTTGGCACACAGACAGTGGTTACATATTGCTGCAGAATCCATGCAGTTTGCAAAGATAAACACCTTTGCTGTCTCACCTTATACAGAAAAGCCTATCTACTCCTACCTTAAGCATGTAGAATACAACACTGTCCAGCACATATTTGGATGGTGGAAATCGTAGCAATTATTTGACACTTTCATTTCATCTGAGAGGATGTCCTGAATTTAACCTAATTACTCACTTTTTTTGAGAAACATCTTTTTTTTTTTAAATTAAGGTGAAATTCACAAATCGTAGAAATAATGTTTTATTTCTTTTTCTTTTTTGACACTGAGTCTCTCTGTCACCCAGGCTGGAGTGCAGTAGTGTGATCTCATCTCACTGCAACCTCCACTTCCCAGGTTCAAGCAATTCTCATGCCTCAGCCTGCCAAGTAGTTGCGATTACAGGCACGCACCACCACACCTGGCTAATTTTTATATTTTTATTAGAGATGGGGTTTCACCATGTTGGCCAGGCTGGTCTCAAACTCCTGACCTCAGTGATCCACCTACCTCGGCCTCCCACAGTGCCTGGATTACAGGATAATTCACCATTTTAAAGTGAACAATTCAGGACACTTGCTGCTTTCACAGTCTTGTGTGACCACCACTTCTGCCTAGGTCCAAGACGTTTTCACTGCCACAAAAGAAGTCCCCTTAGCAGTTGTTTCCTGTATTGCCTTCCTGGGGCTCTCATAAAAGCATGCTTCAGGCCAGGCGAGGTAGCTCACGCCTATCATCCCAGCACTTTGGGAGGCCGAGGCGGGTGGATCACCTGAGGTCAGGAGTTTGAGACCAGCCTGGCCATGTAGTAAAACCCCATCTCTACTAAAAATACAAAAATTAGCTGGGCGTGGCGGTACATGCCTATAATCCCAGCTTCTTGGGAGTCTGAGGCAGGAGAATCACCTGAATATGGGAGGTGGAGGTTGCAGTGAGCTGAGATCATGGCCCTGCACTATAGCCCAAGCGACAGTAAGACTGTGACAAAAAAAAAAAAAAAAAAAAAAAAAGGTGCTGGGCATTGTGGGTCACGCCTGTCATCCCAGCACTTTGGGAGGCCGAGGCGGGTGGATCACCTGAGGTCAGGAGTTCAAGACCAGCCTGGCCAACATGGAGAAAGATCATCTCTACTAAAAATACAAAATTAGCCTGGTGTGGTGGTGCGTGCCTGTAATCCCAGATACTCGGGAGGCTGAGGCAGGAGAATCGATTGAACCCGGGAGGCAGAGGTGGCGGTGAGCCGAGATCGTGCCACTGCACTCCAGCCTGGGCAACATAGTGAGACCCAATCTAAAAAAAAAAAAAAAAGTAATGGTGAAAACTACAATTACTTCTGCAGCAACGTGATACATCTGCAATGATCTTATTTCCGAACAAAGTCACATTCTGAAGTATTGAGGTAGAGCTTCAATACAGGAAGTTTAGGGGGACATAATACAACTCATGATATACCCATTCCCACATCTCTCCAGCCCCTGGCAACAGGCAATGTGCTTTCTGTCTCTGCAGATTTGCCTGTTCTGGACATTTCCAAGAAATGGTATCCTACACAATGCATCCTTCTGTGACTGACTTCTTTCACTCAGCATCCAGCTTTTGAGGTCCATCCACTTTGACAGCTTCAGTCCTCTTTAGGGTCAGGGGAGTCTGAAAGTATCTAAATGCATCAACTGCTTCGTGGACTCTGCCACTCAGGGCTTAGGATTGCACATGCTAACTGCCTTAAAGCATTTCCTCCATAGGCACACACACATGCACGTGGACACACACACACACACACACACACACACACACACACACACCTGTGTGCACAGGAACTTAATCCACCCAAGTAACTTACCTTTATAAAGATGTTGCTGTTCAGGCACAGTGGATCGCCACCTGTCATCCCAGCAGTTTGAGAGGCTGAGGCAGGTGGATCACTTGAGGTCAGGCGTTCGAGACCAGCCTGGCCAACATGCTGCAACCCCCTCTTTACTAAATATACAAAAATTAACCGGGCATGGCGGTACATACCAGTTTACCCAGGTGGCTGAGGCATGCTTGAAGGAGAATCGCTTGAACCTGGGAGACAATTAACATAACTTAACCAACAAATCGATTTAACATAACGGGTTTATAAAAGGTTTGTTTCATGTGTCAGTGGGAGCACATGGCTATGGACTCAATTTTTTTTCTTTTCTTAGCAAGGTCTCACTCTGTTGCCCAGGCTGGAGTGCAGTGGAGCCACTGTCACTCACCAAAGCCTCCAACTCATCATTCAAGCGATCCTCCCACCTCAGCCTACTGAGTAGCTGGGACCACAGGATCCTCTCTCAATGCTCCAGTATTGCATAGAGCAACCACCGGCCCCAGCTTGCAGAACAAGAATCTGTATACAGCTTCTTGTGACCCTAGAATCACAGCGGCTTCAAACACCTCATCCTACCTGGGTCAGGGTGGCTCATCAGGCAGAGACTGAAGCCGCCAGCCCAGCCCTAAGCTGTTGAGCCCCCTGCCATGCCTTCTTTTCCCACCCCCAGCTGTCAGAGGAGCCCTGGTCTTAAGATCCCAGAAGTCTGGTTTCTCTCTTGTGGACCCCGAGGGCCAGGAACAAAAATAACCCATTTATGCCTGAGGTTGCAATTTTTTGAATTTTTGCAATCAGACCTTGGCGATGACCTTGAGCAGTAGGATATGAATAACTCCCACATGCTTAGTGTTCCAATAATGGAACACTAGGCATCAGTGGGAGTTTCAATCATTTCTCTTCCTGTATCTTATGCCTTCCCCAGCTCATTCAGCTACGGAATAAGGTACAAACAGAACAGAGCTTGGGCTCAGCTTTCTTCACACATTGCCTACTATCTGTTGCAACTTGGTTTTGAAATATGGGCTTATTCGTAAAAATGAAATGGATGGACGTTCATGAGTGTTGGTTCAAATTCATACCCTACTCTGATGGTCAAGAGAGCACCAGATCTCTTTGTCAATTGCACTGTTGCATTCCAATTGCAGCAGCATTGAGGTCCATTCCACAGACAAGTGGAAGTTGTTGGAAATCGTTCTCCAAGCCCTGTATAGACAAGTGACAGATTAGTGGAGACAATAGGACTTTCAGGGCACAGAGACTGTTAGGAGCCATCCCTCAGAGGCTGTGAGGTTGACGTTAGCTAATTTGCCTTTTCTCTTTGTCACTGAGGAACGGGGTCAATGTTGGCTGGACAGTACTGTGGATAATTCATCGTAGCTGGTATATTTGTCAGTTGGGGCTGCTGTAACCAAGTGCCATGAACTGGGTGGATGAAGCAACACATGTTTATCTTCTCAGAGGTCTGGAGGCTGGAAGTCTGAGATCAAGGCTCTTGAGGCTTTGATTCCTGGTGAGGGCTCTCTTTCCGGCTTGTGAATGGCCTCCTTGTTGCTGTGCCCTCACATGGTGGAGAAGGAGCTTTGGTGTCTCTTATAAGAACCCTAATCTCATCACGAAGACTCTACCCTCATGCCCTTATCTAATGCTAATTACCTGCCAAGGGTTACATCTCCAAGTACCATCCCATTGGGGTTTCGAGTTTCAGCATATGAATTTGGGTAGATAAGGGTTGACGATGTTCACAGAGTTGGCCCACACAGTGGCCCTGGGCTCTTCTTCCTAAGTGTCCTCTTGAGTCTCCACCTTCCTCTGCCCACGGACTTCGATCCTCCCAGCCTGCTCCCTTTACTCTCCCCATCCTGTGTGATCACCGCCCTCTGCAGAAACCTCTTCTAAAGCAAAGCTGAGTTCAGAACCTCTCAGGTGCCCCAAGACCTCAGTGTGCATCCTTCACATCCTATAATATCACACTGCAATTGTCTTTGGTTCTTGCTATAAACCTACTTTTTCTTCTTTGTTGCATACCTGACACCTAGCACATGTGTGAGTCAGAAGAGACATGCATTGCTCGTATCTTCATTGCCACACTCTCCATGGTAGCAAAGACCTGAAATCAACCTAAATGTCCATCAGTGATGGAGTGGAGAAGGGAAATGCGGGGCATATGCAGCATGGAATTCTATGTAATCGTAAAAAAGAATGAAGCCGTGTCTTTGGCCGCGATGTGGGTGGAACTGGAGACCATTATCCTATGTGAACTAACACAGCAATGGAGAAGGAAATACTGCATGTTCTCACTTATAAGTGGGAGCTAAACACTGGGCACTCATGAACATAAAGATGGGAACAGCAGACACTGGGGACTCCAAAACGAGTGAGGAGGAAGAAAAGGAAGCACGGGTTGGAAAACTACCTGTTGAGTACTATGCTCACTATCTGGGTGTGATATATCCATGTAAACAAGCCTACACATGTACCCTCATATCTAAAATAAAAGTTGAAATTGAGGCTCGGTGCGGTGGCTCATGCCTGTAATCCTAGCACAAGACAGGTGGATCACCTGAGGTCAGGGGTTCGAGACAGGTCTGATCAACCTGACAAAACGCTGTCTCTACTAAAAATACCAAGAAAAAAAAAAGGCCGGGCACAGTGGCTCACACCTGTAATCCCAGCACTTTGGGAGGCCAAGGTGGGTGGATCGCTTGAGGTCAGGAGTTTGAAACCAGCCTGACCAATGTGATGAAATCCTGTGTCTACTGAAAGTACAAAAATTAGCTGGGCAAGCGGTTTCTGCAGGTGGGCACCTGTAGTCTGACCTACTTGGGACGCTGAGGCAGGAGAATCGGTTGAAAGGGGTGGGGAGTGGAGGTTGAAGAAAATAAGTTGAAATTAACAACAAAAAAGAGAGGTATGCATTGGATGTTTGTTGAATGAATGCATGAACTAATTAGATACTGCAAACTCAAAGTGAAAACCCACAATTCACGAATCTAGGACACTCAGCCACATCCAACAAGGCTTCAATGAAAGATACAAAAAGCCACATGTCATCTGCTTTTCCTGAACCATGTCTCTGCCGAAATATTAGTTCTGCCAGTTTCAAAGACCACTGAGGTCTGAGGATGATGAACGCCTCTTGGAAGTCACTGAATTTGTTAGGTATAAAAGCAAAGAGTTGAGCTGAGCTCTGTGCACTGATGTGTGTGTTGATCTACACTGGGAGTCACTGTGCTATGGCATCCTGCAGGAGGAGGACTGCAGGTGGGCAGTGTCTTCCCTGGTTTCTGGGTTGGTGACTTTGCACTTGCTGCAGCAGCCACGCCCTCAGCGAGCAGAGTTGCCAAGCAGGTGTGCCAGCTTCCAGAAGCCCAAGATGCCCATTGGCACTTGGTAACCACCCCAGTTTCCCATCCTCTGCGCTGCTGCAGATTGGTTGGGGCGGCTAGGGTAGGCTGGCTCCAAGATATGACTGAGCATGTGCGCACTGGTCCCACAGGTTTTCAGCTGTGGAGTTTGGGAGCTGGGAGCTGGGAGCCCATTTGTTTCTGGCAGTTCAGTTCATGTTTTCCACTTGAAGACATCGCCTCCCTTCCTTCCAGGCTGGGAAACCAGAAGTCCACAGGAGGAGGGTGGAGAGGCTGCGTCTCACAACCCGCTTGGTTGGGGATTCCGCTGAGGATTTTGCCTCCTGAAGCAAAGCATGGAACCCTGGTGGGGACTCCATGGCCTGACAGTCCTGTGTTTCCTAATGCACGCCCGAGGTAAGAGCCTTCTGGCTTGGAGGGAGATCCCCACGTGGGATTAGAAAGGAGACTAAGAGACATGGGTGGCTGAGAGGGGAGGGAGAAGACTGGCTGCTCCATTTGGGATTTGGGAATTAGATCCACGAAGGCACGTTGCTAGCCGATAGCACTTAGATAGATATTCACCGTATTTTCTGCTTTCAATCTGCGTGTCCCAAGCGTTTAAAAAAATGGCCTGTTAAGCTCCATGAATTAAGCACAACTGGGCATGTGGGGAATGTCAATCATTTCCTTCTGATTTTAAAAATGAGTCCTGACCATTTCCATATGGCAAAAATAGAGTTGAAATGACTGTACCCCATGGGACAGATTACTAGAGATTCCTTTGCCGGAAAGGTTGCATTTGTTCAGATGTTTAAACCTTTTCGTAAACACTGTCATTCCTTCTTGCAAATTCAAACCACCTGAAATGTTTGCATGAAAAACTTCAACATGAACCTGCAGGCTGGCTGTCCCACACTCCAAGATCAGAGTTTTTAGTGCCACGGGAGAAACTCTAATGAACTCGTTAAGTATAGGATTTGAATAACAACTGAGTACGTTTCTCTGGTCATTTTAATGTGGTGATTCCAGAGAATGGAACACTCAGGTGAATCTCAGGAGTGAGACACCATCATTCTCAGCAAACTGACAGAAGAACAGAAAACCAAACACCGCATGTTCTCACTCATAGGTGGGTGTTGAACAATGAGAACACATGGACACAGGGAGGGGAGCATCACATACCATGGCCTGTCGGGGCGTGGGGAAATAGGGGAGGGATAGTGGGGGGTGGGGAGATTGGGGAGGGATAGCATTGGGAGAAGTACCTAATGTAGGTGACGGGGGGATGGAGGCAGCAAACCACCAGGCAGGTGTGTACCTATGCAACAATCCTGCAAGATCTGCACATGTACCCCAGAACTTATAATAAAAAAAAATATATATATATTTTTTAAAAATTACCTCTGGAAAAGAAAGAACAAGAGAGCCAATAAAAAATTGAGGGATGTGTGTGTGTGTGTGTGTGTGTGTGTGTGTGTGTGAGAGAGAGAGAGAGACAGAGAGAGAGAGAGAGAGAGAGAGAGAGAGAGAGAGAGAGAGAGAGAGAGAGAGAGAGAATTTCTCTTGGGAAATAAAAGACATCATTCAGATGGTCCTGAGGCAGCACTTCCTGTTTATCCTGTGGAAGGATTTGGATGTCATGAAGGTAGGAGCCTGCGTTTATGGGCGGAGGCAGTGTCAGGATAAACAGACCCTGGTGTTCATCGTCTGTGATCTGCATCAATAATTTTTTATTATCCTTGCTGTCTTGAGATCTCGGCTAGTAACTGGACAACACAGCACTGCATTCAGTAGTTTCTGTTTACAGGGAGACGTTGAATAGTGAACCCACCTTTCCAGAAAAGCATTTAAGAGTCAAAGGTTAACCATAGACAGTTGGGCAAGTCAACTTCTACAAAGTGTAGCGTACACACAGCTCCCACCTTACAATGGTTCGACTGATAATGGTACAATTTAAGATGTTTCGACTTTACAATAGTGCAAAACTGGTATGCATTCAGCAGAAACTGAAACTGTACTGTCAGTACCCATACAACTTCTTTTTTTTGAGACGGAATGTCACTCTGTTGCCCAGGCTGGAGTTCAGTGGTGCAATCTCGGTTCACTGCGACCTCCACCTCCAGGGTTCAGGTGATTCTCCTGTCTCAGCCTCCCGAGTAGCTGGGATTACAGGTGCCTGCCACCACACCCAGGTAATTTTTGTGTTTTTAGTAGGAGTTTCACCATGTTGGCCAGGCTGGTAGGGAACTCTTGACCTCCGGTAATCCAACCGCCTCAGCCTCCGAAAGTGCTAGGATTATAGATGTGAGCCACCACGCCCAGCGCATACAATCATTCTCTTTTTCAGTTTCAGTACAATATTCAGTAAATTGCATGAGAGATGCAACACCTCATTATAAAGTAGAGTTCGTGCTAGATGATTTATCCAACTCTTGGCTAATGGAAGTGTTCTGAGCATGTTAAAGGCAGGTAAGGCTAAGCTGTGGTGTTTGGGAGGGTAGTTGTATTTAATGCAGTTATGACATAAGTTGTTTTATTTTCTTAAATGTGTTTTAATTTCTTTGAGGGAGGGTCTCCATGTGTCACCCAGACTGGAGTGTAGTGGTTCCATCATAGCTGACTGCAGCCTTCCCCCAGGGGTTCAAACAAACCTCCCACCTCAGCCTCCAGAGTAGCTGGTACTATAAGCATTTGCCACCATGCCTGACCATTTTTTAAATTTTTTGTAGAGACAGGATCTCACTAAGTTGTCCAGGCTGGTTTTGAACTTCTGAGCTCAAGCGATCCTCCTGCCTTTGCCTCCCCAAATCTTGAGATTACAAATATCAGCCACCACAGCCTATCCTGTGCTAAATTCTTTGAATGACAGCAGCACTTCTTACGCACTATGTATGTTTATTAAGTTTGTTGATTGTCCCTCAGCCCGATGACGGGAGTGTCATGCTTGATGTCATTTTACAGATGGTGTATTAGTCAGCGTTCTCTCGAGGGACAGAACTAATGGAATCAATATATATATATATATATATATATATAGAGGGGATTTTATTAAGTATTAACTCACATGATCACAAGGTCCCACAATAGGCCGTCTGCAGGCTGAGGAGCAAGGAGAGGCAGTCCAGGTTCCAAAACTGGTTAAAAACTTGGAGTCTGATGTTCGAGGGCTCCTCCAGCACAGGAGAAAGATGTAGGCCAGGAGACTAGGCCAGTCTCTCTTTTGACATTTTCCTGCCTGCTTATATTGTAGCCACGGTGACAACTGACTAGATGGTGCCCACCCAGACTGAGGGTGGGTCCGCCCCTTCCAGTCCATCGTCTCCAATGTTAGTCTCCTGTGGCAACACCCTCACACACACACACAGGATCCAGACTCTGCATCCTTCATTCCAATCCAGTTGACATTCAATATTCACCATCACAGATGGGTAAACCGAGGCACTGAGGATTTGGACGGTGGCAGCTGGCAGCAGAATCTGAGCTGTCTTGCACGTCTCTCTGGGAAGACCCCCATGAGCATCCTGCTCTATCGCAAGCCTTGTCTTCCGGAAATCAGAATCATTCCTTCTCCAAGAGTTACAGAAAAGAGGTCCGGGTCCAGACCACAAGACAGTGTTCTTGGAACTTGCGCAAGAAAGAACTCAGGGCAAATCATAAAGTGAAAAACACTTTGTTAGGAAAATAAAGGAATAGACGGCTACTCCACAGCCAGAGCGGCCCCGAGGCTGCCGGTGGACTGCTTTCATGGTGATTTCTTGATACGCTAAGCAAAGCGTGCATTATTCATGCCTCCCCTTTTAGCCCATGCAGAATTCCTGACGTTGCCGTGGCATTTGCCAGTGTCACGGCGCTGATGGGACTACAGTGAGGACAACCAGAGGTCACTCTCGTCACTCGTGCTTTCGGTGGGTTTCAGGCAGCTTCTGCACTACCACCTGCTTTATCAGCAAAGTCTCTGTGACCCGTGTCTTGTGCAGACTGTCAATCGCATCCTTCACCATCTGGGAATGCGGCCCAGTAGGTCTCAGCCTTAGATTACTCAGCCCCTATTGAAGGTGGAGTGGTTCTGGTTCCAGTGCCTCTGACACAAGGAATGCGCCATAGGGAGGTCGCAGGAGGGACAGGAAAGGCAGTGAGGTGTGGATCAGGGCACTTCTGTGTAAATGAGATGACGTGCACGCAGCAGCCGGGTGTGTCCTCGGTAATGAGTTACATGCATAGATGACCCTGCTGCATCACCAGCTAGAGACGGGGCACATTTGCAAGACCCCAAATGTGCAAGGGGTCCCTCTGCAAGGCTGGTGGGAGGATTGCTACCAAGCACTTAAGGAAGCAGAGTATTGAGAGTATTGATCAGGACAAATAGTTAATGCATGTGGGGCTTAATACCTAGGTGAGAGTTGACAGGTGCAGCTAACCAGCATGGCACGTGTACACCTATGTAACAAGCCTGCACGTTCTGCACATGTATCCCAGAACTTCATATAAAACAAAGAGAACAGACTATTGTTAATGGTTAATATACTGTAAAAAAATTATAATTACTAAATTGACTGTCGGGTGCCCATTACATTCGGCTCTTGAGTCCTCAGTCTCTGATTCCGGGATGGAAAGCCATATCTGACTCTGTTTCTGTTTCTTTGGGAGGGAATCGGTCCTGACAAGGGTCCTCCCTCACAACTCTTTCAAGACTCTGGGACGCTGGAGGACAGTGTCCCTGTTTCTGTTAGACTCTGCCAACAGTCCAGGACACTGGAAGGCAGAGTCGCAGTTTATGTTAGTGAGCATATCTGTCTTCTCTCTCTCTCTCTCTCATTCTCTCTCTCTCTCTCTCTCTCTCTCTCATTCTCTCTCTCTCTCTCTCATTCTCTCTCTCTCTCTCTCTCTCTCTCTCTCATCTCTCTCTCTCTCTCTCTCTCTCTCTCTCTCTCTCTCTCTCTCTCTCTCTCTCTCTCTCTCTCTCTCTCTCTCTCTCTCTTCTTCATTTTTATAGTGGCCTCTATCTTACAATGGGTTTGAGGAATTGTGATGAACTCTGTGTGAGTAAATGTGAAATTTGAGGTCTTGGGCTTGAATCTTCAATCTGTGGCTTCACAGTGAAAACTACAGAGTCCAAGTGGGCCCTAACCTGTAATTCCATGGTGACCTCATAAGGCTTAGGGCAGCATTGAGCCAAGCTCGATCCAAGTTGGGGTTTATACTGAGCTGCCAATGACAAGATGTGCCTAAGTCCCCAAAAGGGGCGCAGCCAGGTGGGCACCTGAGTGATCCCAATATGGAATCGCCCTCCTTTGTTTGTCTTTGAAGTCACCATAATTGCTTATATACCTAAGTGTCTGTTGTCCTGTTTCTCCTTAACACCTGAATTTGTATGTCCCATTGTCATCATTGCCCAGGACGACTGGGAGAGAACTTCTTTCAGGTTCTCAGTGCAGACTCCCTATCTCAGGAGGTTCAGATCCTCATTGGTCATTTGGGCTGGCCGTCTCAGTCCTGCCTTTTCTGTCAAAAACAAATTAAGTGTTGCTACGGGGAAAGTTGTGAAAAACATCCACCGGTTTGGAGTGTTTGACACCATAACGGTTGTGTCACCCGGATTGTCACACTCCAAGGCCCAACAACTGGTCTGACTTCTCCTCAGACCAGTGGTGCATCCCAAATAGCCATCCTGCCAACCTCCTCATCCACCGTTTTTGTCACCTTATAACTTTCCCTGTGCCCTTAGAATAAGGCACTGTGCAGGGAGACCTATGCCTACAAAGCCCTGCACCTCCTGCATTCTTATTACATTCTCTCATGGCTGCTCTCTGACCTTCAGGAAGAATCAAGTGACCCTTTTCCTCCTCATCCCCATCCTTTACCCTGAGCATCTCATTTTCCTGTGTCTCAGCAGGCAGAGCGCCTCCAAGACCTGGCTCTGATTTCCCTTCTCAAACCCTTAAACAGAAAGGCCGAATTTGAATATTTTGCCTTGGAGTCGTGGATGCACCAAAAATATCTTGGCTGTAAGTCAAGGAGGAGATCACCCTAAATCCTCTTGGCCAGGGGTCCCTTGGCTCCCCAAGCCTCTTGCCTTCTTCCCATAACTCAAAGGTTAAGAAGACCATATGTGGTGAGAAGTGTTGCCTACAGCCTTTTTCCTACTTCTTCTGGTTTTAATAATCCTAGTTTGCCAATTCTCCAGGCCCCCAGGCTGTGAATATCTCTGTCCGTCCTGCTTAAACCTTGTCGATTTGCCTCCAAAATGGGAAACTCCTCTTCCCGACCACAACCACAAGACTCTCTCCAATGTATGTTAAAGAACTTTTCTCTGGGCTTCTCAGACAATTACGGAGTCTGCCTTAATAGAGGAAAACTCCGGACTCTCTGTGAAGCAGAATGGCCAAACTTTGGAACTGCATGGTCCCCAGAAGGGTCACTGTACCCCATGACAGTTCAGGCTGTGTGGCAGGCCATCACTGGAAAGCCCGGACATCCTGATCAATTTCCCTACATTGATGACTGGCTAGATTTGGTCTAGAATCCTCCTCCATGGCTCTGCTCAGGTGCCATTCACAATCCCACCTCCGAGGTCCATTTGAGCTGCACTTCTTCCTTGCCCCATCCCCCAACTCCTTCTGCTCCTCCTGTTCTGCCTCCCTGTGAAGAAGGGGAAAATTCTCTTCACCTCTTGCCTCCACCCTACAATCCTCCTGTCCCCTAGGATCCCCCTCCACCTCCTCATCCTCATCTCCTGGGGACTCTCCAACTATCACCTCCCCATTACAGCACGAGACTGAGGAAATTGCCCCGATTCTCCCCTTTAGGGAGGCACCACACCTGTCAGGCAGTGAGCGCTTTGCTCCGTTTTTAGTCTATGTCCCCTTTTCCACTTCCAATTTGTACAACTGGAGGGCCCCAAATCCACCTTTTTCTGAAAAGTCCCAGGTCCTAACCTCACTGGTGGAGCCAGTGCTCTGGACCTGTAGGCCCACTTGGGATGATTACCAGCAACTCCTTCTGACCCTTTTCACTTGCGAAGATGGGGACCGAATCCAAAGGAAAGCCAGAGAGTACTTCCTTACCTCAGCTTGGTAGGTCAGAGGCAGAAGCCCAAAACCTTCCTGAGGAGGATTTTCCTTCTGCCCAACCTGAGTGGGACCCCAATACCTCGGGGGGAAGGAGGGCTTTGGAAGATTCCCACCGATATCTCCTTGCAGGTACTGAAGGAGCCGCTCGGAAACCAATGAACCTGTAGTTGTCCAGGGGCCCAATGAGTCACCTGGAGTGTTCTCAGAGCGCCTCCAGGAGGCCTATCAAATTTACACCGTTTGATCCAGCAGCTCCCGAAAATAGCCGTGCTATTAATTTGGCATTTGTGGCCCCAGCAGCTCTTGATATTTAAAAAAAAAAAAAAAGTTACAGAAAGTGGAGGGATTTATTAGAATGAACATCCCTCAGCATTTACAAATAGGCCAGAAAATTTTTGACAATCGAGAGGTTGAAAAGCAAAAGCAGGCAGCTCAGGCAGCTGACAGGGCATCAAAAAGACAAGCAAAAGTCTTAGTGGATTCCCTCCAGGAAGAACACTAGCCGAAGGGCCCCGGACTCCCGCCAGAAAGGCCAGAAAGGTGAGCGGGCTCCCCTGCAAAGGGACCAGTGCGCCTATTGTAAATGAACTGTTCGCTAGAAAAATGAGTGCCCATTAAAGCCAGAAAAGAAGCCACAACAGAAAAAGGTCATCACTCTCCCCGCAGTAGAGGAATCTGATGATTGACAGGGTTGGGACTTGCTTTCACTTGGCCCCTGGGAGCCCATCGTTACTAATACTGTGGGGGCATTGGGGGGCAGCCTGTGCATTTTCTAATCGACACAGGGGAAGAACACTCTGTACTACAAACAGCCTTGGGCAGTGTCTCTAACAAAAGGGTGGTTGTGCAAGGAGCTGCTGGAGCTACTCAGAAATACCCTGTCACCCACTCACCAGAGGTGAATTTGGGTCAAAAAAGACTGACCAACTCATTACTCATAGTCTCCGAGTGCCCCTTCCACCTCCTTGGACAAGACCTGCTCCATAAGCTACAGGCATCCATCTCCTTCTCGGCCCAACAAGCCCATCTTCTGTTGGGAGACGCAGCACCTCCTGCCACTCAGCTCCTTGTAACTGCCCCCCCGCCCCCGTCAGAAGGGTATCTCTAGGTTTCATCCTCCCAACCACTGGAGGGAAAAAATCTGATCTTCTCTATGGGATCTACAAGCTTGTTTTCTCCAGGTCTGGACAGAGGCAAATCCTCCAGGACTGGCAAAACATCACCCGCCAGTTGTTGTAGAACACCTGGCTACTGCTCTACCAGTCCAGGTAAAACAGTATCCTATGCGTCAACAAGCATGGGAGGGAATAAACCCCCACATTCAACGGCTGTTGCAAGCCAGTGTACTTTTGCCTTGCCAGTCTGCCTGGAATACTCCATTTTTGCTGGTCCAGAAGCCTGGAACAAATGACCACCGACCTGTACAAGATCTGCGGGTAAGTCAACAAAGGGACAGTCACAGTCCATCTGACTGTCCCTAACCCTTATACTATACTTAGCCTGCTCCCACCAGAACATACAGTTGACACTGTCCTGGACTTAAAGGATGCTTTCTTTGCCATCCCTCTGGCCCCAAAAGCCAACCAATTTTTCTTTTGAGTGGACAGACCCCAGTTCAGGTGACACCAAACAACTGACTTGGACTTGTTTGCCCCAGGGGTTTAAACACTCTCCTACTCTTCTTGGAGAGGCCCTCCAATAGGATCTTATGCCTTTCCGAGTTAGGCATTTTAATTGAACTTTTACTTCGGTATGTAGATGATCTGTTATTGGCCACTGAAACTACCGACAGCTGCCTGCAACATACTAGACACTTACTTCACCTTCTACAGGGACTTGGGTATCGGGTCTCAGCCAAAAAGGCCCAGATGTGCCTCTCCAAAGTTTCTTATGAGGGTACGAGATAAAGAAGGGAAAAAGGGCACTCGCCAGTGCTCAGAAGGAAGCCGTCTTGCGAATCCCCACTCCCACCACCACCAAAAGACAGGTACGTGAATCTTTGGGGAAGGGGAGCTGTGGGATACTGCCATCTATGGATGTTGGGGTTCCCTGAAATCACCAAGCCTCTGTACACAGCTACGGGAGGAAATGGCTCACTAGTTTGGACTGACAGAGAAGAACAGGCCTTTCAAAATCTAAAGAAGGCACTGACCAGGGCCCCTGCTCTAGCCCTCCCAAATATCTCAAAACCATTTCACCTGCTTGTTCATGAGAGTCAGGGAGTTGCTAAGGGGGTCCTCACTCACTCAGACTTTAGGGCCATGGCAATGCCCAGTGGTTTCTCTGTCTGACAGACTGGACCCTGTAGCCTCTGGTTGGCTGAGTTGTCTGTGAGCTGTAGCAGCAACAGCAAGTCTGGTCCAGGGAGCCGAAAAACTAACCCTGGGCCATAACTTAACCCTCATGGCTCCCCATGTTGTTGAAACGCTGCTACACAGCACCACTGGCAATTGGATGTCAAATACCCGAATACTGCAGTAGCAGAGCTTACTGTTAGACCAGCCTCGTATAACTTTCTCCCCGACAAGCTGTTTAAATCCAGCTACTCTACTCCCGAATCCAGACTTCACCATACCTGTCCATGGCTGCCAAGAAGTGCTGGAGACTACGGAAATTGGCCGACCCAACCTCCAGGATGTTCCTCTGAAAGAGGCGGATGCCACTGTGTATACGGACAGTAGCAGTTTCCTTGAGCAAGGAGTGCGAACGGCTGGTGCGGCCGTCACCACGGAGACAGATGTATCATGGGCCCTGACTCTGCCGGCCGATACCTCTGCACAAAGGGCTGAATTAGTGTCCCTCACCCAAGCCCTCTGATGGGGTAAGGACAAGCGTATTAATATATACGCTGACAGCCGATAATGCTTTTGCTACAGTACATGTGCACGGAGCCACCTATCGAGAGTGTGGGCTATGCACCTGAGCTGGAAAATCTATCAAAAACAAGGAAGAAATTCTAGCCCTGCCTGAGGCTGTCTGGCTCCCCCAGCAGGTGGCTGTAATTCATTGCAAAAGGCACCAGAAAGAGAACACGGCTGTTGCCCGCAAAAACCAAAAGGCAGATTCAGCAGCTGGCGAAGCTGCTGCACTCCCGGTTACCCCATTAACTCTGCTTCCAGCCACCTCTTTCCCACAGCCTGATCTACCCGACCACCCCACATACTCCACTGAGGAAGAAAAGCAAGCATCAGACCTCCAGGCCGGTAAGAACCAAGATGGATGGTGGATCCTCCCAGACTCCAGAATCTTCCTGCCCTGAGCCCTCGGAGAAGCTTTAGTCAAGCCACCCCCACTCATCCACCCACCTGGGAGGTACAAAGTTGGCCCAGCTTTTAAGAAGCCATTTTGAAATTCCTCACGTGCAGGACTTAACTAGCCAAGTGGCTACCCGCTACACGGCTTGTGCACAGGTGAACGCCGAGGAACAGGCCATCGTCTCCGAGGATGTAGCCCAGGAGAGAGGTGGGAAATAGACTTCACAGTGGTAAAGCCGCATTGGGCAGAATGTAAATACCTTCTAGTAATGGTAGACACTTTTTCTGGTTGCACTGAGGCATCTGCCACTAAAAACGAGACTGCCTTCATAGTGGTAAAATTCTTACCCAATGAAATTATCCCTCAACATGGACTGCCATTCCCCCCATAGGGTCTGACAATGGGCCAGCCTTCACCTCGTCTGTAGCTCAATCAGTCAGCAAGGCATTAAATATCCAATGGAAACGCCATTGTGCCTACCGACCCCAGAGCTCTGGACAGGTAGAATGCATGAATTGTACATTAAAAAGTACTCTTACAAAGTTAATCCTGGAGACCCTGAAAATTGGATAAGGCTCCCCTCCTTTAGCCCTTCTTAGAGTGAGATGTGCCCCTTACAAGGTGGGGATCTCTCCATTTGAAATCATGTATGGGAGGGCCCCACCAATCTTACCTAAAATGAGGGACACCCATTTAGCAGAAATATCCCAAGCTAAATTGTTATCGTACTTGCGGTCCCCCCAATAGGTTCAAGACATCATCCAGCCCCTTGTTCGGGGAGCACACCGTAGTCCAGTTCCTGACCCGACTGGGCCCTGTCACATCTTCTGGCCTGGTGACCTGGCATACGTCAAGAAGTTTCAAAAGGAAGGACTCGCTCCTGCTTGGAAGAGACCTCAGACTGCCATCCTCACCTCACCCACGGTCCTGAAAGTCGACGGCATTCCTGCTTGGATTCACCACTCTCACGTCAAAAAGGCCAACGAAAGCCAGCAAGAGACATGGATCCCCAGGCTCGGGCCTGGCCCCTTAACGTTGTACCTGAGTCAGGTGAAATCCCCCAATTAATTATCATTACCCTTCTTTCTGTCTGTCTGTTCTCCCCAGTTATGCCCTTTAAGGCATAGTCCTATCTATTCGTTTCTCCTCACTGACTTCAAAAACAGAACGTGTGGTGTTTCCCAATTCCTCCAGGGAAGCTGGTATTTCCAATAAGGTCAATCTTGACTTTGATTTATGTGTGCTGTTCCCAAATTCCTGCTCCCCTAATCGATATTTGGAAGGTATTCAGTGGGGAGCGGGTGCCGCCGATCTTTCCAGTGGATTTGGACACACTGCAGGTCAAGTCAGATGTGGAGAACGAGGAAACGCTTCAGTCTGTTGACTTTTACCTGTGCCCAGGAGACCATCCCGATTGTAACCATCAGCAGCCATTCGAATGGTTCTACTCCTGCTCGTCTTCGTAACCCTGTCTGCTTATTCTGGAGGACCAACCTGGTCCCTGGCTGCCTCCATGGCTCATTTTTCTCGCCCCAAATGGGGTAAATAAGGGAGCTGCCAATCCTATTGTCTTAACTGTCCGCAACCCCGATTTAGATCATTGGTACTATGGTCTACATCCATCCTACCTGTAACCAGTCTCTGCTTACTTCCCTAAGCCCATCGTCTCCTACAAGGCACCCATCCATACCTGGTCGGCCCGCACCTCAGGCCTCACCCGCTGCATCAGTGGAACTGAACCTGGACCTCTCCTATGCATGTTAGTTCACGTGCTTCCCCAGGTTAACGTGTACAGCAGACCAGAAGGAAAACTTCTCATCGCCCCTCCTGAGCTGCACCCCAGGATCTACCGAGGTGACCCACTCCTAGTGCCCCTTCTGGCTGGCCTTAAGGTATCCAGGTCAGCAGCAATCGGCACTTCTTTTCTGGTCCGAGAAGAAACTGGAATAGTGCCCCTATCTCAAAAAGTTGATGCTGATTTAAGGAATCTCCAATCAGCTATAAATATGTTACATACCCAAGTAGAATCCCTAGCTGAAATGCTCTCCAGAACCGCTGAGGCTCAGATCTACTGTTCCTCTCCCAAGGAATTTTGTGTGCTGCTTTGGGGGAGAACTGTTTTTGCGCTAACCAGTCTGGGGTGATCAAAGACACTCTGAAGAAATTGGGAAAATTTAGGTAGATGCCAGTAAGAGTGGAAAAACAACATCCTGTGGTACCAAGACATGTTTAACTGGAATCCATGGCTAACTACTCTAATAACTGGGTTATCAGGACCTCTGCTCCTCCTTCTGTTGGGGTTGATCTTTGGGCCTTGCATATTAAATTTCTTCCTCAATTTTATAAAACAGCACATGGCTTCTGTCAAACTTATGTATCTCAGAACTCAATATAACCCCCTTGTTGTAGCTGAGGAATCAACCGTTTGATTCCCCAAAAACACAAGTGGGAATGTGATAACCTACCCTTTGTTAGCCTAACCGATTCTCTCTTTCTTAATTGAGAGCTGGACAGACTGCAGGATAGCTTCTTGAGCTGGACAGACTCCATGTTAGCTTCTTCACTTGCCCACCTGCCACCGCCACTTTTTTTTCCCCCTAAGCACGTAGCTGGGCTAAGCTGACTACAGGCAGACAGTGGAGTGTCCTTACTGATAAGGTACCGAGTTAAGCTGTACCAGCCTCTCCTAGGGATGTCTCTGCTGATATATCAGCCTCCCCTTGGAATGTGCGCGCTGATAACCAAAAGCCCCTACATCCACAACTGTTTATCTTTCTGCAACAGTTTACCTTTTAATTTTTGCTTGCTCTGCTTCTGTAAAACTTGCTTTAGGTAGGCTCCCCCTTCCCTCCTTTAAGTAAGGCATGAAAACAAACAAAGCCGCTTCTTTGGGGCTGAGAGAATTTTGAGCATTAGCCATCTCTCAGTCCCCAGCAAACAGAGGACTCCTGATTCAATCTCAGAGTGTGGTGCTTTCTCTAACTCACAGGGGTACAACGAAATGCCCAGTGAATCTGGGCCCAGTAAGGTCCAAGTCCCCTTCTCCCTATAAAACTTAAAGCAAATTTCCAGAATCTCACCCAAATATTTGAACTCTTCTGGAAGGATATGTTACTTCTGAATAAGTCCCTGATGGACACTGCTGCTTGGATCTGGGGATGAGCTATGCATCACACATAGCATCAGGGAATGGAGCAAATATCATCCAAGTGGAAGAGAAGCAGTTATCAGTGAATCACCCTAAATGGGATACCAGTGATGGGATAGTAGACTGGAAGAGGAGAGACTTTCAGGTGTGCGTAACGAAAGGCTTAAAAGTAGGACTAAGACCAAGCGTCCCAATTATACTAAGTTGTCCACGACTGACCAGAGATTTGATGAAAATCTCACCACCTTCTTGGAAAAGCTGAGAGGTCTTGGTCAAGCACACCTCTCTATCACCTGATTCAACTGAGGGACAGCTAATCCTAAAGGATAAATTTATAACTCAGGCAGCCCTTGATTTTAGGAGGAGGTGGAAAAAACGGTCCCTGGGACCAGATAGTACATTAGAGGACCCCCTAAAAGTGGCAACCTCAGTCTTTTACAATAGAGAAATGGAGACCCAAGAAAGAGGCATAAGCTTTAACGACCACCAGGTAAGCCCACAAACACCAGAATTTCCAGGCAGGGCACACCTGTTAACTGCTAAAAATATGGCTACAACAGGTACCTCTCTTCTAAAGTTTAAGTGATCCCATTCGAGATTTAATTTCTTTCACCAATGCGAAACAGCTCGGGATACAATGTTTTAGTTAGTATATTTCACTTCTTATCGCAATCTTTGGCACTAAATTTTTCCTTCTCTAATGCGCATTTAAACCATGCATATGTGACCTTATAAAACTTTTTTTGTTTTTCTCTCACACAGAGGCCACCAAACTCCAAACAGGCAGGCAACCAGAGCCTCAACACAATGGCTCCCCTTTGCTAAGAACCCTTAATTAAATAGAGCTCTAGAAGGAATCTGACTGCCATTTTCCCAAAAACAACGCCCCCTGTCAGAAGGAAGCAGCTAGGACTGGTTGTCTCCATATTTTGATGGCAGTTAGATAGGTGTACCTCTTCAGAGGACAAAAATGGTATGAGAAGAGGGCAGGGACGTGCTGGGTAGAGAAGGGCAGGGTCCCTGGCGAGGGCTCCACCCTCGTGCCCGTGTACCTAGGTGAGAAGACGCACTCCTGTGTTCACACCCAAATCTTGCATTTTCCTAGACCACCCTGGCCTGCCACAACCGCCACCCTGTGCCTCTAGAAATCCCGAGACCATAGTGGGCACACACGCAAACAGCGGGACATCAAGAGAAACACACTGGCAGAACACATGGATGGTGACAGACCATTGACAGTGGAGTGGTCTCGATGCCGAGGAAAATTCAGTAGAGGGTGGGTGGTCAAACGAGAGAGCCCAGTCACTGAGCAGCTCAACTGCAGGGGAAGACCTACTTCCTACTCCATCCCCTCTCTGGATCCCCATCTATCTACTGAGAGCTACCTCCACCCCTCAATAAAACCTTGCATTCATTCTCCAAGCACATGTGTGATCTGTGGTCGGATTTTTCAGTGCACTAGGGCAAGAACCTGGGATCCACACAGTCCTCCGTCCTTGCAATAAGGCAGAGGGGCTAACTGGACTGATTAGCTAGACAAGCTGCCTGCAGACAGCAAAACCTAGAGAACACAATCCAGCACAGCTCCAAGAGCTGTACACACTCAATCCTAGACACTGCCATGGGGTCACAGCCCATGCTCCCCCTAGGGGTTGGACCACGTGGGACACTGAAGAAGTGACCCACTCCCGTCACACACCCTGTGAGGGGCATACAGAAACTTGTTTCAAATATATAGTATCTCATTACAGAAATCTATTCATTCCCCTTGCGGCTATTAAATTGAGCATCCCTGTGAATAAGCTCATCTTTGTAAAGATAGTCAGTTAATGTCTTAAGGGAAAGTTCTAAAAGGGCTCATGTTTTTCATACAGAGAACTGCTACATAGCACACATCAGTACCATTTCCTGTTCACATGTGTTGTCAGGACAAGCTTGTCTAACTGTTCTCTTGACTGCTGTACAGATGCATCCACTTCGTCTGTCCAAGAGGAATGAGACCATTGCAGCTATACTTCCCGACACAGAACTCGGATCCTAACTGATCAGCTATTCTCCGAATCCAAAGAACTCATACTCCTAAGAAATGGGCATTGGACTACCAAGTTTGGTCTTCAAAGGGCAAATACACATACTTGCGTGCAAACGCGCACACATTCAATGTATTAACCCTCAGTCCTGGAGAAGACAGATACAATGATTCAGTGAAAAATCACACCTAAAAATGCCTGATCAGGATGAAAGAAAATGGGAGACCATTTCTGGGGGTCGAAAGTTAACTTGGTCACTATTTGGCTGGTTCACTGCAGAATTTCCAAACATTATCTATTCCACAAGTATTATCTACTAATCTTCAAACATCAGGAGTAAATTGTTTACCAAACTATATTACCATCAACCAACCTGAACAACTTGGTAATTGCTAACCCAATTTTACCTACACTATCATTTTTCGGGAGACAGCAGTACCCCAAAATCAGCTCATTTACTAAGTATGCCTGTAACTGATAAGGACAAACTCTTTTTAACTGAATGAACCCCAACACACCTCAGGCGCATTATCGTTAGTCATCGGAATGATTAAAACAAGGTAATAACATGCCTACATAAATATATAAAGCGTTTAAGAAACCAAGTAATGGTGAGAAAAGTAGAGGAACCAGAAATCTCATCAACTATGAGAGAAAGGGTAAAATGGTATAAATACTTCTAACACTTACTGAAAACATGCAGGAGCATTCGTATTTACCATAATCATATGAAAACGCTACCGTTACGAACTAGAAATCAGGTGCTATTTACACAATAGGATTCCATACAGCAATCAGAATGTTACAATTCTAAGTCACAATATAATTTCATCTCACAGATACAACATTTACTGCAGGAAACCGGTCACAAAAATGTAAGCTGCTGATTTCATTTACACAAAGTTTAAGAACAGCCAAAAGCTTCTCTGTGCTGTTAAAAAAATGTGCTTATCTTTTGCAGTCTGAGGTCAGTTGCAAAGAGAGGACACAAAGGGACACTGAGGTTCTTGACTACCTTAAAAAAAAAAAAAACAAAAAAAAACAAACGCATTTCAGACGTTAACATACTAGACCAGTTTGCCTATCACTGTGTGTGTTGTGTGTGTGTGACAGAGATGGAGCCTTGCTGTGTGTGTGTGATGGAGTCTTGCTCTGTTGCCCAGGCTACAGTGCGGTGCCTATCGTTTGTGTATGTGTGTGTGTGACAGATGAAGTCCTGCTGTTACCCAGACTACATTGCCTATTGTGTGTGTGCGTGTGTGTGAGATGGAGTCTTGCTCTGTTGCCCAGGCTAGAGTGCAGTGATGTGATCTTCGCTCACTGCAATCTCCGCTTCGTGGGTTCATGCGATTCTTCTGCCTCAGCCTCCCGGGTAGTTGGGATTACAGGCACACACCACCATGGCCAGGCTAATCTTTGTGTTTTTAGTAGAGATGGGGTTTCACCATGTTGGCCAGGCTGGTCTCGAACTCCTGACCTCGTGACACAACTGCCTCGGCCTCCCAAATTGCTGGGATTACAGGCGTGAGCCACCACGCTCAGCCTCGCCCATCATGTTTCACTGGTGCTAACTGCCTGTTACAGTGTGTTAAATGGGACTGCCAGCCACCAGAAAAAAAGAAGAGTTCGACAAAAGGTGATAACCCATCTCTGCTGTCATTTACCGGCTCCAGTTAACTCTTGACCTTAAGTAGGTAACTACTTACAGGCAGAAAGTAATGTGTGGGTCACCTGACTTTCTACTCCGTTCATTCTCAGTTCGGTCATCCTTCACATCAAAAAATGCTTAAAATAACAATCACACTCATGGTAAGTTGCTTAGACCAAAATGCGATACATGCTGCATATATAGGCCTTTGAGATTTCCATCAGTCCACAATACAAATCCTGCCTCTGTACTCCAAAACTTACACCGCCATCATTCATTCCAATACGTAAGGCCAGTACGTACTTCTAGCCTCCAGATCTATTTCTCAAACAGCTTTGGTAGTTGGCCAAGATACCAGATTTCCAATCTTCAGGTTAAGAGCACAAGTTCACTTTCAACTCAACATTAAGCTACCGGTGACAGCAGAAAACAGATTTTTAACTTTTTATTGTAGTAAAATCAGAATGACAGAGCACATGCAGTAACAGCATCTGCAACTAATACAATAAGCAATTACTAAACTTACAGTGACTTGAGGGGCAGAAAACAGATTTTTAACTTTTTATTGTAGTAAAATCAGAATGACAGAGCACATGCAGTAACAGCATCTGCAACTAATACAATAAGCAATTACTAAACTTACAGTGACTCGAGGGTCAATGGTTACATTCAGCAATTACATTCTTTACTGAAAATACTGCTGGCTGATGAAACTGAATGTAAGTCACTGCTTATGGCAATACACAAAAATAACTACGTTTGAGGACTGTAGATACGCCAGACAATCGCTGAAAATCAAAACAAAACACCTAACAAACTCAGAGAACGTCTGCGGATGTAGACACTTCATATCAGTGTTCAGATGTGTTTCATTAATATCTTAAGACAAGGATATCAAAACTTTGGCACGTTTTAAATTCAAGTTGACGGTTTTGTCTTAAATCTTCTTAGAAAATTATAGCTACATTGCCAATGCCGGGTCTGCTTAATTTGACTCAAGTTTAATAGGACTTTACATTAAAAGCTCACACTACCCCAAAATATATTATTTCACATATGGTTACATTCAAGTGCCAGTGTTTTCTGTACTGTCTTTTGGTCAAGTTTCTTTAAACTTTCAGAGAATCATTTTTAGGCTTACAAAAATAAATATTTGTCAAAATGTTCAATAAATACTATACAACTAGCAGCAAAAGTATCTAAAATCTGTTGCGTACAAACAGTTTTCTTCTCAACTATCATTCCACGGTCCCAAATAAAATTTTACAATCTATTTCTTGACTGGCTGCATTCAACAATCTCTGAGAGATGAAATAAAACTGGGAGATTGGGAACAAAACACACAAGACAGACATATATAAAATTCTCTGAATGTGCCATAAGCACTTGGTAAAAAGTTATAAACAAAATGTACAGGAGTCTAAACTTATACTAATTGAAATAGCACCTTAACAAATGGCCTCAATACTGTAAAGTACACCCACTTATAAATTTTAGAACAAGGCACAAGACACTTGAAAATCTATTGCACTTTAAGGAATTTTGCCAACTTCTGATGCCACTGAAAAGATCTGTTTCTGAAGATGATTGCATTCTGGCTGCAAAATCAGTACAAAATTCCACGTGAGAGAGGCATTTTGAGCGGTGGACAACCATCTTTGGCCAGATTTACCACAAGAGACTGCAAATACAATGGAAACCTATGCAACTAAAATACACTAAAACTGCACAGAGAGAAGGCATACCTTTTGCAGTTTAGTACATATATGCAACCCGTGTGATTTCAAAACTTTGTCACCCTTAGATTTACAAAGTCTACAAGGGTAAGCCATTTTAACATTTCAATGCAGCTTCAACAGAGCAATACGAATCTACATTTAAATTAAAGCCTGCTGCATAATCCTTCCTGTTAAATTTCCTTGTTGACTGAAAAACATCAACGCTAGCATGCAGTTAAAGACCAGAATCCAATCAGGCCTGCCGTGAGGCTTGGTCATTGATTGCCGTGGTCAGCCATTCTAACATTTCAAATGTTTACAGCAGGCATTAAAAAAAAACAATTAAATGATGTCTCCCCCAAACATTTTATCAAAGCTTTAAACCAACCTTTCCTGTGATAGTATGCCCACATTTGCCTAGCTTAGAATAAACTTCTCAAACTTTAAAAGAGAAACTGCTGTATTTACTTCAGTTAACTTTATCAAGAGCTCTTTCAAAAATATTAACGGGTATGGTGATGCATGCCGCCTCCTCACGACTGGAATGGTTTATTTAAAGAGTGTTAAGTTTCTAAGTGCCCCTCCAGGATACACTGAGAAAATCAGAACTTAGAATAGGTTGGCCACGTAGAAAAAAAACAAAAAAAACTATGCTTTAATGTTTTAAGATGATCCCCCAACCCCCAAGTCTGCAAGAATCAAACGGTCCGAATGCAGGCTACTGTCTGAGGTTTTTTTGTTTTGTTTTGTTTTTTCCCCGTTTATATTCATGGATGAATTGATGATTCCTGTTGAAGTTGTATCACACCTGTGTGCCACGGTTTGATTTTAGGCCAAGTTTAGTAAATTTATTTTGTCAAAACAGTGGGTATCGTGAGCATGACTGATCCAACAGGACATCAGAGTAGGAAGCTGTCGAAAGTTAAAGTCACAGTATGTTAACAAACAAAACTAACAAATGCCGTTTGGGGTGGGACTAAAGCAGGAGGGGAGAGTTAAATCCAAATCACAGCAATTAAGTCTTCAAACCAAGTTCTGAATAGGGCTGCTGTTTTATTTCCTTTCGTTTTTCTTCTTGTGACTTTGAGCTCCCCTGAATTTTCAGGACAATCACTGCTGGTGACGTACTGCAAGTTCTTGAGGCTACACGACACAGTCTGGCTAAGTTACATGTGGTTTTCCATATTAGCTTGTTTGTAAGGGTGACTTTGCTGCAGAGCAGATTCAGTTGCCCCACCAGTCAACCCCCTGGGAGTCATAATTTCCTCCATATCCATCACTATTGTAGAAGCCTCCATAGCCACCTATCAAGAAAAATGTTTAAAGAGAAACACTAAGTCACCCATTAATATTTTCTTATTTTTCTCAAGTACTTCAACGTAAACCTGATAAAAGAAATCGAGTGTTAGAGTTTGTGTCCCTCAGAAAGTAAATTTCCCCAACGAATTATGGTTTGAAAAACAGGACTCGTAAGAAAAAGAAAAAGCCCTTCCTCAAGGAAAAGTTAACATCACCTCCACCAGATCCTCTGCTGTTGCCGTAACCACCTCCACCACCGCGGCTGCTGCTTGCACGACTACTACTGAAGCCAGAACTGCTGGAACCACGACTCTGTCGGCAGTCTCTAGCACCAAATCCTCCGCTGAATCTATTATGTAAGCAAAAATATAGCATGGCACTGTGTAAGTACAAAGTTGGATTAAACAGCAAATTCCTGCTTCAACTTCACAATTCCCAACTTAAGTTTTCAGTTCAGTTCCATTATGCTCTAACGGGAACTGTACCATTAATGTCCCATGTGTTCTAACAGAGTTTCTAAAGTACTCAGTAGTGAAGAACTGACACCTAATTCCATGTCAACCTTTCTAATACTTACCCCTTGCCCAAAACGTTTATGTATTATAGCTGAAAATAACTGTTTAACACGTTACTCGGGGAAAAGCTAACTCTGAAATCTTACTGATATTACCAATAAGTAATATCAAGAGTGAAGGCTCACAACCGTGCGTACCTTTTAGATCGTCCACGATTGCCACCCCTGTAGTGGTGTTCATAAGCCACACTTTCCAACCAAGAAGGCACTTCTTGTTTAGCTTCTACAAGAAGATCCAACAAATCCTTTGCAATATTCACATTTTTTTCATTAAAGAATGAGGTGGCAAGGCCTACATAGATCAAAAAAACTACATGAAGTTTCCATAAAGTAGCATGCTGTTCTTACATTCCTATATTCCTATTTAAAATATTGTTAAGTCCAAAACTAAAACATGACATTGTGATTTGCAGTACAAGCAAATCAAAAGAACGGAAAGAAAAATTTAGTTGGCTGATTAATCTAAAATATGTCCTCAGATATAAACATTCTATTTTTAAGATCCTTTGTCAAATCTTTGCTGGGTGCATCACAGTAATAAAACAAAAATAAATAAAACTTCCCAGCAAAATTCTTACCCAGGTTTCCTACACGTCCTGTACGGCCAATACGATGCACATATTCTTCAATGTCACTCGGCAAATCAAAATTGATAACGTGTCTCACGTTTGAAATGTCTAGCCCTCGTGCTGCCACCTGAAAAATAACTTTTATTTTAAAAAAAGCACTATACAAACATGATTAATTAGAAAACAAGTTTTACATACAGCTGTAGCCACAAGAATTGGGCTTTTCCCCGAGCGAAACTGGCGAAGGGCCTCCTCTCGATCTCTCTGTGATCGGTCTCCGTGAATACTAGTACAAGCATATCCTTCATGGTATAAGAAATCCTCCAGGGAATCCGCTCCCTTTTTGGTCTCTACAAACACTAAAATCAGTGAATCCCTCCCTGAAAAATCAGAAGGCTTTGTTTACTCATAATGAATTAGCATCGCTGGTCAATTTAAATATTAACTAAGTTAATTCTAGTTCTTGTGCTAGAATAAATCTTGGAAGCAATGCAAACAGACCCAGGTAATGTAAACATTGTTCTAACTATGTTTAGAATGAGGAGAAAAGGCAAGGGAAGGGACAAAAGAGATGTAAAGAGATTCTCCTCCTTACATGTAACTGACACTATTATTATTATTCATAATTTTACCTGTCGCCCCCAAGATATCAAGCAGAAACGACCGTTTATCTAAGTCTTCCACCCAAACTACTTTCTGTGTGATGTTCTCAGAGGTAGAGCCTACTCTGCCTACAGCCAAAAAGATATATTCATCCAAAAAGTCACGGGCGAGCATCTGAAAAAGTGAAAAAAAATACTCAATTGCCTACTTTAGTACACAAATTATCTAAATATAATAAATACAAATGCTCTAATCAAAAATGAAAACATCAAATAATACCTGTATTTCTTTAGGAAAAGTAGCACTGAACATCATGGTGTGACGAACACCCTTTGGTGGCATAGTATCTTCTTCAACTATACGACGTATCTGAGGTTCAAATCCCATATCCAACATTCTATCAGCTTCATCCAACACTAAGTACCTGTTATGAAAAACCCTCAGTTGATCCTGGATCATTAGATCTGACACCAAGTACTCGGTATGTTGCGTAACTAATTACACTAATGTAGTCGCTCCATAAGGAAATATTCCAGTGTCACAATTTCATATATATGCATGAGATACATACACGCACACGCACGCGCGCGCGCACACACACACACACACAATCACGAGACAAAATGGATCAAGACGAACCAAATTAGCCACATGTTGATTGTTAAAATAAAACTTAGAGCCTCAAGTAAAATTTCACTTACTCTTTAAACAAAAAGGTTAACTGCAATTTTCAAAACTACGTGGAAAATTAAATTATCGAAGCTCGGGCAGTCCTAGTAAAAATACTACAGAAGTAATCAACTTCTAATGCAAACATAGGTGCATCCCATATGTAAAAACTGACGTACTTGCAGAAGTCTAATGCAATCTTTCCTCTTTCCATCATATCCACTAGACGTCCTGGAGTGGCTACTAACAAGTGGCATCCACGTTCTAAGTCCCGAATCTGCTGCCCAATATCAGCACCACCGTAGACTACACAAGGACGAACTCTAGATCGGTATGAAAACTATAAGCAAAGAACATGTCAGTGGCCATAAAAACATCATTTGATCAATGAGAAAAGCAACAATCGCTAACATGAATATTTTACTTTTCTGGCTTCCTCATAGATCTGTACGGCCAATTCTCTCGTTGGGGCTAAAACCAAGGAAACTGGGTATTGCTTGCGGCGCCCATGCCTTCCGTTTCCCTAAAAAACGAAAATAATTTAAACTTTCTGACCAAACGCTGTTAATTCTTTTTAAAAACTTACCAGTTTCCTTTTATAATGTGCAGATTACACCTACAAACTTATTTTCATTGGGTGAACGGGGTGAAAAAATAAAAATAAGGTGTAGCTGGCCTTGTTTAGAAAAGTCAACAGGCATTTACAAAGCCTTTGTAAAACAAAAATGTCTTTATTTTACAGCAATACCTTTACCTTCACAGCCTTCAAAGCTTCTCCGGGACCATCTGTATATATCTGACTCAGTATGGGCAAAAGAAATGCTGCAGTTTTTCCAGAACCTGAAGACAAAACACTGACTTATCATTTCTGAATATTGATCGTTGATAAAGTGTTCTCGATGCTCTCGAGAATTATAGGAAAATTTTTCTTACTCTATTTCCAACTTTCTAGGACGTACAGTAAATTTATACGGCAAACCTAAGAAGTAAAGTGACTTCTGTGCTCTATTTTTCAAACGGTACATTTTAATTTGTACAAAACACAACCATTTTGTCTGAAAAGTGGCAACAACTTTCAGTGCAACATTTCTTTGTAGTGGCTATATAGTGTTGGAATGTAAAGCAGGAATCAGTAAACTTTCTGTAAAGAGCTAACGGTACATGGCTCGTGCAGGCCAGTCTCTACAAGAGAACACTTTTTATCTGTGCCAAATCTCTGGCTAACCTCTGTAGCACAGACATAACAAATGGGTATTTATATTTGAATATAGCTGTTGAAAAATAAGCAAGTGCTAGGTTTGACATCAGGCTGCAGTCTGCTAACTCCCGTGGAGTTAACTGAAAAAGATGCAATTCCATTTCTTAAAGAAGGTACTCAAGCTGACAATTTGCCATGCGCTTCCTCAAGAGGCACAGATACAAATAGTAGTTTCATCCCAAGGATGCAGAGGTACAGACAAAAAGGCACATCCCCAAGCTCTCTCAAATGCTAAACACAGGACTCAGGCATCCCTTCGGAACACACCACTTTTAAAGTAAGCCCAATTAGATATTCTTAACTTTTGCTTTTTATCAACTAAGCTTACCTGTCTGGGCACAAGCCATTAAGTCTCTTTTCCCCTTAATGATAGGAATGGCATGTTTTTGCACTGGAGTAGGACGAGTATAGCGAGTAAGCTCAATGTTCCCCATGATAATTTCTCCCATGTCAATATCACTGAACTGTCAGGAAATGTAGCCGGGTTAATCAAATACAAGTAAATATAGAAGTAAACATGACAGATATAAAATGCTGTATCTTTTGCAGTTTCTGTTTTACACTAACATATTAATGGAAGTAACCAAACTGTCTGTGATTTGGTTTACAGATGCTATGATTTCAGTTAAAGAATCGTGGCATTTTTTAAGAAAATGGACTCCTGGGTTTAAAAAATTGAAAAAGCGTTTGGAGGCAGGCAGGGTGGCTCATGCCTGTCGTCTTTCTTCTTTTTCAGACAGAATCTCACTCTGTGGCCAGGCTGGAGTGCAGCGGCGCAATCTTGGCTCACCGTAACCTCCGATGCCTGGGTTGAAGGGATTCTCCTGCCTCAGCCTCCTGCGTAGCTCAGATTACAGGTGCGTGGCACAACGCCCAGCTCATTTGAGTGTTTTTAGTAAAGACGGGGTCTCACCACGTTGGCCAAAATGGCCTCTATCTCCTGACCTCGTGATCTGCCCGCCTCAGCCTCCCAAAGTGCTGGGATTACAGGCATCAGCCATCGTGCCCGGCCAATTCCGAGACTATTCTTAATAGTGACATTAATGTTTCATAATCCAGTGGGTTTGCATTAAGAACTTTAAGAGTCAAACAAAAACTTACGTTTTCAATATGTGGAGGACAGTTACTGCCGGTTGCCTCTACTGGTATATCATCGTATTTCTCAAAGTTAATCCCCGTGTTTCCTCCAGAAAACAGTTCCCTGAAATCAAACAATTATTACATGTATATTAACTGTTATGAAACTTATGGCTTAGTATAACATGTTTTCCAAAAACCTACCGCTCTAAGCGTTCACTTGGTGGAAGTGGTTTTGACCAATCATCTTCATCCGACTTGTCACGCCAACCACTGTGTCCACTCCGTTCGTATCTACCAAAGCCAGTTCTGTCACGATTGCCAATACCGTCATATTCACTCCGTCCACGATCATCAAATCTGAATGGCACGAGCAATCAAAAATACACGATTTAGCCGATAGCGGATTATCACCTCTCTAGAAATGTCCTTGGGTATCAGCTGACGTACTGAACACAACCACCCTTAAACGATGTCAGCAACTCAGTGTTTATCTCGTGTGAAATAAGCCCCTCTAATTAACCAGCGCTTAGGTGTAATCTATGTCTTTGTTCTTAAGAAAATTATAAAAATTTTTATAAAATTACACAGCTTAGACCTCACATGCTAAGAATTAGGTTTAGATACTTACAACTAGTGCATACTTTACATCTTCATTTAAGATAGTACCATCTAAATATATTTACTGGTAGGAACGCAGGAATAACACATGAAACTTTTTAGATATAAAATTTTTCGATATAAAAAAGTAGAAGACATGTGACAAGAGAACATTTTTTCAGAGTCTTATTCCTATTTGTGGAAAATAGAGGGCAGGATTAAATTCAATTATTAGGGTTGGTTGGTTGGTTTGTTTTGAGATGGAGTCTTGCTCTGCCACCCAGGCTGGAGTGCAGTGGTGCCATCTCAACTCAGAGCAGCCTTTGCCTCCTGGGTTCAAGTGACTCTCCTACCTCAGCCTCCTGAGTAGCTGGGACTACAGGCACATTCCACCATATCCATCCAATCATTCTATTTTTAGCAGAGATGGGGTTTCACCGTGTTGGTCGGGCTGGTCTCGAACTCCTGACCTTGTGATCCTGCCACCTCGCCCTCCCGAAGTGCTGTGATTACAGGCATAAGCCAAACCACCCGGCCCCGTCTCTACTAAGAAAAGAATAATTAGCCGGCCAGGTGGTGGGCGCCTGTAGTGCCAGGTATTTGGGAGGCTGACGCAAGACAATCACTTGAACCCAGGAGGTGGAGGCTGCAATGAACCCAGATCGTGCCACTGCACTCCAGCCTGGGCAGCAGAGCAAGACTCTGTCCCAAGAAAGGCGCGCGCGCACGCTCACACACACACACGAAGCGTTTGAAGCTGTCGCACACTGTATCATTTAAGTTGGAACAGACTTCATTGTGCCAAACAGTATATTCGTCTAAATTAATAAACTACTTTTAGTAAAGAACTCTTAGTGCTAACAGAACAACGATAAACCAACATTCTGCTTTAAATCCATGAGTAGTCTCTTAAAGACATGCTCAAGGACCACTGTAAGTATGAAGAATGAGAACTTGCCAAATTAAGATTCCTAAATTGCTACTGTATAAACACACAAGCTGGGATTTACCTTCCACGATCACTGAAATAACCAGACCTTCCTCTTGATTCTCGAGACCCAAAACTGCTATACGCGTCCTTATCTCTGCTGCAACTCCAACCTGAACTGTCTTTATCAGAGAATCCTTCAATGAAAAAGCAAAAATTGAAAGCTGACGAGATTTTTACATGATTTCCATCTTCCCAAACATGAAGTCCTTCACATGTAGTCTTCCTTTATCTTATCCTTGTGGGAACAAAGGTCAACAGGTCCCATAAGCAGAATTTGTTCTGCAGAAGTGTGAATGTGTTCTTCTACCAGAGATGATTAAATGAGGCAAAGTAATCTCATGACCCGAGAACAACGTAGCCTTCATGTAACACAGCTGTGAGACTAATACTATACTATCACCACAATAGTAATTGTTTTCATTCACCTTGTAAGTACACATGGTATGTATCCAAAACGTAAACCTACTCCAGTGAAATTATTTACGACGTCGCTTTTTAAGCTGTGTCTGATTAGGAGGGATTCCAACTCCCTCATCTTTAAGCTCAGCCTGTAGCTAGTGCAGCAAGCGCATTATGTTAGTTTCCCAGTTATGAACCATCTTTGACAAATCCTGAAAAACGTAACGCAAAAGGTGTTAAACCTAAACATTTAACGTAAGCTATGCATAATACACATTTTGGGAAGGCCCAGCTAAAGACTACCTCGGGGACTGTGGGTTACCAAGAGAAAAGTTTGAACTAAGAGAAGAGACCTACGTAGTCAGATAAAAATATGTCAGACCTATTAAGATAGAGAATTTCTAATTACTCTTTGAAAATTTCAGGCATGGGACAGTAAAGATACAGCAAATTAGCTTTTCCCATTGACATAGCTCTAAATTTGAACACCATAACCCATTTCTTAAGCCACTAACACATCCCACTACCTAAAAGCAACGTTTCTCGAACTATTCACATAAAGTTATTTTAACACAATCTCGCATTCAGGGATGGCCAAGACTTTCTATTTCAGTATCAACAACTGAAACTAAGTTGTCATAAACACCATTGTGTGCTACGCTCATACACACACTACTGGCCTACCACGAGTCCAAAGGTAATTGTGTCATCTTAATACCCTCAGTGAGAATAAACGTATACTTGAGTTTAAAAAACCCTCATTATTACCTACTTTCATTGTCTACAAACTGACAAAGAAATGACAAGAGTAAACTCCCTCCACAACCGCAAACCTGCTGGAGGGCTTCCCTAATTCAAACGTTTAATTAAATGTTTAAAGTTACAAATTTATAAAGTTGTAACTTTTAATTTTCCGCTGCTTTTAAAAATCCAGTATTAGACAAATGACCAATAGTACTTCCTACATTAAGGAAGTTAGATGGTTAACGTCTCTTCCATCCCCCCAAATACTAAAATATTGCCAACTCTCCTTAAGGCACTTAAGACACCTCGGGTGCAATTCCAGCCAGATACAACACTTAGAGTGCTTGTGATAAAAGAAATTCTGCAGTTACTCTGAAAAAAGAAAACAATCGTCAGCAAAGTGGTCTTCTGATAAACACATACAGACTTAAAAACAGGGTACAGACTAAACAAAGAAAAACAAAGTCAACCGCAAGTACTCTACCCACTCCACACCCCTTTATCATTAGCTTCTTTCCTTTTGGTTTTAAATATTTTTCCTGACATTTCCTTCTCCTAGAAATTTTTTGATGTGTATGCGGCACTCAAAACATCACCCCAATTAAACTTTTCTAATGTACTCTTCCACCTTACAAATTTAATAGGAAACAACCCTAGGTGTTTCAATGCATTTCATACGACACCCTTCCAATGAAGCTGTTTGGGTTGAAACCAGATAGTATCACCAGCTTATTGAATGTGGCCCAAAGTGATAAACTTAAAACTGTTAACTAGTCTGAGAAAAAAACAAACAAACAAACAAACAAAAAAACCCACACCATTTCACTGTGACTACTTTTCAAGACAGCAGCAAGCAGAAACTTTATCACTATACAGTTTCTTTGACATGAGGCATTCGCACAAATATGCCACTTTCAAATTCAAACCACGTCATAAATGTTACCTACAGATACAGTACCATAGTTAACCTACACAAAACCCAAAGTCTTTGGGCTCAGTCTGCCAAAGGACACAAGAAGTATCCATCATTCAACATTCGAGGAACTTTTCCGAGGACAGAAAGTGCTAGTTCCTATAAGACAGACCAAAAGAGGCACAGGAGGGGACAAAAAGTGTTCACAGACTTCCTAAAGTTACTCTTTTTCCCTAGGCTTTGATGAGCTGCTAAAAGGTTAGATCTACAAAGCTGCCTTAAATACATACCTTTAGAGGCTTCTCTGTTCCTTAAGTGAGGAGGTATATAGCGTCCTTCTAGAAGAGAAAATGTAAAATTAGAAGCCTATGACATCACCACGACGCTGCCTGTTTAGAAAACGTCTATTAAAAGATAGGTCCTGGAAAACAAACTTCTAAAACCTGTATTTTATACAGGAAGCTACTTTGCAAGATGAAGGGAAAAAAAATGCTTACTCGAAAATACGCTGCAAACCAAATATATTTCAGTAGCTAGTAGTGGTTATTTAATAATCATGTTTTAAAAGGCTCTATTTCAGATAACTGCTACATGAAATCAACACTGATCATTAAACGCGGCCATTACTCCAACGTAACAGTGTCGTAGGGGAAAAAAAAAAAAAAGGTTCTGGGTGCTATACTAAATCATCTACCCGGTAAGAGGCTTTTTAAAAAAGTCTAAAGATTAAAGTGATACCATAAAAACACATGAAAAGTCGGAGAGTGAAAATTTTCTGGAAAACCAATCAAGTGTTTTAATTTAAAACAACAGCCCACTCTATGATTAAGAAGCAAAATAAATTAACTTGTAAAGTAGAAGAAAGTCTACTTTAGTTAACCGATTACCTGATTTTATTACCCCAAAATCCAGACCTTATCTAAATCTACTTTTGGATTTAACTAAACATCCAAAGTTGTCTCTACCAGTTAAATCTCTACAACATTCCTAGAATGACAAAGTCTGAAATGCTCTGTAAGACTTAAAGTGGTTTGTTGGTTTGTTTGTTTGTTTCTACAGAATGTACCAACTGCTTTCCTTGTTGAACAGGAAGAAACCTGGACTCAAACCAGAGCTACTGCCAAATAACCACCAACCTTCCCTCCTATCCAAATACCACCCTCAAGAAATCTTCCAAAAACAAGACCAACGGTTTCAAAAGAACACCTTTGTAACTAATCTCCTGTCCAAAGAACACAGCTAACCCACCACCACAAAATCAGACGAGCTTGGTTTTATTATTCAGTGTTAGTTAGCTTCTTCATGGGCACCAGCAGCAGGCATAGCACGTAAATGTATATGGGTTTCCTTTATTAGGTTTAACACAATGCACATCAGTTCACAAAGATGGGCTTATATCCCATGCTGGGCAAGGAGTGAATGAGACTACTTTTCTAAAAAATAATGTGTATTATATTACTGTCCTTGGTTTTTTGCTTTTGAGACAGGGTCTCTGTCACCCACACTGGAGTCCAGTGGCCTAATCTTGGCTCACTGAAGCCTCCAGCCTCCTAGGATCAAGCAAATTCTCCCATCTCAGCCTCCCAAGTAGCTGGGACTGCAAGCAGGTACCACCGCACCAGGCTAATTTTTTGTATTTTTAGTAAAGACACGGTTTTCCCGTGTTGCCAAAGCTGGTCTCAAACCGCTGGGCTCAGTGATCCACCTGCCTTGGCCTCCCAAAATGCTGGAATTAAGAGGCAGGAACCACCACACCCCACCCACTAAGGTTTTTCTTAAATTCCCTCAACAGTAACAAAACAGTGTATTAATAAGATACACCGTTTGGTGTATGTTACATACCTAGACACAGCAAAATATCTCATATTTTCATACGGTCAAATTCAAGAGAAAATAATGTAAATTTAACATTTAAAAGTCTAATAAGATATTAACATTAAGCTCTGATAAAGATGCGTATGCGTGTGTGTGTGTGTGTGTGTGTGTGTGTTTCAGACGGGTTCTCACTCTCCTTCGGGCCGGAGTGCAGTGGTGTCATCTCGACTCACTGCAACCTCCACCTCACCCAGGTCAAGGGATTCTCCTGCCTCAACCTCCGAAGGAGCTGGGAGTGCAGAGACGAGCCACCACGCCGGGCTAATTTTTTGTATTTTTAGTAGAGCCGGCGTTTCACAGTCTTGGCCAGGCTGGTAGGCTGGTCTCGATCTCCTGCCCTCAGGCTCTACCCGCCTCATCCTTCCCAAGTGCTGTGATTACAGGCCTGAGCCACCGAGCCCAGCCCAAGGCTCCATTTTTAAAAAAGAGTTTTCCGGCCGGGCGCGATGGGCTCACCCTCTAATCCCAGTAGTCTGGGAGGCCGACGTGGGCAGGTCAGGAGATGTGAGATCCAGGCCATCCTGGCTAACGTGGAGAAACCCCTTCTCTCTCCTAATAATATTAGCCAGGCGTGGCGCGCCTGTAATCCAAGCTACTCGGGATGATGAGGCAACACAACCGCTTGAGCCAGGGAGGCGGAGGCTGCAGGGAGCCGAGAGGGCATCTCTGCAGTCTAGCCTCGGCTACAGAGCGAGGCTGGGCCAAAACCAAAGGTTTTACTTACGGCTTGCTGTACTTGCTCCTCCACTCTGTTTCTCGGAGGAGTTCAGGTCCAGATCAGCAAGCTAGAAAAGAGGTATCAATAGCTCACATGCTGACACACAAGAACAGATAAGATCACAAGCGACAAAGAAGAAGACCTGGATTCCAATCTTATCCTGTACCATACACTTGGCTGCTGTGACTGCCTGGCAGTACCTGACAAGATTTCAAAGGTGCTTAAGTCTATCAACCATGACAGATGCAAATGGCACCACCTGAAGACCGGCAGTTTCATACTAACGGAGTTCAAATTCATTCACGCCAAACAAATTTTCTTTAACAATTTACCATAGTAAAAGCGTTCCAAACTAAAAAAAAAAAAAAATAAAAAAAAAAAAATAAATAAAATCTACCATGCATTTCTCAGTAACTTAAACATTCAATTTAGCTACAGTCATAATAGTAAAATGTTCCCAAAGACAGTGGTTTTCTTGATATCCTAAACCTAAAAATAAATGGACACCGGAACATTTGAAGATTCCTTACAATCGACTGGCCCCAAAGACTGTGCGACTATTTTTAAGGCAGATAAATTCCTAGACATCAAAAGTTAAAATAATAAACCAACTTCACTATGTTTTGAGTACTGTGCAGCTTTACACAGCTGTCATTTCGTGTCTGACACTCTATAAAGGAGGTAGTATTCATTTCTCCCATTTTAAACACCAACTTCAGAGGTCTTTGGTTACAAAGTTAAAAAGCGACACATCTTTTCTTTGACGCTTCTAAAATGGCATACCCAATCTGAACTCCTGCCTCCTTAGACTGATAGATTTTAAAACTATAGGGGAAAAAAAGGTGATTTCGCTTTATGGGCTTGCAGCATAATACTTTACCAAGGACTACTCAGAGGCGGCGGGGGCGGTGGGGGGTTGGGGGAGGGGAACAATCACATACGTCATAATAGGTTTCAACAAACAAGTGCAACGCCAAGAGCAACTCTGTCACCTCTCTGAACAAACTTTCTATACCATAACACGCTTACCTATATATTGAAAGTTCAAGATACTATCAAATTAAATGCACCATCGATTAAGATACTGTATTTTAAAAATTCGCCATCTGAATCTGGTTACTACTTAATTCTAGCGAAGCAGACAGCACGCTTTATCAAGAGTTAACTGTTGCCAGTTACACAGAAAACATTATAAACTCGTACTGCCGAATTCTCTATTCCTTAGTTCTCTGTTTCTACGGTCTATTTAACATATTAAGAATCAGTAAATTGCAGGCCTTAACACGTCGCAGTGAAAAACAATCTCAAAAGGCAGACCGTTAAATCCCTCAAACGACACCTAAGCTTTATCCTTTATTCGTTCTCTCCCCCAGGCGTGGGAGGCAAAAATGCAGGCATAAGGGTCCAAAGCACGGCAGTGCAAAATGCACTGGGTTCCTGACACGGCATAGGAGCCTGATCTAACACGTACACCACATATCCTGCCCCCTCGTCGCCCAGACTTCAAAGGTAAAGGTTCTGTCCTTCACGGAAACAGAGTTAGACCTATATCAACATTCCTTCTGCGGTAAAAAGAAAGTAAACCACAAATAACCTGTCCCGCGAATCAACCGGTTAATCTCCCACAGGCCGACTTCTTCCCGTAACGCCTAACGCAAAGGCACAATACTACACAAAAGGCGCACAGTTTTCGGCTAGCCGACTATCCAGTGGCTCTCCGAGTTGAGAAACGGGTGTAGCGCAATCCTGGATCCCTAACCTTCAAGATGTCTTCCTGCTGGCGTCCGATTTCCATTATTTCTAACGCAGGTCAAGAGAACCAGGCGGCGGCCATTCTCCCTCCGCTGCCGGCTATCCGTTTCCGGTTCTTCTACGTCACAAAATGTCCACACCGGAAACGCGGTTTCCGCCCGCTCAGCATCCCGTCAGCGGTTTCTCCATCCCTAAGGGGAAGTGGGCAAAACAAGATAGGGGACACTTGTTTCCCTGTGCTTTGTAGTCACTGGCCTTCAAGAATTCCATAGGCCCGGCCCCTGCAAGGACCACAGCGCTACTCAACTCATACAACCGCATACAGAGACTGTTGCCATTTGCCAGAGGCAGCACCAACCGATACCCTTTCTCCTCGCCATACACACTGACTGGGTGGCCGGAGTGCACTTTCTGCCTAAACGACACTTCTGTGCATATGTCAAGGGCGCGTGGTGAAGGTCTAACCGCTAGACTGGAAAAAAAAAAAAAAAAAAAAAGTCCCTTTTTTTGCGAACCGCTCCCTTCCCCGCCCCTCTGACTAACCGGTCAGTGGTCGCACATGCGGTCCCGGCGGGCCGCTCATGCACGCACAGAAGCCGCCATTGCGTGCGGCCCACTACCGTAGGAGAATGACGCCGCCGCCGCCGCCGCCGCCGTAAACACCACCCTTAACGCTACGGCTACCTTCAGGTCTCCCCTACGTGGGCTGTCATGGTCTCACACAGTTTCTTTCCCATTTCCCCAGAGTCTGAGCAAGGATGCTTGGCTAAGAAAGTAAACGATCGGCCGGGCCCGGTGGCTCAAGCCTGTAATCCCAGCACTTTGGGAGGCCGAGGCGGGTGGATCATGAGGTCAAAAGATGGAGACCATCCTGGTCAACATGGTGAAACCCCATCTCTACTAAAAATACAAAAAATTAGCTGGGCATGGTAGCGCGTGCCTGTAGTCCCACCTACTCAGGAGGCTGAGGCAGGAGAATTGCCTGAACCCAGAAGGCGGAGGTTGCGGTGAGCCGAGATCGCGCCATTGCACTCCAGCCTGGGTAACAAGAGCGAAACTCCGTCTCAAAAAAAAAAAAAAAAAAAAGAAGAAAGAAAGAAAGTAAACGTTCAAGCTGAACCTTTAAATTGGTAATTCTGAGTTAAACTTACTAAATTCATTGGCAGCTTTTAAATTGTGCAAACTCACCGAAGTATATCATTGTGAGCTCAAGTAGATTTCAGTTAGGTGTTTTACTTCCGAAAAGTGAATATATCTCTCTGGAATTTCCGTTGAAATAAAACAACCGTTGTATTCCTCGACACTATCTATTACTCTTGCTGAGCTTTTGCAACTCGTCTTTGTCTATAAGATGTACATTTTTTTCTCCTGTTATGCTCGTGTTAATGAATACACTTTTACACTCGTTTTTTAAAATATGAGGCTTAAAACAACCCTTTTGTTATTCATCTATCAGTTTTCTTATCTTGAAAAAATCAGATTATGGGCATATTCCAAGGTTTTTTTTAATTACACTTTTAGCTTTGGTGAAAATTAAGCACAATGATGTGCTCTAGACATCCGAAAGAATGAAACGTAGTCTTTGTGGAGCTCAGTCACTGGGGGAACACAAACCTTCTGACACAGAACAGGTTCTGTGAATAGTCTCACAGAAAAAGTGAAAAACAAATTACGGTCACTTTTACCTAGTGGTACACTGGTATTTGGGGTAAAATAAAATTATACTGATGTTCATCAAACCTTGAATTGAGCTTTCGTGACAATCTCTGAACATAACACATGATTCTTTCTCTGGATGTGTTACAAAAGAAACGTTGGTGTCTCAAAGTCACAACCATAGTCTTGTTTTTTTTTTTTTTTTAAGTACTTAGATTTAACCAAAAATCACCATCCAGTTCCACGTGAAGTAGATTTCCCATCGTTACAGTGCTAAAGTAAATTCAGATATCACGGTCCAGTACTATTGTATGTATGTATGTATGTATGTACGTACGTACGTACGTACGTATGTATGTGTGTGTGTATGTGTGTATGTCATATAGGTGGAGGTTTTCAGTCTGCTTTTTGTCACTAATGAAAGCAATACTCAAAAAACCTACATAGTACATTGCCAAGATTGTGCACGAAAAACAAGCAGAAGTTTGGAAAATTTTGTGGTGCCAGAACAGTACAAAATGGAGAACCTAATCCAAGTCTATGATCAGTTTAAACTGGGAAGTGATCGATACGTGAGTACACTTAGGGCGGTTTAAAACAATGATCTTTCACTTTGCTAACTGAAAAATATGTGTTAAGAAGATACTTAAATTTTCCACAGGTGCAATACATACTGCATAATGAAAAATATTAGTAGCCTTCCTCATATTTGATGTTAATTTTTCTGTGTGAAACTGATGTTTATTACCATTTTTGCTTAATGATAATACCCCCAGAGAAGGTACAGTAATTACATTGCAAATCTGCATGTTTTTAGAACATTTTCATAGTTGTATGCTACTTTACATAACTTATAAAACCCTTGTATGTGTAGGTTGCTTAATGCTTCTGTGGTAATTATCTGAAAGATGTGCGGGGCATTTTCATATACTCTGTGGATTTAAAGATTCCTGGAAGTGTTAACCGGAAAGACTCACACTTTTAATGGAGCTTGACTAGATGATATGATATATAAGACTCATGAAAAATGTGTTACATGTCATCTAGCTGTGGCATTTCCATAAGCCAATAGCTAGTGAAATTTTAATTAACTTTTCCAATTATTTTTCCACACAACTTTTCTTTTAGCAGTCTAAAAAACTGGTAAACTTTTAACAGTCTTCCAAATATTATTGACTAAATGATGAAAAATGGAAGTAATAGTACAGCAGTCTTAGAGAACTAATTCTAATGGAGAAAGTAAGCATCTCAGAAAACTTCAGCTTTCGTGTTTCTTGTGAACCCACTCCACAAAATGGCTGTCTTGTATAGTCATGAGCTAGTGAGCAGTGTTCAGGATTTATATAACAAAATCTTAACTTATTTTTATTTCTAGGCTCTTTCATTATCATCCTCATCTTGATATCGTTCCGTGACTATTAAATGAGATCATTTCTGCTCTTCAGAAATTCAAAATTTCTGCACCACTGGATTGGTAGCTGTCTCATAAAACTGTTAACTAAAAGCTATGTCTATGCAACCTTTCAAGAACAGTGCGTCAAGCAACTGGACGCAGAGGGTACTGCCTCTACTTCAGGACTTACATGCTGATCCAGCTGTACTTCAGAAAAAAGAGTATTAAGCATGTTTTGTGTATACATGACAAAACTGTCAAAGTGACACAGAACAGACTTGACGATGGCCTTTTTTATGTTTCTCTATTTATTTCTGGGCTGATGATTTAATTTTCATTTGTGTTATAACCCTGCAGAATTTTCCTTGGTTAAAAACACTTTCCTTGCTGGTCATTTCTTTGTAAGACAGCAAATCTAAGTCTCTTCTCAATCAACTTGTTTTTTTTTTTTTTTTTTTTTTTTTTTTTTTTTTTTAATGTGAACTATTAGGAAGCTGTTTACTGCTTTATGTTTTTTGTGTGTTTTGAGGACATGGTGATTACACTTGTGGTTCCAAAATAATTATTTTTTTCATATTACTAGGCCACATACAAAGATAATGGATTGCACGTAAAGAAAGAAATAAACTTCATATTTGTGATTTTGTTTCTAATCTTGATACAGATTTACACCACTTATAAAATCATATTTATTGCTTGAAAATATTTGTGAATGGAAATTTTTTCCCCCAGACTTAACTGCCATGAAATGCTAAGGAGTCCTGCACTTTTAAGCACTACTTTTATTACATATTCTATGTGTAAATAAAACTGCCTAGTATTATACAGAAATTTGTATTAAAATATTTAAATGGTGAGAGGGTTTTCCAATGTTTGAGTTTAAAAAAGACTTCCTGTAAAAATCCACTTTTTGTTCATGTTCAAATCTAATGATTCTATGTTTTTTATAGGTGTGTGTGTAAGTGTACACACATGTATAAGGTATACAGAAACCTCAATATATAATTTTGTATAGATATTAAAAGTTTTATTTTTTCCATCTATGATAGTTTTCGAGGTGCCTAGTAGAAAGTATTACAAAATATGCAGTTTTTAAAGTAAATGTCTTTTAGTGTGATTTATTAAGTTACAGTCACCACAATGATAGCCCATGAATAATTGCTGGCAAAATGTATTTTATAATAGTAAAAACCAAATAGTGACATAAAGATTTAAGAGGGGACATTATATAGTTTTGATAAATCGTGTTTATAATTTAACATTTCTTATGGGAAAGTGATTCAGAATAATGATCTCCGTTTTAGAGAACAATAGTTAACGGACTTATTGTTTTTTAAACTGGATGACTTTGAAATGCTATACTGTCCTGCTTGTAAAACAACATGGTTTGGGGTGAATGGGAGAAAAGCATCACAAAGTAAGTTATAATAAGTTCATTACAATTTTTATTTCATATGAACAACTTGCTAATTTAATATTTCCTCATTTTATACTAATACTTGTATTTCTAGCTCTGTTTTCTGAAGCATTTTTATTTTATCATGCTCTTTTTTTTGGTATCACCTTTCCAGAGGTTTAGTGAAGAATCGTGGAATGCTTTAATGAAACAAAGGGAATTTTTTTTTTAATTTTTAAATATTTTTTATTGCATTTTAGGTTTTGGGGTACATTTGAAGAACATGCAAGATCGTTGCATAGGAACACACGTGGCAGTGTGACTTGCTGCCTTCCTCCCCTTCACCTATATCTGGCATTTCTTCCCATGCTATCTCTCCCCAATTCCCCACCCCCGCCACCGTCCCTCCCCTATTCCCCGAAACAGACCCCAGTGTGTAGTGCTCCCCTCCCTGTGACCAGGTGTTCTCAGTGTTCAACACCCGCCTGTGAGTGAGAATATGCGGTATTTCATTTTCTGTTCTTGTGTCAGTTTGCCGAGAATGATGGTCTCCAGGTTCATCCATGTCCCAACAAAGGACACGAACTCATCGTTTTTGACGGCTGCATAATAGTTCATGGTGTATATGTGCCACATTTTCTCTGTCCAGTCTATCATCAATGGGCATTTGGCTTGGTTCCAGGTCTTTGCTATTGTAAACAGTGCTGCCATGAACATTGGTGTGCATGTGTCCTTATAGTAGAACGATTTATCATCCTCTGGATATATACCCAGTAATGGGATTGCTGGGTCAAATGGAATTTCTATTTCCAGGTCCTTGAGGGATCACCACACTGTCTTCCACAATGATTGAACTAATTTACACTCCCACCAGCAGTGTAAAAGTGTTTCTATTTCTCCACATCCTCTCCAGCATCAGCCGTCTCCAGATTTTTTAATGATCGCCATTCTAACTGGCGTGAGATGGTATCTCAATGTAGTTTTGATTTGCATCTCTCTAATGACCAGTGATTATGAGCATTTTTTTATATGTTTGATGGCCTCACGTATGTCTTCTTTTGTAAAGTGTCTGTTCATATCCTTTGCCCACTTTTGAATGGCCTTGTTTGTTTTTTTCTTGTAAATCTGCTTTAGTTCTTTGTACATTCTGGATTTATGAGGAAATGTTCTCTATGAAGAATAAGTTCTCCTCCATTCTTAGTTTCCTAGGAGGTTCTACCATTGAGTGTTGACATTTTCAGGTGCTGTCACTTTTCTGCATCTGTGGATATAAACCATATGACTTTTCTTTTTAAGAGATTACATTAACTGATTGTCAGTGTTGAAGTAGCTTTGCATAGATGAGCCTTAACCCCACTCTTTGCGTTGTATGCACATTTCATTTTGTATTTGCTGAGCTTACTTTGCTAAAATGTTGTTGATTTTAACACCTATATACATGAATGCGTTAGTAATTTCTGTTTTAATATTGTCTTTTCCTAGTTTTGTATCAGCGTAAGAATGGTCTTATTTTGAATTTAAGTGTTCTGCCGAGTTTCTGGAGACATTGTGTAAACTTGATGTAAATTCCTAAAATCTTTGTTTCAATGATCCAGTGATGCCATGATATTCTGGGTCTTCTTTTTTGGACTTTTCACGTACAAATTCAGTTTCTGTAATTGTCACAGAATTATTCAGATTACCTTGTTCATCTTGATTCAGTTGCCAGTTTGTGAGTTTTGAAGAAGTGTTGTTTCTTTTAAGTTACAAAATTCCTCATAGGATGTTTATTATCCATTCAGTAGTATAGTATCTGCAGTAACGTATTTTCTTAGAGCTATTTTGTGATTTCACTCACCAGTTTGTTTTTTAAGCAAAATGGTCTTTTATTTGTGTCTTCTACTGTTTTTTTTTTTGCCAAGTTTTATTGATTTTTCTTCCCCCCATAAACTGTTTTCAGCCAGGGACAGTAGCTTAGACCTGCAGAGATGACAGGACAGCCTGCACCCAGAGAGGAGCTTCCCACTCCAGGACTGTTGTGTTGCTGAGTAAAGCTGCTCTTTGTCTTGCTCACCCTCCATCTGTCTGCATACTTCATTCTTCCCGGACACAGGACAGGAACTTGAAACCTGCTGCATGGTGGGGCTGAAAGAGCTCTAAACCAAACAGGGCTAACACATGCCCCTTGCTCACCACCTTGTGAGTGAAGAGGAGAGAAGAGCTGCAGCCCTTCGGGGATCCCAGACCTGGGAGCTCCCTGAGCCAGGATTGTGAGTCCCTCTTTGGGGCCTTGTGGCTTCTGGAGCTTCCAGGCTTCCGGTTACCACTGTGTTCCCCAGTGGCAGTTGTGGAAGCTGCTTGTGGTGTGCCTGATTCATCTGCAGCCTCACAGAGAGCTGGTGCCTGTCCCAGCACCTGAAGCTAGCCACCCTTGTGCAGTAGCCAGACCCTGCATTCACTTGTTCACACAACCCTTGGCCCTCCACATCTGGCTGGCCCGTGGCAGGCATGGGACCCAAGCCAGTGATGTGAGCCAAGGGCAGCCTGCCAAGCTGAGTGGGTGGAGTAAGCACAGTAGGCCTGAGCAAAACCTGGGCAAAAGCATCACCACCCACAGAGGTTTTTGGCCAGAAAAGCAACACCCTAAGGATCCTGAAACAACAGGTCTCTGCAACTCTGTTCACTTTTTTCAGCTTATTTTCTCTTTCATGGTCAGATAAAATAAAGAGGAAATTCTGTCTTTGTCAAGGAATTTTTTTTCCTGTGCCTTATACATTCTACTATTGAGCCAGTATACTATCTTTTATTCTGATTCCTGTATTTTTTATTCCTGTAGCTAACATTTGGTGTCTTTATTACTCATTTCTTTGCTGAAATTTATTACTCATTTTAAGAAATTTGTAATTGCTTGCTAAAATACTTATTTGTATAATACCTTATTTTAAATTATTGCCAAATCAGCCAGGCAGTAATATAGAAGTCTCAGATACTGTTTCACCACATAAACACAGATTTAAAATAATATATCAGAATTCCCTTTTGAGAAGCTCAGAGTCCTTTCAGCATTTGCAGTATCCTGGATAATCACAAACTGAGAACAGCTGCACTGAAATGAACAGTAAGAACAGTATTCTTTTCTTTCCTTTTTCTTATTTTTTCAGATGGAATTTTGCTCTCGTTGCCCAGGCTAGAGTGCAGTGGCACAATCTTGGCTTACCACAAGCTCTGCCTCCCTGGTTCAAGCAATTCTCCTGCCTCACCCTCTCGAGTAGGTAGGATTACAGAGGGATGCGCCACTGTGCCTGCCTAATTTTGTGTTTTTCTTAGAGACAGGCGTGCACCACCGTGCCTGCCTAATTTTGTATTTTTGTACATTGGTCAGGCTGGTCTCGAACTGCCAGCATCAAGTGATACACGTGCCTCAGTCTCCCAGAGTGGTGGTGTCCCTGGACTTTCAGTACACGTTCTTAAGGCTCTAGCTTCTGTCTTATCTCATAGAGAACACAGAAAGAATTGGCACAGTATCGATGCCCAGGGCTGCTAAGGAGAGAGGCATGTTTTTGTGACCAGTGTAAGTACATAACATTTTTAAATGATGCATGCCTGAGTTTCTTCCGCAGGAAAGGGGAAAGAGCAGTGTATATTCACTCCCACCGCATTCCTGTGTGCCAACCGAAAGTTCCGTTTCTGTCTTACTGCACACATCAGACAGGTATAACACAGTCACACTTGTTTTTAGGAGCAGGATATTACAGGTTTTGGGAAACAACTAACAAAACAAAACTGTCCAGGGCAGATAGGAAGAAAGGTCCTGAGTTCTCATTAGGATGACTTGTAAATATATTTCCTAGTGAAAGCCAGTCTGAAAAGACTGAGACACAGAACTGTTTCTTCAAATGCACAGACACAAACACAAAGCTCAACAGAACATGAAGATTCAGGAAAATAAGATACGATAAAAAGAAGAAAACAGGCCCAGTGCCATGGCTCATGCCTGTAATCCCAGGACTTGGGGAGGCCGAGGCAAGCGGATCGGGAGGCAAGTGGGTCACGAGGTCAGCAGATCAAGACCATCTGGGTCAACATGGTGAAATCTCGTCTCTATTGAAAACACCTAAAAATTAGCTGGGTGTGGTGGCACACGCCTGTAGTGCCAGCATAGGTCAGTTACTCCGGAGGCTGAGGCAGGAGAATTGCTTGAACCCAGGAGGCGGAGATTACAGTGAGCTGAGATCGTGCCACTGCACTTCAGCCTGGAAGACGGCACGAGACTCCGTCTCAAATAAATAAAATAATGAGAACCTATCTCTAGAAACCGACGGTAAAGAAATGAAGATCTGTGTATTGCCTGACAGAATTTAAAAGTCACTGTAAAAAAGTTCAGTAAGTTACAAGAGGACACACACATGATTAAATGAAATTGGGAAAGTGATACACAAAAAGAATGGCAAAGAGATGGATGTCAGGAAGAACAAAACGAATTCTGAAACTGAAAAATACGACAATTGAAATTTAAAAATATTCAATAGAGTGAGCAACAGAACACACGGAATAAAGAAATGTGACTCTAAAACATAAAATTTGAAATTAGCTACCCAAGAACAAAAGGAATAAAGGATGAAGAGACTCAGGAAAGCATAAGTGACTGATGAACACCACTTATGTTGCAAGTCAACATAGCACATTATGAGAATTTCAGGGGAAAGGAGAAAGAAAAAAGATACTTTATTTGAAGGACTAAGGGCTCAAAACTCCTCATTCCGGGGAGGGAAATGGACCCAGATTCATGATACTCAACAGATGCTAAATCAGGTGAACCATACCAAATCTACACTAGAATACATTATCATTAAATGGTCAAAAGTCCTACGCAAATGGAAATTTGAAAGCAGCAAGAAAAATGCAATTTGTCACACATGGGAAGTCTTCATACAACTGTTGAAAGAATTGTCAGCTGAAACCTCGCAGGCCAGAAGGCAACGGGATTATATATTTAAAGTGCTGGGAGAAAAATGTCAGCCAATAATGTCAAACCCAGCAAAACTGTTCTTCTGAAACAAAAGCAAAACGAAGAGGTTCCAGACTAAAGCTAAGGGTATTCACCATTGAAACTACCTTACAGGGAATGCTAAAGAAAGTTAGGTTGAAAGCAGTGATACTAAATGGTATCACTAAAAGAACTCTGTGATAAAGGTAAATATATAGACATATAGAATACTTTAATCTAATGTTCTTATATAAACCAGAATAATGAATGAACACACCATATAAAAATGTAACAACAGGGGAGGGAAGGTAAAAGTGTTAATGCAACCATAGGTCAGTTACCAGCTTAAGACAGACTTATAAGGTGTTTTATATAAGCCTCCAGAGTAACTGTGAAGAAAATACCTATAGTAAATGCAGAAAGAACAAGGGGAAAAGAATTAATGTCATGTCACTAAACATACACACCAAAAACCAACAAGTACAAAGATACCCGGAGGAGAGGGTCAAAAGGACTATAAAATAGAAAACAAAATAGCAATACAAGTCCCTACCTATGTGTTAAAAGGAGAAGAATTAACTGAGCAAAGAATAATTCATTCTTAAGTTGGACAGTCTCTTTAGCCAGTCTAGCCTCTGACGCTCCAGTGAAGCTACTTGGTGGAAGAAGATTTATGGACAGAAAAAGAAAGTGACTTACAGAAAACAGAAGTGAGGTACGGAAACAGCTGGGATGGTCACAGCTCAGTGTTTTCCCCATTTGAACACAGTTTGAACAGTGGCCACCTTTTATGAGCCAAAACTCACTGACTGGCACAAGAATAGGCTACAGTCTTTACAGTTTTATTTGGGTTATAGTTCATGATGTTTCTTAAGAAAGAAACCTTTATATATGTAGAAGCATCTATATCTAGCATCTACATACATAGATCTACATATATAGACATATGTCTGTATCCCTATATATACATACAGATATATGGATACATCTACATACATATTTCTTTATGTGTGTGTGTGTGTGTGTGTGTGTGTGTGTGTGTGTGTGTCAGGGTGTAATATGTGTACAGCATCTAAACGTAAAGCAAGTGATGAGAGAGCAGAAGGAAAATGGCACAAAACAACAGTAATAGTAGACTTTAATATCTCTCAAGAATGGGTTTGACATTTACACAGAAAAATTTTTAGAAAGACTTGACAAACAAGTCTTAAACTGTGGGAAGATTGAGAATATAATGAGATAGATTTTCTGAGCATAAGAGAAATAAAAGATCAATAACAAAGGACAAGCAGAAAATTCACAAATACATTTAAAATAATACACTCTTTTTAAAAAGAAATGACTAGAACAAGAATAAATTAAAATGGCAATTTAAAAGTACCTCAAAACAGGCAAGGCACGGTGCCTGTAATCCTAGCACTTTGAAAGGCCGAGGTGGGTGGATCCCTTGAGGTCAGGAGTTCAAGACTAGCCTGGCCAACATGGTGAAACCCCATCTCTACTAAAAATACAAAAATTAGCCAGATATGGTAGCACTCCAGAAATCCCCAGCTTCTTGGAAGGCTGAGGCAGGAAAAACACTTGAACCCGGGAAGCAAAGGTTGCAGTGAACAGAGATCATACCACCGCAGTCCAGCCTGGGAGGCAGAGCAGGACCCTGTCACAAGGAAAAAACAAAGAAACGAAACTCAGATGAAAATGAAAATACAACATACAGAGTAACTGGAAAGGAAACAAAGTTCAAACGTAGCCAAGTGAGGCAATAATAAATCAAAATAATGGAGATTACCACAGAAATCAATTAGAGAATAGAAGAATAGAAGGAATCAACGAAACAAAGTTAACTTTTTGAAAAGGAGAAATAATTCTGAGCTACACTAAGAAAAAATACCCTCAAATAACAAGAAATAAAAGAGGAGACATCACAATGAATGGCTGAGATACAAAAGGGATCAAAGGGGACTACAATGAGCAATTATTTGCCAATAGACTAGATAACAGAAGAAATTGATACATTTATATAAACATATAAAGTATCAAGATTGAATGATGAAGTCACAAGCTTAGGCACACGCCAGTCTAATTTTTATAAAGACGGGGTTTGACATGTTCAAGCTGCTGTGGAACTCCTGGGCTCAGGTCATCTTCCTGCCTCAGCCTCCCACTGTGCTGGGATTACAGGTGTGAACCACCGTGCCTGGGAAAACAGAGTAACAGAAAGGAGGTTACTGTCCTTGGGTTTGCTTACCAACTTTCTCCTCTGCAGGACCTGTGGTGTCCTTCAGTGAATTCAATAACTAATTGAAAGTCAAAAACTCCCAATAAGAAAAGCTCAGAATTAGGTGGCTTCATTAATGAATGTAACCAAATATTTAAAGGAATATTAACATCGACACTTTTAAAAACTCTTAAAATTTGAAAAATAGATTTTTTCCATAATGGCAGATTAGAGGCTTCTAATGTGCCTCAGCCATTTGGAAATAACAAAAATCACATGTAAAGAAAGATAAATTCCACAAGCTTTAATATGATATAGAAAATGAGAATTCACCAGCATAGAGTACACTGAAGGACACCACAGATCCTGTGTGGGAGAAGGTGTGTAAGCAAACCCAATGGGAGAATTCAGCTGAAAGAGAGTGGGTGAAGCCCCAGTATGTGAGAAAGGCAGAGAGTCCACTCTGTGACTCACTGTTCCATTGCGGACCTGTGGAACTCAGACTAAGGGAGAACACCTCGTTTCTCCCAAGCCAGAGAGCAACTTGTGGAGAGACTGAGAGGCAGTGAGGGAGAAAGACACCAGGAAAAACTATAGGCCTTTTTCCAGATGCAGAACTGAGAGGAAGACATCATTGCAGAACTGAAGCAGGCAAAGAGAGCCTAAAGCCAAGGTTTGTCAGAGGCAGAGACTTGCAGCCCCGGAGAAACCTCGGCTTTGTGACCCAAAACCTGTCTGTTCCTGTTGCTAGATGGCCCACCCTTCTTCCCTGGGTCGTTGGTGAAGCATGCCTCACCACTTGAAGTGGTGAGGGAAGAAGGGAGGCAGACCCTACTTCTGCTTGCCTGGTTCGGAAGCGTGGGCCAAACCTTCCCTCCACAGCAAAGATCTCAGTGCAGAAGAACTCTCTTCACTTGATACCCTGACATATCTTCAGGCACTTGGAGCACCCACTCCTAGATTACAAAATTTAGGCTGCTCCCACTCCCTGTGGGCAAAACTTGGGGCAGCAGAGGTTTAACAACTCCATGCCTAGACACACCTCTGGGCACTTGGAAGCTGTACGGTAGACCCCTATTCCCTCAGAACCTACACTTTTGCCTGTTATTAGGGGACTTTTCGGTGGCCCTTTCTGGTTCAGCCCTACCCATGTTGTCCCAGCCATCCTGACATGTGGGGCTAAGCAGGGAGCTCAGACCACAGTGTATTTCACAGATCAGCCGATTGCCTGAGGCAGTAGAGTTTCTCTGAATAAACAGGCATCGAGTATATACACATCCGCATTAGCAACAGCTATTATCTGTGCCACCTAACTTGAACAGTGAGTAGTACTCTTGCAACCTGTGTAGACCCTTTGCCACTGAAAGCACACAGTACCAAAGTCAAAGACAACATCGTACATTATAGATGCCTCCCCAAGGGGTGTATGTGTGATCAGGGTGGCATGGGTGTGGGACACAGGTGATTCCTGAGCAAACAAGAGTAGATACAATAAATAAAAAGAAAGAAATTATCCTGATGAGAAACAAACAAAGAAAAGCTCCAAACGTGTATTTCGAAGATTGTTACGGCACTCCCAAAGAATCACACTAACTCTCCAGCCGTTAATTTTAACCAAAATGAAACCTTTGAAATACAAGATAACTCAAAATACTCATCTTAAAGCTCAACAAGAGGCCAGCCATGGTGACGCACACCTGTAATCTCAGCTACTCGGGTGGCTGAGGCAGGAAAATTGCTTGAACCCAGAGGGTAGGGGTTGTAGCGGGCCGAGATTACGCCACTGCACTCCAGCATGGGCGACAGAGTGAGACCCTGTCTCAATAAATTAAAACATAAATAAATAAAGCTCAGTGAGATGCAACAGAAATCTAAAAAGTGACACAAAGAAATCATGAAAACAACTCAGGATATTAATCAAAGAAATTACTAAATAGAGCGGATAAACAACAATAGGCTAGACGACATGGGAGAACAAATTTCAGAGCTGGAAGACAGGTCTTTCAAATTAACCTAGTCAGATAATAGCTAACAAAAAAATACATTTTTTTAAATGAGCAAAACCTTTAGAAAATGAGATTATGTAAAGCATTAAAACATAGGACTTTTAGGTATTATACAGGGAGAACAATAAAGAGCAAAATATATGGAAAACCTAATTAAGAGAATAACTCACAAAATCTCTGGCTTAGGGAGAGATTTAGACATGTGACTACAAGAAGCCCAGATAATTCCTGGAAGATAAATTCCAAGAAGAACCTCACCAAGTCATTTAGTCATGCGACTATTCAACATAAATATGAAGGAAAAATTCCTAAGGGTGGCAAGAGAGAAGCTTCAATCTTCCATAAAGGAAATCTCATCGGACTAACAACAGGCTACTGAGCAGAAACCCTACAAGCCAGAAGCAAAAGGGCCTATTTTAATCTTCCTTAATAAAAAAGACAATACCCCATCAGGAGTTTTATATTCTGCCAAACTAAGCTTCATAAATGAAAGAAAAATAAAGTCGTCTTTCCCCAGACAAACAAATGCTTAGGAGTTTATCTCCAGTAGAAAAGGTCTATAAGAAATGATCAAAGAATTTCTAAACATGGAAACAAAAGAATGATACCATCATAAAAAGATACGTAAGTACAAATCTCAGAGATCCTTTAAAGCAGCCACACACAGTTGACACTCCAAGACAACTAGCTTGCATACCTGTAGTAATCTTGAATGTAAATAGCCTAAGTGCTCCACCTAAAAGATAAAATGACAAGAACAAAACCTTGCATACCTATAGTAATCTTGAATGTAAATAGCCTAAGTGCTCCACCTAAAAGATAAAATGACAAGAACAAAACCTTGCATACCTATAGTAATCTTGAATGTAAATAGCCTAAGTGCTCCACCTAAAAGATAAAATGTCAAATTGGATTGGGAAAATAAGACCCAAGCATCTCCTGTCTTCCAAAGACCTACACTGATGGCTAAAGGCAGCTACAGAGTCATAGCAAAGGAACGGGAAAATATAAATCCTTCATATGGAAAGCAAAAACAGAAAAGAGTATCCAATAAACAATAAAACAGATTTGTTAAACCCAACAACAGTAAAAACAACAACAATAACAACAAAAACGAAGGGCATTGTATAACATTAAAGGATTCAACGCAAGATTCAACCATCTTAAATATATATGTACCCAACACCAAAGCATCCAAATTCATAAGAAAAATACTATTAGAGACAACAAAGACAAGTACTCAGTATGGTCCTGAGTATTTTTATTGGAAGATAGTCTTATTACTGATAGTTCGCTGCCCATTATTAGTCTGTCAGGATTTCTCCTTCTTCCTGTTTCAATCATAGGAAATTGCATGTTTCCAGAAATTCATCCTTTTCTTCTAGGTATTCTAGTTTTGCAGTTCTAAGAAAACACACTGATAACAATGTAGAAATAGTGGGGGGCTTGGGATGGAGTAATTGAGGGGAACTTCAGCATCCCACTGACATCACTAGGCAAATCAACGAGGCAGGTAGTTAACAAAGAAACCCTGATGGAAATTGCACTCAATCTGTATAATGCTTTGGACAGGATGATCGTTTAAATAATATTGATTGTTTTTCCCCAATTCACAGCAGGAATTATTTCTCCATTTTTTTGTGTCATCTTCAAAATATGACTATGCATATTTTGTTAAGGGTTTTTTATCAGGCAGTCATGCTGAATTTTATCAAGCGCTTATTCTTCATCTATTGAGGTGACCACATGATTTTTGCTTTTAATTCTGCTTATGTAGTGAATCACACTTATCGATTTGTGTACGTTGAAGCATACCTGCATTTTTAGAATAAAAACTGTCCGGGGCGTGGTGGCTTACGCCTGTAATCCCAGCACGTCAGGAGGCCGAGGCCAGCAGATCACCTGAGGTCAGGAGTTTGCGATGAGCCTGAACAACTAGGCAAAAGCCTGTTTCTACTAAAAATACAAAAATTAGCCAGGCATGGTGGTGGGCACCTGTAGTCCCAGCTACTCGAAAGACTGAGGCAGAAGAATCGCTTGAGCCCAGGAGGCAGAAGTTGCAGTGAACAGAGATCAGGCCACTGCACTCCAGCCTGAGTGACAGAGTGCTCAGGTTCCCATCTGAAAAAGAGGGGGAGGAGGAGGAGGTGGTGGAAGTGGAGGAGGAGGAGGAAGAGGAGGAGGTGGTGGTGGAGGAGGAGGAGGAGGAGGTGGTGGAGGAGGAGGAGGAGGAGGAGGAGGAGTCAAAACCACTGGACCATGGTGTATCATCTCTTTTTTTTTTTTTTAAGTGAATTTAAGTTTATTAGCCATAGAAAAAAAATGATTCCTCAAAATCAATTATGGATAAATCCCCTGTAAAACAGCAAGCTTACAGAATTTTTTTCACATGAAAAGATAGTCATTATACTTTTGGTCCAAGATATGTTAAGTTTTTTCCTCCTTCTTCAGATGACAGATGGATGTAACTGAATCTACGAACGAGTGTACTTGCCCCAAATGTGCAACATAAATACAGAAGCGATGAACAGAAGACTCATAACCAATACTGGAACAGGGCCAACTTTGAGCCCAGGTGAATCTTCTGTGTAGAATCGCCACATCCCCCCGGTGCCTGCCGAGGTCGTGCGGCCTGCGCTCCTTGTTCCACAGCTGGCGTTTTTCCTCTGCCGAACAGTGGATCCTGCCGCCCGGGCAGCCACCGCTTTGCTGGGAGAGCGCCGTGAGGATCCCACGTTAGTGCCACTTGGGGTCGGACCAGGCATGCTGGAGATGAGAGTGTCAAGGAGCTGACGCGGACGGAAGGAAAGTTGGGGAACCCTGGTAGGACCGGCAGCTGGCTAGACTCGGTGTATCATCTCTTGATGGCCTGTTGGATTCAGTCTAATAGTATTCTGTTGAGTTTTTTCGCATCGATTATTTACCAGAGATATTGGCTTGTGGTTTCTTTTTTGTTTGTTTGTTTGTTTGTTTTATCCTTGCCTACCTCTGGGACCAGGCTTATGCTGGCTTTGTGGAAGTATGTAAGTAGGATATCCTCCTTGATTCTTTGTAACATTTTTGATAGGACTGGTACTAGTTCTATGTCTGGTGGAATTTAGCTGTAAATCAGTATGGTCCAGAATATTTTTATTGGGAGATATTTTTATTACTGATAGCTCACTACCCATTTTTAGTCTGTGAGGATTTCCTCCTTCCTCCTGTTTCAATTGTAGGCAACTGTATATTTCCAGAAATTCATCCTTTTCTTCTAGGTATTCTAGTTTTGCCTATAGAGATGCTCACAGTAATCTCTAATGATCTTATATTTCCTTGCTTCCAGTTGTAATGTCTCCTCTTCATTTCTGATCATACTTATTTCAGTAAGTTTCTAACTAGTATTGTATTGCTGTCTGTATGTCTTCTTAGGCCTAAAAGTATTTGTTTTATGAATCTGGGTAGTCCAAGATTGGATGCATGATATATTCAGCACTGTTATGGCTTCTTTATGAAGTGATTCCTTTATTGTTATATAATGGCCTTAATTGCCCCAGTGTTTTTCTTTTGTTGTTGTTTTTTTGTTCTGTTTTTGATTTAAAGTCTGTTTAATCTGTTATCAACAGAGCTTTTCCTGCTAGCGTTTGCTATACGTTTGTTTGAATTTTTCCATCCGTTTACCATGAGTCTATTCATCATTATAAGTCATTTGCATTTCCTATAAGCAGCATATGATTGATTTTTTTTGACTCCAATATGCTAATCTATATTTTTTAATTGGAGAATTTTGTTCCAATTAAGTTCAAATTAATATTGATATGTGAGGTCTTCTTCCTGTCATGATGTTAAGTTTCATGTAGTTTGTAGTCTCTATTGTGTATTTGCTTTACAAGCACTCTGATTTTTACACTTCCACGTGGTTTTTACGATGTTGGGTGTTGACCTTTCATTTCCTAGTTCAGAACATCTTGGAGCTGTTTTTTTTTTTTTTTTTTTTTTTTTTTTGCCAATCATTGAGAGGTTGTAAGGTTGCTGAGGTTGGTTGGCCTTGAACTCTTGGCCTCGCCTTCGCAAGCGCCACGACATCCGGCCGGAGCCACTTTGGGCCCCCTTGGAGCTGTTTTTATAGCACGACTGCAGTGGTGACAAATTCCCTTACCATTTGTTTGCATGCGAAAGACTTTTATTCCTTCTTTATTTATGAAGCTTAGTTTAGCAAAATAAAAAATTCTTAGATTTTACTTCTTTGCTTTAGAAAAACTAAAAATACAACTCGAATTTCTTCAGACTTGTAAGATTTCTTCTGAGATATCCACTGTTAGTGTAGCAGCATTCCCTTTGCAGATAATGAGGTCCTTTTTTCTTGCTGCTTTGCGTCTGGTTTCATTCACACTGATTTTTAGATACTCTGATGACTATACCCCTTTGTGAAGTTTATTTTGTAATATTTCTCCCAACATCTGTTCAAGCTTCTTGTATCTGGATGTCTAAAGCTATAGCAGAACCAGGTAAGTTTTCTTCACTTCTTCCCTATTTGCATTTTTTTCTGTTTCCTCTGCCTCAGGCATATCTAAGGCTAGTGTGTTTGAGCACTGCATAATTCCACATTTCTTGAACATTTTGTTCGTTTCTGAATTATTTTTCTTCAGCTTTGTGTTATTATGTTAATTTGAAAGCCCATGTTCAAGCTCCAAAATTATTGCTTTCACTTCATTTAGTCTGAGGTTAAGGCTTTTCACTATGTTTTGTAACTCCTTCAGTAAATTTTTTATGGTTGGAAGTTCTGTTTATTTGTTGTTAAAATACCAATCTCTGTAGTACATTTTTTAATTCAAATTCTAAATTATTTTTCCGATTTTCATTTTTGTTGTTTAACATTCTTTTTGGATCCTGCTGATATCACTTCCTTACAACCTACAATCCGAGTTCTCCTTGTGGCCTTTCGGAATTTTCATTTCATCACCATTTATTGCTGCAGAGGCAGTGTGCTCCTTGGGGGTGTCATAACACCATGCTCTCTTATGCTGCCGGAATCGTTACACTCATCCCTTCTGTTAGGCAACAGCTGTCACGTCCTGCTTTTTAATTTACCTTCCTTTGGTTGAGGATTTTCCTCCCCTTCAGTGGGTGACTGTAATGTTCATTGTGTGACTGTAATGTTTGTTGTCTGTGCTCATTTGCCTTCAATCCTTAGGGGCCAAGGTTCTGTATGAGTTCCTTGGTTATAAATAGGCTTCTCAAATGCTGGCTGTATTAGCAATTTGCCGGGTATTCGAGCAGGCTCACTACCTTCTGTGAGACTGAGATTGCAGACGTCTCAGGAAGTTTCTCTCATTCTCCATCAGCCTGCCCTCTGCCAACAGGATTTGTACTGGGTTTTTCAGTTTAGCCTCCAGACAAGTAGACAGTGCTTATAGCTAAGTAAGAGCTGAATGCGGCAGAAGCAGATGAGCATGTGATTGAACTTAGTTTCCCAGGAGGAGCTCTTTGTTGTCTAGAAAGATGGACTGCTCAGTGCCATGACTTCCCTGCCCAGCCCTGGAGAGGGAGACAAAGCTGGATGGAGGCTTGGTTTGCAGAGAGCACAAGCACCATCTCTGAGCGTGGCACGGGGTGCTTATGGTGAAATGTACTATGGTCTTGCCTGGGAAGGGAGAGGGATGCATCAGCTCCACATGCACCTTGGGCAGGCCAAAATGCCAGCTGCCTCCTATCACACATTTGTTTGGGATCCATAACTCAAAAAATTTTCCCACAGCCCCAAACGCACAGGTTGTGGCTCACCTGACTTCAACTGCAATAACACTGACACTCTGTGTAGAGACGGTGGGGGTGGGATTTTGCTGTTCAAGCAAGCCCAGGTCTGGGGAGCACACTGCCAGGGAAGGGAGATGGGAGAGCTGCCTCAAATAGTCTTGGAATAACTGTCCATTCTCTGCAGGAGCAGCCATGGCTGTGAATGCCGGAGCGGGTGGGAGGAGGAGAAGTCTCTCTCTCCAAATCCATGTCCAAGTACTGGTTCCAGCTGACTACTGTGGCAGATCCACACTCCTCCCCTACAGAGCCCAGGACAGTGCTTCCATCTATACCGGAAAGAATATAGTCATCTTCAGTTCGCAAAGCGGGAAGCTCTCACGCGCAAGGAAGCACCACGCTCTGGTTTACTTTGTCCCAAAGAGTGCTCCCATGGTGCACTGCACTATTGTTTCCCCTAGCGATATCCCAGTGCGAGGGTCAGACCTCCAGGAATCCAGCACAGATGGATTCCAGGAACCAGGCCTCCTGCAGCTTCCTGGGTTCTACCAGCCTTAAATGATTGCTGGAGTCCAAGTAGGTGCTGAGGAAAATTTGCAGGTGTTTCGATGATACGGAGACGCAAAGGCTGAGATCCTCTAGACAAGAAAGAGGCTCACAATAAACAGAAATCCATTATGGAGCCTGCCACCTCAGCTGAAGTCTGGGGAGGTAACAAGCCAGCCTGTGTGAGCTGTCAGCCCATGCTTTCCCCGAAAGAGGTTCTCAAATTTTTCCCTCTCCAGTGATTGGGCTCGCTGTGGCAGACAGACTCCCCAACATTGCAGACACCAGCAGTCTGCAACAAGGGTAAGGGAAACCACAAAAGCCCACCTACCTGTTCCGAAGGACTCCAGGTTTCTTGGGATTTGATCTCTGCCAAGCTCTTCCTTTCCTACTTTCAGATTCTTCCCTTTTGGATTCCCAGCTAGGCTTTACCATTCTCCACTCAACATTCCAGTCCACGGGTTATAATTATTCACCTGTAACTTTTCTTTTTCTGCAGAGATCTCATGTCTACTGTCTCCAGTCAGCCATCATGAGAAGTTCTTTCCTCTTCTCAAATATAAACATTTATTATGATAAACTTTCATCTTAGAGACACTTTTGGCAAATCCTATGTGTTTTGGTACGGTATGTCTCTTTTGTCATTTGTCTCTAGATTTTTTTTCTTTTTTTTAATGTATAATTTCATTCCTCCTCTTTTTTTGTTCCTGCTTAAGAAAGAATCTCCCTCTGTCACCCAGGCTGCAGTGCAATGGCATGATCTCTGGAATAGCTGTAGCCTCTGCCTCCCATCGGTGTGCTCTATGCATACCCATCTCACATGCAAGGATACATAAAGACTAAAAACAAAGGGATGGAGGAAGATTTACTAACCAAATGGAGAGCAGCAATGAAAAAAAAAACAGGAGTTACAATTGTCATCTCTGATAAAACAGATTTTAAAGCAACAAAGATCAAAAGAGACAAAAAGGACATTACATAATGGTTAAAGGATCAATGCAACAAAAAGAGCTAACGATCCTACATCTATACGCACCCAATACAGGGTCACTCAGATACATAAGGTAACTTCTTAGTGACTTACAAAGAGACTTAGACTCCCACACGATAATAGTGGGAGACTTTAACACTTCGCTGTCAATGTTAGACACATCAATGAGATAGAAAATTAACAAGGATATCCAGGACTTGAACTCAGACCTGGAACAAGTAAACTTAACAAATATTTACAGAACTCTCCACCCCAAATCCACAAAACATACATTTTTCTCAGTACCACATCACACGTATTCTAAAAGTGACCACATAGTCGGAAGCAAATTACTCCTCAGCGATTGCATAGCAAAAAAGAAAAAAAAGAAAAGTCATATGGTTGATATCAACAGATGCAGAAAAGTGACAGCATCTGAAAATTTCAACACTCAATGGGAGAACCTGCTGGGAAACTAAGAATGGAGGAGAACTTATTCTTAATAGAGAGCATTTCCTAACAAAACTACAGCTAACATTGTACTACTAAGAAAAATATGGGTTTGTTTTTTAAAGATTGGAGACAAAAGAAAGCAAGACTATCCATTCTCGTTATTTTTAATTAACAAAATATTGGGAGTTCCAGCTGCTGTGATAAAGGAAAACAAACAAGTGAACGACATATAGGAAGGGAGGAACACACACTCTTCTTTCTTGCAGCTTGTACACACAGAAAATGCAAAAGAATTTCCAAAACTTTTTGAATTAATAAATGAGTTATGCAAGGTTAGAGTATTAGATAAACAAAAGAGCCAATCATCATTCTGTAGAATAAAGATGAACATGGGAAATAGAAATATAAAAAACCAGTACAACTTATTACATCTCTCAAAGAGAAATGAAGAAGCCTTCATGATGGCTGACTAGGAGCGTTTGCTTTCTCCAATAAGAGAACCAAAGTGAGTAACCACACCTAACTCAATCATCCAAGACACGGCAATGGAAAAGAGGCAATACCTGATGCAGGGAAGAATTAGGTGAGGCAGCCTGCTTGGCTAGGATGGGCTGGAAGCTGAGAGACTATTTAACAACTTAAGCGGTTAACGATCCCCAGGGATCCATATTGACACCAGTACCCCTGTATTCCTAGCCACTGGAGAACTAACCCCGTTCAGTGAGTCCTGAAACTAACATAGGGAGCTGCAGAGAAATAGTGTGAAGGCACTGGCTTATGGATATAGCCTGTGCAGGATCCCTTACATTCACCGAGACCTAACAAGATTGCCTACTGTTCTGGAGACCAGCAGTGCTGGGGCTGAGATGCAAGAGAAAAGATTGCTGCTGTGCCCGAGACGTAGTTAGCACTACCAGAGCTGAGGCACGTGTGGCACATGTGCTGCCAACAGGCAGGCCAAAGCTGCTGTCACTGAAACCAGTATCGCCTGCCTAGTGGCAGGGAAGTGGCACGAATCCTGCCACCATTCACCTAAGCATTCTGCCAGTGGCCTGAGGATCCTCCCAACACCTGCTTTCCATGGCCAGCACATGCACACAACATCAGCCCTGAGGAAAAAATCCCAGCCTGACCAGGTTTAATCCCCTTCCTCTGCCAGAGCTAAGTCTGGAGCTTGGGTGTTACCCAGCTCAGTCCACCAGTATTGACACCTGAACACTCCTCTTGAGGGGGCTCAGGCTGGATCTTATTCACCTGCTTGCTATAACCACAGCGGATACCTGTATGCAAGGTATCACACATAGGCCAGCCAGGAGACTGGCCTGACAAGCCCATTGCAGCCTGGTACACACTGCTTGGGGGGCTGATCTTCCACTGCCACTGCCAGCGATACCAGCCATGCTACATCAGTTGTCCAGAGGCCCAATAACCTACCCACATGCCCAGCACACAGCTGTCACTATTCCATCAGTGTAGGCCACCTGGGGGCCCAAGCGTTGGCCTTCTTGGACTCACTAACACTTGTGCCATTGCAGGTCACATTGAAGCCCAAAGATATAATTGTTCAGTCCACTGCCGCCACTACTGGGGCCTGCCGCCACTACTGGTCCCCAGTGAAATTTCAGTACAGGCTCCAATACTAACTGCACCCGCAGCCAGTGAAAAAGTCTCAGATGCTCTTTACAACCAAGAAATCATACAGAGACCATCCTACTGCATGAACCCAGAATTAAAGCCAAAGTGCCTTACCCAAGCAATGCTAGATTCATCCTCAGAAATATGTCCTTCCCTATAGAAAACTGGAAGGCACTGATAGACCAGTTATGCTGGTATCAGAGAAAAGACACATGAGAAAGCTAGTTAGTATGACATTTCCAAAGGACACACTAATTCTCCAGAAATAGAACCAAATCAAAAAGACATTCATAAAATGGCAGAAAAAGACATGGATAACTATAAAGAAGCTCAGAGAGAAAGAAGAAGATTTTAAAAACCAGAAACAAAAGCAAGTTAGTATATGAAGGAGGAGTACGCCAGTTTAGTTTTTATTAGAACTAAATTCTGGAACTGAAAAAATTCTTTTAATGAACTACACACACTAAGTTTGGAAGCAGCAAGAATAGACGAGATCAAGCAAAAGAAAGAAAGGAAAAACAACCACAGAACTTGAAAACAAGTCTTTAGAAATTAACAAAGCAGACACACATTTTTAAAAGAATAAAAAAGAATTAACAAAATCTTTACAATATATAGGACACCATAAAGTGACCAAATATATAAACTAAAACTACTGGTATCTCAGCAGATGAAAAAACAACAAAAGGATTCACAACCTGTTTGGCAAAATAATAAATGAAACTTCCCAAGTCTAGCAAGAGATTTACACATCCAGATACAGGAGATCCAGCTACCCCCTCAGATGTGGCACAAAAAAATCTTCTCTACAGATACAGGAGATCCAGCTACCCCCTCAGATGTGACACAAAAAAATCTTCTCTACAGCACATTATGGTAACAATGTCGTCCAAAGTCAACGACAAAGAGAATTGTAAGAACAGCAAGAAAAAAGGTTCTAGTTATCTATCGCAGAAAACCCGAGGGACAAACAGATTGCTCAGCAGATTCCTTGCAGCAAGGCTAGAATGAGATGATATATCCAAAGTGCTGAAAGGAAACATCCGTCAGCCCAGGATTCTATATCCAGTAAAATTTTCCTTCACAAATGCTGGAGAATTAAAGACTTCTCCAGACAAGCAAAGACTGAGGGAATTCATCACCAACAGATGAGCCCTACCAGAACTGTTTAAGGGAGTACTTACTCTGAAAATGGAAGAAAAATATTTGCCATCACGAAAAGACATCAAGATATAAAATTCAATTGTAAGAAAACATAAAAACAGGAAATGACACAAATGGTACCGCTACAGATAACTGCCACAACACAATAATAGTAAGAGAAAAAGAAAGAAGGAATATACAAAATCAGAACACAATTAACAGTATGACAGCTATAGAACCACACATATCAACTTATCAGTAACCTTAAAAACAAATGGACTAGAATGCACACTTAAAAGACATAGACTCCATGGATTAAAGAACATGATCCACTATTATGCGGTTTACAGGAAACTCACTATGCCTGCAAAGACAGCATATAGACTGAAAGTAACGGACAGAAAATAGCACACTGAAGCCAAAAGTAAGCAGCAGTAGCTATACTTTAGGCCAAAGACAGGAAAAAAAGAAAAGACAAAGAAGGTCATTACAATTCCATATATATGCAGCCAGTACTGGAACACTCGGGTTCATAAAACAAATCTTAATCTAAGGAGAGATATTTCAACACAAGAATAGTGGGGAACTTCAAACCCCACTTGCCTTACAGCAATCATCTAGACAGGAAAACAACAATAAAATACTGAACTCAGACCAGACATCGAACTGAAGGTACCTGACAAAAATTTGCTGAATGTTTTACCCCAAAACTGCTCAGGGCATGCTGTTTTCATGAGCACATGGAAGATTCTCCAAGACAGACCATTGTAGGTCATGAAAAAATTCTGAAAAAGGTTCAGAGAACCAAAATCCCAACAAGTATATTCTAGCACCACAGTGGAATAAAATGAGAAATTAAGATTGAGCTCAGCGGCTCATGCCTGTAATCTCAGCACTTTGGGAGGCTAAGGCAGGAGGACTGTGTAAGCTCAGTAGTTCAAAGAGAGCAGCATGGCAAGACCTTGTCTCTATTGAAAATTTAAGACCAGACGTGGTGGCTCATGCCTGTACTCCCAGCACTTTGGGAGGCTGAGGCGGGGCAGGTCACCAGGAAAGAAGTTTGAGACCAGTCTGTCCAACATAGTGAAACCCCATCTCTACTAAAAGTACAAAAAAATTAGCCAGGTGTGTGTGGTGTTGTGCCCCACCATAATCCCAGCTACTAAGGAGGCTGAGGCAGGAGAATCCTGTGAACCTGGGAGGCAGAGATTGCAGTGAGTCGAGATCACGCCATTCATTGAACCCCAGCCTGAGCAACGAGTGAGACTCCACCTCAAAACAAGAAACAAACAAAGAAAAAAACCCCGACTTTGCATCACCTCTTTCATTTCTGATTGAAGTGTTGGACCAGTCCTGAGGAAAATTAACTGTAGGTGAGTAATGATAGAGTCTTGGGTCTCCATCTAAAAAAAAAAAAAAAAAAAAAATTAAATCAGCTGGGCATGGTGGCATCGTGTCTGTAGTCCCAGCTACTCAGGAACCTGAAGTGTGAGGATTACTTGAGCCTAGCGGTCAAAGCTTCAGTGAGCCATGACTGCCCCACTGCACTTCAGAGCAAGACATTGTCTGAAAAAAATATTAAAATTAAAATTAAAAAAAATACAAAACGCTCAGCATGCTGGCTCACACCTGTAATGTCAGCACTTAGGGAAGCTGATGTGGGATGTCCGCTTGAGCCCAGGAGTTCAAGATCAGCCTCATATAGTGAGATACTAACTAACTCAATTTAAAAAATTAAACGCACAACACACACACACACACACACACACACACACACACACACACACACACACTCCATATAATAACAGGCAAAAAAGAAAAGAAAACCCCACAAGAAACTAGAAATTAATACCAATGCGAACATTGGAAACTATATATATGTGGCAATTAAAGGACATACTCTTGGTCAATGAAGAAATAAAGATTCAAATGAAAAAAAATTATTTAAATAAATGAAAATGGAAACAATACACGAAAATCTGTTTAATATCACAAAAGCAGTTTAAAAAAGAGAAGTGTGTGACAATAAGCGCATGCATCTAAATAGTACAAAGATCTTAACTAAGCAATCTAATGATGCATCTATTAGAAAAACAATAACAATCCAACCCAAAATTAGCAGAAAAAAAGACATAATAAAGGTGACAACAAAACTCACAAAAAAGGTGGGGGGACTAAAAACAGTGCGTAGAGGATCAATGAACACAAAGTTGGTTCCTGAAAATATAAAACTGATCAACTACTAGCTAAGCTAACAAAGAAAAGAAGAAAAACAAATAAATACAAATAGAGGTAAAAAAGGAGATATTACATCCGATACCAGAGAAAAGACAAAGATGATGTGGGATAATTATGAACAAGTATAAACTGAATGGAAAATTCAGAAGTAATGGATGAATTTCTGGAAACATACAAACTACCTGGAGTGAATCAAGAATTAAAAATCCTGAACACCTGACAAGTATTGATATTGATTCAGTAATCACAAGCCTCCCACAAAGAAAAGCCAAATACTAAATGGATTCCCTGCTGAACTCTACTAAACATGTAACAGAATAAACACCAATCTGCCAATTCCAAAACACCGAGGAAGGAATTATCCCTAACTCATTCTATTAGACCAGCATTAACTGATAACCAAAACCGGAAAACACACAACAAAAATCTGCAGACCATAATCTTTGATGAATGCATCCACTTGCTCTTGGATCAGAGGAATTAATGTCATTAAATTGAACATACTACTGCCCCAAACCAGAAAACACACAATAAAAAAGAAAACTGAAGACAATTATCCCTGATGAATTGCATCCCATGCCCACAGATTCGAGGAATGTCATTAAAGTGAACATTCTGCTTAAAGTAATCTGCAGAATCAGTCCAGTCGCCTTTGAAATACCACCGCCATTTTTCACAGACACAGACAAAACAATCCTAAAATTCATGTAATGCTAACAACAAAACTGGCTAAATAGCCAGAGTAATCCACACGAAAAAGAGACATCATGCTACCTGACTTAAAAATGTATTACAGGGGTACAATAACCAAAAGAACATAGTATTGATATAAAAAGACACATAGATCAATGGAAGCAAATTAACCCAGAAAGATAACCCAGGAATATATCCTGATATTTACAGCCAAGTGACTTTCTTTAAAAAAAAAAAAAAAAGATGAAAAGAATACACACTTGAAAAAGCACACCAACTTTACTAAATGGTGGTGGGGAAAATCGTACATCCATATGTAATAGAATGAAACTAGGGCTCTTTCCTTACTGAATGACAAAATCACCTCTAGGCTAGGTGCACTGGATCATGCTCTTATCCCAGCACTCTGAAATGCTGAAGTGGACGGATCACTTGTCAGGAATTGGAGACCGGCCTGGCCAACATGACGAAACCCTGTCTCTACTAAAAATACAAAAATTAGCCAGGCATGGTGACAGGTGCCCGTAGTCCCGGCTACATGGGAAGCAGAGGAAGAAGAATTGCTTGAACCTCGGAGGTTGCAATGGCAGTGAGTCAAGATCTTGCCACCACACTCCAGCCTGGGTGACACAGCAAGACTGTGTCTCAAAATATGTAAAATAAAATAACCTCCTGGATCAAAGACTTAAAGACCTAAAAGTTTACTACTACTAGAAGAAGTAGAGAAAACACAACAGAACACTGATCTAGGCCAAAATTTTATGGCCAAGACCTCAAGAGCACAGCCAACAGAAACAAAAATAGACAAATGGCACTATATTAAATGCAAAGGCTTCTGCACAGCTAAGGAAACAATCACTGGAGGGAACAGACAACCCACAGAATTGGAGAAAATATTTGCCAACCATTCATCTGACAAGGGACTAATAACATCGGGAAAATACAAGCTCATACAACTCATTTATAAAAACAATCCCATTAGAAGATGAACAAGTGCTGTAATCCCAGCACTTTGGGAGGATGAGGTGTGTAGATCACAAGGTCAGGAATTTGAGACCAGCCTGAACGACATGGTGAGATCCTAGCTCTACCAAAAATACAAAAATTAGCCAGGCACAGTGGTGAGCACCTCCAATCCCAGCTACTCAGGAGGCTGAGGCAGGAGACTCGCTTGAACCCGGGAGGCAGAGGTTGCAGTGAGCTAGGATCCCACAACTGCATTCCAGTCTAGGGGACAGAGTGAGACTTTGTCTCAAAAAAAAAAAAAAAAGAAAGAAAGAAATAGGAACACTCTTACACTGTTGGTGGGAGTGTAAATTAGTTCAACCATTGTGGAAGACAGTGTGGCGATTCCTCAGGGACCTAGAAATAGAAATTCCATTTGACCCAGCAATCCCATTACTGGGTATCTATCCAAAAGACTATAAATCGTTCTACTATAAGGACACATGCACACGAATGTTCATTGCAGCACTGTTTACAATAGCAAAGACCTGGAACCAACCCAAATGCCCATCGATGATAGACTGGACTGGGAAAATGTGGCACATATACACCATGGAATATTATGCAGCAATCAAAAATGATGAGTTTGTGTCCTTTGTAAGGACATGGATGAATCTGGAGAACATCATTCTCAGCAAACTGACACAAGAACAGAAAAAGAAAGACCGCATATACTCACTCATAGGTGGGTGAGAAAAATGAGAACACATGGACACAGAGAGGTGGTCTACTATACACTGGGGACTGTTGGGGGAAATGGGGGAGGGACAGCGGGGGGGGTGCTGGGAGGGGATAGCCTGGGGATGAATACCAAGTGTGGGTGAAGGGGAGGAAGGCGGCAAAACACACTGCCATGTGTGTACCTATGCAACTATCTTGCACGTTCTGCACATGTACCCCAAAACCTATAATGCAATAAAAATTAAAAAAAAAAAAAGTGGACAAATGACATTAATGGACAATTCCTAAAAAGACATATAGACAGCCAACAGGCATATAAAACTGCTCAACATCACTAAGCATGAGAATATTCAAATCAAACCCCATAATGAGATAAAAAATAGCAAAAACAAAAGCATGTCATTTGCAGAAAATGAATGGAAGTGGAATCCATTAGTTTACTGTTTTTCAGGCAGAATGTTGCCCTATCACCCAGGATAGAGAAAATGGCACAATGACGGCACACTGCATCCCTGAACTCCCAGGCTTAAGAGATCATTTAACTTCTGCCTACCAGGTAGGTGGCCATACAGGAATGTGGTGGCCATACAGGAATGTGGCATCACACCCGACTAATTTTTGTATCTCTTGTAGAGGAGGAATTTCACCATGTTGCCCAGGATGGTCTCAAACTCCTGGGCTCAAGTGACTCACCTGCCGCGGCTCCCAAAGTGCTGGGATTACAGGTATGAGCCACTGAGCCTGGTCCAAGTACATTATGTTAAGTGAAATAACCTAGATGTGGAAAGGTAAATATTGCATGCTCTCATTCAGATATGGGGGCTAAAAATGACTTCATAAAGGTAGAGAGTAGAATGATATACCAAAGGCTGGGAAGGATCGATGGCTGGAAGGAAGCTGATCAAGACAGGTAGGTTAATGGGTTCAAACATACAGTTAGTTACATAAAAGGTATTTCTACTATTCCGCAGCAGTGTAGATGAGTAACTGCAGTTAATAACAATGTATATTTCAAGTTAGAAAGAGAAGAAGACTTGATTTTTCCCTAATACGTAGATAAATCATCAAAGTAATGGACCTCAAAATACCCTAATTTAAGAATTACACATTGTATACATATACCAACATATCACATGTACCCACAATATAGGTAACATATTATGTATCAATTTTTAAAAATGAAATAATCTGTAGGAATAAGATCTGAACAGGATCTGCATACTGATCATTATAAAAGCCAGTGGAAAAAAATCAAGGACTGAAATGAAGAGAAATATACAGATTGGGATATACAACACATTAAAGATACTACTTTTCTTAACCTATTAATTATACTGCAAGCATATTTATGTAGATATGTATTCTAGACATGAGAACATTGTTGGCTATATAGTTAGCCCAACATATGAAAATCACAGTAAGGCTTTCTGTAGCCCTAGACAAACTTACTCTAAAATTTATATGGAAAGGAAAGACTCTATAAGATATCAAACAATCTTTATAAAGAATAAAGAAAAACTGTTTTGCTGTATATTAAGACCTATTACGTAATTACGGCAAACCAGAGAGTGAGGCACTGGTGCAAAGATGAACAGATATAAAAATGGACCTGACTAGAAAACACAAAAATCAAGCAACACGAATTCACCCTACTGATCCTTTTTAGAGGTACAAACAAATGGTCCTGGAGCTTAGACACAAAATGCAAGAACAAAACAAAAAATAATATTGATGTATGCCTTATAATTTATATAAAAATTTAGCTCAAATGGATTATGAATACAAATGTAAAATTTTAAATATTAATCCACAGGGAAATATCTTTTGAGTTTTGAGTGTAAGTACATTATTTCACTGATGTTGCTTAGGTTAACTCCAAAGCAACCGTGCACTAACCCAAGAGATCTTTTTCTCTCTTTTCAGAATTATACAGATATGGTTTTCAAAATATTAATTCTTCCTGCTTTTTTTTTTTTTTTTTAGCTTTCTTCCCTTCCCTTTATGTGATGTCACAAGGTAGATTTGTAGTCTCCTCACCTGTATATTAACTAACTAACTTTCATTTCTAAATTTCAGATACCCATAACCATCTGTTCCATTCTAAACCAATTAGAAGCACTTAGATTTTCTACAGGTAAATGATGATCTTTTGCTCTGTCCTTTCTGGATTTTGTCTTGTTCAAAGCACACATGCACAAGGATCTGTAGACTTTATTCCTTAAAATGTTTCCCAATTTGTGCCTCTCCTTATATTCTACAAATTGAAAATATTCCATTTCTTCACTGGACTTCTAGTCTTAGAAATACTCGAAGCCAGGAGCGGTGGCCCAGCCTGTAAATTCCAGCACTTTGGGATTTGGGAGCCCAACGCAGGTGGATCATGAGGTCAAGAGGTCGAGCCCACCCTGGCCCATGGCAAGATCCTGTCTCCAAAATACAAAAATTAGCTGGGTGTGTTGGCACATGCCTGTAGTCCCAGCTACTCAGGAGGCTGAGGCAGAAGAACCGCTTGAACCTGGGAGGTGCAGGTTGCAGTGAGCCCAGAGACATCTCGCCACTGCCCTCCACCCTGGAGACAAAGTGAGACTTTGTCTCAAAACAAACAAACAAAAAAAAAAGAAAAAAGAAAAAAAAAAAAGAAGAGAAGACGACAAAGAAGAAATACTCCCCTTGTCTATGTGTAAAGAAGAAACGGAGCATTTAAAAAGATGGGAGTGTGCTAAAAGAAAGAGTTTTGCAAGTTTCCTGATTCCTTTGTATAAAACCAGCCAATAATAGCTCTGTTATTAACTACAGGGACATTTGGACAGTCTTAGGATGACAGGAGTTTTACACCATCAGATCCCTTCTCCAGTTATCTGTTTACTACTCACCCAATGCCTTAGTCATTTTAGATAAAGAACTTGAGGTCCCCAAACATCCAAACATTCAAGTGCTAAAGTGTGAATGTACATGACAGAATACTTTTTTTTTTTATTTTGAGTTACCAAGTCTCACTCTGTCACCCAGGCTGGACTGCAGTCTCACCGCAACCTCCGCCTCTCAGGTTCAAGCGACTCTCCTGCCTCAGGCTTCCAATTAACTGGGATTACAGTCTTGCACCACTACGCCTGGCTAATTTTTATATTTATATGTAGTAGGCATGGGGTTTCAACATGTTGGCCAGGCTGGTCTCGAATTCCTGACCTCAGGTGATCCACCTGCCTCGGCCTCCCAAAGTGCCGGGATTACACATGTGAACCATGACACCCGACACCTGGCTTACTTAAAACATTCTTGAATGCCAACTGTACTAGTACTCTCTTTGATATCTTTTCCCATGGATGTCCCCTACTAGATATGATAAAAAGCCTTGTGGATATGGAATGTGGAGAACAAGTTCACATCTTATCCACATTTGTCTTTTAGGAGAAGTTAATTAGAACACATCTAAGAGAAATAAAACTAGGTCATAGTAACTTAATGGCTAACAAAAAGGAACAGATTCTTCATTTACACTGAAATTATGTAATCATAAAAAGTTGACTAAATACTAGTACTTTGAACATCTTATTTTTTAATTTATTACTTTGGAAAAGTAGCTAATGTTTTATATTAAAATGCAGAATCTGGCTGGGGGCAGTGGTGCACGCCTATAATCCCAGCACTTTCGGAGGTCGAGGTAGGTGGCTCACTTGAGGTCACAAGTTCAAGACCAGCCTGTCCAAGACGGGGTGAAACCCCGTCTCCACTAAAAGTACAAAAGTTTGGCAGGCGTCTGTAATCCCACTACTTAGGAGGCCGAGGCAGGCAAATCGCCTGAACGGTGAGGCAGAGGTTGCAGTGGGCCGAGATCATGTTACTGCACTGCACCCTGGGTGACAAGAGCAAAATTCTGTCTCAAGAAAATAAAAAGAAAAAGAAATGCGGACGTTTAAGATTTTCGGTAACAACCAGATTAAGCAAGGCACATAATACATGCATGGCAGAAATGCAAATCAATCTAAGAAAACTTCATATTTAATTGCTGAGAAACATGGCTGTTTTCCACACAGTTCTGGTTTTACTGTGGGAAAAGTATCTGTTTTACTCAGCTACTAGATTATTTTCTGAACAAGGTGTGTACTACGATAAAAATTTCTTTAACTGAAAGGCACGTGGGTAGGGTCTACTTGAGCAGCTTCACATCACCAGCAGTACAAAGGACAACAGAAAATAATCTATTTCTTACAAGATCCCCAAAATGCAACTTACATAGTATGAAAAATTGATCAAAGTAGATTCGGAACTTCATTTATCTATACAAACGCCGAAGCAGTGACAATCGATGTTCAGTTTTGGTTCTCTGCCCATGTAAAAGAGTGTAAACTTCTGAAAAGTGTTACTCTCGATGGATAATCTAAGTATGCATCAGACAACATGTAAAAGGGCTGGGCACAGTGGCTCATACCTGTAATCCCAGCACTCTGTGAGGCCGAGGTGAGTGGATCACGAGATCAGGAGTTTGACACCATTCTGGCCAGCAGGGTGAAACACTGTCTTGACTAAAAATACAAAAAAATTAGCCTGGCATAATGGTGGGCACCTGTAATCCCAGCTACTAGGGAGGTTGAGGCAGGAGAATCGCTTGAACCCGGGAGGTGGAGGTTGCAGTGAGCTGAGAGGTTGTGCCACCCCATTCCAGCCAGGGTAACAGAGGGAGTTTCCATCCCAGGAAGAAAAGAAAAAAAAGAATAAAAGAAAGAAAGAAAAGCAAAGAAAAGAAAGAAAGAAAGAAAAAACAAAACAAATATAAAGGATAAACAGGTAAAGTCATTTTTAAGAATACGTAAATTTTGAAAATTCAACATACTGTAATCTCGGCCATAAATCATCTTAAAAAGAGCTAAGACATAAGATACATTAGCAATACAAAACAGTTGGTTAAGAAAAGCTCAGGTATAGTTCTGGTATTCCACACTATTTGTTTCCTTGTGATTGGTTTTTGGTCTAACTTGAGGGGGCAGAAATAAAAAAAGTCTTAATATTAATCTCAATGATTTCTGGACATAATAGAATTTACAAAAAAACTACAAAAATATCGGCATTTAAAATATCTAGAAGTACTTAATATTTTTCTTCCTTAATTACAAACCACGATTATTTGTTTTTGAAATAGATATGTGATGATTACTGCTAATGGATTTCAATGGTCAAAAATTATTACATAACTTAATAAAATATCTTCTTGAGTTTTGTAACAACTATTTCCAGGAATCCAAAATATTCCAAAGTTGTCTGAAGAAAGTAGTTCATTAATGCAATGATCAAGACATTTCACCACATAAAATTATAAATTCCCTTTTTTCATTAAAGCATTCCACGATTCTTCACTAAACCTCTGGAAAGGTGGTACCAAAAAAAAGAGCATGATAAAATAAAAATGCTTCAGAAAACAGAGCTAGAAATACAAGTATTAGTATAAAATGAGGAAATATTAAATTAGCAAGTTGTTCATATGAAATAAAAATTGTAATGAACTTATTATAACTTACTTTGTGATGCTTTTCTCCCATTCACCCCAAACCATGTTGTTTTACAAGCAGGACAGTATAGCATTTCAAAGTCATCCAGTTTAAAAAACAATAAGTCCGTTAACTATTGTTCTCTAAAACGGAGATCATTATTCTGAATCACTTTCCCATAAGAAATGTTAAATTATAAACACGATTTATCAAAACTATATAATGTCCCCTCTTAAATCTTTATGTCACTATTTGGTTTTTACTATTATAAAATACATTTTGCCAGCAATTATTCATGGGCTATCATTGTGGTGACTGTAACTTAATAAATCACACTAAAAGACATTTACTTTAAAAACTGCATATTTTGTAATACTTTCTACTAGGCACCTCGAAAACTATCATAGATGGAAAAAATAAAACTTTTAATATCTATACAAAATTATATATTGAGGTTTCTGTATACCTTATACATGTGTGTACACTTACACACACACCTATAAAAAACATAGAATCATTAGATTTGAACATGAACAAAAAGTGGATTTTTACAGGAAGTTTTTTTAAACTCAAACATTGGAAAACCCTCTCACCATTTAAATATTTTAATACAAATTTCTGTATAATACTAGGCAGTTTTATTTACACATAGAATATGTAATAAAAGTAGTGCTTAAAAGTGCAGGACTCCTTAGCATTTCATGGCAGTTAAGTCTGGGGGGAAAAAATTCCATTCACAAATATTTTCAAGCAATAAATATGATTTTATAAGTGGTGTAAATCTGTATCAAGATTAGAAACAAAATCACAAATATGAAGTTTATTTCTTTCTTTACGTGCAATCCATTATCTTTGTATGTGGCCTAGTAATATGAAAAAAATAATTATTTTGGAACCACAAGTGTAATCACCATGTCCTCAAAACACACAAAAAACATAAAGCAGTAAACAGCTTCCTAATAGTTCACATTAAAAAAAAAAAAAAAAAAAAAAAAAAAAAAAAAAAAAAAAAAAAAAAAAAACAAGTTGATTGAGAAGAGACTTAGATTTGCTGTCTTACAAAGAAATGACCAGCAAGGAAAGTGTTTTTAACCAAGGAAAATTCTGCAGGGTTATAACACAAATGAAAATTAAATCATCAGCCCAGAAATAAATAGAGAAACATAAAAAAGGCTATCGTCAAGTCTGTTCTGTGTCACTTTGACAGTTTTGTCATGTATACACAAAACATGCTTAATACTCTTTTTTCTGAAGTACAGCTGGATCAGCATGTAAGTCCTGAAGTAGAGGCAGTACCCTCTGCGTCCAGTTGCTTGACGCACTGTTCTTGAAAGGTTGCATAGACATAGCTTTTAGTTAACAGTTTTATGAGACAGCTACCAATCCAGTGGTGCAGAAATTTTGAATTTCTGAAGAGCAGAAATGATCTCATTTAATAGTCACGGAACGATATCAAGATGAGGATGATAATGAAAGAGCCTAGAAATAAAAATAAGTTAAGATTTTGTTATATAAATCCTGAACACTGCTCACTAGCTCATGACTATACAAGACAGCCATTTTGTGGAGTGGGTTCACAAGAAACACGAAAGCTGAAGTTTTCTGAGATGCTTACTTTCTCCATTAGAATTAGTTCTCTAAGACTGCTGTACTATTACTTCCATTTTTCATCATTTAGTCAATAATATTTGGAAGACTGTTAAAAGTTTACCAGTTTTTTAGACTGCTAAAAGAAAAGTTGTGTGGAAAAATAATTGGAAAAGTTAATTAAAATTTCACTAGCTATTGGCTTATGGAAATGCCACAGCTAGATGACATGTAACACATTTTTCATGAGTCTTATATATCATATCATCTAGTCAAGCTCCATTAAAAGTGTGAGTCTTTCCGGTTAACACTTCCAGGAATCTTTAAATCCACAGAGTATATGAAAATGCCCCGCACATCTTTCAGATAATTACCACAGAAGCATTAAGCAACCTACACATACAAGGGTTTTATAAGTTATGTAAAGTAGCATACAACTATGAAAATGTTCTAAAAACATGCAGATTTGCAATGTAATTACTGTACCTTCTCTGGGGGTATTATCATTAAGCAAAAATGGTAATAAACATCAGTTTCACACAGAAAAATTAACATCAAATATGAGGAAGGCTACTAATATTTTTCATTATGCAGTATGTATTGCACCTGTGGAAAATTTAAGTATCTTCTTAACACATATTTTTCAGTTAGCAAAGTGAAAGATCATTGTTTTAAACCGCCCTAAGTGTACTCACGTATCGATCACTTCCCAGTTTAAACTGATCATAGACTTGGATTAGGTTCTCCATTTTGTACTGTTCTGGCACCACAAAATTTTCCAAACTTCTGCTTGTTTTTCGTGCACAATCTTGGCAATGTACTATGTAGGTTTTTTGAGTATTGCTTTCATTAGTGACAAAAAGCAGACTGAAAACCTCCACCTATATGACATACACACATACACACACACATACGTACGTACGTACGTACGTACATACATACATACATACATACATACAATAGTACTGGACCGTGATATCTGAATTTACTTTAGCACTGTAATGATGGGAAATCTACTTCACGTGGAACTGGATGGTGATTTTTGGTTAAATCTAAGTACTTAAAAAAAAACAAAACAAGACTATGGTTGTGACTTTGAGACACCAACGTTTCTTTTGTAACACATCCAGAGAAAGAATCATGTGTTATGTTCAGAGATTGTCACGAAAGCTCAATTCAAGGTTTGATGAACATCAGTATAATTTTATTTTACCCCAAATACGAGTGTACCACCAGGTAAAAGTGACCGTAATTTGTTTTTCACTTTTTCTGTGAGACTATTCACAGAACCTGTTCTGTGTCAGAAGGTTTGTGTTCCCCCAGTGACTGAGCTCCACAAAGACTACGTTTCATTCTTTCGGATGTCTAGAGCACATCATTGTGCTTAATTTTCACCAAAGCTAAAAGTGTAATTAAAAAAAACCTTGGAATATGCCCATAATCTGATTTTTTCAAGATAAGAAAACTGATAGATGAATAACAAAAGGGTTGTTTTAAGCCTCATATTTTAAAAAACGAGTGTAAAAGTGTATTCATTAACACGAGCATAACAGGAGAAAAAAATGTACATCTTATAGACAAAGACGAGTTGCAAAAGCTCAGCAAGAGTAATAGATAGTGTCGAGGAATACAACGGTTGTTTTATTTCAATGGAAATTCCAGAGAGATATATTCACTTTTCGGAAGTAAAACACCTAAGTGAAATCTACTTGAGCTCACAATGATATACTTCGGTGAGTTTGCACAATTTAAAAGCTGCCAATGAATTTAGTAAGTTTAACTCAGAATTACCAATTTAAAGGTTCAGCTTGAACGTTTACTTTCTTTCTTTCTTCTTTTTTTTTTTTTTTTTTGGAGACGGAGTTTCGCTCTTGTTACCCAGGCTGGAGTGCAATGGCGCGATCTCGGCTCACCGCAACCTCCGCCTTCTGGGTTCAGGCAATTCTCCTGCCTCAGCCTCCTGAGTAGGTGGGACTACAGGCACGCGCTACCATGCCCAGCTAATTTTTTATATTTTTAGTAGAGATGGGGTTTCACCATGTTGACCAGGATGGTCTCCATCTTTTGACCTCATGATCCACCCGCCTCGGCCTCCCAAAGTGCTGGGATTACAGGCTTGAGTCACCGGGCCCGGCCGATCGTTTACTTTCTTAGCCAAGCATCCTTGCTCGGACTCTGGGGAAATGGGAAAGAAACTGTGTGAGACCATGACAGCCCACGTAGGGGAGACCTGAAGGTAGCCGTAGCGTTAAGGGTGGTGTTTACGGCGGCGGCGGCGGCGGCGTCATTCTCCTACGGTAGTGGGCCGCACGCAATGGCGGCTTCTGTGCGTGCATGAGCGGCCCGCCGGGACCGCATGTGCGACCACTGACCGGTTAGTCAGAGGGGCGGGGAAGGGAGCGGTTCGCAAAAAAAGGGACTTTTTTTTTTTTTTTTTTTTTTCCAGTCTAGCGGTTAGACCTTCACCACGCGCCCTTGACATATGCACAGAAGTGTCGTTTAGGCAGAAAGTGCACTCCGGCCACCCAGTCAGTGTGTATGGCGAGGAGAAAGGGTATCGGTTGGTGCTGCCTCTGGCAAATGGCAACAGTCACTGTATGCGGTTGTATGAGTTGAGTAGCGCTGTGGTCCTTGCAGGGGCCGGGCCTATGGAATTCTTGAAGGCCAGTGACTACAAAGCACAGGGAAACAAGTGTCCCCTATCTTGTTTTGCCCACTTCCCCTTAGGGATGGAGAAACCGCTGACGGGATGCTGAGCGGGCGGAAACCGCGTTTCCGGTGTGGACATTTTGTGACGTAGAAGAACCGGAAACGGATAGCCGGCAGCGGAGGGAGAATGGCCGCCGCCTGGTTCTCTTGACCTGCGTTAGAAATAATGGAAATCGGACGCCAGCAGGAAGACATCTTGAAGGTTAGGGATCCAGGATTGCGCTACACCCCTTTCTCAACTCGGAGAGCCACTGGATAGTCGGCTAGCCGAAAACTGTGCGCCTTTTGTGTAGTATTGTGCCTTTGCGTTAGGCGTTACGGGAAGAAGTCGGCCTGTGGGAGATTAACCGGTTGATTCGCGGGACAGGTTATTTGTGGTTTACTTTCTTTTTACCGCAGAAGGAATGTTGATATAGGTCTAACTCTGTTTCCGTTAAGGACAGATCCTTTACCTTTGAAGTCTGGGCGACGAGGGGGCAGGATATGTGGTGTACGTGTTAGATCAGGCTCCTATGCCGTGTCAGGAACCCAGTGCATTTTGCACTGCCGTGCTTTGGACCCTTATGCCTGCATTTTTGCCTCCCACGCCTGGGGGAGAGAACGAATAAAGGATAAAGCTTAGGTGTCGTTTGAGGGATTTAACGGTCTGCCTTTTGAGATTGTTTTTCACTGCGACGTGTTAAGGCCTGCAATTTACTGATTCTTAATATGTTAAATAGACCGTAGAAACAGAGAACTAAGGAATAGAGAATTCCGCAGTACGAGTTTATAATGTTTTCTGTGTAACTGGCAACAGTTAACTCTTGATAAAGCGTGCTGTCTGCTTCGCTAGAATTAAGTAGTAACCAGATTCAGATGGCGAATTTTTAAAATACAGTATCTTAATCGATGGTGCATTTAATTTGATAGTATCTTGAACTTTCAATATATAGGTAAGCGTGTTATGGTATAGAAAGTTTGTTCAGAGAGGTGACAGAGTTGCTCTTGGCGTTGCACTTGTTTGTTGAAACCTATTATGACGTATGTGATTGTTCCCCTCCCCCAACCCCCCCACCGCCCCCGCCGCCTCTGAGTAGTCCTTGGTAAAGTATTATGCTGCAAGCCCATAAAGCGAAATCACCTTTTTTTCCCCTATAGTTTTAAAATCTATCAGTCTAAGGAGGCAGGAGTTCAGATTGGGTATGCCATTTTAGAAGCGTCAAAGAAAAGATGTGTCGCTTTTTAACTTTGTAACCAAAGACCTCTGAAGTTGGTGTTTAAAATGGGAGAAATGAATACTACCTCCTTTATAGAGTGTCAGACACGAAATGACAGCTGTGTAAAGCTGCACAGTACTCAAAACATAGTGAAGTTGGTTTATTATTTTAACTTTTGATGTCTAGGAATTTATCTGCCTTAAAAATAGTCGCACAGTCTTTGGGGCCAGTCGATTGTAAGGAATCTTCAAATGTTCCGGTGTCCATTTATTTTTAGGTTTAGGATATCAAGAAAACCACTGTCTTTGGGAACATTTTACTATTATGACTGTAGCTAAATTGAATGTTTAAGTTACTGAGAAATGCATGGTAGATTTTATTTATTTATTTTTTTTTTATTTTTTTTTTTTTTTAGTTTGGAACGCTTTTACTATGGTAAATTGTTAAAGAAAATTTGTTTGGCGTGAATGAATTTGAACTCCGTTAGTATGAAACTGCCGGTCTTCAGGTGGTGCCATTTGCATCTGTCATGGTTGATAGACTTAAGCACCTTTGAAATCTTGTCAGGTACTGCCAGGCAGTCACAGCAGCCAAGTGTATGGTACAGGATAAGATTGGAATCCAGGTCTTCTTCTTTGTCGCTTGTGATCTTATCTGTTCTTGTGTGTCAGCATGTGAGCTATTGATACCTCTTTTCTAGCTTGCTGATCTGGACCTGAACTCCTCCGAGAAACAGAGTGGAGGAGCAAGTACAGCAAGCCGTAAGTAAAACCTTTGGTTTTGGCCCAGCCTCGCTCTGTAGCCGAGGCTAGACTGCAGAGATGCCCTCTCGGCTCCCTGCAGCCTCCGCCTCCCTGGCTCAAGCGGTTGTGTTGCCTCATCATCCCGAGTAGCTTGGATTACAGGCGCGCCACGCCTGGCTAATATTATTAGGAGAGAGAAGGGGTTTCTCCACGTTAGCCAGGATGGCCTGGATCTCACATCTCCTGACCTGCCCACGTCGGCCTCCCAGACTACTGGGATTAGAGGGTGAGCCCATCGCGCCCGGCCGGAAAACTCTTTTTTAAAAATGGAGCCTTGGGCTGGGCTCGGTGGCTCAGGCCTGTAATCACAGCACTTGGGAAGGATGAGGCGGGTAGAGCCTGAGGGCAGGAGATCGAGACCAGCCTACCAGCCTGGCCAAGACTGTGAAACGCCGGCTCTACTAAAAATACAAAAAATTAGCCCGGCGTGGTGGCTCGTCTCTGCACTCCCAGCTCCTTCGGAGGTTGAGGCAGGAGAATCCCTTGACCTGGGTGAGGTGGAGGTTGCAGTGAGTCGAGATGACACCACTGCACTCCGGCCCGAAGGAGAGTGAGAACCCGTCTGAAACACACACACACACACACACACACACACGCATACGCATCTTTATCAGAGCTTAATGTTAATATCTTATTAGACTTTTAAATGTTAAATTTACATTATTTTCTCTTGAATTTGACCGTATGAAAATATGAGATATTTTGCTGTGTCTAGGTATGTAACATACACCAAACGGTGTATCTTATTAATACACTGTTTTGTTACTGTTGAGGGAATTTAAGAAAAACCTTAGTGGGTGGGGTGTGGTGGTTCCTGCCTCTTAATTCCAGCATTTTGGGAGGCCAAGGCAGGTGGATCACTGAGCCCAGCGGTTTGAGACCAGCTTTGGCAACACGGGAAAACCGTGTCTTTACTAAAAATACAAAAAATTAGCCTGGTGCGGTGGTACCTGCTTGCAGTCCCAGCTACTTGGGAGGCTGAGATGGGAGAATTTGCTTGATCCTAGGAGGCTGGAGGCTTCAGTGAGCCAAGATTAGGCCACTGGACTCCAGTGTGGGTGACAGAGACCCTGTCTCAAAAGCAAAAAACCAAGGACAGTAATATAATACACATTATTTTTTAGAAAAGTAGTCTCATTCACTCCTTGCCCAGCATGGGATATAAGCCCATCTTTGTGAACTGATGTGCATTGTGTTAAACCTAATAAAGGAAACCCATATACATTTACGTGCTATGCCTGCTGCTGGTGCCCATGAAGAAGCTAACTAACACTGAATAATAAAACCAAGCTCGTCTGATTTTGTGGTGGTGGGTTAGCTGTGTTCTTTGGACAGGAGATTAGTTACAAAGGTGTTCTTTTGAAACCGTTGGTCTTGTTTTTGGAAGATTTCTTGAGGGTGGTATTTGGATAGGAGGGAAGGTTGGTGGTTATTTGGCAGTAGCTCTGGTTTGAGTCCAGGTTTCTTCCTGTTCAACAAGGAAAGCAGTTGGTACATTCTGTAGAAACAAACAAACAAACCAACAAACCACTTTAAGTCTTACAGAGCATTTCAGACTTTGTCATTCTAGGAATGTTGTAGAGATTTAACTGGTAGAGACAACTTTGGATGTTTAGTTAAATCCAAAAGTAGATTTAGATAAGGTCTGGATTTTGGGGTAATAAAATCAGGTAATCGGTTAACTAAAGTAGACTTTCTTCTACTTTACAAGTTAATTTATTTTGCTTCTTAATCATAGAGTGGGCTGTTGTTTTAAATTAAAACACTTGATTGGTTTTCCAGAAAATTTTCACTCTCCGACTTTTCATGTGTTTTTATGGTATCACTTTAATCTTTAGACTTTTTTAAAAAGCCTCTTACCGGGTAGATGATTTAGTATAGCACCCAGAACCTTTTTTTTTTTTTTCCCCTACGACACTGTTACGTTGGAGTAATGGCCGCGTTTAATGATCAGTGTTGATTTCATGTAGCAGTTATCTGAAATAGAGCCTTTTAAAACATGATTATTAAATAACCACTACTAGCTACTGAAATATATTTGGTTTGCAGCGTATTTTCGAGTAAGCATTTTTTTTCCCTTCATCTTGCAAAGTAGCTTCCTGTATAAAATACAGGTTTTAGAAGTTTGTTTTCCAGGACCTATCTTTTAATAGACGTTTTCTAAACAGGCAGCGTCGTGGTGATGTCATAGGCTTCTAATTTTACATTTTCTCTTCTAGAAGGACGCTATATACCTCCTCACTTAAGGAACAGAGAAGCCTCTAAAGGTATGTATTTAAGGCAGCTTTGTAGATCTAACCTTTTAGCAGCTCATCAAAGCCTAGGGAAAAAGAGTAACTTTAGGAAGTCTGTGAACACTTTTTGTCCCCTCCTGTGCCTCTTTTGGTCTGTCTTATAGGAACTAGCACTTTCTGTCCTCGGAAAAGTTCCTCGAATGTTGAATGATGGATACTTCTTGTGTCCTTTGGCAGACTGAGCCCAAAGACTTTGGGTTTTGTGTAGGTTAACTATGGTACTGTATCTGTAGGTAACATTTATGACGTGGTTTGAATTTGAAAGTGGCATATTTGTGCGAATGCCTCATGTCAAAGAAACTGTATAGTGATAAAGTTTCTGCTTGCTGCTGTCTTGAAAAGTAGTCACAGTGAAATGGTGTGGGTTTTTTTGTTTGTTTGTTTGTTTGTTTTTTTCTCAGACTAGTTAACAGTTTTAAGTTTATCACTTTGGGCCACATTCAATAAGCTGGTGATACTATCTGGTTTCAACCCAAACAGCTTCATTGGAAGGGTGTCGTATGAAATGCATTGAAACACCTAGGGTTGTTTCCTATTAAATTTGTAAGGTGGAAGAGTACATTAGAAAAGTTTAATTGGGGTGATGTTTTGAGTGCCGCATACACATCAAAAAATTTCTAGGAGAAGGAAATGTCAGGAAAAATATTTAAAACCAAAAGGAAAGAAGCTAATGATAAAGGGGTGTGGAGTGGGTAGAGTACTTGCGGTTGACTTTGTTTTTCTTTGTTTAGTCTGTACCCTGTTTTTAAGTCTGTATGTGTTTATCAGAAGACCACTTTGCTGACGATTGTTTTCTTTTTTCAGAGTAACTGCAGAATTTCTTTTATCACAAGCACTCTAAGTGTTGTATCTGGCTGGAATTGCACCCGAGGTGTCTTAAGTGCCTTAAGGAGAGTTGGCAATATTTTAGTATTTGGGGGGATGGAAGAGACGTTAACCATCTAACTTCCTTAATGTAGGAAGTACTATTGGTCATTTGTCTAATACTGGATTTTTAAAAGCAGCGGAAAATTAAAAGTTACAACTTTATAAATTTGTAACTTTAAACATTTAATTAAACGTTTGAATTAGGGAAGCCCTCCAGCAGGTTTGCGGTTGTGGAGGGAGTTTACTCTTGTCATTTCTTTGTCAGTTTGTAGACAATGAAAGTAGGTAATAATGAGGGTTTTTTAAACTCAAGTATACGTTTATTCTCACTGAGGGTATTAAGATGACACAATTACCTTTGGACTCGTGGTAGGCCAGTAGTGTGTGTATGAGCGTAGCACACAATGGTGTTTATGACAACTTAGTTTCAGTTGTTGATACTGAAATAGAAAGTCTTGGCCATCCCTGAATGCGAGATTGTGTTAAAATAACTTTATGTGAATAGTTCGAGAAACGTTGCTTTTAGGTAGTGGGATGTGTTAGTGGCTTAAGAAATGGGTTATGGTGTTCAAATTTAGAGCTATGTCAATGGGAAAAGCTAATTTGCTGTATCTTTACTGTCCCATGCCTGAAATTTTCAAAGAGTAATTAGAAATTCTCTATCTTAATAGGTCTGACATATTTTTATCTGACTACGTAGGTCTCTTCTCTTAGTTCAAACTTTTCTCTTGGTAACCCACAGTCCCCGAGGTAGTCTTTAGCTGGGCCTTCCCAAAATGTGTATTATGCATAGCTTACGTTAAATGTTTAGGTTTAACACCTTTTGCGTTACGTTTTTCAGGATTTGTCAAAGATGGTTCATAACTGGGAAACTAACATAATGCGCTTGCTGCACTAGCTACAGGCTGAGCTTAAAGATGAGGGAGTTGGAATCCCTCCTAATCAGACACAGCTTAAAAAGCGACGTCGTAAATAATTTCACTGGAGTAGGTTTACGTTTTGGATACATACCATGTGTACTTACAAGGTGAATGAAAACAATTACTATTGTGGTGATAGTATAGTATTAGTCTCACAGCTGTGTTACATGAAGGCTACGTTGTTCTCGGGTCATGAGATTACTTTGCCTCATTTAATCATCTCTGGTAGAAGAACACATTCACACTTCTGCAGAACAAATTCTGCTTATGGGACCTGTTGACCTTTGTTCCCACAAGGATAAGATAAAGGAAGACTACATGTGAAGGACTTCATGTTTGGGAAGATGGAAATCATGTAAAAATCTCGTCAGCTTTCAATTTTTGCTTTTTCATTGAAGGATTCTCTGATAAAGACAGTTCAGGTTGGAGTTGCAGCAGAGATAAGGACGCGTATAGCAGTTTTGGGTCTCGAGAATCAAGAGGAAGGTCTGGTTATTTCAGTGATCGTGGAAGGTAAATCCCAGCTTGTGTGTTTATACAGTAGCAATTTAGGAATCTTAATTTGGCAAGTTCTCATTCTTCATACTTACAGTGGTCCTTGAGCATGTCTTTAAGAGACTACTCATGGATTTAAAGCAGAATGTTGGTTTATCGTTGTTCTGTTAGCACTAAGAGTTCTTTACTAAAAGTAGTTTATTAATTTAGACGAATATACTGTTTGGCACAATGAAGTCTGTTCCAACTTAAATGATACAGTGTGCGACAGCTTCAAACGCTTCGTGTGTGTGTGTGAGCGTGCGCGCGCGCCTTTCTTGGGACAGAGTCTTGCTCTGCTGCCCAGGCTGGAGTGCAGTGGCACGATCTGGGTTCATTGCAGCCTCCACCTCCTGGGTTCAAGTGATTGTCTTGCGTCAGCCTCCCAAATACCTGGCACTACAGGCGCCCACCACCTGGCCGGCTAATTATTCTTTTCTTAGTAGAGACGGGGCCGGGTGGTTTGGCTTATGCCTGTAATCACAGCACTTCGGGAGGGCGAGGTGGCAGGATCACAAGGTCAGGAGTTCGAGACCAGCCCGACCAACACGGTGAAACCCCATCTCTGCTAAAAATAGAATGATTGGATGGATATGGTGGAATGTGCCTGTAGTCCCAGCTACTCAGGAGGCTGAGGTAGGAGAGTCACTTGAACCCAGGAGGCAAAGGCTGCTCTGAGTTGAGATGGCACCACTGCACTCCAGCCTGGGTGGCAGAGCAAGACTCCATCTCAAAACAAACCAACCAACCAACCCTAATAATTGAATTTAATCCTGCCCTCTATTTTCCACAAATAGGAATAAGACTCTGAAAAAATGTTCTCTTGTCACATGTCTTCTACTTTTTTATATCGAAAAATTTTATATCTAAAAAGTTTCATGTGTTATTCCTGCGTTCCTACCAGTAAATATATTTAGATGGTACTATCTTAAATGAAGATGTAAAGTATGCACTAGTTGTAAGTATCTAAACCTAATTCTTAGCATGTGAGGTCTAAGCTGTGTAATTTTATAAAAATTTTTATAATTTTCTTAAGAACAAAGACATAGATTACACCTAAGCGCTGGTTAATTAGAGGGGCTTATTTCACACGAGATAAACACTGAGTTGCTGACATCGTTTAAGGGTGGTTGTGTTCAGTACGTCAGCTGATACCCAAGGACATTTCTAGAGAGGTGATAATCCGCTATCGGCTAAATCGTGTATTTTTGATTGCTCGTGCCATTCAGATTTGATGATCGTGGACGGAGTGAATATGACGGTATTGGCAATCGTGACAGAACTGGCTTTGGTAGATACGAACGGAGTGGACACAGTGGTTGGCGTGACAAGTCGGATGAAGATGATTGGTCAAAACCACTTCCACCAAGTGAACGCTTAGAGCGGTAGGTTTTTGGAAAACATGTTATACTAAGCCATAAGTTTCATAACAGTTAATATACATGTAATAATTGTTTGATTTCAGGGAACTGTTTTCTGGAGGAAACACGGGGATTAACTTTGAGAAATACGATGATATACCAGTAGAGGCAACCGGCAGTAACTGTCCTCCACATATTGAAAACGTAAGTTTTTGTTTGACTCTTAAAGTTCTTAATGCAAACCCACTGGATTATGAAACATTAATGTCACTATTAAGAATAGTCTCGGAATTGGCCGGGCACGATGGCTGATGCCTGTAATCCCAGCACTTTGGGAGGCTGAGGCGGGCAGATCACGAGGTCAGGAGATAGAGGCCATTTTGGCCAACGTGGTGAGACCCCGTCTTTACTAAAAACACTCAAATGAGCTGGGCGTTGTGCCACGCACCTGTAATCTGAGCTACGCAGGAGGCTGAGGCAGGAGAATCCCTTCAACCCAGGCATCGGAGGTTACGGTGAGCCAAGATTGCGCCGCTGCACTCCAGCCTGGCCACAGAGTGAGATTCTGTCTGAAAAAGAAGAAAGACGACAGGCATGAGCCACCCTGCCTGCCTCCAAACGCTTTTTCAATTTTTTAAACCCAGGAGTCCATTTTCTTAAAAAATGCCACGATTCTTTAACTGAAATCATAGCATCTGTAAACCAAATCACAGACAGTTTGGTTACTTCCATTAATATGTTAGTGTAAAACAGAAACTGCAAAAGATACAGCATTTTATATCTGTCATGTTTACTTCTATATTTACTTGTATTTGATTAACCCGGCTACATTTCCTGACAGTTCAGTGATATTGACATGGGAGAAATTATCATGGGGAACATTGAGCTTACTCGCTATACTCGTCCTACTCCAGTGCAAAAACATGCCATTCCTATCATTAAGGGGAAAAGAGACTTAATGGCTTGTGCCCAGACAGGTAAGCTTAGTTGATAAAAAGCAAAAGTTAAGAATATCTAATTGGGCTTACTTTAAAAGTGGTGTGTTCCGAAGGGATGCCTGAGTCCTGTGTTTAGCATTTGAGAGAGCTTGGGGATGTGCCTTTTTGTCTGTACCTCTGCATCCTTGGGATGAAACTACTATTTGTATCTGTGCCTCTTGAGGAAGCGCATGGCAAATTGTCAGCTTGAGTACCTTCTTTAAGAAATGGAATTGCATCTTTTTCAGTTAACTCCACGGGAGTTAGCAGACTGCAGCCTGATGTCAAACCTAGCACTTGCTTATTTTTCAACAGCTATATTCAAATATAAATACCCATTTGTTATGTCTGTGCTACAGAGGTTAGCCAGAGATTTGGCACAGATAAAAAGTGTTCTCTTGTAGAGACTGGCCTGCACGAGCCATGTACCGTTAGCTCTTTACAGAAAGTTTACTGATTCCTGCTTTACATTCCAACACTATATAGCCACTACAAAGAAATGTTGCACTGAAAGTTGTTGCCACTTTTCAGACAAAATGGTTGTGTTTTGTACAAATTAAAATGTACCGTTTGAAAAATAGAGCACAGAAGTCACTTTACTTCTTAGGTTTGCCGTATAAATTTACTGTACGTCCTAGAAAGTTGGAAATAGAGTAAGAAAAATTTTCCTATAATTCTCGAGAGCATCGAGAACACTTTATCAACGATCAATATTCAGAAATGATAAGTCAGTGTTTTGTCTTCAGGTTCTGGAAAAACTGCAGCATTTCTTTTGCCCATACTGAGTCAGATATATACAGATGGTCCCGGAGAAGCTTTGAAGGCTGTGAAGGTAAAGGTATTGCTGTAAAATAAAGACATTTTTGTTTTACAAAGGCTTTGTAAATGCCTGTTGACTTTTCTAAACAAGGCCAGCTACACCTTATTTTTATTTTTTCACCCCGTTCACCCAATGAAAATAAGTTTGTAGGTGTAATCTGCACATTATAAAAGGAAACTGGTAAGTTTTTAAAAAGAATTAACAGCGTTTGGTCAGAAAGTTTAAATTATTTTCGTTTTTTAGGGAAACGGAAGGCATGGGCGCCGCAAGCAATACCCAGTTTCCTTGGTTTTAGCCCCAACGAGAGAATTGGCCGTACAGATCTATGAGGAAGCCAGAAAAGTAAAATATTCATGTTAGCGATTGTTGCTTTTCTCATTGATCAAATGATGTTTTTATGGCCACTGACATGTTCTTTGCTTATAGTTTTCATACCGATCTAGAGTTCGTCCTTGTGTAGTCTACGGTGGTGCTGATATTGGGCAGCAGATTCGGGACTTAGAACGTGGATGCCACTTGTTAGTAGCCACTCCAGGACGTCTAGTGGATATGATGGAAAGAGGAAAGATTGCATTAGACTTCTGCAAGTACGTCAGTTTTTACATATGGGATGCACCGATGTTTGCATTAGAAGTTGATTACTTCTGTAGTATTTTTACTAGGACTGCCCGAGCTTCGATAATTTAATTTTCCACGTAGTTTTGAAAATTGCAGTTAACCTTTTTGTTTAAAGAGTAAGTGAAATTTTACTTGAGGCTCTAAGTTTTATTTTAACAATCAACATGTGGCTAATTTGGTTCGTCTTGATCCATTTTGTCTCGTGATTGTGTGTGTGTGTGTGCGCGCGCGCGCGTGCGTGTGCGTGTATGTATCTCATGCATATATATGAAATTGTGACACTGGAATATTTCCTTATGGAGCGACTACATTAGTGTAATTAGTTACGCAACATACCGAGTACTTGGTGTCAGATCTAATGATCCAGGATCAACTGAGGGTTTTTCATAACAGGTACTTAGTGTTGGATGAAGCTGATAGAATGTTGGATATGGGATTTGAACCTCAGATACGTCGTATAGTTGAAGAAGATACTATGCCACCAAAGGGTGTTCGTCACACCATGATGTTCAGTGCTACTTTTCCTAAAGAAATACAGGTATTATTTGATGTTTTCATTTTTGATTAGAGCATTTGTATTTATTATATTTAGATAATTTGTGTACTAAAGTAGGCAATTGAGTATTTTTTTTCACTTTTTCAGATGCTCGCCCGTGACTTTTTGGATGAATATATCTTTTTGGCTGTAGGCAGAGTAGGCTCTACCTCTGAGAACATCACACAGAAAGTAGTTTGGGTGGAAGACTTAGATAAACGGTCGTTTCTGCTTGATATCTTGGGGGCGACAGGTAAAATTAAGAATAATAATAATAGTGTCAGTTACATGTAAGGAGGAGAATCTCTTTACATCTCTTTTGTCCCTTCCCTTGCCTTTTCTCCTCATTCTAAACATAGTTAGAACAATGTTTACATTACCTGGGTCTGTTTGCATTGCTTCCAAGATTTATTCTAGCACAAGAACTAGAATTAACTTAGTTAATATTTAAATTGACCAGCGATGCTAATTCATTATGAGTAAACAAAGCCTTCTGATTTTTCAGGGAGGGATTCACTGATTTTAGTGTTTGTAGAGACCAAAAAGGGAGCGGATTCCCTGGAGGATTTCTTATACCATGAAGGATATGCTTGTACTAGTATTCACGGAGACCGATCACAGAGAGATCGAGAGGAGGCCCTTCGCCAGTTTCGCTCGGGGAAAAGCCCAATTCTTGTGGCTACAGCTGTATGTAAAACTTGTTTTCTAATTAATCATGTTTGTATAGTGCTTTTTTTAAAATAAAAGTTATTTTTCAGGTGGCAGCACGAGGGCTAGACATTTCAAACGTGAGACACGTTATCAATTTTGATTTGCCGAGTGGCATTGAAGAATATGTGCATCGTATTGGCCGTACAGGACGTGTAGGACACCTGGGTAAGAATTTTGCTGGGAAGTTTTATTTATTTTTGTTTTATTACTGTGATGCACCCAGCAAAGATTTGACAAAGGATCTTAAAAATAGAACGTTTATATCTGAGGACATATTTTAAGATTAATCAGCCAACTAAATTTTTCTTTCCGTCCTTTTGATTTGCTTGTACTGCAAATCACAATGTCATGTTTTAGTTTTGGACTTAACAATATTTTAAATAGGAATATAGGAATGTAAGAACAGCATGCTACTTTATGGAAACTTCATGTAGTTTTTTTGATCTATGTAGGCCTTGCCACCTCATTCTTTAATGAAAAAAATGTGAATATTGCAAAGGATTTGTTGGATCTTCTTGTAGAAGCTAAACAAGAAGGGCCTTCTTGGTTGGAAAGTGTGGCTTATGAACACCACTACCGGGGTGGCAATCGTGGACGATCTAAAAGGTACGCACGGTTGTGAGCCTTCACTCTTGATATTACTTATTGGTAATATCAGTAAGATTTCAGAGTTAGCTTTTCCCCGAGTAACGTGTTAAACAGTTATTTTCAGCTATAATACATAAACGTTTTGGGCAAGGGGTAATTATTAGAAAGGTTGACATGGAATTAGGTGTCAGTTCTTCACTACTGAGTACTTTAGAAACTCTGTTAGAACACATGGGACATTAATGGTACAGTTCCCGTTAGAGCATAATGGAACTGAACTGAAAACTTAAGTTGGGAATTGTGAAGTTGAAGCAGGAATTTGCTGTTTAATCCAACTTTGTACTTACACAGTGCCATGCTATATTTTTGCTTACAATAATAGATTCAGCGGAGGATTTGGTGCTAGAGACTGCCGACAGAGTAGTGGTTCCAGCAGTTCTGGCTTCAGTAGTAGTCGTGCAAGCAGCAGCCGCGGTGGTGGAGGTGGTTACGGCAACAGCAGAGGATCTGGTGGAGGTGATGTTAACTTTTCCTTGAGGAAGGGCTTTTTCTTTTTCTTACGAGTCCTGTTTTTCAAACCATAATTCGTTGGGGAAATTTACTTTCTGAGGGACACAAACTCTAACACTCGATTTCTTTTATCAGGTTTACGTTGAAGTACTTGAGAAAAATAAGAAAATATTAATGGGTGACTTAGTGTTTCTCTTTAAACATTTTTCTTGATAGGTGGCTATGGAGGCTTCTACAATAGTGATGGATATGGAGGAAATTATGACTCCCAGGGGGTTGACTGGTGGGGCAACTGAATCTGCTCTGCAGCAAAGTCACCCTTACAAACAAGCTAATATGGAAAACCACATGTAACTTAGCCAGACTGTGTCGTGTAGCCTCAAGAACTTGCAGTACGTCACCAGCAGTGATTGTCCTGAAAATTCAGGGGAGCTCAAAGTCACAAGAAGAAAAACGAAAGGAAATAAAACAGCAGCCCTATTCAGAACTTGGTTTGAAGACTTAATTGCTGTGATTTGGATTTAACTCTCCCCTCCTGCTTTAGTCCCACCCCAAACGGCATTTGTTAGTTTTGTTTGTTAACATACTGTGACTTTAACTTTCGACAGCTTCCTACTCTGATGTCCTGTTGGATCAGTCATGCTCACGATACCCACTGTTTTGACAAAATAAATTTACTAAACTTGGCCTAAAATCAAACCGTGGCACACAGGTGTGATACAACTTCAACAGGAATCATCAATTCATCCATGAATATAAACGGGGAAAAAACAAAACAAAACAAAAAAACCTCAGACAGTAGCCTGCATTCGGACCGTTTGATTCTTGCAGACTTGGGGGTTGGGGGATCATCTTAAAATATTAAAGCCAAGGTGACTGAGGACTCCATAGATTTGCCCAATAGTTGGAGCATGTTATATTGCTGGATATTGATTTATACCAGCTAATACATCTGCTTTTGGGTTAACATGAGCAAATTATTGGGTAAAAATGGCAACACGGAAAAAATTTTCTCATGAGGTATACTGAAATCTGCTCCAACATATGAAAAAGCTGAAGAGTTGGCTAAGAAGAGGAATTCCCTTAGCTTCCAAAGAAAGTAGAATTGAGTTGGCCGGGCATGGTGGCTCACACCTGTAATCCCAGCACTTTGGGAGGCCAAGGCGGGTGGATCGCGAGGTCAAGATATCGAGACCATCCTGGTCAACATGGTGAAACCCCGTCTCTACTAAAAATACAAAAACTTAGCTGGGCATGATGGCACGTGCCTGTCATCCCAGCTACTCGGGAGGCTGAGGCAGGAGAATTGCCTGAACCCAGGAGGCTGAGGTTGCGGTGAGCCAAGATCGCACCATTGCACTCCAGCCTGGGTAACAAGAGTGAAACTCTGTCTCAAAAAAAAAAAAAAAAAAAGAAAAGAAAGTAGAATTGAATCAATTTCAGGCTTTCATTCCAAAAGAAGGTAAACACATGTATGATTATAGTAGATTTGAGGTTATATTTAAAGAAAATTCTTGGACAGGTGTGATGGCTCATGCCTATAAATCCAGCACTTTGGGAGGCTGAGGAGGGAGGATCACCTGAGGTCAGAAATTAGAAATAAGCCTGACCAACATGGTGAAAACCCATCTCTACTAAACATATAAAGTTAGCCAGGCATGGGGTGCATACCTGCAATTCTAGCTACTTTGGAGGCTGAGGTATGAGAGTCTCTTGAACTTGGAAGAAGGAGGTTGCAGAGAGCCAAGATTGTGCCATTGCACTCCAGCCTGGATAATAAGAACAAAATTCTGTCTTGAAAAAATATATACAAAAAATTGCTGGGGCATGGTAGCACACCTACCTGCAGGCTGAGGAAGTCAGGAGGCTGAGGTGCAAAGACTGCTTGAGCCTAGAAGATTGAGGTTGCAGTGAGCCATGATGACACCACTACACTCCAGCCTGGGCAACACTCCAGCCTGGGCAACATAGTGAGACTGTGTCAAGAAAAATAAGAGGGAAGAGAGGGGAAGAGACAAAAGGGAAAAGGATTTAATTACCAGAAAACGTAAGTTTCTGGATCAGATCCCTAGTAACTTTGTTCATGTATGAATATTTGTCTTTTTTTTTTTTTTTTTTTTTTTAAGACAGGGTTTCACCATGTTGGTCAGGCTGGTCTTGAACTCCTGATCTCAGGTGATCCGCCTGCCTTGGCCTCCAAAGTGCTTGGATTACAGGCGTGAGCCACGATGCCCAGCCGAATATTTGTCTTAATGCTTAGAACAAGCACTGATTCTACCAACTCACCCGATGCTGGCCTAGATTACTGTACCCTATTTGGGTCATCTAGGAGGTATCTGGCAATTCATCTGTGAGTCTGTGAAACGGCACATAAATTTCCCCTCCATAAGACATAAGGGACCCAACCGACATCCTCATGTTGCTCTGGGTTTCCAGACAAGTTAGAATTAATCTAACAGTTGATTGCATTGATTCACACTGGCACCAAGAGACTTATGACAACCACAGATCTTTTGTGAAAAATCTCATTGCACAACGAGAGAACTTTGAGCTCAGCAGTATTGCCAGTTTGACGCTACTAAGTCCATCTTGGGGCTTGTGACTCCATGCTGAAATGAAGATGAACTTTAGATTCACAAAGGACTATGAAAACAGTTCTTTCACATATATGGAGACTCTCAATGGCAGCTAGTTTCATGTACTTCCTACTTTAACTCCATGTACTTCCTACTCCTCAACAGCCAATAGAAATGCCTTCTCTTTGTTTCCCCAGTAACCAATCAATTGCCGGGTTTTTTAACAGTGGGCTGGAAGTTGGATGCATAATTTAGTGCTGAGTGTGGGCTTGGGCATGGTATGCAGAGGCAGGTACGGGGAAGCTTTGTGGGGAAGCCAGATAATGAGCTCGGGTGATGATGCAGTTATCAGGTGTGGAGAGTGATGAATGTGTCCGTTTGACTCCTGGCAAGGCAACCGGCCTTACACTAATAATTTTTTAAAATGCAGAAGCAAAAGCCCAGAATGAGATACTTTCAACATGGAATTTACCAAATATTTAAAGATTTAGTACCAAACTTCTATAAAGTCTTGCAAAAAACAGAAGGATAAGGAACACCTGTTAGTCATTTGAGATCATACCAAAACCAGGTAACAACATATCAAAAAAACCAAAAGGGGCCAGGCGCGGTGGCTCAAGCCTGTAATCCCAGCAATTTGGGAGACTGAGGTGGGTGGATCACGAGGTCAAGAGATCGAGACCATCCTGGTCAACATGGTGAAACCCCATCTCTGCTAAACATACAAAAAATTAGCTGGGCATGGTGGTGCGTGCCTATAATCCCAGCTACTCAGGAGGCTGAGGCAGGAGAATTGCCTGAACCCAGGAGGGGGAGGTTGCAGTGAGCCGAGATCACGCCATTGCACTCCAGCCTGGGTAACAAGAGTGAAACTCTGTCTCAAAAAAAAAAGAAAACCAAAAGATCTCTCATAAAAATGAACCCAAAAATCATAATAAAATACTAGCTTAAAATGCGCAGCAACATAAAAAATATAAATACCACATGACCAACCAGGTTTTATCCCACAGATAAAAGATTAACTGAACATCTGTATTATAGATTTACTTTGTCCACTTCTCCTAACTTTATATATTGATTTCTTATATCCTGGTACCTTAGTATGTGCCTATGTTTAAAAATAACCCTTTCAAAGTGATTAAGTTAAAGCAAGGTTATTCATGTCCAGCTCTAATCCAGTGGAACTGTCCATATTTGGACAAAGAGATACCTGGAAAGCACCCAAACATAGGAAAGACCTTTTTCGTATATACCAAGAAGGCTGACATCAGCAAGTCCAGAGAGAGGGCTCAGGAGAAACAAAATCAGCTGACACTGTAGACTTGAACTGTATAAAAAAATTAGTTTTTGTTGACTAAATTCTCACAATTGACTAACAGTACTCACCTGTGGTATTTTGTTATACTGGCCTTAGTAAATTAATAAATTCCCACATCAATTAATGTAACATATGAACAGAATACAAACAAATATCACATGATCATTTGAACAGATGCAGAAAAGGAATGTGATAAAAATCTAATATTTCATAATAAAAATATGCAACAATCAAGGAATAAAAGAAAACTTTCTAATTCTAAAAAAGAACATCTACAAAAATACCAACACCAACATTATAGTTAATGACAAAAAACTAGTTACTCTTCCCCTAAGATTTAAAATAAGAAAAAAATGATTATTCTGCCACTTCATTCAATATTGTACTGGAATTTCTAGATAGCTAGGCAAGAAAAATTTTTACGAATTACATAAGAAAAAAATAATAGGCATCTACTTTGGAAAAAAAGAAGTAAAACTGTATTAGGAGATGGCATGTTCTTATAAAAAAAAAAAACAACACTAAAACCCACTGAAATTCTATCAGAATAAACAAGTTCAATACGTACTACAGGACAGAAAATCAGTATTTTTAAAAAGCATTGTATTTGATGAAAAGAGTTACAGATATAGATGATATTCATGGTTGTACATTATGAATATATTGTGTTTCATTGATCTGTGTACACTTAAAAAATAGTTAAAATGCCAAACTTCATGTGTATTTTGCCACAACAGAAAATCTAAAAAAGAAAAAAATTAATTGTATTATTTCTCTATACTATCAATAAAAATTCAAAAATAAAATTAGGAAAACAATTCCATTTATAATGGAATTCAAAATAATAATATATTCAGGATTAAATCTTCCAAAGTAGTACAAAACATGTATTCCAATGTTATAAATCACTCTAGAAATAAATGTAAAACATAAATAACTGAAAATATATGTTTAGGGTTAAAATATTCTTTCATATTAAACTTTTATGAGACAGGATCTCACTCTGTCACCCAGGCTGGAGTCAGTAATCCTCATGCTCTAACCTCCCGTGTAAGTGGGACTACCACGAAGCACTACCATACCTGGCTCATTTAAAAAATTTCTGTGGAGATGGAGGTCTAACTAATGCTCAGGATTGTCTTGAACTCTTGCCTTAAGCAGTCTTCCTAAACCGTTGGGACTACAGGGATGATCCAGTGTGCCAGGCTTTAAAACAATCTAGAAAAAGAACAAAGTAGAAGATTTAGAATCTCAAAACTTATAATGATAATTAAAATATAATGGCATAAGAAAACACATATAACGTGTTAAATGTATGGCTTCATTCTTATTCTCTTGATAAATGAACTAGAATTGAAAGTACAGAAAAATGCTATACATCTGTGGTCAATAATTTTGAGAAGGGTATGAGGACTATGTTGCCCAGTGGGCAATGTAGCATGATCTTGTCTGTCTGTCTATCTATCTATCTATCTATCTATCTATCTATCTATCTATCTATCTATCTATAAATACATAAAGATATGTTGAAAGACAGAGACCACTTTCACATAAGTTTTGTTATAATATAGCTATAATCCTTTTGCAACTATCGTTAATCTCTTACTGCATCTAATTTATAAAATAAACTTTATCATAAATAAACTTTTCCTTTATCACTATAGGAAAACACAGAAATAGTGTAACAGAGTCAGCTCCTAGTATCCGTGAGTTCTACATCCATGGATTCAATTAATAACAGATCAAAAACCTTTGGGGAAAAAAAGAATGGTTTAAACAGTACTGAACATGTACAGACTTTCTCCCCTTTGTTATTAGCCGGTAAACAATCAGTTTAACAACTAATTATATAGTTGTTATAGATATTCAAAGTAATCTAGAGATGATTTAAAGCATATAGGAGGAAGTTTAGCAAAAATGAACAATAGCAGACAGGACTAGATGCAGCTCCCACTTGGACGAACAGAGCAGCATGTGCAGACAGGCATCATAAATTTTGCTCCAAAACTTTTGCAGAAATATATTAGGAAAGCCTACAGAATCCACAGACTGGCTGAAGGAAGCAGATTGCTCCTCCAGGACCCAGGAGACACCTTAAATACCTTGAGTGCCAAAACTGTAAAAGTGGTAAAGGGAGACTGTCCACCCCTGAGCACGCCCTCACTGGGGAGCCTGAAGGTCTAGATAATGGGAAAAGATTTGACCTTACCTGGAGCTGAGTCAAAGCAGAGAGCAGAGAGAAACATATGAGTCAAGAAAGCAGTGGGAAAAACCCTGTGGGCTTTCTTGGTTCCCAGAAAAGCCATTCCTGACATGTCCTACCAAGGGTCTTTGGGGATGGCTGTCAGAGGAACTGGGAATAGACCACAAGAAGAAGGAAAGCTCCAGCTGTAACAATTCCCACCAAATGCAAAGTCTCCTGGCCAGTACTTGGGGAGGGAGTGTGAATTCATTGTGCAGACTTAACAGTGGGGAGGTGGGAAAACCCTCATCGTTTTCTTAGTCAGGAGGCTGTAACCTGGGGCGAGTTCTCAGCCCTGCTCACCCACTGGCTCGAAACAAATTCGGCTGGGTACTGTTGGTTGGGGGAAGTACGTGGTGAGTGGCATGGGAGCTGGGTGATGCCTATAACTGCCAGCTTCTCTTACTTCCCTGGCAACCCGCATGACACAACAGAGGCAGCCATAATCCTAATGGGAACATAACTCCATTGACCTGTGAACCACATTCCTATCCCCAACAGCAGCCACAAAAAGCCCTGCCCAAGGAGAGTCTGAGCTCAGACGCACCTAACCCTGTGCCCATCTGACAGTCTACTTTTTACCCACCCTGGTAACTGAGGACAAAAGGCACACCATTGAGAGTTCTAGGGCCCTGCCTACCACTTAACCCTCCCCATACTACCACAGCTGATGCTCTATTGAAAGTGCCATCTTGCCAGGTGCAGTGGTTCATGACTGTAATCTCAGCACTTTGAGAGGCTGAGGTGGGTAGATCACCTGAGGTCAGGAGTTCAAGACCAGCCTGACCAACATGGAGAAACCTCGTCTTTACTAAAAATACAAAATTAGCTAGGCATTGTGGCACATGCCTGTAGTCCCAGCCACTCGGGAGGCTGAGGCAAGAGAATCATTTGAACACAGGAGGTGGATGTTGCAGTGAGCCAAGATCATGTCACTGCACTCCAGCCTGGGTAACAAGAGTGAAACTCTCTCTCTCAAAAAAAAAAAAAAAAAGAAAAAGAAAAAGAAAAGAAAAATAAAGTAAGACAAAGTGCCATTTTGTGGCAGGAGGCCAACCAGGACAAAAATAGTGCTTTAAACAATCAAAATTCAGGACACTCACAGAGTCTATTTCAAACCCCTGTCACCTCCATTGGAACAGGTACAGGTATCCATAACCGAAAGAGCTGAAGACAATTCACATCACAGGACTCTGTGTAGACAGTCTCCAGTACCTGGTACCCCTGCTTGATGGCTAGACCCAGCTCCCAGGAAGCTACATCCCTAGAAAAAGGAAGAGAGCACTACATCAAGAGAATACCCTGTAGAACAAAAGAATCTGAACAGCAGCCCCAGATCTTTGCTCTGCCATGGCCTACACAATGAAAACGAATCAGAAACACAATTCTGGTCATATGACATAACAGAGTTATTTAACTCCCCAAAATCACACTGGCTCAGTAGCAGTTGATCCAAATCAAAAATAAATTCCTGATATACCTAAAAAAGAATTTAGAAGTTCAATTATTATGCTAATCAAGAAGGCACCAGAGAAACTAAAGTCCAATATAAGGAAATCAAAAAAAGATATAAGAAATGAGGGGAGAAATCTTCAGTAAAATAGATAACATAAATATCAAAACAATTACAAGTTCAGGAAATAAAGGACACACTTAGAGAAATGCAAAATGTTCTGGAAAGCCTCAGCAATAGAATAAAGCAGAATAAAAAACATGCCGGGCGCGGTGGCTCAAGCCTGTAATCCCAGCACTTTGGGAGGCCGAAGCAGGTGGATCACGAGGTTAAGAGATCGAGACCATCTTGGTCAACATGGTGAAACCCCGTCTCTACTGAAAATACAAAAAATTAGCTGGGCACGGTGGTGCATGCCTGTAATCCCAGCTACTCAGGAGGCTGAGGCAGGAGAATGAGTGAGCCGAGATCATGCCATTTCACTCCAGCCTGGGTAAAAAGAGCGAAATTCCGTCTCAAAAAAAAAAAAAAAGGGAACTCAGTTTGTTTTAATGAAACTTCTGAGAAGAGACTACAAGGTCTTAATTTGGATTTCAGTATATATTTGCATAAATAGAGGAATGCCATGGGGCCCTATAGATAAGATTTCCAAATATTAAAGGGCTAAGAGAAAATTGAGGAAAATGTGTGGAAATATTAATAAAGTTGAGAAGTTTCCAATCTCAATCTTTATTCCTATATATTTCATCCTGGTTGCTGAACTATATATAGGCATAAAGAAGTTATTATAAACCTTGGTGGCATTAACTTTGTTATTTCTCCACTCCTGAGGGTCATGATATAGCTCCCATTCCTGGTATGTCTGATTATAATTGAGGATATAATTGCCATGGTCTTGTATTAAAGCTTCTAAGAAAGGGCCAGATCGCTTGAAGTTTCTAATAAAATATGCCTAGCCTCATAGGCCATCTTTGGTACCTTGGTGATCTGCTCAGTAATGGTGATAATATGAGTGATCAATTGGCCTAAGTCCTCTTCCTAATCCTGGGTTTTTGTTTTGTGTATAAATAATGGTAGTTAAATATAGAGTACTGAGCTTGTGCATTAACAATTACTTCTATAGAGGGAAATGGCCAGATCCCTTGGAGTTTCTAATAAAATATGCCTAGCTTTACAGGCCATTTTTGGTACCTGCCTAAATGCAGCCATTAAGGCAATACTTTGCCATGATAGACAAAATAAAACCACAGCTATATTTTAAAAAAATAATAGTATACAGTAAACTCAGGGAGACAGGAAAGAAAAAGTGAAAAGTAATAGTATATACTAATCTCATGGAGATAGAAAAGAAAAAGTGCTGTAAAGAAAAAAGTTAAATATCTGGTGCCTTGGCACATTGATGTTATGGTGTGGAGGTTAATAACATTACTAAGACAAATATATATATATTTGCATATATATATTTGTGTGTATATATACATATATACTGGTGTGTCTATATTTGCATGTATGTATGTACATACATATACGTATATTTGTCCTAGTATAAATAACATTACATTTGTCCTAGTAGTGTTATTTACCTCCACATGGTTTAAGGAATTCTCCTGCCTCAGCATCCCGAGTAGCTGGGATTATAGGCATGCACCACCACATCCAGCTAATTTTGTATTTTTAGTAGAGGTGGCATTTCTCCATGTTGGTCAGGTCGGTCTCAAACTCCCCACCTCAGGTGATCCGCCTGCCTTGGCCTCCCAAAGTGCTGGGATTACAGGCATGAGCCACTGCACCGAGACAACAAATACATATATTTTTAATTATTTGGGCCATAGCCTTGGTAGTCCCCCTGCAAATAAGGATTGTGTACCATTTTTCTTACAAAAGCACCAATATCAAGAGAGTGTAAGTGTCTAATTAATTACCAAGAGCCTCCAGTGGAATTGAATAAAAAGAGTAACTTTAAGTATAAGGTTGAAAAAAAGGTTCTGGATGTATTTTCATCAACTTCAAGGAACGTTACATAATTCCAGATTGTTTGATTTAATAAAACTTCTTTTGTCTTTTTTTCTTTAACTTTAAAGGTATTTCTAATGTTTATATTCTAGTTAGACCATAAATAATGAATGTTATTTTAGCACAGGCAGGTTAGCAACAACAGATTTAAACCCAGCTGAAAAAAATAAAAGAGGAAGATAGGCTTAGAATACACTTACTTAACTCTATTTTATAGGTAACCACTGGACCTCCAATTTTTTTCCTGTGTTTGTTGTTGGTGTAGTTTGCCCGTCAGTTTAAACTGTGCACAAAAATGTGCTATTATATGTAACAAGCTGGAGTTTTGAAGACAATAACAAAATCAGTGGTTAGGATATTAGAAGCTGTCTTTCCTTGTTAAGGCTGGATGCCTGGATTTAATAGAAAAAGAAAAGAAACAAATGGAGACGGAAAGATTAAGCTTCATAGGAGAGCCGCCACACTACCCTTGTTTATCTTTCTTCAGGGGGAGCCTTAGTATCCTAAACCTACACAGTAAGTGATTAATTCTTTCCTTGTCCACAAGTTACCAGTTAAGCTGAATTGTTTCCAGCCAGAGCCCATTAGACTTAAGGTGTTTAATGGTTGGGATTCACTCTTGGTTCTCAGGACAGTTCCATTTCTAGTGGCCAAGAGTCCAACCTGTGTAGAGGCTTTTACTCATTTATTTTATGGGTTTTTTTTTTTTTTTTTTTTTTTATCTTTTAATGGCCTGGCCCTTTTCACTGATTTCAGTGACCTTAAGGAGTGTTTTTACGGCAACTTGCAGGGGGCTGGGAACTTGTAAAGTCAACAGTGGAGTTTGCTTCTTCTCTCTGTATTTTTGTTTTTTCCCTTAGCCTTGTCTTTTATATTCTGCCTTTTATTAAGACTGAGGAAGCTAATTTGATGATTTTCTGTATAGGACTCATGCTGTATTACACAAGAAAATTAGATATTTCTATTTGAGGGTTTTGGGGTCAAATTTCTCTCAATGCTTTAGAATGTTGCCTAGAGGTGAGTCTAGGTGGGTTTCCTGCAGAGATAAAAAGTGTTTAATGTCTGCTGAGGGACTTGGGTACATTTTCCAAAGGGGTATTCTATCTACTAGAAAACACCACTTGGTTGCTCAGGAGACTTATGTTGGGTAATTGGAGAGGAAAATGGGAACAGGGAGTAGTCAGCCTATGGCAGACCAGCGGATGGAGCAGAAAAGGGAAAGCAACTGATTTAGTAATGTCCAGAACAGCATGGCTAAATGACTCCAAAAGAGAATTCAGAATGAGAAAAAGAGCATTCAAGCCCCCTAAAACAGCTCTAAACGAGTTATGTTGCCAGATAGGTCGCTTAAAGAGATTAGGTACTTTCTGCCACAACAGATAGAATAGAGTGTTAGTCCTTTTTAGGCAAATCAGTCAGCCCTGTTCACACGTTGTCCTTCATGCAACAGCAGAAAATGGCAGTTACAGTAGTTTGTCAGAGGGATATGGAAGTCAGCTCTTGGAAGACTTAAAAGGGAAAATAAACTTACGTTCTTCACCTGCATAGGCAGTGGTGGTCAGACGCTTCCACATGGAATACCTTTCAGTCCTACTGCAATGTAATTTCAGCCAGAGACCTTCAGTTGTCTCTGTGCTTAGGTGTTGTCCACTGAGGATCCTTAGTTGGGAAAAAAAAGGCAAGTGAGTTCCCCATAACGGAAGTACTTGTATGGGCCACCAAAATGTCATGGGTTATCAGCTACTGTCTAGGGCTTGTATCAAACAGGTAGTAAGAAGAATTTACTAAAACAATACATGAAGAAAGGGAGATTTATTAGAAAAAGTATGAAACTATGTTGTAAGGATGCAATAAGCAGGGCAGCAAGGAAACAAAGCCTTGCTGAGAATTTTATAGACCAGTGTTTATGTAGTATATTAAAGAGTGCTTTGTGCAGTATTGATAGCACCACAATGAAAATTGCATTTTTCTTTTTCTTTTTTTTTTTTTTTGCAACGGAGTTTTGCTCTTGTTACCCAGGCTGGAGTGCAATGGTGCAATCTCGGCTCACCGCAACCTCCACTTCCTGGGTTCAGGCGATTCTCCTGCCTCAGCCTCCCGAGTAGCTGGGACTACAGGCACATGCCATCTTGACCAGCTAATTTTTATATTTTTAGTAGAGACAGAGTTTCACCATGTTGACCAGGATGGTCTCGATCTCTTGATCTCGTGATCTATCTGCCTCGGCCTCCCAAAGTGCTAGGATTACAGCATGAGCCACCACAACCAGCCTTCTAGTGTTAAATTCTTTACTGATCTTTAGTCACTAGTATCTTCCCTCGAGATTACTATAACTTGAAGATCTTTTAATCAAGAAATATATAATCTATAATCTAAATTTGAAAATCAGTACATTTTCCCTAAAGCTGTTAAAAATAAAACTTCCAACTGAAATTCCTGTGACAGTGTTTGCACATTTAAAATTTTGATATCACCAATATTGATATATAAAAATGTTACAAATTTATAACTTCTCAGATTACAAAAATGCTTATTTCCTTGTCTGCTGGCCAATTGAGTGTTGATAATTTTTTCTTTTCCAACTAAATCTTGAGTCTTTTATTAAAATAGCATATATATTAAGGAAAATACTTTTTCAATTTTTGACTCAATTTCTGGCTAATTTACATACAAAATTTTAAAACCTTTCCGTTTTGGCTGGGCACAGTGGCCCATGCCTGTAATCCCAGCACTCTGGGAGGCCGCCGAGGTGGGTGGATCACAAGGTCAAGAGATCGAGACCATCCTGGTCAACATGGTGAAACCCTGTTTCTACTAAAAATACAAAAAATTAGCTGGGCACGGTGGCGCATGTCTGTAATCCCAGCTCCTCGGGAGGCTGAGGCAGAATTGCCTGAACCCAGGAGGCGGAGGTTGTGGTGAGCCAAGATCGCACCATTGCACTCCAGCCTGGGTAACAAGGGCGAAACTTCGTCTCAAAAAAAAAAAAAAAACCTTTCTTTTTTGTGTGATCTCATTTTATAACTATAAAAGAATGAAGACCGGTCACAGTGGCTGATGTCTATAATCCCAGCACTTTGGGAGGCCAAGCTTGGTGGATCAGGATGTCAGGAGATTGAGACCAGTCTGGTCAAGATGGTGAAACCCTGGATGTGGTTGTGGGTGTCTGTAGTCCCAGCTACTTGCAAAGCTGAAGCAGGAGAATCAGTTGAATCTGGGAGGCGAAGGTTGTAATGAGTGAGCTGAGATCACACCATTGCACTCAAGCCTGGGTGACAGAGCAAGACTGTCTCAAAAAAAAACCAACCCAAAGAACTAAATTGATTGTATTTAAACATGATGTTCTGTCTGGTTTTTTTGGAACAAGAATTATAAAAAGCATTTACCGTTCCTACTTTTTTGTCTCCTTCCATGTGTACAACTAGAAGTTTTCTAAGTAAGAAATACGAAATTTCCAGTTCTGTGACAATCTCAGCTAAAGCTCCAGCTGCACCAAGCATCTGCCCTACTATTCTGTTAGCTTGGCACAATGTTGGGTTTATATTTTGTCTTCTAATAAAAGGTAGATATAATATTTTTACACTTTATGTCTTAAAATGCCATGAAGTTGAAATTATTTAAACCAGGACAACATATATGACACATAATAACGTTTCATTTAGTATAACAGCTAAATGACCAAATCACATTAAAACAATTCCTACTTAATCTAAACAACAGAATTGTTGTTTCATGAACAAAGAGATTTTCTCTCTTTTTTTTAGTTAATAGAGACAAGGTCTCACACTAGTTCCCCAGGCTGGTAACTCCTTGGGTTCATGCAATCCTTCTGCCTCACCCTTCCAGAGTGCTGGAATTACAGACGTGAGCCATCATACCTAGCCTAGAACAAAGAGATTCTCTTGATTTAAGTCTCAAAAAGAGATTGCTTAATCAAAATTAATTTATCTTCATTAATAAAAAATTAAAAATATAGAAAGTTATAAAGAAAGCCTCAAAAACTCTGTTCTCCATTGAAAAGCGAAGAGACAAAATTGACAAAGTGTCAGATTGTCTTTTAAAAGACTCTGTAAATTACCAAAAGCTTGAAGCAAATTGAAAAAGGTTTATTCAGGAAATCAATCTGTGAATATATACTTAATAAGCAATCAAGATTTCAGACAAAACTGTAATTGTGTACTCTTCATTTACATTCTAAATCATGTAACTTTGTTATTGCTGAAAATTATCCTACACATAAAACCAAAAAGTACTTTGATGCATAATTTTTTTTTCACAAATTTAAAGTCACATAATCTAAAACATCTATTTAATTAGTGTTTCTATCCATCCCATGCCTCCATCCTGAGCTAAAATTCCTAATTACAGACATATTCTATTGGATAATACATTTCATAAACAGTAACTTGAAAAGCTACACATAAAAGCCTACCAGTGAGAATAAAATCCTTATTGTTAAAATGTGCTTGCTGAATAAAGAGACCCCCCAAATAGGCTTTGTGTGAGCAACATGGCTCTTTATTTACCTGGGTGTGAGTAGGGTGAGGCCGCAGCGGAGGGTGGTAGGATTGGAATTAGTTTTATAGGTTGGGGCAAGTGGTCAGTTAAAGGTAGTAATTTATTTTAGGGAGGGGAAGGCATCACAGGATGCATGGTCACAAAGGTAGCAGTTGATAATCTACCTTGGGGAGGGGAAAGGCATCATGGAATGCATGGTCACAAGGTAGGGTTATCTGCTACAAATAGGCATGATCATAAAAGTGGGGGTTATCAGTTGCAAGCAGAGGGGAGGGTGAGGTAAATTACATAGTCACAGAGATGGTGCTCTTGAGAAACTCAGTGTTCAGGGGAGTAATTCCACAAGGATAAGCAGGAACAATGCTTGCAGGCTGCAGGTTGCAAAGGAAGAGCAATTAGTTGAGGCGGGAAAATGTTTCATTCTTTCTGTGGCCACCTGGTTATTTGTGGTTAAGTCAGACTTTCTGGCTTCTGGGGACCATCCAGAGGTGTACATGCAGGTCACCAAGGCTGTAATGGCCAGGCTTGGTCTTGGAGGACTGACATTCCCATCTTTTAACATATGTATTAAAGAAAAAAGTTGGAGAATGGAGTAGGGGCAGTGTTTCTTAAGGCTTGTTTGAGCGTGACAGAGGGTGGACACCTTAAAGAAAAGTCTGTGATTTTTGTAGTTTAGTAAGTGTTTGGCCAAGTCCTTGGAAGCATAATATGTTTAGTGATGAAGCCTTGTGCCAAGGTTGAAATAGTGTCCAGTATAGGATGTGGTCCCACAAGAGTTGGATTGAAAGGGATATGTGTGAGTTCTGGAAAGGTGTCATGCTGCATCTTGACATTAGCAGCATGCTGCCTGGAGCTCATGAGTGATTGATTGGTTTCTGGCTGATTGTAAGAGGGTGATGCCTGTAAAATTGGACTGAAGATAAAATAGGCAAACAAACAGGGGGGTTGACAAGGCATCTAGCTTTAACTAGCTGAGAGGTCCTGGGATAGAAGGTGATATTGTTAGGTTGTTAAGAGCAGCATTTGCCACATAGAGTGATTAATGATGGCCTGGATACGTTTTGTAGGAATTGAGAGACTAATCGGAAAATGCAAGGTCCAAATATGAGAAGAAAGGTGGATATTAGTGGAATAAGGATTGGAAAGAGCCATGATATTCAGCTAGAAAAATGACCAGGCAGGGTTGGCAGAGTTACTTGCCTGATTAGCAAATCTTGGGCCTTGTCTTTGAGTCTTTTGATATCATCATAAACTAGGCCAGATTGATTTAGGTAAAAACAGCTTTTCTCATTTAGAAATATGCAGAGTCTTCCCTTTTCCACAGTGAGTCAGTCAAGACCATGGTTTTGGAGGGCAACTGCAGTTAGAGTCGATTTGAGTTTGAAGGACAGACGAGGTATTAGATATGTCTGTAATGCTGCCAAAGAAATCAGTAGACAGACTGTGGAATGTTGTGATGGGCTGATGACCCCCACTGTCAGCTCCAAGGCCTTAGTGGAGAGTGCAAGCCCTATTCCCATAAGTAATGAAATTACCTGGATGACTCTTTTTGTTAAGAGCAAGTGTTATTAGGGTGATAGGAAGTGTCTCATTACCATTGGCAAATTGAATTTTAGGATTAAGGAAGACTAAGGCACAGGCTCCTGCGTAGTTACTGCATAGATACATATAAATGGAAGAGCCATATAAGAAGAAGTGGCCCAGAGAAAGGCAGAATTGAAAATGTAGGCTGGAACGGTGAGAGGGATCCTTGAAAGGAGAGTCACATATCCGAACTCCTAAAGATCCAGCAAGAACTGCAGTGGTTAGGGGGTAGAAAGGGAGATCGATGAGGTAACTGTGTGGTGAAAGTGGTTTGATTTTCATGATGTATGAATAAGTGTATAGTATCAAAAAAATAGTCTGTCACTAACATTTGTAGGCCTGGGTATGAGTAAGTGTGAAGAGGGCCTAAGAGGAGAATTAAGGAACAGGGAGAAGGTAGCCAAGGATGGAAATGTGAGATAAGGAAGGTGTCAACCTAGAGAATAATGAGTGCTAATATTTTTTAGGTTATTTGTAGTGATAGAGGATTTGTCAGTAAAGTGAAGTAAGCATGTTCCTACAGGCGTATTAATGTTAAGAGCATTGTAAATTTAACCCAAAACATTAAAGTCCATGGTGGAAAGCAGGGTTCAGTCATGTATTATTACACTTTTCTTCCTCTGGAATTCAGGCATAGCTAACCAGAATCAACATTTAAACAAAAACTTTAGACACTTAAATTCTGATAACAAACATTTACAGTCTATTCTCTCTGAAGCCTGCTACCTGGAGGCTTCATCTGAGTAATAAGAACCTTGGTCTCCACAACTCCTTATCTTAACCCAGACACTCCCTTCGGTTGATTCCATATTGTTGGATATCTGTTAAAATCAATTGCCAATGAGAAAATCTTTGAATCTACCTGTAACCTGGAAGCCACTTCCAACCCCTATTCCCCACTTTAAGTTGTTTCACTATTCTGAACCGAACTAAAGTACATTGCACGTGTCTTGATTGATTGATGTGTTTTTTTCTCCCTAAAATATATAAAACCAAACTATAGCTGACCACCTGGGGCCCATGTTCTCAGGATTTCGTGGGGCTGTGTTAATTGCCCTTTGTTACCTATATTTGGTTCAGAATAAATGTCTTTAATATTTTACAGAGTTTTACTCTTTTCACTGGCATACTTTTAAAAAAAATTGTTACTTATCACTTCAAATCAAAATTTACTACATATTAGGACTATATTTTATTGGTATACAGACAGAGCACACAGATCAGTAAAACACAATTGAGAGTCCATAAAAAATGTTCAAGTCCTTGATTTTCAATAGCATTCCAAAATTATTCAGTGGGTTTTTTTTTTCTTTAAAACTATTTTTTTGCAGTCTTTTAAAGCAAAATGGTGAGGAGCCAGCTGGATATTCACACACAAAAAAATTAGGTTTGGCACTATAATTGTTAATTTATATGTCAATTTACTGTGTTAATGACACTTAGAGAGTAAAACATTATTTTTGGGTGTTTCAGTGAGAGTGATTCTGGAAAAGATTAGAATTTGAATCAATAGGCTGAATAAAGAAGATCTGCTCTAAACAATATAGGTAGTCACAAAACCTAAAGGCAGATAAAAGGCAAATGTGCTCTCTTTTTAAAAGCTACGACACAGTCCTATTGCTCTCTATTGCTCTTGTTCATTAGAACTACTCCAAGATCGCCTGTCTTCTTACTCTAGAATAGATACCAAATACTTCTCCTTGCTGTATTTCCAATTTTCATGCTTTCAGACTGAGTCTGAAATATGGTATGGCTATTTTGATTCTCTGTCTTGCAAATTACATATCATGAAATTTCACTATCTCCATAATAACGTGAGCCAGTTTCTACAGTAAACTTTCACTTAATTAGTGGTATATATCTTATTGGTTTTGTTTCTATAGAGATCCCTAGCTATTAAATACCCATACTTCACAACACACACAAAAATTACCTCAGAATTGACCAAAGACCTAAAATCATAGAAGAAAACATAGGTGTAAATACTTGTGACTTGAGATTACATCAGGTTTCTTAGTAATGACACAAAATGTACAAGTAAGCAGCCAGAGCAATCAGGCAAGAAAAAGAAATAAAGGGTATTCAAATAGGAAAAGAGGAAGTCAAATTGTCTCTATTTGCAGATGACATGATTGTATATCTAAAAGACCCCATTGTCTCAGCCCCAAAACTCCTGAAACTAATAAGCAACTTCAGCAAAGTCTCAGGATACAAAATCAATGTGCAAAAATCACAAGCATTCCTATACACCAATAACAGACTGAAAGAGAGCCAAATCAAGAACAAACTGCCATTCACAATTGCCACAAAGAGAATAAAACACCTAGGAATACAACTAACAAGGAACGTAAAGGACCTCTTCAAGGAGAACTACAAACCACTGCTCAATGAAATAAGAGAGGACACAAACAGATGGGGAAACATTCCATGTTCATGGTTAGGAAGAATCAATATCATAAAAATTGCCATACTGCCAAAAGTTATTTACAGACTCAACGCTATCCCCATCAAGCTACCAATGACCTTCTTCACAGAAATGGAAAAAACCACCTTAAACTTCATATGGAACCAAAAGAGAGCCTGCATAGCCAGGTCAATTCTAAGCAAAAAGAACACAGCTGGAGGCATCACACTACCAGACTTCAAACTATACTACAAGGCTACAGTAATCAAAACAGCATGGTACTGGTACCAAAGCAGAGATATAGACCAATGGAATAGAACAAAGGCATCGCAGGCAACGCAATATACCTACTATCGTACAATCTTTGATAAACCTGACAAAAACAAGCAATGGGGAAAGAATTCCCTGTTTAATAAATGGTGTTGGGAAAACTGGCTAGCCATGTGCAGAAAGCAGAAACTGGACCCCTTCCTGACACCTTACACTAAAATTAACTCCAGATGGATTAAAGACTTAAACATAAGACCTGGCACCATAAAAACCCTAGAAGAAAATCTAGGCAAAACCATTCAACACATAGGAGTAGGCAAGGACTTCATGACCAAAACACCAAAAGCATTGGCAACAAAAGCCAAAATAGACAAATGGGACCTAATCAAACTCCACAGCTTCTGCATGGCAAAAGAAACAGTCATTAGGGTGAATCAGCAACCAACAGAATGGGAAAAAATCTTTGCGGTTTACCCATCTGACAAAGGGCTGATATCCACAATTTACAAAGAACTCAAACAAATTTACAGGAAAAAAACAAACAAGCCAATTCAAAAAATGGGCAAAGGATATACAGACACTTTACAAAAGAAGACATACACGAGACCAACAAACATGAAAAAATGCTCATCATCACTGGTCATTAGAGAGATGCAAATCAAAACTACATTGAGATACCATCTCACACCAGTTAGAATGGCGATCATTAAAAAATCTGGAGACAAAAGAAAAAAAAAAGGAGCCCAAAGTGGCTCCGGCTGGATGTCGTGGCGCTTGCGAAGGCGAGGCCAAGAGTTCAAGGCCAAACAACCTCAGCAACCTTACAAGCTCTCATTGATTGGAAAAAAAAAAATCTGGAGACAATAGATGCTGGAGAGGATGTCGAGAAATAGGAACACTTTTACACTGTTGGTGGGAGTGTAAATTAGTTCAACCATTGTGAAAGACAGTGTGGCGATTCCTCAAGGACCTAGAAATAGAAATTCCATTTGACCCAGCAATCCCATTGCTGGGTATATGTCCAGTAGGATATAAAGGACTATAAATCGGTCTACTATAAGCACACATGCACACGAATGTTCATTGCAGCAATGTTTACAATAGCAAAGCCCTGGAACCAACCCAAATGCCCATCGATGATAGACTGGACTGGGAAAATGTGGCACATATACACCATGGAATATTATACAGCAATCAAAAACGGTGAGTTTGTGTCCTTTGTATGGACATGGATGAATCTGGAGAACATCATTCTCAGCAAACTGACACAAGAACAGAAAATGAAATACTGCATGTTCTCACTCATAGGCGGGTGATGAACAGTGAGAACACATGGACACAGGGAGGGGAGTATTATACACTGGGGTCTACTGGGGGTGAACAGGCGAGGGACAGTTGTGGGGGGAGCTGGGGAGGGATGGCAGGGGGAGAAATGCCAGATGTGGGTGAAGTGGAGGGAGACAGCAGATCACACTACCATGTGTGTACCTATGCAACTATCTTGTATGTCCTGCACATGTACCGCAAAACTTAAAATGCAATAAAAAGAAAAAAAACTTGAAAAAAAAAATGTACAAGTAAGCAAAGAAATTTTGCCCCAATATCATAACATTTAAAAACCAAGAAATTGGCCAGGTGCGGTGGCTCACGCCTATAATCCCAGCACTTTGGGAGGCCGAGGCGGGTGGATCACGAGGTCAAGAGATGGAGACCATCCTGGTCAACAAGGTGAAACCCTGACTCTACTAAAAATACAAAAATTAGCCAGGCATGGTGGCAGGAGGCTGAGGCAGAATTGCTTGAACCCAGGAGGTGGAGGTTGCGGTGAGCCGAGATCGTGCCATTGCACTGCAGTCTGGGGAACAAGAGCGAAACTCCATCCCAAAATTAAATAAATAAATAATAAAACCCAAGAAATTAAAAAACAAGTCACAGAACATAAAATTTTTTTTTGCAAATAATACATGTGATAAAGGACTTGTATTAGAACATATAGAAAGAACTCCTAAAACTCAACAACAGAAAGACAAATCACCAAGAGGACAAGAGTTGAGTTTTAGGAATATCTGCCTAGATTTCAGAAGATGTATAAAAATGCATGTATGGGCGTGGTGGCTCACGCCTGTAATCCCAGCACTTTGGGAGGCCGAGGCGGGTGGATCACGAGGTCAAGAGATCGAGACCATCCCGGTCAACACGGTGAAACCCCGTCTCTACTAAAAAATACAAAAAATTAGCTGGGCATGGTGGCACGTGCCTGTAATCCCAGCTACTCGGGAGGCTGAGGCAGAAGAATTGCCTGAACCCAGGAGGCGGAGGTTGCAGTGAGCCGAGATTACACCATTGCACTCCAGCCTGGGTAACAAGAGTGAAATTTTATCTCAAAAAAAAAAAAAGAAAAAGAAAAAGAAAAAAGAAAATGCATGTATGTCCAGACAGAAGTTTGCTGCAGGGGAAGGGCCCTCATGGAGAACCACTAATAGGGCAATGCAGAGGAAAAATGAGTTGGTGCCCCCACACAGAATCTCTACTAGAGCATTGCTTCATAGGGCTATGAGAAGAGAGTCACTGTCCTTTAGGTCCCAGAATTTTAGATCCATCAACAAATTGTATCATGTACCTGGAAAAGCCACAGGCACTAACTGGTAGCCCGTGAGAGCAGTCATAGGGGCTATTCTCAGCAGAGGCTAAGTAGTCATGTGGGGCTATTCTCTGCAATCATAGGGGCTATTCTCTGCAGAGGCTAAGTAGCATGTAGCTGCCCAAGGCTGTAGGAGTCCATTATTTGGCCTCTGTAGAGAATGACTGCCTGGCCAGGTTTTAGACTTGAATGAAGCCTGTGGCTTCCCTTTTTTGGGCCAATTACTTCCACTTGGAGTGAAAACATTTACTGAATGCCTGTACTTCACTGTATCTTGAAAATAACTAACTTGCTTTTGATTTTACAGGTCATAGGCAGAAGATTTCCTTTGTCTCAAATGAGCCTTTGGACTTCACTTTTTGAGTTAATGATGGAATTAGTTAAAACTTTCAGAAACTGCTGGAAAGTTGTGATTGGTTTTGAAATGTGAAAAGGGCATGAGATTTGGGAGAGGACAGGAGTGCGAATATATGATTTGGCTCTATATCTCCACCCAAATCTCATTGGAAATTATAATTCCCACATGTAGAGGGAGGGACCTGGTGAGAGGTGATTGGGTCATGGAAGTGATATTTCCTATGCTGTTCTTGTGATAGTGAGGGAGTTCTCATACAATTCGATGATTTAAAAGTGTGGCATACCCCCTTTGCTTGCTCTCTCTCTCTCTCTCTCTCTCTTTTTCTCCTGCTGTCATGGGAATATGTACCTCCCTCTTCTGCTATGATTATAAGTTTCCTGACCCCTCCCCAGCAATGTAGAATTGTAAGTCAATTAAACATTTTTCCTTTATAAATTGCCTAGTCCCTGCTATTATTTTCAAAACAAAGTTTTGCTCTGTCACCCAGACAGGAATGCAGTAGTGTGATCTTGACTTACTGCAAACTGCCTCCGGGGTTCAAGTGATTCTTGTGCCTTAGCCTCCTGAGTAGATAGGATTATAGGTGCTGGCCACCATGTCCAGCTAATTTTTGTATTTTTAGTAGAGACAGTGTTTTGCTATGTTGGCCTAGCTAGTTTTGAACTTGATCTCAAGTGATTCACCTGCCTTAGCCTCTCAAAGTGCTGGGATTATAGGTGCAAGCTACTGTATCAGGTCACGGGTAGTATCTTCTTAGTAGTGTGAGAATAGAGTAATACATGAAGCTTGGTTGGTGGTATGGTTTGGCTGTGTCCCCACCCAAATCTCAACTTGAATTGTATCTCCCAGAATTCCCATGTGTTTTGGAATGTGGGGAGTAATTGAATCACGAAGTCTGTTCTTTCCTGGGCTATTCTCATGTTAGAGAGTAAGTCTCACAAGATCTGGTAGGTTTATCAAGGTTTTCTGCTTTTGCTTTTTCTTCATTTTCTCTTGCTGCTGATATGTCTTTATCAGCAGCATGAAAATGGACTAATACAGTTCTTTTTTGTGTCTGTTTGATAAAGGAACAATGTTCCAATGTTATCTATATGTTCCCAGCTGGATGACACTATTAGAGAAGAGGCTATAGTTTCTAGATCTCACTGGAGACCAGTGGGCCTATACCTCTGTTACAATGAAAAGAGAAAAAGGGAGAATTCAGATTTTGGAGAGGGTATTTGTATGCTGTAGCCCACATAACAACAGGTTCAGGTCCACTTAGGAAAAAAGTAAAGCCATTGAGATAAACTCAGTGACCTATGGTGTTTATCTACATGGACATGAACATTCTGCCTGAAGGGTCAAAATACATGCAGTGGTTATGGCCATTCAGACCACTCCTACCACTATATCTTGCTGCATTTTCACTGACTTGTGGGCTATTGCTAACAACCTAGCCAACTGATCATAAGAATGGCAACTAAGTAATTGGACTGTTGGATTTCTCAGTGGGTACAAAGATTATAGGAACATCTTGATGCTTTTGAGGAAGAAATATATGCCACCTATGTGGACACTGGACACAGAGAATATCAGGGTCTCCTTGAGAAGAATTTGTCATGATTTTGAATCCCCATGGGACTTCACTCTGACTGAAGGACATCCTTTACTGCCCAAGCAATACCACAATGGGCATTATGGTTTAACACAAAACACATGTCAGCATCCCCAACCACTGCTTTCCTTTTCTCTTTAGAGGGCATTTCTGTTGCTGGTTTGAGGTTCAGACTTCCATAGTACCCCAGACTGGGTGCTTAACTGCAATCTGGAGGTAATGCTTCCCTCTGGGATTTTTCTCCTCAATGGGGTCTCACAGAGATAGATAATAGAACCGGGGAATACCAGGTTCTATACTCCCTCTTGGAATATGATGTACTAGGGTACTGTGACAGTGAAACCCTACACCCTGACCATGAACCCTTACTTGAATTATCAACATGCCTTGCTAGTGGGTTAGCACCCTTACTTGAATTAGGCAGTATGGACACTTAACCCTGCACTTCAGCACAAAGCAAGCACAGCATTGCGGCTGTCAGCAGAGAAAAATGACAAGACAAGTCACTTTAGGAGGTTTACTTGCCAAAGTTAAGGATGCACAGTTGGAAGACAGATCTATGTGTTTCTCCAAAGATAATTTTGAGAGGTCCAAATTTAAAGAGGAAAGGTAGGATATTGAGAAGTACACAATTTTCATGTAAAAGGCAGGTATGGAAAAATAGCTATTCATGCCTTTGTCTGGCTCAGTGAATCTGCATTTTTTTTTTTTTTTTTAACATAAGATGACACAGACAAATTGGGCAGGTAAAAAATGCAGGAAATCTGCACTTTACATAAGATAACATAGACAAGATGGGGTACGTGAACAATCAATATGCATTTGTCTCTGGTGGTCCAGGAGTAATTGCACTTGTAAAGATAAGCTATCAATTTATATTGCCATGATGAAATTTTAACATAAACACCTTAGGGTAAAGATCTTACAGCTGATGAGGAATTTCCTTGCAGAAAAAAAATGTGAGGGAGGTATGTAGCTTTTCCTTGTGTAGCTTTCTTATTTATGAATGAAAAGGGAAGGCAGGTTTGCATGACCCAGTTCCCAGTTTGACTATTCCCTTTGGCTTAATGAGTTTAGAGGCCCAAGATTTATTTTCCTCTCATACTGTGAATGTTAAACACTGAGATTGGTGGAGTTGGAAGTGGACAAGGTTGGTCTATACTTGCCAAAAACCAATCTCAGCATCTGTAACTACTGGTTTTGCTTTTCCTTTGATTGCATGTTCTGGTGTTAGTTTGAAGTTCAGGCTGCCATGGTATCTTAGACAGGGCCCCAAACTCCTATTTGGAAGTAAGGCTTCTTTCTGGGGTTCTCTCCTCCACAGGGTCTCACAGAGATAGAGAACAGGACAAGGAAATGCCAGGTTCTATATTCCCTCTAGTGCTGATAGGGATGTCCGATTTTCCCATTTGGGTGAGCAACATCAGGCAACATTATCAGACAAGTTAAGCTTGCACAGGATGTAATCTCTTTGTACTGAGTCACTGAGGATGAAAGGTAAGTAACAAGCAACAAAGAAGATGAGTGCCTGCAGAGAGTAGCTTTAGGGCTGGGGCAGACAGGCTAGGTTGCTATAGCAACTCAGCCCAACTCCTATAACAGAGGTAGAGAACACCTGTAACTGCAAGTGTATGTAATGAGGGTGTGTAATAAACTTGTCCATCTGTAGTTTCACAGGGATAAGGCAGCAGAGGCCTGGAACTATAACACCTTCCTTAAGCTCTCCCCAGGGTGGTCACTGCTGGCAGAACTTTCTATCAAAGAACACAATGATCTCACATCCATCCAGTGGTAAACATCACAGTTTACACCAATAAAACAAGTTCTGAATGAAAACCTGGCACTCACAATAGTTCCGTTAAAATGGGGACCTAAGGAGAGACAATGTCAGGATCATGATCAACTAACAAAACTTTGGAGGGCTGATATTTTGATAAAACATGCTGCTTTGATTACATGGAAGACAACGGTGATGAAAATAAAGACTGAACAATTTCTGGCCATCTGTGTTGAGGTTTCATGAACAATATTGCATGTGAGATACTGAGCTTATGTAACTATGCTATCAATGAGACCTCACAGACAAACACCAGTGCTTCCATACCCATGGATGGGTCACTGAACAATAAAATGGGGAAAGGACTGCTGCATGCATGCCAGGGCTGTCTTTCTCTGCAGGTGGCCTGCAGTGGCCATACTAATGGGCAATGTCATGCCTGGAAAGTTGGTGGATGATGTTGCATATCCTATGGATGTCCCGGACAACAACCCTGGGAATTACAATGGGCCAGTGGCCTAAAACGGTGTATAAGGCTTACTGGAAACCTGCTAGTTTGCATGATTAACTGGTTAGTCTCTATGTCCTTTATAATATCATTGGTACCATATGTAGAAATCAGCTTATGAAAAACAAAAACAAAAACAAAAACAAAAACTTAAAAAAATCAATTCCTCTGCATGGTAGGCATTGCCTCCTCCACTACCATGTCCTAAGCAAACCAGTAGACACTACTTATCTTTCTCAGGAAGGCTGTTTTAGACAACACAATTATCTAGTTTTTTTAGATGAACTGAAAGAAGTATGTGCAATTGCTAATACCTTGTGCTGTATCTGAATAAACACTTCAAGCTCTGTAGATACAAGTAGAGGACACCTGGAAGCAGGCTCACTGGCTACAGGCAGTGGGATTATCTGAAGGATTCTTCCTTGACGTATTTACCAGCTTTTTACGTACGTCACTGGTATATTGGAGCAGTGACCTGGTATGCCTGATCATCCTGCTAGTGCTTATATTTTTCCTGAGCATAGTGAAAGGTATTTCGATGACGGCTCAAGGTGTTGCACTGAGTTTGTGCTAGTCAAGATGTCACATCAATCTGGTGAGACAAATCTCTACTTTTAGTTCATGGAGGTCTCTTGGCATATGAAATGAACTGACTTTGCTAAGAGAGATATCTCCAATGGGGAATGGAATACAAAATAGGTTGCTGAATGGCCTTAGCTGACCCATCTCTTCCTCCTAAGTCTCAAAGTAAGTACAGAATGTGCTGGGAATGCAACATGCTGACACAGAGAGGGGCTGTCAGAAACCATCTATGCTCTGTTTCCTTCTGTTCAAAAACAGGATGCTCTGCAACACCAAATCCCAGTGAGACATTACTATGAGTATAAAATCCAAGATTAGCTGCTTTTTAGGTTCCCTTAGCTTCAGTATTCACAGAAGAGATTCTGTGTGTACCCCAACCAGCTTTACTTAGCCTTGTAAAATTGGCTCACCCATGAATCTTAGAATTTTTTCTTTCCATGAGTAATAATAATAAAGATATCTCACTTTTCTTATAAGTATTATGTCTCACTGGACTCATGAAGATGGATTGATTTACTGGGCAAGTGGTGGTAAACTGGCTTCACAAATTAAACTCTTTAGGTCTGTTCTCTTAATTTTAATAAACTTAAAAAAATTGTCTAGAACAAATAATCAAACATATATCTGTTAAAACTCATGCTCTGAATGAAAAGAACCCTCAAACAGACTTTGTGTGAGCAACATGGCTGTTTATTCAACTGGGGGTGGGTGGGCTGAGTCAGAAAAGAGAGTCAGCAAAGGACAGTGGGATAGGAATTGGTTTTATCCAACTTTGGGGTGGGCACTGGAAAGTTACAGAAGTTACAGTTTAGGGTGGTTTTTTTTTTTTTTTTTTTTGCAAGCTGGGAGGGGGTTGTAGGTTTGCAAGCTCGGAGGGGATCTTAGGGTGTGGAGTCACAAGGCTGACTAAGGTCAATTACAAAGTCCAATGGCCTTATCAATTGGGGTGGGAATAAGGAACAATAGAGAATGTCTCAAAGTTGGCACCACAGGGGTTGATCATTTCTTCCTTTTTTCATGGTCTTCCAGTTACTTCAGATTTTCCAGGAACTCATTTGGAGTGTGTCCATGCAGGTCACAAAGGTTAACATGGCATCCATAGGGCCTTCAGTCAGCCTAAAATACCTTCCATTCCTGTCATTTTATGTAAGTAATATAAAGGAAAAAGAAATGAAGAGTGGAGGGCAGTGAAATATCAGGAAGACAGGCAAAGAGTGGTGATGGGTCAATGTTTCTCAGGGCTTCTTTGAGCAGGAATAGGGGTGATGTGAAAATCTAAAAATCGGAAAGATTTTAGACTGCTGGGAGATCTTGGGGCAAGGGGTGATATTGTGGGGTTTTTAGAAGGAGCATTTGTTGTATGGTATATGATTTTGTAGGAATTTAGAGATTAATCACAAAACACAGTGTCCAAATATGAGGAGAAAACAGGTAACAGAGGACTAAGGGTTGGAAGAATCCATGACTCCCAGTTAGGGAGTGTCCACCAGTCCGGCCAGGTCCAGAATAACCATTTGCCTGATTAGCGAGCTTTTGGACTCTGTCTTTTAATTTACTGATGGCGTCATATATGAGGCTGGACTGGTTTACATACAAACAATACTCTTCATTTAGGAATAGGCAAAGACATGCCGGGCGCAGTGGCTCAAGCCTGTAATCCCAGCACTTTGGGAGGCCAAGGCGGTTGGATCACAAGGTCAAGAGATCGAGACCAACCTGGTCAACATGGTGAAACCCCATCTCTACTAAAAATACAAAAAAATTAGCTGGGCTTGGTGGCATGTGCCTGTAATCCCAGCTACTCAGGAGGCTGAGGCAGGAGAATGAGGTGGAGGTTGCGGTGAGCCGAGATTACGCCATTGCACTCCAGCCTGGGTAACAAGAGTGAAACTCCGTCTCAAAAAAAAAAAAAAAAAAAAGGGAAGAGGCAAGGACATCCTTTTTCAGCGGTCAGTAAACAAGACCTCTGTGGTTTCTGAAGGACAACTGCAGCTAGGGAATTTACGTGAGCTTGAAGAAGGAACAGTGATTGAGTTAAATCTGCAGTATTAGCAGAGAAATAATCAGAGAGGCTACAGAAGGAGACGACTGAAGTGGTAAGGCCTGCTATGCCTGTGCCGAGTGCACTAGTAATTCCTAACCACAAGTAAGGCGATCAATGGAATGACCCACTTGTGTCATGTCAGGACCTCAAGGGGAATAAGGAGGCTTTTGTCTCCATTAGCAAACTGAATCTTGGGAGTAAGGAAAACTAGGGTACAAGTGCCTGTCCAGTTGGTACGAAGGCAGATATAAGAAGAATCACAGACGGGAAAGAAAAAAGTCCTTGGCTTACACAGAACTGGAAGTGTAAACTGAAAAGGTGAGAAACTGTTCTAAGGGGGCTGGGGCTTTGGACCCAAATCCCAAGGGAACCAGCAAAGGCTGTGGTGGTTAAAAGCTGTAGTGAGGTTTGGTACGGTAAATGTGTGGAGGGAGAACTCTTGTTTTAATAGTGTGTGAGAAAGTGTTTTATATCTACAAGTAAACCCTTAACAAGATTTAGTATGAACAGATAACAGGAGTTAAGAGTGTAAGAGTGAATATAAAAGAAAAGGACTTTATTGAGGTGGAAGAAATAGAGTTTCCTGCCACTGAAGATTATCTATCAACTCTTAAGAGAGATGGCATCTAAGAGAATGGCAGCCTGGGGGTAAAACCATGAAATATCAGTTGTAATTTTCTGTAGGAAAAGTATAAACCAGAAACTTAAACAAATGCAGGGCATGTAAAAGTAAATTAGTACAGTGAAACTGAGCAGTGTGGGACAGAAAATACTACTTTCTGAGGTGGGTTTAAGTAGTAGGGGCAGCGGTGTCAATTAATGGTGTTAGGAAAAAGTTGTCTAATGAAAGTAAAAGGTATGTTGTTAGGCTTATATAGAGTTACTCTTCCAGTTTGGGGTGAATTTAAGAGAAGTGGAGGAGAGAGTACTTGTGACTTCCAGGAGGAGGGAGAGTAGTTGGGCTGATTGTCTTTGGACACAGCTTTATTCTGGAATGATGGACTCACTGGGGAGGGTCTTGTAGACAGACATCTTGTAGACGGGGTGCTATAGATGACTTGGAAGGGTCCTTGCCCCATGGTTGAAGAGACTGAAGGGTTAGGCTTTTAACTAGGACTTACCTTCCGGCTAGGTGTCATCATATGGCCTGGTATCTGAAGTGCCTAAGGGGAAATTAGCAGCCTGGCAGATTTCATGTGTGGCCTGTTGGAGGACTGAAAGATAGATACCAAGAAGACTGGTGTCTGGAATAAGGTTAGGCCCAAGCAGAAAGGTGTAGCCATATAAGAATTCAAAGGGGCTATACCCTGTGAGTTTTATAGGAGTGGCTTGAACCCAGACTCCTCTGCAATGGTTAACTCCGGGCTTGGCAGAGAGAAGAGTGGCTAAGGAGGGCCTTTACTAGGAGGGCAATAATAGAGGACCTCTGTGGTGAGAAAATCTCTTTCTGCCATATGGATGGTGTAGGATGTGGAAGGTGTATTTAGAGTTAGTATAAATATTAACATCTAGTCCTTTGGAAAGAGTTTAAGAGCATGGGTTAGGGCAATTAGTCTAGCTTGCTGAGAAGTGGTGGAGGGGGTAGTGTGGCAGCGTCCAAAATACATGACTGGGATACCACAGCATAGTCAGCTTTGACCACTGCCAACTTACTGGGCTTGGAGGAAGCCCACCTCAGAAAGTAGTATTTTCTGTCCCACACTGCTCAACTTCACTGTACTAATTTACTTTTACATGCCCTGCATTTGTTTAAGTTTCTGGTTTATACTTTTCCTACAGAAAATTACAGCTGATATTTCATGGTTTTACCCCCAGGCTGCCATCTCTTAGATGCCATCTCTCTTAGAGTTGATAATCTTCAGATGGCATGGTTTATTGCCATCAATAAACTATGCATGGTCTGGGTCCAGAATAGGAAACAGAGAAGCATAGAGATATGTTACATGGAGTCATAATGTTTACTGTGGGGGTTTCAATAAAGAGGGGATAAAGCTGGAGATGGTAAAGGGCTAAAAGTAAGTGTGAGGTGTGAAGAGGGAACTAAACTTTGGAGGTTGTAAGTGGGCCATAGCCTGTGATTTTTTTTTTTTTTTTTGAGACAAGAGTTTCACTCTTGTTACCCAGGCTGGAGTGCAATGGCATGATCTCGGCTCACCGCAACCTCCGCCTCATTCTCCTGCCTCAGCCTCCCGAGTAGCTGGGATTACAGGCACGCGCCACCATGCCCGGCTAATTTTTTGTATTTTTAGTAGAGACGGGGTTTCACCATGTTGACCAGGATGGTCTTGATCTCTTGACCTCGTGATCCACCTGCCGCGGCATCCCAAAGTGCTGGGATTACAGGCGTGAGCCACCGCGCCTGGCCTAGCCTGTGATTTTGATCAGGGAGACAGCTGCTGCTATGAGTAGACATTAGGGTCAGCCCAGGACTGAGGTTAAATTGTTTGGATAAAAAGCCTAGAGGCCACGGAATTCTGATGGCACAGCCTTTTATGTCTGCCTTGTAGAAAGAAAAGAGTTGAGGAGTTCGGGAGTGCTAGGGCAGTCTCCAAGGCCATTTTTAGAGAATAGAAGGAAGAATAGTGAAAGATTTTTGTTCTATGGGGTCAGTTAAGTTTCTTTTTGTAAGTTCATAAAGTGGCTTGGTTAGGGGGGCAAAACCTGGTATCCAGATGTAAAGTATCCTATAATGCCTAGGAAGAAGAGAAGCTCTTGTTTCATGGATGGGGTTTTGGTTTGGGAAATTAACTGGATACCCTTCAATATCCCCTTAAAACCTAAGGTTTTTAGAACCAGTGGAGAAAGTTGTTTATTAAATTACAAAGAAGTTACATTTTAAAATGGAGAATTAGAGAATGAAAGAGCTGAACACCCTAACATGCTCATTCTTTGAAGAGAAACTTGGGGTTCACTATAACACAATGAAGCAGCAGTATTTTTTGAGGGCAAGCCCCAGAATAAACCTGAAAAAGACTCAGAAACAAGTCTTGGGTTGATAGTGTGGCTCTTTGGGCTCAAAAGCTAGTGAAGTACAGGAAAAGCAAACTCAAAAGATTTAAAGTATACCCACTTACAGAAAGGTTTCAAGGGACATGTGAGGGATAAGGTAACAATAACCTTAGGTTCTTAAGTGCGATGAGCAAAGGGATGTCCTTACCACAGGGAGGAAGGACTGGGAAGAGAGAACATTTTTGATCAACAGGTTCACTTTTGGATTTGTCTGTCATGAGATAAAGGCAAGTTGAAATAGAAGTGCCTATGAGACTACAATAAAAACAGTACTAAGAGAATTTTTATCCTACTTCTTTCCAGCATACTATTTTTACTGCACTTGAGTTGAAATTTTGATTATCAGCAGGGTACAATGTCTCCTACCTGTAATCCCAGCACTTTGGGAGGCTGAGGTGGGTGGATCACTTGAGGTCAGGAATTCGAGACCCGACCAGACAATTTCTGTGTACTAAAAATACAAAAATAATCTGTGCATGGTGATTTGTGTCTGTAGTCCCAGTTACCTGGGAGGCTGAGAGGCAAAAGAATCACTTGAACCCAGGAGGGGGAGGCTGCAGTAAGCCAAGATTGGAATGCACTACTGCATTCCAACCTGGGTGAGAGCGGGACTCATCTCAAAAAACAAACAAAAAAAATTACAATTATCACGGATGCATACAGATGTATACCTGGCTCTGCCAGGGAACTTCTAGGCCTCTCCAGGATCCATGACATGACCATCAAGCAACGCTGACCCAATCCTAGAGGCACTCTGTCCCCCCTACATCTTCACTCCCCTACAGGATTGACAGCCTGTCAGAGGGGAGCACTGGGGCCAGAGAAAAACTTGCTGGATATCACCCCTGCCCCAGAGACCAGCTCTGTACTCTGCAACCTTGGGGGCCAGGGAAGGAATCATCCTTCCCCCCAGGCTCAGGGGTGTCTGCTCCCACTGACATCTACTGGCTCCCAAAGCATGCTCCAGTCTTCGCTAAGGAGAGAATCTACCCCACCTCCTTACCACCTCTCTGTTGTCCCAGTTGTTCTGTTGCTCAATAAAGCTCTTTGTCTTGCTCACTCTCCACGTGTCCACATACCTCATTCTTCCTGGACACAGAATAACTCAGGACCCATCATATGTCAAGGCTGAAAGAGCCATAACACAAGAAGGACTGAGTGATAGATTTCCCTTGCTCACCACATTGCAGACAGTAAGGAAGGAAAACTATGGTACTTTAGGAAGCCAAGACCTCAAAGCTCCCTGAGCTGGGACTGTGAACCCCTATTTGAGTCCTGTAGTTCCTGGCATCTCCAAGCTTCTGGGTGCTATTGTGTTTCCGAGAGCAAACTGTAGAAGCTGCTGCTGTGCACCTGGAGCTGCCTGCCCTGCGGCAGCAGCCAGTGTGTGTGACTGCACAGTGGTCGCACTGCATGCTTTCTCACACACCCCTCAATGCTCCATGCCCAATTGGCCCATCACAGGTGTGGAATCCAGGCTGGTAGCATAAGCCAAGCACAACCTGCCATGCCAAGTGGGCAGAACAAGCCCAGTGGGCCAAGCAAAACTCAGCCATAATGGTTACTGGTAAGAAAAGCACTACCTAAAGATCCTGTAAATATGACATTAAAGTGACAATCTGTGAGAAAAAGGGATTATCTCAATGGGCCTTTATGTGGAGAACCATTCTCGACCAGGTCAAAGACAGATCAAAGACTTGGTGTATGCAAAGAACTTGATCTGCCATCTCTGGGTTTAAGTAATATAAAGAAATGGGACTTCTAGGAAAGAAAGCATATGGCTTCCAGAAGCTGAGAACAGCCCTCAGCTGCCAGTCAGGAAGGAAACAGGCCTCAGTCCTACAGCCACAAGGATCTTAAGTTCTGCCAATAATGTGGACAAGCAAAGAAGCTAAGACCTTCCCCCAGACAATGTGAACAAGCAAAGAAACTAAGACCCTCTCCTATAGCTTCCACACACAAAAAATGCAGTCTTTCTGAGATACAGTCTGGACTTCTGACCTAAAGAACTGTTGAGTTAAGTTCTATAAGAAAAGGAAGCAGAGAGGAGGGGAAAAAATTAAAAAGAAGCACAATCCTGGTAAAGAAGGAAAAATTAAATTCCCTAATTAACACAAACACTTGTTTCTTCTATGATTTCAACTAATGTCCATTCTCAGAGGCAACCCGAAGTTTCATATGCTGTTTGTACTTGATTTTGTGATGCTACTCCATCATTGTGCCCACAGAGATGGTGTGCATAACATATATGAGGGAAGCAAATGTTTATGTACTGGAGGGTCAGAGGAAGTACAGGTGGTATTCCTAGAGATCTTAAGATAGTGCCAAAAGCATAAGCAAAATCCAAACCCATTAACCACAAGGGGGAAAACACACATTAGGAAACAAGAATTCACTATTTGTGGGGGAAAAAAAAAGAGAACTCACTGTTTATTTGTGCCAAAATCATGAGCAAAATTCAAACCCAACAATTAACCACAACAAGGAAAAAAAACATTAGGAAACAAGAATTTACCGCTTATTTGTGCAAAAAAAAAAAAAAAAAAAAAAAAAGAAAAAAAGATATGCTGCTACTGCAATTTAGCCACTGTTCTGTCTGGTGGCCAGCCTCTTGCCTTTCTCTTCAGCAACAGTAAGTCGCATGCCCCTTCCCCTGGGCAGGGAAATCCAAGGTTTATTGCCCTGCAATTGGAAAGGAGATAAAATAAGTACAGAAAGAAAGGGAGAAGAGAAAAACATCCCACCAAAACACAAATACCTTGTACCTTCCTTTACATCAACAGGCAGCTAATACAAAGAAAACCACCAAATAAAACTTAAAACAAACTAAAATTTTTCTTATACATGTTTCGTGAGAGGTTATCTGCCTTTCGCAGTCCTTCCTACTCCCCACTGCTGAGTTGCTAAATACAGATCTTCTGCTTCTATTTTATGTGAGGCAACCAGCCAACAAGTTTTTCATGGCATCTTTAAAGGAAAGGCCACTAATCTCAGGTTCTCAGTTTTGAAGTGTAGAACTGTCAGCTCCCCTTCATTAGCTTTATAGAACTTTAAGCTTAAACATGTATTTACTCACTTTCCTGATGACCTCATTTCAAAGGTATAAATTGAGGTGTTATAATTCAGTACTGAGAAGAGAAATGGACTGACTATACAACTCCATGTTCATTGATGAGCTATACGATGGAGTCTCTGAGGGGTTAGAAGACTCAATAACAAAAGTAAGGGGCATGGCACAACCAGATTAGAGCCAGTGACCTTAATTAAGCCCATACTAGTGGTATAACCCTGCAAAATTTGCAAGGCTGTGTTTAACTTTATTTGTTGCATGGTAGTGCTGGCATCTCACATGTAGACTACCTCGAGAGGCAGGCTCAAGGCTCTAGATCTAATCTTGTTTCTGTTCCAAGACTCTAAATAGAGAGCTTGCTGCATTCTGTGAATCTTAACACAGAAAGAACAAAAGAACAAACAAACAGACAAACATCAGTAATTGATGCAGGTTTTTACGCTTTCTAGGGTGAGTTTTCTTAAAAAGGAGTAAAGAGAGTTGAAGTCTTACACTGCCAATGACAAAAATGTTGGAAACCCTTGTGGCAAAGCTGCTGCCATTGGCATCCTTCACATGCACCACATCAAAAGAACCAGGATGTCTTTCCTTGCTGGTGATCACACCAATACGACCGAGGTTGGCTCCACCAATCACCATACACATATTGCCTAGAGGAAAAGGATAATAAACAGGAGAAGAGGCATTTTAAAACCAGACAGAAGTCTGCTGCCTTTAAAACCAATTAACACAGATGGGATTACCAGGACAAAGATGAAGTGTCATTCCAAAATTGTACTTTCAAGAACATGTTGCTATGAAAACACTTTTTGTGAATTAGATGACAGCAGCATTTTAAGGCAAGCCCCTAAGGATTTTTCAAATCATAAGCTTACCGTGCACTGTCTGTCCAACAATAATCTGTCAAAGGTTGAATAAATAGTAATTTTGGGGTGGACAAGGATGGCATGGAAGAGCATTTGTCCAACAATAATCTGTCAAAGGTTGAATAGATAATAATTTTGGGGTGGACAAGGATGGCATGGAAGAGCACTGGGTAGGTGGAATGGCCAAGAGGGAGGGAGAACTGGAGAAATTCAGGCGATCAGAGAGACACTAGACAGTAACAAAAGGCCTTTAACTAGACAGCTAGCTAATCCAGTCTTTGGAGGGGAAATCTTCCAATGCTCCAAGGGCTGTTGGGGGCCCCTTGAAGAATACCATTGTTACAGTTATCTAGTGTTACTTTTGTGAAACATAACCGTCTCATATAAGCATATTATATAGGTAACAGGCCACCTTGTTAAGAAGTTTTACCTATCACAATAAACATGTTTTAAGAAAAACTTTCCCTCAAATAAAGACTCAGCCACAAGTCCTCTTTTTTATAGGAAGACACACCACCAAAGCCAGAGAATAAAGCCCTGTCTTAAAGCCAAAAAAACAAAATACAAACTTGTAACCTAGCCTAAAAGAATTGAAATTATAACCTGTAAGTCAAGGGCACAAACATATTACACTTATTAATATCTCAAAAACTGATGGGAAAGAGAGGTAACTCAATCTGAGGGTCTTAAAGATGAGGTTCTAGGATTCAAGAAAATTACAATTATCTTTTTTTATTTTTTTTTGCGATGTAGTCTCACTCTGTCACCCAGGATGGAGCACAATCTCTGCTCTCTGCAACCTCCACTTTCTAGGTTCAAGCAATTCTCCTGCCTCGGCCTGCCGAGCAGCTGTAATTACAGGCATGCACCACCACACTCCGTAATTTTTTGTATTTTTAGTAGAGATAGGGTTTCACAGTTTCACTACATGGCCAGGCTAGTATCAAACTCCTGACCTTGTGATATACCTGCCTTAGCCTCCCAAAGTGCTGGGATTAAAGGTGTGAGCTTCTGTGCCTGGCCTAATTACAATTATTTTTAAGGTAAAAGTTGCCCATTATGACAACAATCAAATAGATTTCTGCAGTTTGACCCTCTCTACCACAAATATATTAGTTGATCCTAAAGACAGATTTTTAACAGAAATCCAGGGCCAGGTGGATATATGTGTATTGACATGGTAGGAGGACACAGGAATTAAAAGGCATTAGCAAGCGTACTGAAAGTCAATTGAAAGTAGTTTTTGAAAGTAATTTTTTTGTCTAAGTTCTGGTATTACATTTATTGCAGATGGTATGGATGACACTAATGTTCAGTTAAGTCACAAGAAAATACCCATAGCTCCCTATCTGAAAGATAAGAAAAATCACGTAAATGGGGCAAGATTTTGTTTCTTGGGTCAGTGTACTTGGCCAGTCCTTTAGCTTCCTGGTGGCAACTATCAAGGAGACAGTTAAGTGAGTATCACCCAGCACCCTTAGTTACAAAAAAACTTTGTATACTACACTTTAGTGCAGAGTTAAGGAAGATCTGGATAAAAACAAAATAAAGGGCTTGATCTAGCTGGCAAGCAGAAGATGATCCCGAAAAAAGGGGTAAGATGAAATGTCAATGAAAACTTAATGTTTTTTTGCTCAAGACAAATACACAGCCTCCTGTAAAAGAAAATCTGTACTTGTCGGGGCAAGAGTAGAAGAAATGCCTTACAAAGCTTAGGCATTAAAAGATGTGTAACAGTTTTTTACTTCATTATCCAGAGTCCTTATGTGGGAACACTATGGACGTAGTATGCACAGGGAAAAAACAAAGCTAAGTTATTCATGGTAAAATTCAAATTGTCAGTAACACACTTCCTTCAGCTCACTTGTCACTGCTTCTAAAAGTGAAGAAAGGCTGTAATTTGATGAAAACACTGATTCTTTCAAAGTGTGTTAAGTTCCAATAAAAAGCCCCTGACATTTAAAATCATACCCATACTTAAGCACATTAGTAAATGTAGGTTGAATGCGGAGACCCTTCACAAGAATCACTATTTTATAATTCCTGAATGTGTCAGCTCTATTCTTTTCAGACACCTCAGGAAAACAGACAGAGTGGAATCTAATGTTGACTTTTGTTTTGAGACTCTCTTTTTTATGGTCTCACAGAGATAATGGAATAGAAATTAAAGCCTTGGGTTCAGTCTCTGGGTGAACACTCTAACAGGGGACAGCTGGACCCTTAGGGCAAAAACCTCACAAACACGTAAGCCCAAAACAATCATGTCTTCCTAATAACTTAAAATCTGTAATTCAAAGTCTGGCTAAATGTACACCACCTGAGAAGGCCAGGCAGAATAATCTTTACCATATGCTGATCTTACTAACAGTACTTTACATGTACTGTCTGGCATGGAAGCAACTCAGACTCCATGATCAAGAAGACCACCTTCCACATAGCATCAAAACTAAATGCAATACTACTGCCTTTAAAGGGTCTACATGGACAAAAGCAAAAAACAAAACAGAACAAAACTAATGTAAATCAACAAGAAGCCCACCTTTGCAAAGTGACCTGCTGGATTAAAAAAAATCAATCAAATAATGAAAAATGTGCTTACCAAAATTAACAATGAAAAGGAATTTTTTTGGGGAGGGTAGGGAGGCAAATAAGTTTCTCTCTTGTTGCCTAGGTTGGAGCACAATGGCTCAGTCTTGCTTCACTGAATCCTCCACCTCTTTGATTCAAGTGATTCTCCTGCCTTGCCCTCCCAAGTAACTGAGATTACAGGCATGTGCCACCACGCCCAGCTACTTTTCGGGTATTTAGTAGAGATGGGGTTTCACCATGTTGACCAAGCTGGTCTTCAACTCCTGACCTCAGGTGATCCACATGCCTCAGCCTCCCAAAGTGCTGGGATTACAGGTGTAAGCCACCACACCTGGCAGGAATGGGTTTAAAGAAACATGTCTACACTTGATTAAAAAGAAAATCAGAAAAACAGAAAATGCTGGAAAGAACTGTTCATGATGCACACAAGGATGAAAAACAGAGAAGACTGGATGAGTGGGGTCTACTGTGAGAAGCTCCAATGCAAGTTAAATGCAAGTCCTAGAAACTGAGGTGACAGGAAGGTTAGGGACAAAGCAGTACATGAAAACATACTTTCCTACTGCAGTGGATCACAGCTAGGCATGGTGGTGTACCTCTGTAATCCCAGCTACCTAGGAGGCTGAGGTTGTAATGAGCCAAGATTAGACCACTGCACTCCAGCCCAGACGACAGAGCAAGACTCTATCTCAAAAACAAAAAACAAACAAACAAAAAAAACAAAACAAAAACTGAACCATGGAAGACACACAAAGTAAAATGAGAAAGAATTCAAAACACTGTTTTATTTTTGTCTCTACAAAAGATTAAACTGAGACCAGTTTCAGATTTAAGGACACACACAGGCTGAAAGTGGAGGGTTAAAGCTGATGTTCCAGGTAAATGGTAACCAAAAGAGAAAAGGGCTAACTGAACTTGGGTCAAACAAAATAGACTGTAAGTCAAAAGCTTTCACACAAGGCAAGGCAGCTCAAAAACGCTAATGTTACAAAAGAAGAAAGACCTCAAATCAACAACCTAACTACTTCACAAAGAACTAGAAATGAACAGAATAAACCCAACTTTAGCAGAAGGAAGAAAATTAAATAAAGAGTGGAGCAGGCTGAGCGCGGTGGCTCACGCCTCTAATCCCAGCACTTTGGGAGGCCAAGGTGGGCAGATCACAAGGTCAGGAGTTTGAGACCAGGCTAGCCAACATGGTGAACCTCATCTCTACTAAAAATACAAACAGCTGGGTGTGGTGGTGGTGCCTGTAATCGCAACTACTTGGGAGACTGATGCAGGAGAATAGCTTGAACCTGGGAGGCAGAAGGTTGCAGTGAGAGGCAGAAGGTTGCAGTGAGCAGGAACTATGCCACCGCACTGCATCCTGGGTGACAGAGCAAAACTCGATCTCAAAAAAAAAGGAAGGAAGAGAGGGAGCGAGGGAGGGAGAGAAAGACAGAAAATCCAAGATGGCCATATTGGAACAGCACTGGAGTGCAGTTCCCAGCAAGAACAACACAGAGGGGAAGTGATCACCACATCTCCAAACGAGTTTTCACTGTCCACACACCAGGAGATTTCCAGCACAGCTGTTTCAGCCAGTGCCTCAGGTCGGCATACAGAAACTCACACATATCTGGGCGGCCGTTCCAACTGGTACTGCAATGCCTGCGAGACAGAGCTGCCCATTCAACTGAAAGGGAGGGGGCTTGAGACAGAAAGCCAGGTGATATGGCTCAGAGGGTACTATCCCCACAAAACAAGCAATCTGAAACACTCTGGATTGAGAGTTTTGGGGCAAGCATAGCTGGATCTGGGAGGGTCCAGCTCTTGTGAGGAAGAGCAGTAGCTAATATCGAGGCGGTTCTAACTGTACCTCTATAAACAACACCTCAAGGAACTTCACACAGTGGCTGGACAGAGCCAGCTGCAGCTCAGCAATGCCTCTGCTGGCAGACTGTGACTAGACTATCTCTGTGCTGAGCAAGGCATCAAGGAATCTATGAAAAGAGGCAGCAGCAAGTCAGGGACTTACAAATAAAGCCTGACCTTCCTAGGACAGAGCACTTGGGAAAAGATGCAGTTATGAATTCCACTACAGCAGACTTAAATGTACCTGCCCAGCAGCTCTGCACAGAACGGAGCTCTCAGCACAGAACCTGAGCTCGTCTCCTCAAGCAGCTCCCCGACCCCCATATACCCAAAGGGACACCTCACAAAGGGTACCTGCCAGATGTCAGCCTGTGACAAAGTAAACAGAAGAAGCAGCCAGCAGCAACCCTTACTGTTCTGCAGCCCCCGCAGGTAATCCCCCAGGCAAACAGAGTTTGGAGTGGACCTCCAGCAGTCCTAAAGCAGAGGGGCCTGACTGTTAGAAGGAAAACCAAGAAACAGAAAGAAATAGCTTCAACATCAACAAAAAGGACATCCACTCAGAGATCCAATCTGAAAGTCACTAACTACGAAGACCACAGGTAGATAAAGCCACGAAGATGGAAGAAAGCAGTGCAAAAAGGATGAAAACACCAAACACAAGAACGCCTCTCCTTCACCAAGAGATCACACACCACCTCACCAGCAAGGGAACAAAGCTGGATGGAGAATGAGTCTGTTGAATTTACAGAAACAGGCTTCACAAGGTGGGTAATAACAAACTTCTTAGTGCTAAAAGAGCATGTGCTAACCCAATGCAAAGAAACTAAAAGCCTTGAAAAAAGGTTTGATGAAATGCTAACAAGAATAAACAGCTTAGAGAATATAAACGACTTGACGGAGCTGAAAAACAGCATGAGAACTTCGTGAAGCATACACAAGTTTCAATAGCCGAACTGACCAAGCAGAAGAAAGGATATCAGAGATTGAAGATCAACCCAATGAAATAAAGTGGAAGGCAAGATTAGAGAAAAAGTAGTGAAAAGAAATGAATAAGGCCTCCAAGAAATACGGGATTATGTGAAAAGACCTAATCTACATTTGATTGCTGTACCTGAATGTGACAGAGAATGAATCCCAGCTGGAAAACACTCTTCAGGATATTATCCAGGAGAACTTCCCCAACCTAGCAAGGCAGGCCAATATTCAAGTCCAGGAAATAGAGAGAACACCACAAAGATACTCCTTAAGAAGAGCAACCCCAAGGCATATAATTGTCAGATTCACCAGGACTGAAATGATGGAAAAAATCCTAAGGGCCGTTAGGGAGAAAGGTCCAGTTACCTACCAAGGAAAGCCCATCAGACTCATAGTGGATCTCTCATGGCAGAAACCCTACAAGCCAGAAGAGAGTGGGGGCCAATATTCAACATCCTTAAAGAAAAGAACTTGAAACCCATAATTTCATATTCAGCCAAACTAAGCTTCATAAGCGAAGGATAAATAAAATCCTTTACAGACAAGCAATTGCTGAGAGATTTCGTCACCACCGGGCCTGCCTTACAAGAGCGTCTAAAGAAGCACTAAACAAAGAAAGGAATAATCAACCAGCCACTCCAAAAATGTACCAAAATGGTAAAACCATCGACACAATGAAGAAACTATTTCAGCTACTGGGCAAAACATCCAGTTAGCATCAAAATGGTAGGATCAAATTTACACATAACAATATTAACCCTAAATGTAAATGGGCTAAATGCCCCAATCAGAAGACTGGTAAACTGGATAAAAAGTCAAGTGTGCTGTATTCAAGAAACCCACCTCATGTCCAAGGGCACATACAGGCTAAAAATTAAGAGATGGGGGAAGATTTATCAGGCAAAAGGAGAGCAAAAAAAAGCAAAAAGCAGGAGTTGCAATCCTAGCCTCTGATAAAATGGACTTTAAACCAACAAAGATCAAACGAGACAAAGAAGGACATTACATAATGGTAAAAGGATCAATGCAAGAAGAGCTGAATTATCCTAAATATATATGCACCCAATACAGGAGCACCCAGATACATAAAGCAAGTCATCCTAGCCTCTGATAAAATGGACTTTAAATCAACAAAGATCAAACGAGATAAAGAAGGACATTACATAATGGTAAAAGGATCAATGCAAGAAGAAGAGCTAAACTATCCTAAATATATATGCACCCAATACAGGAGCACCCAGATACATAAAGTAAGTCCTTAACGACCTACAAAGAGACTTATGACTACCACAAAATAATAGTGGAAGACTTTAACACTCCCCTGTCAATATGAGATAGATCAACGAGACAGAAATTAACAAGGACATCCAGGACTTGAACTCAGACCTGGACCAAGCAAACCTAATAGACATTTACAGAACTCTCCATCCCAAATCCACAGAATATACATTCTTCTCAGCATCACATCGCACCTACTCTAAAACTGTCCAAATAATTGGAAGTAAATCACCCCCCAGCAAACGCAAAAGAATGGAAATCATAACAACCAGTCTCTCAGACCACAGTGCAATCAAATTAGAACTAAGGATTAAAAAACTAACTCAGAACTGCACAACTTCATGAAAACTGAACAACTGGTTCCTGAATGTCGACTGGATAAACAATGAAATGAAGGCAGAAATAAAGATGTTCTTTGAAACCGACAAGAACAAAGACACAACGCACCAGAATCTCTGGGACACATTTAAAGTAGTGTCTAGAGAAAAATACCAATAAATAGCAATATCCATGATGGATGTTCATCATGAATATTGGCGTGAAGTTTTCTTTTCTTGTTGAGTCTCTGCCGGGTTTTGGTATCAGGATACCAAATAAAATACCAGCAAAATAGCAATAAATACCCACACGAGAAGTGAGGAAAGCTCTAAAATCAACACCCTACTGTCAAACTTGAAAGAGCTAGATGAAAAGGATCCAAAAACCTCAAAAGGTAGCTGAAAACAATAAACTAAGATCAGAGCAAAACTGATGCAGCCAGACACAAAAAAAACCCTTCCAATAAATCAATCAATCAATCAATCAATCAATCAATCAATCCAGGAGCCAGTTTTTTGAAAAGATATACAAAATAGACGGCTAGCCAGATTAATAAAAAAGAAGAGAGAAGAATCGAATAGATGCAATAAAAAATGACAAAGTGGATATCACCACTGACTCCAAAGAAACACAAACTACCATCAGAGATTATTACAAACAACTCTATGCACATAAAGCAGTAAACCTGGAAGAAATGGGTAAGTTCAGGGACACTTGCATCCTCCCAAGCCTAAACCCGGAAGCAGCTGAAACCTTGAATAGACCAATAACAAGGGCTGAAGTTGAGGCAGCAATAGCCTACCAACCAAAAAAAGTCCATGTCCAGACAGGTTCACAGCCAAATTCTACCAGATGTACAAAGAGGAAAAGAGGAGCTGGTTCCATTCTTTCTGAAACGATACCAAACAATACAAAAAAGGGAAAAAAGAGGAAATCCTTTCCAAATCATTTTGTGAGACCAACATCTTCCTGATACCAAAACCCGGCAGAGACTCAACAAGAAAAGAAAACTTCAGGCCCATATCCATGATGAACATCCATGCAAAAATCTTCAATAAAATACTGGCAAACTGATTGCAACAGGACATCAAAGAGCTTATCCATCATGATCAAGTAGGCTTCATCCTGGAGATGTAAGGCTGGTTCAACATATGCAAATCTAGGAACGTAATTCACCACATAAACAGAACCAAAAACAAAAACCACATGATCATCTCAATAGATACAGAGAAGCCCTTGACAAAATTCAACAGCACTTTATGCTAAAAACTATGAATAAACTAGGTATCGAAGGAACATAGCACAAAATAATAAAAGCTATTTATGACAAACCTACAGCCAATACCACACTGAATGGGCAAAAACTGGAAGCATTCCCTTTGAAATCTGGCACTAGACAAGGATGCCCTGTCTCACCACTGCTATTCAATATAGTATTGGAAGTTCTAGCCAGAGCAATCAGGCAAGATAAAAAAATAAAGTGTATTCAATTAGGAAAGGAGGAAGTCAAATAGTCTCTATTGAAGACGATATGACTGTATATTTAGAAGACCCCATTGTCTCAGCCCAAAAATCTCAGATTGATAAGCAACTTCAGGAAAGTCTCAGGATACAAAACTCAATGTGCAGAAATCTCAAGCATTCCTATACACCAATAACAGGCTAACAGAGAGCCAAATCATGAGTGAACTCTGATTTACAATTGCTACAAAGAGAATAAAATACCTAGGAATACAACAAAGGATGTAAAGGACCTCTTCAAGGAGAACTACAAACCAGTGCTAAAGGAAAGGAAAGAGGATGCACACAGATGGAGAAACATTCCATGCTCATGGGTAGGAAGAATCAATATTGTGAAAATGGCCATACCGCACAAAGTAATTTACAGAGTCAATGCTACTTACCCCCATCAAGCTACCAATGACCTTCTTCACAGAACCGGAAAAAACCACCTTAAACTTCCTATGGAAACAAAAGAGAGCCTACATAGCCAAAACAATCCTAAGCAAAAAGAACAAAGCCGGAGGCATCATGCTACCTGACTTCAAAACTATACTACAAGGCTACAGTAATCAAAACAGCATGGTACTGGTACTGAAACAGAGATATAGACCAATGGCACAGAACAGAGGCCTCAGAGGCAACACCACACATCTACACCATCTCATCTTTGACAAACCGGACAAAAACAAGCAATGGGGAAAGGATTCCCTGTTTAATAAATGGTGCTGGGAAAACTGGCTAGCCATGCACAGAAAAGCAGACATTGGACCCTTTCCTGACACCTTACACTAAAATTAAATCCAGACAGACTAAAGACTTAAACATAAGATCTAACACCATAAAAATGTAGGCAAAACCACTCAGGACATAGGCATAGGCAACGACTTCATGACTAAAACACCAAAAACATTGGCAACAAATGGGACCTAATCAAACTCCACAGCTTCTGCACAGCAAACAAAAAAATCATTAGAGTGAACTGGCAAACAATGGAACGGGGAAAAATTTTTGCCATCTACTCATCTGACAAAGGGCTGATATCCAGAATCTTCAAAGACCTAAAACAGATTTACAAGAAAAAACAAGCCCATTCAAAAGTGGACGAAGGATATGAACAGACACTTTCAAAAGAAGACATATATGAGGCCAAGAAACATATAAGAAGACACTCATCATCACTGGTCATTAGAGAAATGCAAATCAAAACCACACTGAGATATCATCTCAAGCCGCTTAGAATGGCAATCACTAAAAAATCTGGAGACAACATATGCTGGAGAGGATGTGGAGAAATAGGAACACTTTTACACTGTTGGTCAGAGTGTACATTAGTTTAACTGTTGTGGAAGACAGTGTAGTGCTTCCTCAAGGACCCGGAAATAGAAATTCTGTTTGACCTAGCAATCCCATTACATGGGTATATACCCAAAGGATTATACATTGTTCTATTATAAAGACACATGCACACATTTGTTCAATGAGGCACTATTCACAATAGCAAACACCTGGTACCACCCCAAATGTCCGCTGATGATAGATGAGACGAAGAAAATGTGGCACATATACACCGTGGAATAATATGCAGCCATAAAAAATGATGAGTTCGTGTCCTCTGGAGGGACATGGATGACTATGGAAACCACATTATTCTCAGCAAACTGACACAAGAACAGAAAATCAAATACCATCTGTTCTCACTTACAGGTGGGTGTTTGACAATGAGAACACATGGACACAGGGAGGGGAGCATCACACTCTGGTGTCTGTTGTGGGAGTGGGGGGCAGAGGAAGGACAGTTAAGAGTTGGGGAGGTTGGGGAACGGATAACATGGAGAGAAATGCCAGAAACAGGTGACAGGGTGATGGAGGCAACAAACCACATTGCCATGTATGTACCTTTGTAACAATTCTGCATGATCTGCACACGTACCCCAGTACCTAAAGTACAAAAATAAATGAATAAATAAAAAAGACTGGAGCAGACATAAGAGAAAAAATAGTAAGAAAAAAAACCTAAGGGTTGATTAAAAAAAAACAAAAAACAAAATTGGCAAAACCAAAGCTGGACGTGGTAACTCTACTTCTGTAGACAAAGGTAAGTGTGATCACTTGAGTCTAGGAGTCTGAGATCAGCCTAAGCAACATGGCAAAACCCCACCTCTATAAAAAAAAGAAAAATTAGCCAGGTATGGTGGTGTGTGCCTGTGATCCCAGCTACTCAGGACACTGAGGCAGGAGGTTCATCCAAGCCCAGGGATGTGGAAGTGGCACAAAGCAGTAATCACATCACTGCACTCCAGCCTGAGTGACAGAGACCCTATCTCAAATAAAAACCAAAAACATGGAAATAAGAACTGGGAAAAACTTTAGCCAGATTAAAAAAAAGATTCAAAACAATTAAAATCAGAAATGAAAGAGGAAATATTGTAACCAATGCCACAGAAATAAAAGCATCATGAGAATACTGTGAATACACCAGCAAACTGGAGAACCCTAGAAGAAACTGATAAACTCGTACAAATACATGGTGATCCAAGACTGACTCATGAACAAATGAAAAAAAACTGAGGCTGGGCATGGTGGCTCACACTTGTAATCTGAGCACTTTGGGAGGCTGTGGCAGGTGGATCATTTGAGGTCAGGAGTTCAAGACCCACCTGGCCAACATGGTGAAACCCCATCCATACTAAAAATTCAAAAAACAGCTGGGCATGGTGGCACATCCCTCTAATCCTGGCTACTCAGGAAGCGGAAGCAGAAGAATCACTTGAACCTGGGAGGTGGAGGTTGCAGTGAGCAGAGTTCACAAGACTAAACTCCAGCCTGGGCAACAGAGTGAGACTATCTCAAAATACATAAATAAATAAAATATAATTAAATAAATAAATAAACTCTGAACAGATCTGTAAGTAGATCTGGAGTTTCAGTCAGTAACCAAAAACCTTGCAACAAAGAAAAGCCCAGGACCTGAGGAAATTAAATTAATTACCACCAATCTTTCTGAAAAGACTGTGAAGAAGGGAACCCTTTCAAGCTCATTCTGTGAGGCCACCAGCATCACCCTGATATAAAACCCATACAAAGACACCACCAGGAATGAAAACTACATGCCACTATCCCTAATAAATATAATGCAAAAATCCTGCCCAAATTGCTGGCAAATCAAATTCAACAGCACATCAAAAGGATTATACACAAAAAAGGATCTACACAATCAAGTAGAATTTATTCCTGGAATGCAAGGAATAATGAAACATACAAAATCTATGTTACATCAACATAATGAAAGACAAAAACTATGCAGTTATCTCGAATGACTATATTATATAAAATATGGCTTTGATTATGTTTGGACCACTTCCTCCTGTTATACATTTGTTGAGTGTTTGTGAGCCATGATAGTGCTTTTGCACTCCTGCCTGGGTAACAAGAGCAAAACTCTAATCTCAAAAAAAGAAAGAGGAAGGAAATACTGTCACATGCGACAACATGAATGCACCTTGAGGACATTATTATATCAAGCAAAGTAAACTAGTCAAAATAGGACAAACACTATGATATAAACTTAGTAAGACACACCCAAAGAAGTAAAATTCACAGAAGCAGAGAGTGGGACGGTGGTTGTTGGAGGCTGCAGAATGAAGGAAGTGGCAGAGTTGTTTAAAGCACATAGTTTCAGTTTTATAAGATGAAGGAGTTTAGAGATCCGCCACACAACAACGTGAATATAGTTAACAACACTAATGAACCATACACTTAAAAACGGTTAAGATGTAAATGTATGAAGTACCCTCTTTTTAAAAGCACAATTAAAAATCCTTTAATCATTTAAAAGCAAACAAACCAAGAACTAGAAGAAACTTTTGCCCTCACTCAGTGGATTTGTTATCAAGAATTTTGGCTTTGTAATTCTGGGATTATGTTATGTAAACTCCCAAGTATAAAGTAAGTAAACTAATAAGCAAATAAGAAAACTAATTAATAATACCAAGCATTTCTGTATAACACAAAGGCATATATATTTCAAATAAACAAAGATAGGGCCAAATGCATTGGCTCATGCCTGTAATCCCAGCACTTTGGGAAGCCAAGGTGGGTGGATCACTTGAGGTTTAAGACCAGCCTGACCAACATGGTGAGACCCCACCTCTACTTGGGAGGCTAAGGCAGGAGAATCATTTGAACTGGGAAGCAGAGGCTGCAATAAGCCAAAACTGCACCAGTTTGCACATTAGCCTGGGCAAGAGAGCAGGTCTCCATTGTCAAAACAAAACAAAACAAAAAAGTTAGGTGAGGGAGAAAAAAAAAAAATCTGTTGAATTTTAACTGGGAATCTGATTTAATAAATGAGAAACAAGATTTCATTTAACTGGTAATAAGAAGTCCACGTCCATCTAAAAAATCATTTTCAAATCTGTGTAAAAGTTTAAAGACAAGCACAATAGGCTCCTACCTACCCACTCTCCAGCTTCAAAACATGTTTAAACTCATGGCCAGCCTTGATTCATCTCACCCACACAGTCCTGTGCTGGATCACTTGGAAACAAATAATGGCCAGTACCAAATTATCTGAACCTAAAATATTCTGGTAAGCGTCTTGAAAAGCTAATAAACTCTGCAAATGATTGCTAGATGATTGCTAGATGTCTTAAGTGTGTTCCAATATATACATGCTTTATTTTGTTCCTTTATCCAAGTTTGTCTTGATTATTTAACAAGAATACTTCCTGAATGGTACTGCGTACACTGCTACTACTGGGAGACGCATGATGTCTCGTTCTCTCTTTTGTGGTCACACTGAAATCAAACAACAGGTTTAGGCATGACACACCCATTTATTATCACATCTCCTGATATTTTCCCCTAATGAGAGGGCCTCTCAACTTTGACAGCTAAGAAACATTCTGCCTACAATTTCCAGGTTAACAGTAAATACCAGAAGTGCTGGCAGCACAAGTAGAAAGTCATAGTGGTGAAACAATCAAGACAATCCCAGGCTGTAGAGTACTGAATTCAAGACAGTCAGTGAGCTCTTTAAATAGCAAGGCAACTGAGGACTTTGGCTGCATCTTACATCAGGGTCTAAGTGGGGACTGTGGGGATGCCATAGGCAGGTAAACATGGAGGGCACATAAGCAATAGAACAAAGTGCAAAGTCACTGAAGGTAGGCACAAAAGGAGTTGCCATTATTTGTTGTCTTTGTCTTATTCTTTCAGTGTTACTGCATTTCTAGAAATTTCTGTTAAAACAAGTCAGGCAAAATATTTTATTTCCTTAGCACATCAGGTATAAGCAGCACTTGGCTATAAATGTTAGGAGTCAGAGCCCGGGAAGCAGGGAGAAGAAACAAATCTGCAGACTAAGCTTTTCATCATCACTAGTTTGTTAAGATTATTTAGACAACTTCAGCGCTTCACCTCAAGGAACACACCTAAAGTTTATCACATTTGAAACAAAGTTCCCCTCTTGTGACAAACTGAATGGACACAGAGAGCTCACATTCTCGAAAGAGGCTAGGCTGCTGGATGTAGCCCAAAGGGACTCCACACCACCACTCAGCATCAAGAACCCACTGCAAACTCAAGAGACCATAAGGCAATATACTCTCTCTTAAGGAGAGCCAAATGTGTTTCACTTCTCTCTAATCATAATGGGTATACAGCAAAAAATAGAAGAAATAGAAAAGATTGGGGGGGGGGGGGGTGGAAGCAACAAACAAAAAAACAAGGAGGGAGGTGCCAGACAACACAAGAAAAAAAAAAACCAAACAACTTACCCGTGTCAAATTTGATAAAGTTTACTATCTTGCCAGTCTCTAAATCAATCTGCACAGTATCGTTCACCTTGATGACAGGATCTGGATAGCGGATTGTTCGAGCATCGTGAGTCACCAGGTGTGGGATTCCCTTTGTCCCCATAGTAATCTTCCTCACTTTGCACAACTTGTACTATACATACAGCAAGAAAAACCAATTTAATATGTAAACACAAAGGCAGTCACCCAACTATTACTTATCTCACCGATTTTCGGCATTTCCTCAGTCACAGAGGGAGTGCTCCTAGGAAAAACTACATTAACCACAGTCACAGAGCACATGGTCTGCCATAATGAATTAGTAATTTAGACATCTGAGAAACTTCACCGAGGGGAAATCTGGTTCAGAACCCTCTGGGGGATGCTGGAGGAGTGCTCAGCTGAACTAAGCTCTGGTACTTTATCCCAGGCTAAGAGCTTGCTGTCTGTGTATCTGAGTGGTAACACAGAATCAACTGATCTATCATTTTTTCCTCAGGGACATATTTCAGATGGACAATTCTCATCCCAGGGTTACATAGAGCCCCAGGGACTAAGTTAACTGTACCACTGCTAAGTACATAATGCTTTTATGACCAGGTTAGGTTAAAAACAGCTGCCCTGGCCAGCTACATGCTTTTCATACACAATGCGGCTCTTCCTCATCTCATTTTTAAATGGCACATCCCCTTATCTACTTGCTTTTGTTTACTTTTTAACACTTACCACTCTGGTGCTGCTCATGACATGTACCAGCAAGAGCTGTTCAAAATGCCTCACACCAAGTTCATGTATCAACCCCACAGTTACAACAAGCCTCACTATGTTCCAGAAGCATATTTCAGAAGCTTAAAATAGTATACTATGTTATCTCAAACAATCACAACCCATTTGTGGTTATCAATCCCCATCCTACGTACCACAGGCTACCCAGAGAGTGCTACTTTTCAGAAGTGACAATGTGGGTTATTTTTCAGCTTTGTTGTGAGAAAAAGCTTATGGAAATTTAAAAGATACTAAAAGCTCCACATTTAAATTAAGTACAGTCCTCTGAAGTCTCAAGACAAGTTTTAGGTAAATGTGAAAATGGCAAAGACAAATGCACAGTGACAGATGACAGAAAAAAAACCCTGAAAAGATGATAGCAACCCTCCAAAGCATGCACAATCAATGAACTCCAGGGGCAACTATTTTTTCTTTAATCAGCTTCTGCATTTCCTCTACAGATATCTCACTCTATTCCCTATCTTTGGGCTCTCAAGACTGACTAGGTTTGCCAGCTTGTCTCTATCATTGCTTTTCACCTACCTACGTATGGAAAGAAAGACATACTAAGTAAAGTAGAGCTAGGGCCCTCTCTCCTATGAAAAAGCCCAAAGTTCAAATACTGTCCCCTTAAACTTCAGAGGTGCAAGATGGGAATAATTACTGCATACTACTATATCTATTTATTAGATAAAGGAACATAAAGGGCTTGGCAGAGCAGTAAGTATCAGCTAATATTACTTTTGCTTTTACTACAGATCCAATACTATTCAAGGTGCTATGGAGAGGTGAGACCATTTAACACAAGCCAGCAGTTCAAGAAAGTGACAGACACCTTCTATTCCACATGTGGAACCTAGGGCATATTAACTCTACCAGCGAAGGTAAATCTGGAAAATTCACCAGCCTGGCATATCCAAGCCCACTTATCCATGCTAAGGCCTGGCTCCTATCCAGTTATTCTAATGACAGTACTCTCTTCAATTCAAAACTTCGCAGTTAACACATCCTTCCAGGCACTCTCTTCAGTGAGTGTTCAGTTTGTTTCCCACCATCAGCTCACATTTACCACCACTACAAATACAAACTCAAGATCATTTCTAGCTTTCCTGGCTAGTGAGTTAAGCACAGAAACAAAAGCTGCCTAGCTCGCCCATCAGAGCTGCCTAGCTCGCCCATCAGAGCTGCCTACTGGCCAACCAACTGAAAACCTTAGTGAATATAATAGCGAGGTCCCACACAAATGTAGAAATCAAAAAACACAGAGGCTGCATGCAAACATACCAATTAAAACTCTTAAGGAAAGTCAGAAGCATTCCAAGGAAAACTTAGGCTGACTGAACCCTTTTCTTTCAAAAGGAAAGCCACATCCTCCTTTCCCTCTGCCCTGACAGGAATGCCTTTGGGTCCAGACCTCTGTTTGGCCAGAAAGGACGAGACATCAAAAACCTCCCTGCATACTCATAAAAAGGCAGCATGTGTAAACTTTCATTCTACTACCTGTCATAGTTTTAAGGCACAGCAAGACATAAATCCTTTAAAACTTTAGGGCCTGTAAAACAAGTTTGAATGGCACTTGGAGGGAGTGAATGGTGGCAGAAGGAGAGCAAACCAAACACCCTACAAACCAAGGTGACTATACGAATGGACCTACCACCCGGGGATGCATATACTTGGCCATCATAAGCAAGTGTAATGAAGGAAGTGTGTGCAGAGGCAGGGTAAGGGGTGCTGTCATTATGATACATTAATTTTTTGTGGCTCTGCAATTTTCCAGGTTATTCAAAGTATCAGGATGGGCATGTGAAGTGACTAATCTTAAGATGTTTCCATTCTCCTGTGAATTTTAACTTGAACTCATTCCTGATGTTTGATACCCTGGTTGAAAACATTTCAATAAAGCATTCTGCCTCAGAATGACTTTACTATCATGCTTCATGTGTCATTCCAAGGTTTCTTCATGAGTCATTCCAAGTTTTCTAGTCCATACCACAGTGCCTTGCAAAAAACACCACATGAATAAAACAATAAAATTTGACTAAAAAAAAAAAAAGGTGCCAAGTGTGGTGGTGGGCACCTGAAATCCCAGCTACTGAGGCGGGGGGTTGGGGGTGAGGCAGGAGAATTGCATGACCCTGGTAGGCGGAGGTTGCAGCAAGCTAAGATCGCACCACTGCACTCCAGCCCAGATGATAGTACGAGACTCTGACACTGACACACACATACACACACACACACACACACACACACACACACACACACGATACTGAGTACAACTTGGCACATTCCTTCCAACCAGGTATAAAAATCCCCACAAGAGAAGACAGATCCTATATACAACCAAATTCAGCAGACAGGATTATTCACAATAACAGAAAATCTTCAGTATTTACTGAAAGGAGATCTTTGAGGTTCACTGAGCAGCCAAGCAGAATTCCTTCAGACAATAAATGGTATTCCAAAGGGCACAGAGGGTTACGATCCTCCCCAACTTTAGGGTGAATACATGTGGATGGGGTATAATATGATGATCAAAGCCCATTACTCTTTGTCCTCTACTCCAAAGTGGAAAACTACCAAGCTACAGTCTAGAGCACTGGGCCAAGAATTCAGGCTTGTTTTAGTCTAGGGTAAAGAAGGCCCTAGAGCTGCTGAGGGATAAGCAGACACTTTTCCCCCTTATACCTCCAAAGTCCCTGAGACCAAGCCATAAGAAAGAAACCACCACACAACCTGCATTCGGCAACCAGAGGGGCCAGAGTTGAAAAGAGTCCCAAGAGTCAACTTCAGTTTTCTAACCCCATTTAGAAGAGCAACATGCACTTTACTTTAAAAGGTACTATCCAATCATTAGTACCCATCTCTCCTTTCTCTTGCCTTTATAATCCCTATCTTTTGCAATGACAATCAAGTGACCACTTACTAATGCAGTGTTACTTTAGCCAACATATGGTCGCTGGTGGGCATTCTAAATCTCTCCAGCTCTATTCCATGCTAGGTTTAAGAAATGCAGTGTTACTTTGACCAACCCTAGGGTTACTAGTGGGCATTCTCAGTCTCTCCAGCTCTACTCCATGCCAGATTTAAGAAACCCCCTCTGTCCTTTGTAACTGGAGAAAGAACTCTGAAATGCAAGCTCTAGTTCTCAAATGGCTCTACACACACTTACTGAGGTCCCTATTACTGATAACATTATTATAATCACTGCTGTCTGTTCAGAATAAAATGTGGCCCTCTCTATTTCCGCCCCTCCAACTTCGTGAGGCAAGTCTTTGCATCATGGCCTGCAGAATGCATTCTTATCACCCAATTGTCTTGGACATTTTTTGGATGTGATATCCTGAACCTACTTTTGTCATTCTAAAACTTTTCCAGTGAAAGCCAATCAGGTCCCCTTTCCACCCTGGCTCATTAGCTCCAAATATTGCAGGTAAGACAGGTTCAAGCAAGCTCTATGGCTATGAACTCACAGAAGACATGTTCACACCTCAAAGCCTATCTACTGCCCTCCACTTTTCACATACATCTTCTCCAGTGTACTATCCCAGTTGAGTTGAGAACACTGCTATGGGAGTCACAGTAGCTAGCAGGTATTGCTGGCAATCAGGAAAAGAGACAGCAAAAACAAAACAAGTAAAAACACTTTCTTCTGTATCCTCAACAGATCTTCACTAACCAACAGTTTCTGCATGGACAGCAGTAGCACCGTGCCATTCATTGCTGCATCATAACATCAAACTTGAAACTTGGGCTCAAAGGTCCTCTTACTTTAACTGCACAGGTGAAACAACCTGTGAAAAAGACATAGCCTCTCTCTTTAAAGATGCTTCCAGTTCCAAGTGGCTCTTCCATCCTATGAGATGGTTCACTCTACAACCATTAGTCCAAGCTTCACAACGCATGTCGGTCCCTGAAGTATCCACAGATAATTTAATTGTGAAACAAGATGACAGTCAGCAACTACCCACAAGTGAGAGAAATGCCTGTAAGCACGCTAGCACATTAAGAGGTAACAGTTCTGAGTCTAACCTCTACACAGAGTTGATTGACCAGGTTTTAGTGCTTCAAGACCAGAACTAAGGCAGGCTAAAATTTGTGAACTCCTTTATTAGGACGAGTGCTCCTGCAGAAGCCAACCTCAGCAAGCTTTGCTTATACGAACCTTAAACAACTCTACTACCTGTGCACCAAACCTCCTGTGGCCAAAACAGCTCAGGATTTAGATCTTGGGTCCTCTTCCTTAGCAGAGGACTATGCTGCCAGGAAACTAGAGCTTCACTGAGGGTAAGGCTGGCCATTTTATGAGGGGAACTTCCAGTTGAGCTAACCCTCTTACCACAGGGGACAGGGGTAGCCTCAATCTCTGTGGAAAACCAATTACTTTTCCTTTGTCTCACAACCGAAAAGACTGTCTTCAGATTTTATCATCTTATTTTATTTATTTATTTATTTTTTGAGACGGAGTTTCGCTCTTGTTACCCAGGCTGGAGTGCAATGGCGCGATCTCGGCTCACTGCAACCTCCGCCTCCTGGGTTCAGGCAATTCTCCTGCCTCAGCCTCCTGAGTAGCTGGGATTACAGGCACGTGCCACCATGCCCAGCTATTTTTTTATATCTTTAGTAGAGATGGGGTTTCACCATGTTGACCAGGATGGTCTCGATCTCTTGACCTCGTGATCCACCCGCCATGGCCTCCCAAAGTGCTGGGATCACAGGCATGAGCCACCGCGCCCGGCTGACTGTCTTCAGATTTTAAAGATGTGACACCCCATCTTCTGACCGCCATCGCCAAGACTCCCAAAGACCATAATGCTCTCTGGGTCACTACTGACCAGTGAGGAAGGCACAACAACGAGAGAAAACTGGAGACTGCTATGGCTTTAGTCCTCAGTTTCTGGCATGTGGCTCAACCTGTGTGGTAGCGCAAGATGCCAGAAGAGGAATCAGAGTTTGGATTGAGTCCTGAAAGTAGGCAGGCTCAAAGCCATGAAGGATTAAGGATACAATGGATGAAAACAAGATAGTATGAGCCAGAGGATCCCAAACCAATGGCCTCATTCACACCCTTTCTATACACTTTGTCTGCAAGGTGAGGCCTTATCATTCTCCAGTGCTCTCAATTCTCCACTGTCCCTCTCGAACCACTGACTGAGGAACTCTTCACTTCCAAGTTTCCAATTCCTTTTATACAACACCTACACAAACCAACCTGAAATCTTTCCCAGCTGGCCTCCCTCAGAAACAAATCTAACTGCCCAGGTTCTATCTTTTCCAAAACTTCAACTGCCTATTCCCTCTACTTGTCTTCTTCCTTAACCACCAAAAGAGCACTAGTCTCCACACGTATGGTCTTGATCACCTCCTTCTGCACCAATCTCCAATTCTCTCAAACAATGGTCAAACGTCACCCATTATCTTACAAGAAACTCCTTCTTTCTAGTCGCTGCCCTGTATCTTCTACTTTCTGAATAACTGTCCTGTTTACAAGGTTCAGTCTTCTCAATGTTCAAGAATGATGATCCATAAAAATATCTCCTTTTAAATGGTTACTCTTTGATTTCCACTTCTTGGTTTCTACTTTTCAGGAAACAGAACGTACACCACCTAAATTCTGTTCGTAAACTTTCTGGAAGATGAAATCTCCCTCTCCCCATGTACATCCATCACTAAACACAAGCTTTCCAATGTCAATGAGGACTCTGTGCCAACTATTCAGACAGCCTCTACTGTAACTCCTTTGAGCAGTGTTTCAGTCCTCTATTTCAGTCAGCCCCTACTTCCTTCTGTCTTACCATCTACTTCTAAGTTCCAACGCAAGGTGAACCCAATGAACAACTGTCTCAAGCATCCATGTATTTCATCAAGATCTGTAGCTACCATCTCCTTATCCTATCACCAAATACTCAAAACACCCTATCCCACATGTGCTTCCCTCTACCACACTGGGGGATGTATTTTCAAAACTCCATGTCTTCTTTGCCATCTCCCAAGTGGTATCTGTGCTCCTCTACCCTTGCAACAGGAACAAACACTGCCTTAATTCCCATTACTCTTGTGCAGGCTCATCATGGGCTCACTCAAAATTTTGCTCCCATCCACTGTAGTGAGACACACACACACACACACACACACACACACACACACACACACACCCATCCCCCTAATCTCCCATTCTTAAACCTTAATGACTTCCATTTCCTTAGTCTTCAACTAATACCAAGTTGTTAAAGGGAAAAATTATGTCTGAAATGCATCAGGTCCACCAAGACCCACAAAATACCCTTTTCTAGTTTGATTTTTGAGGGTGGAGGGCTGTTTGGATGTTCTGTCTCTCCACTAACCTATGCTACCTGTAGACCTGTATGAAATAATAACCTGCATGAAAAGCCTCTGTGGTGTGTCCCTGACACCACTGAAGTCCCAGGAGCCCAAGATTATCCACTCTGAACTCACTATGTCCTTGAACCCTTGGCTCACGCCAAGCTAAAATGGGTGGGGTTTGTGACAAAGACTGCTCCCTTCTCAGCTGCCCAAAGAAACAATCAGCAAACAAGCTCCACCAAAACTTCCCCAAATCTCTTACTTCTTACACAAGGGTAAGGTCCCTACCCATTTGGCACTTGTGGGCACTATGTAATATTTTCCTGGACACAAGATTTCTACATGGTGGCTAGCCAATCTGGTAGGGCCAATACTAGGTATTAACAACACCCCAGTATTTGCTCCTCCCACTCCATCTCTTCCCATTTAAAAATTCACATGGACTACCAATCTGCGTTGTCTCTTGATATCCAAATTTCTTACAAAAGCAGAAACCAGTCATCAGATTTGAGATATCCCCTGTGCTTTCTAGGTATTAGGCACAACAGAATCCAACACCTTGGGTGACTAACATCCTGCAGGATTCAAGGCCTAGTTCCTACTATCTAAAACGAAGCACCTCCTATGGGAGCAACCCACCAAAATAGAAGGGACATCGCCTCAAGAGACTCTACCGAAGAAGTCAGAAATAACCAAAATTAAGTAACTACCCTGGTATGGAAATACTTCTGAATTCATATAGGGACTCTAATGTGTTTCCCACAAAGAAATAAGCGAGATAAGGCAATCCATTTAAACTAAGTGGAAACAACATCTGATGAAACATGTCAAGATTCACCTACAAAATGTGTCTCATAGTCAGATGTCATCTGGTCACTGTGAAGGTAAATGAGTTATGTGAGAAACAAGGAAGAAGTCACCCCATGACCTAAAATCCAGGGAAAAGAGGAAGTGATGACTGAGGCGTGATCCTAGTTTTCAAAGCAAAATGGAGGTGCTGTCCACAGAGAAACTCCCTTCAAAGTTTCCTAGAAACTTTCTTCAGTTTCTAGAAGTTGACTATGGTCACTAAATTTGGAGACAAAAGAGGGATTTTAAAGGGCTGAGTATCAGGAAGTCAACAGTCTTCTTTGTCTATCAAGTGCCAGGTGGCACCACTACTAACATAGTCACAGAAACCTGGCCAGAAAGCATATGATCACCATTTCTAAAGAAAACAAAGGTTTAAAAAAGGTTCTATGTTCTGTTGACTATAGTTACCTATCAATGAATGACAGAGTGTGGATTTCTAGCCAGGCTTTCCTGGTTCCAATATTACTTACATTTCCTGTACAGAAACATCTTGTCCCTCAGAGAACTGCTTACTGGTATTGTCTTTCTAAAACAGCCTTGTGTGGAAAATGCTTTACCTTGTATCACTGAGGACTTATGTACCTGGATTAAATAATCATACTAACAATTAGAGATATTCTCAGAATCAGGCCTAAATGACCTCTGACAACCTTACTAACAGACCTATCTGTCTGGAAATTCTGAAGCTCACTTGACTTGTACAACGTACCTCTGCTTCTTCCATTCTGATGCGATGAACGGCAAAACGGCCCTTGGTGTCATAGACCAGGCGGAAATGCTCACCTGTCTTCTCGATGCTGATGACATCTGATTACAAAGAGGTATAAAGAACATTATTAACACAAGGTTTCTTTTGCCTGCACAGCAGGAACACTCTATGCCAGGCTGAACCTGGGAACGTTTTAGCAGCTTGGGAGTCTCTAGCGCTTGATGGCGGTGGCTGAATGAAACCAACCAACCCCCATTCCTGTCCCAATACATGTCCAACAAAAGGAACTGAATACATTACTGGCTGCTCTGCCACATCCTATGTTCTTGTACAATGACTGCTTGAAACTGTTTTCTGGGTTAATGCTCTCAAGATGCTGAGAAGAAAGCACACATGAGCACACCCACACATACCAGGAAACCAAATGAACGAGTAGTTCTCCCACTTAAGCAGACAAGGCTCAAGGCTCAGCAGGCTGCCTTGTCAAGGGCTTGGCCTCTTTTACTCCATGATATCACTTATCAGGAGTCTTGCCTCACTCAGGATTTGGGGCTTTGAGAAAGAAAGCAAAATGCAAAATGCAAAATAAATAAATAAATAAAATAAATGGCAGAAAGGGAAGTAGGAAAAAAAAAAGTCTATCTTTTCTAACTCAGTGGCTGGATGGATTCTAGGAAAATACAGCCTGGAACCCCATTACCACTGTAGCATCCATATACCTGATAAACCAACCATCCCCCAGTTTCCTGGACAATACTAAGATAAAAAAGATATTAAAAGTATTGAGCCTGTAACCATGAAAAGAGTGAACAAAGCACTAGGTCAGAATTCCTCAGTGCGTCTCCCTACCTCCTCTCTCAGTATACCTTTTCCCTACAGGAGTGTGACTCTTCTCTCCTTCCTATACTCTCCCCTCCTACCAAGCTGCAAATGCATCCTTGGAGATCCAGAATAGAAATCATCAATACACAAAATGGGAAGACACCACCAAAATCCTGTTCACTGAGAAAGATTCTCTCCTTGACCAATCATTAGCCAGACTCCTCTGAGCCCTCTTCTTGGCTGAGCTTCACCTGTGGCCTATGAAGACCTGAACACTAACATGGCTTCTAAAAGATCAAGATTATCCAGTCCCCCTCAAAGTGTCTGGCTGAGAAAACTCAAGGCTGCCAAAAGAATTTACTGTTTGTTCCAGCCAACATTTGAGGACAGCTCCTCTGTCTGTCTCCCAGTCTGTAATGGGAGGGTAGGAGCCTAATGCTGATAACTGCCATGTAGCAGCCACTGGTGGCCTCATCCCATTTACAGTGACCAACCCCTTTATAGCCTTTCATTTGAGCCTTGCCACTATCTCCTTTTCCCTTGTCTTCTGAAAGGACCAGCACTATCTTCTGTACAAATCAAAGTTCAGCGTCTAGTTTTTCCCTGGGAACATGTAAGCCCCACACCTTGTCTTTCTCTCAACCTGTTATTTCTTCAAAACAAAGAACTCTTCCCTTACCCATCAATCCAACAGGGTATGTGATGTCCACTCGAACCTTGCCATCAATTCTGATGAAGCGTTGCATACATATCTTTTTTACCTCATCTCCAGTCAACGCATACTTGAGTCTGTTCCTGAGGAAGACGATCAGGGGAAGACATTCCCGAAGCCTGTGAGGACCTGTAGACGGACGAGGTGCCTGAAAAAGACAAGGGCAGGCCAACAGATTAAGCAGATGATGTGCCTTAGTTCAGCCTAAATTCTGCTGAACTTAACTTGCTGTGGGGAGGAGGAACTCAAGAGGGCAATTATTTCCTCAATTTACAAAGTTGTGTCTTAGAAAGATCATGTCCCCAACTATATAAATCCCATTTGTGCCCCTTCCTTCCCCAAATCCAGGCTCACAACCATCTCCCCATTTTGCTCTGCCCCAAGCACCACTGCCACTGGTACTGCCTGCTACACCTACCTTGAACACAATACTACATCCCATGTTTCTCAGGTGTAGCTAACACTCTACCCACAACCTACGATGACATATTCTACTACTCTCACCATTCCAGACTTCAAAGTTCCACACAGCCCCGCCAATGTTGCTGGACTGCCCATAACAACCCATTGTGTATACTTCCATTCTTGGCTGCTTGGTAGCTCAAGTATCATCAAATTCACTCTGCAACATCCTGTAATCTGTACTCTTGCAGTTTCAGTGTTACACCATCTTTTGGCTATTTGCTACCAGTTCCTACAAAGGTATCAAGGTCTGAGGCTGTACTATCTTGAACGCCACTCCACAATTACCTCTTTAGCTCACATCATGCAGGAATCCTTTCTAATAGACACTGTTCTTAAAAGCTGCTTCTACAGATCCCTTTTTAGTGCTGCCTAGCCTTCTAGCCAGATGCCTGCCTCCTGCGCCTCTGGGCATACTATCCTTTATCCTGCCAGGTCCTCAAGGTTCAGTTCAAGAGCCTCCAGCATTTCTCACACAATTTCTTGCCCTTGTTTCCTGGGCTCCTGTAGCCTTTACTGTAAAACCAGCAACTTGGGCTAAACGTACAACACAGCTACTCCACCCTCCAAAACAAGGAATAACCTCAAATTAAACACATTTGATTAATGGGGACTCAGTGCACTGTCACTGAACTCCTTTCTTATACGGAAATTGACACATTTGTTAACCCACTAAGCTCAAGAAGTGCTCTCTAAAGTGGGGACCTCCAACAGCAAGAGACCACCAAGACTGACATCCTGGCCTTTTGTTGTTGTTGTTGGCATTTTTAATCCAGCATCTATCTGAAAGTGTAAGCTTTTAAAGAATGGGTTTGTAACAACACACAATTTGAGAGAGATTGTAACACAGCAGGCTGATATCTCTTTTGAAAACATTAACCCCAAACACCTTCAATAGCTCTTTCCCTTACATCTTTCTGATCTTCTGAAGAGACTTTTTCATTTCACCCCCTTACTGCAGTCAATCCAGGTCACATTCCCCTTTCCCGGGATCCTAGTTTTTTCCCCAGCCTTCAACCCCTGTGAACATATTGGAAAGGTCCGTCTCCTCCCAGCAGGATATAAGCTTTGTCAAGAAATAGATGTTGTTGTCTATAACCATTTTGTACTGGCAAATATCCCCAAGCGCGGGGTCACATAAACAACACCTGGCATGCAACAGGCTCTCAATAAGTAGTTACTGAAAAGATGGCATGCCCAGGTTCTCAGCGACCTTATGGATTCCAGCAGTGCTGAAAGTGGATGGCGGAGCACTGCACTTGCCAAACAAAATATTAAAACTTTTTTTCTTAGGGTCCTTTACAGAAGCGTGCAAGGACAAGTTCCGTGTACGGCAACAAACAAACAGCATCCCACGGAATTGCAAGCCACAGGCTTACAGAATGTAGCAAATAAAGTTATACTCACAAATACACCCGTTAGTTTGTCAAGCATCCAATGCTTCGGGGCTACAACACGCCTCAAGTGCTTTTTGGGGCCCCGGGCCTGAAAAGGACACCAAACTCTTTCAGAGAAATTCGTTTACAGTAACATGTCCGTGTCTTCAGCTGTAGGAACTGTTAATATGTAATACTGGATCCCAGCGGAAAAGACAGTCCAGTCTATTTACTGACGCCCCGTTTTGAGCAAATATTACTTCCTGTCACACCCCGAAAACAGACACCCTACAAAACTCACAGACTTTTGAAAACCGCGAGTCTCCCTAGCGTCCCTCTAGAGAGCCTCCACAGTGCTCTCCAAGCGAATTTGAGACTACCTCAACGTGTGGAAACAAACTAATCCGGGTAAAAAGCCAGTGCTGACCTACGTAGTCAGGGACGGACTGACGTCCCACCTCCCAAGGCCCACTGACTGAGCACAAGAGCCAGTCCAGAAACCAAGCCTAGCCACACTCTTCTTAGACCTCCGCTCTCCACGTCTGGTTTCCGGAAGCGGCACCAGCAGTATTCCCACCCACCAAGTAGGGGCACCCGAAACGTGAAACAATGTCAAGGCGGAACTGCGTTTTTTCAAAGGATGAAGGCAGATAAAACCGGAGATAGAACGCAGAGATCTTACCATGGCGAAACTCTGCAACGGAAAGGAACCTCTCCTCTTCCGGTGCAATCGCACTCTGTGGTCGTAAACCGCAGGAAGTCAGATGACTGAGAATTTAAGTTCCTGTTTCTTATTGTTCGCCAGAGACGTCACATGCCGGAGTTGAATGTCTTAGCATTTTCAGTTTTTGATACTGTTCGTTAGATACCAGTTATGCTGCCAGACTTTTTGTTATGGTTATCCCCGTCTGCTCGGCTGAACTGGGACGACGCAGTTTACACTGTTAAAATTATCTTTTGCCCGGGCGTGGTGGCTCACGCCTGTAATCCAGCACTTTGGAGGCCATATCGGGCGGATCGCCAGAGGTTGGGAGTTCAAGACCAGCCTCACTAACGTGGTGAAACCCCGTCTTTAAAAATATAAAAAGAAAAAAAGAGAAAAGAAAATTATCTTTCGTCGACGTTTAAAATATTTAACAAAAGCTCTGAAGGAGCACAATTTACGAGCCTTTTAAAAAATGCCAATTCTAAGAAATAAGCTATATGATTCCTTGTAACTGAAATGCTATGATTCCAAAATCATGATTTATTTCAGAAACAAACATTCGTTGTTCCGGATTGCAGCAAATTTCACAGGTTTGAGAATGTATTGCATTCTAAACTGAAAGGGTGTGTTTTATGACATATGGAATGTAAGTCGAATATCTTGTTCTGAATTAGCTCATGGTGATGGTTGCACAGGTTTTTGCATTTCTTAAAATTTCCAAAACAATTTACTTCTAAGCGGGTGAACTAGGCTGTGCTTAAGTTGTGAACGCGTGCCTGCGCGTGTGTCGTGTCACAGCTTTATTGAGGTGAAATTGCTATACAAACCACAACAAGACAAATGAAGCTTCACTTCCTTAATTTGACAAGTTTGGACACAGGCATAAACCCAGGGTACCACAATCAGAATCGAGGTAATGACCATCTCTATGACCTCCAAAACTTTCCTTGTATTTCTTTCTGGGTGTTTCTTTTCCTTTTCCTTTCCTTTCTTTTCTTGCCTTTTTGAATGAAGCAGAGTTGCACTCTGTTACCCAGGCTGGAGGGCAGGGGTGCCATCTCGGCTCCCTGCAGCCTCGACTTCCTGAAGCTTGAAAGATCCTCCCACTTCAGCCTCCCACCTTGCTGGTGCCATAGGCACCTGTCAGCGTTTATTCCTTCTAAGTGTTCAAAGCATTCGCATTTTCAGGAGATCTGAGGAGCAGCAGGGAATCAGGAACCCTCTCTGTTTTACAGAAGTGTAAACAAATTTTCACAGTAGAGTTCTGTGTAAGCACAGATAAAGAGGATTCCAAACAAATATCTAATAAAACTCACTGTCACCTGAGACCTCCCTGACATTTTAGCTGTTCACATGCCTACATACGCATTTGACTAAGAATCTTTTAAAAATAGTCAGAAAATCCCATTTTAGTCCGAATGATTGTCCTTTATAGGGTGATTCTGCGGTCCTTGCCTTGGTCTAAGTCTCAGCTGTTGCTGGTTTTCACACGGCTGTGGTGGATTCAGGCTGGGATTCCCTCTACCTTCATGGCTGTGGGATTGGTCAGGATCAGGTCTGAGGTCCTTTCCACTGTGGCTTTAGAGGGGCTGTACTCCCATCCTTTATCCACACCTACTGAGAAAGGGTGGTGAGAAAAAGGCTTACAGGACATTTGTTATTTACTTAGGTTCAAGTATCCTAAGCGATTCTCCTTAGAGTTGGCAACTAGCATCCTAACTCAATCTCTCCCCACTCCCCAGGAGTTCCTAGGAGTGCCCAGAGAAAAGGAGAGGGGCTATGAAGTATAACACTTCATAGGGGAATATCCTGTCTTCCTAGAAGGGGTGCATCTAATTTTGAATAACCCCAAGGGACGTGCCTGCACCCACTTCAATCTTGTTTCCTGACACACTTTCCCTAGGCTGTTTTTGATGGTCCGGTTCATTTTTTCCACCTCTCTGGAACTCAGGTCGATAGGCAGCGGGCAGTTTCCAGGTGATACCCAAGGCTGTTGCTGTTTTCTGGACTAACTCTGCCACAAATGCTGGTCCATCGTCTGATCCGATGTGCAGTGGCAGTTCAAACCTAGGGATAAGATCTTGAAGCAGTACCCGGGTTACTTCATGGGCTCTTTCAGTTCCATCCAGAGTATGTGCATCCCAGGACCAACAAATACTTATGTCCCCTTCTCTTAGACATTTCAATAAAGTCTACCTGGAGATCTTCAAATGGAGCTGCTCCATAAGCTTGAATTCCAAGGGGAATAGTTGGACCCTGCCTTGCGTTGTGTTGCCAACATGTAATGCATCGCTGTGCCACAGCTTAGGTCAAGGCTGCAAAGTATGAGATGTAAAAGTACTGGCCCAACATCTTTTCAAGCAACTGTTGACCTAAATGAGTGGTTTCATTTATGGCTTGTACAACTGCTTCCCCCAGTAGCTGTGGTACTGCCATTCTTCCATCTGGCCGTTGGATCCATTGTTCTACAATCAGTTGCCCCCTTCTGTCTGGAGAAAGTCTCTTTTCTCCCTAGATTAAGTAGGTATTAGATCAGGGATCTGTGGGATCAGTGGGGCTGTAACTGCTATTCAGTAGGGGGCAGATGCTTCCTTACAAGTTGCTGAATCCCCTCAGGAATTTCTCAGGGCCATGGAGGTGTGGGCCCACTGATGTCCTCAGCAATGTAGGACTGTCACCCTCCGGGGCTTCCATACTGCTTCTAGCAGCTGCAAAATTTCATGCTGTTACTTTATTTCTTTTCCCCCTGAAGTTAAGGGACCTCTCTCTTTGTACAGGGCTCCATGTACTTGGAGAGTCAGAAAGGCATACAGACAGTCTGTAAATATTTACAACCTTATCTCTACTCAGCTCTGAGGCTTGAGTTAAAGCAATGAGTTCAGCCTTATGAGCGGAGGTGCCCTGAGGCAGGGATCTGGCCTAATTACAGTGTCCAGAGTTACCATAGAGTAGCTTGTACATCTGTCCCCTTATGGATTGACAAAGCTGCTCCCATCCATGTCCAACTCCCAGTCTACTACTGTCTGTGGCTGATCGCAAAGAACTGGCCTACTGGAATAGTCTGTGTCCAGGACTTCAACACAGTTGTGTTCAATGGGACCCTCTGATATTGGGAGCAAAGTGGCAGGGTTTAAGGTGTTGCAGACCTCAATGGCAATGCAGGGATTTTCACATAGCAGGCCCTGGTATTTAGTCAGCCTAACATTTGATAACCAGTGGTGCCCTCTGGGATTCGTTAGAGTCACTACTGCCTGAGGTGCCTTGATATTTAGGTTCTGTCCCAGAGTTAGCTTATCTGCTTCTTGTGCTAGCAGAGCAGTTGCTGCCAGGGCCCTTAAGCATGGGGGCCATCCTTTGGAAACTCCATCCAGCTGCTTGGATAGGTAAGCTACAGGCCTGGGCCAAGGTCCTCCTGTTTGAACTAGGATCCCAACTGCCACTTTTTCTCTTTCTGTGTTTTCAGTTCCTGATAGGACTGATGCTGCTGGGATCCCCATTCAAAGGGCTCCTTGTCTCCCCGCTTTGTCACATCATAGAGGGGTTTGGCTAGTTCTGCGAAGTTTGGAAATCCACAATTAACAAAACCCACCACTCTCAGGAGCTCTCTCACCTGCTTTTAGTCTCAGGTTCCCTCACTTTACAGATGGCTTGCCTCCTCTCAATCTGGGCTTTCCTTTTGGACACTTTATACCCACAGTCCTCCAGGCGCCGAAGTAAGGCATTTGTTCGGGACTGCCATGGGGTGTCCCAATAGAAGGTTATCCAGCATATAAGGGGCAGCATGTAAGCAAGAAGCTTCTGGAGGATGGTCACAGGCTGATGCCTCCCCAATGATGAGAGAGTTTCTGAGGTGTATTGAGGTCTAGGTGTATTGAGTAGTTACACCTGCTTCTGGATTTCTGCTATTTAAATGCAAATAGTTTTTGACCCTCTGAGGCCAGTCCAATGCTAAGGAGTATTCTTTAAGTCCAATTAAGTGAACCAGCTATCTTCTGCTGGCAGTAATCCCAACTGCTTGTATGAGTTGGGTGCAAAGCCATGCAAACCCTGCACTGGCCTGGACGATATTATCAGTCCTCTGCTTCTGGCTAGGAAGTTTCCATCCTCCTTCCCAAGGGACAATGAGAGCCTGGATGACCCCTCACTGAGGCAGTTTTAGTTGCAGGTAGTAGTCTCTGTTGAATGGGATAGTGGCCCTTGATTTGCACAACAGGTTTTGCCAGAGAAGTGGCGCAGGGGCAGTCCATTAAGTACAAGAAAGTCTGTTATCTTAACACCTTACTGTCTCTAACACTATTCGTTCTGTTTTTTCCATGGGGGGTTACAGGGCTGTCATGCAGACTGTGGGCTCTTTGTGGGTATATGAGTCTGGACCCTCTCTCTTTTACTCCAGTGGCCCTTCCATTAGATTGAACAGAGCCCTTCACTTTAATCTGGATCTTCATGCTTAGGATCACCCTCTTGTCCCATTAACTGTGGGCGTTTTTTCCCCAATGTCCTATTTCTTGACAAAATGCACACTGATCGCATTGCAGGTGCAGGCAGGCAGACTGTGGGGGTTTCCAGGAACCCCCCCCCCCTTTTTCCATGCTATTGGGGGCGTTCCTCTCATAGCAGTAGCTATCAGGTCAGTCTTCCGTTGAGCCTGACATTCTCTTTCCCTATAATTTTCCTTCTGGTTTATCGCCTCTTGGTTTACAAATGCCTGGTTAGCTACTTCCAATAACTGAAATATTCATGCATGCAAATCCTGCCTGTTTCTGCCACTGAATTTGCCTGGACTTGGGAGTCTGCATTTCTCCACAGTGAGGGGGATGGTGGTTTCTATCAGTCTTCTTGGATACTAAAACAATCGCTGCATGCACTCTTAGCCACTTCGGAGGGTTTAACACTAACTGTAACCACAAGTCTATGTATGGAAATTGATCAAGGTGTTCTAGCTTGCCCTATATAACCTCATGCCTTACTTTGGAGACAAGGGGCCTGTCTAGGGTCTCCTCTGGGGGCCAACCTACCCTAAATGCTGGCCAATCTGTTCTACATAAAACCCTTAATTTCTCTGGTGTCATAGTTACTTTATAATTCCCAATAAATGCCTTCTTGAAATTATTTCAGCATGGTTTCTAAAGGGGTGGGCTTGCTATGGGAGTGAGCCATATTTACACTTCAAAGAAACAATTCCCACCGTTAAGAGAGTCTTAGTTCACTCACAGACTTCCCGCCTAACGAGGCAGCACAGAGCACTCTCTGATTTACTTTCACTTCAATCCTTTTACAATGCTCAGAGGCTTCTTCACTCAGCCTTCTCTGGCTGTCTCTAATTCTTACAAATTGCTCGACAACATAGACACACATCCACACACACAGACATACATCTGATTGCTCTCCTTCCAATTCAAAACCATAAGCAAAAGCTTCCAAGGTTACAGAGAGCTACCTTCCAATGTGCCAATCTGGCACTTGTGGGTGATCAGGCCGTGCTTCCACCCAAAATGGGGTGGGCTACTTTCCTCAGTTTAATCTTACCAAATTCAGTGGTCCGGAGTTCCCCAAATGCTCATTCCTCCTCGGTGTTCAGCCACTGGGTGGATCCACACTGCAGGGCCTCTCTGCTCCACTCTGGGGAGGCTTTTCCACCAGGCACATACCTGCTCAGGAGCGCTCTCAGGATGCGTCACCCTGGCAAGCAGGAGTCCCCCTGCAGGGATGCTCCCCAGGGCTAGGCGAACCACCTAAGAGACTTTCCCCACCTGCCGCCTGCTATCCAAGACTCGCTTCCCAGCCAAGGCAACAAAATGTAGCAGGAGTGGCTGCAGGAAATGGATCTCTTAGACACCTAATACAGGAGGAAGGAGTTTATTCAGCCGGGAACAAGTTGGCATAGTTGCCTAACAGCCAAGCTCCCCTAACAAAGGAAGGTTCCATCTTTATATAGGCTTATACTTTACATGTTACACGTGGAAGAATCTAAGGTTTATAGCTTAACATATGAAAAGGGTCTCGGTTTATAGTCTCAGGAATTACATATGAAAAGGGCTTCAGTTTACAGTTTTAGGAATCAAAAGATGAAGTTTACAGTCTTAGGAAAAAGGGGAAGTTGATCTGAGATGCCTGGGTCTCCCTCTTCAAGGGTAAAGACTCTTCCCGATCTAGGTCCCAAATAAAACAGAATTTGACCAAATCTGGGACTTTATAGTTCAAACAACTTCAAATGACATTTTAAACATTATTTAAATATGACATTTTAGGTCGTGTGTGGTGGCTCACACCTGTAATCTCAGCACCTTTGGAAGTCGAGATGGACAAGTTATATGAGGTTCAGGAGTTTGATACCAGACTTGTCAACATGGTAAATCCTTTCTTTACTATAAATACAAAAGTTAGCTGAGCATGGTGGCAGGTGCCTATAATCCCAGTCACTTGGGAGGTTGAGGTGGGAGGAGGCAGAGATTGAACCCAGGAGGCAGAGATTGCAATGAACTGAGATTACATCACTGTACTGCATCCAGGGTGACAGAGTGAGATTCTGTCTCAAAAAAAGTGACATTTCAATCAAAGTCTTGGAAATATAACCAATGTTTTACATTGCAATCTGCTGTAGAGTAGATTTCAATTGAACTTATGTAAATAATTATAATTTTATAAGAATCATGAAAATAGTTTCAACATTCTGGGGGATCAAAGTAGAACAGAAAAAATTACAAGGAGAAAAGAGGCAACCTGCAGAAGTGGGGAGTGTTGGGTGCCCTTAGTCCTGGCAGTGATGAGGGATTGAGAAAAAGAAATAAAAACAAAGACACAAGAGTAGAATTTTAAGCATGGGTCCAGGGAACCGTTGCAAGCATGGGAATTGTGTTGGCCCCAGTTCTGGTTTCCACAGGCTTTTATTAGGTGCACACACTTGTTAACTGAGGGATGGGGGAGCAGGGACGGGTGATGGGGAGGGCCTTGAAACTATGGGGTGAAGCCTTGAGACTAATGTGTGCAAGATAGCCAAGGGGGAAACATGTGGTCTGCAGTAGCAGATGTGATTCTTAGCAGATGGGGAACACTGATTTCTACCACTGGTTGCTTTCAAGGCGCATTTTCATCAGAAGTTCTTACCACACCAAATGCATCAACCAGATTTTATCTCACGAGCATTGAGGACACAGAGCAATCACAATTACTCCATATTCTGAGAAAGTAGGCTTTTCCCCCTTGCAAGCTCCCATCTGGAAAGACCTTCCTGGATATTGTGAGCAGAGGTCGCTTCCCTTCTCAGAGCTTTTGCACAAGCTCTCTTTATAAGACCCTCATGCAGCCTGCATGTTGAGAAGGTATTTTGGCACCAAAATAGTATTTCCTGTTCTGCAACCACCCTGTGGTGTTCTGCAGTTTTATTGCGCTCTCAGTTGATCTTTACCTTAGGTCTGTTGCTGCTTGATTTCTATTTGACTGCACCAAAATTTGATACAGTTTAGTTTAGTGTATGAACTTCAGTGTACAATAAGTAAAGCAAACTTATAATTATTTAACTAGAAATAACATAGTTTTGCTCCTTGCCATCTTAACCCATAGGGGAGTTCACATGGCTCCAGTGTAAGTTCCTCACATTATAGTTGTACGGGCCTGCAATTTTTTTCCAAAGTGAATCAGCTCTGGAACCCCATTTCCGACACAAAGTATGTCAAGTTTAGATAAAATATAAAGAAACAGATAGAGCATAATATTTTAAATTCTCTGAAATTAAAACATTCTATCTGGGAAATAATTAAGATCAGAGTGAAACTGAAGGAGACAGTGACATGAAAAATCCTTCAAAAAAATCAGTGAAGCTGGTTTTCTGGAAAACAAACAAAAAACAAACAAACAAAACACCAAAATACTAGGTAAACTAATAAAAATGCAAAGAGAGAAGAATAAACTAAACACAATAAAAAATAATAATGGGGAGATCACCGCTGACCCTGAAGAAATATAATAAATGTCTCTAGACAAAAATAAAAACACAAAAAAACAAAACAAAACAAATAAACAAAACTAGAAAATTTAGAAGAAATGAATAAATGTTTGGACACATACATCCTCCAAAGTCTAAACCAGGAAGAAGTAAAATTCCTGAACAGACCAGCAAGTTCTGAAAGTGAGGCAGTAATAAACAGCCTACCAAACAAAAAAAGTATAGGACTACATGAATTCAAAACTGAAGTCTACCAGAGGTACAAAGAGGAGCTGGTACCATTCCTTCAGAAACTATTCCAAGCAATTGAGAAGAACAAACTCCTTCCTAACTCTTTTTATGAGGCCATCATCATTCTGATACCAAAATCTGGTAAAGACACAACAAACAAACAAAACTTCAGGCCAAATCCCTGATGAATTTTGATGCAAAAAATCCTCAGTAAAATACTAGCAAACCAAATCCAGTGAAACATCAAAAAACTTACTCAACATGATCAACTCAGCTTCATCTCTGAGATGCAAGCCTGGTTCAACATACACAAATCAATAAACATATTTCATCACATAAACAGAACCAGTGACAAAAAACACATGATTATCTCAATAGATGTAGAAAAAGCCTTCAATCAATTTCAACATTCTTTCACGTTAAAACTGTCAACTAATTAGATGTTGGTGGAATATATCTCAAAATAATAAGAACTACTTACAACAAACCAACAGCCAATATCATACTGCATGGATGAAAGCTGGAAGCATTGTTTTGAAAACTGGCACAAGAGAAGGATACCCTCTCTCACCACTTCTAATCAATACAGTAATGGAAGTTATGGCCAGGGCACTCAGGCAAGTGAAAGAAATAAAGTGTATTCAAACAGGAAGAGAGGAAGTCAAATTGTCTCTGTTTGCAGATGACATGTTCAAAATCATTTGGATTTCTGTACACCAATAATAGACAAACATAGAGCCAAATCCTGAGTTACCCCCCACTCACAATTGCTACAAAGAGAATAAAATACCTAGGAACACACCTACCAAAAGACATGAAGGATCTCTTCAAGGAGAATTACAAACCAATTCTCAAGGAAATAAGGACACAAACAAATGGAAAAACATTCTATCCTCATATATAGGGAGAATCAATGTGGTGAAAATGGCCATAGTGCCCAAAGGAATTTATACATTCAATGCTATTCCCATCAAACTACCATTGACATTCTTCACAGAATTAGAAAAAACTATTTTAAAATTCACTTGTAACCAGAAAAGAGCACATATAGCAAAGACAATCCTAAGCAAAAGAACAAATGTAGAGGCATCATGTTACCTGACTTCAAACTATACTGCAGGGCTCTAGTAACCAAAAGAGCATGGTACTGCTACCAAAACAGATATGTAGATCAATGAACAGAACAGAGACCTCAGAAATAGCACCATACATCTACAACCATATGATATTTGCAAACATGAAAACAAATGGGAAAAGGATTCCCTATTTAATAAATACTACTGGGAAAACTGGGTAGCCACATGCAGAAAACTGAAACTGAATCTCTTCCTTATACCTTATACAAAAATTAACTGAAGATGGACTGAAGACTTAAATGTCAAAACCAAAACCATAAAAACCCTAGAAGAAAACCTAGGCAATATCATTCAGGATATGGGTGTGGGCAAACATTTTATGATGAAATCATCAAAAGAAATTTCAACAAAAGCTAAAATTGACAAATGGGATCAAATTAAAGTAAGGGGCTTCTGCAAGGCAAAATAAACTATTATCAGATTAAACAGGTAACCTACAGAATGGAAGAAAATTTTTGCAATATACCCATCTGACACGGATCTAATATCCAGAATTTACAATGAATTAAAACAGATTTACAAGAAATAAAAAACCCCATCAAAAAGTGGGCAAAGTATATGAACAGACACTTCTTTAAAAAAAGGCATTTATTTAGTCAACAAACATGAAAAAATGCTCAACATTACTGATGATTAGAGAAATGCAAATCAAAACTACAAACAGTACTATCTCACACCAGTCAGAATGGCAATTATTAAAAAGTCAAGAAACCACTAGCAGCCATATGCTGGTGATGCTAATGAGGCTGTGGAGAAATAGAAATGCTTTTACATTATCGGTGGAAATGTAAATTAGTTTAACTATTGTAGAAGACAACTTGGTAATTCCTCAAGAATCTAAAACCAAAAATACTATTTGACTCAGCAATCCCATTACCGGGTACATACCCAAAGGAATTCTTATATAATGTATACATTCTAATATAAATATACATGCACATATATGTTTATCACAGCTTTCTTCACAGCAGCAAAGACATGGAACCAAGCCAAATGCCTATCAATGATAGGCCGGATAAAGAAAATGTGGCAGCCAGAAAACTGCCACATGGGATATATAACATGGGATAATACTATGCAGCCAGAAAAACCAGTGAGTTCCTATCCTTTACAGGAACACAGATGAAGCTGGAAGCCATCATCCTTGGCAACCTAACACGAACAGAAAAACCAAACACTAAGTTCTCAATCAAAAGTGGGAGTTGAACAATGAGAACACATGGATACATGGAGGGGAACAACCCACACTGGGGTCTGTGGTGGTGAGGGGAGATGGAGGGAGAACATTGGGATAAACACCTAAATACATCCAGGGTCTAAAACCTAGATGATGGGTTAATAGGTGCAACAAACCACCATGACACATGTATACCTATGTAACAATCCTGTGGGTTCTCCTCATGTATCTCTGAACTTAAAGTAAAAAGTAATTTTTTAAAAAAAGAATAACTGACAATATTTTTATGACTGTTACCTGAGATATAGATGATCCCTTACTCAAATGTTCTGTCTTCACAGATTTAAAGAAATTTTCTATCTTAACCTATGTATAACTTTTTATAATTTGGTAAAGTTATAAATACCAAATGTTAACAAAAATGTTAATAAAATACATTTTTATTAACAAAGATAAAAACATTTAATTCTCTCTTTTCTATTTTTCATTCCCCAGAATTTCAAAACTATTTATGAGTATTCTTATGGAAATATGGGGGTTATTTGCCTAAGTCTAATAAAAATCTGCTCTCTTTGTAGCAGAATACAATTGAAAACATCAGTTATATATTTGACTACAATTCCATATAAAAGGTATACAAAATGTGTGACTTTGAGAGTTCACAGTCTTCAATATGTAAATAACAAATGTCACTTCTTGTTAGGTTCATGATCTTTAAGACTGTAAATAAAATCTAAAGTCTGTCTTGGTTTGGGTTTCTAGCCTCAAAAAGTTTTTAATCTGATATTCCTTTATAAATATGTAAAAAGAAGAAAAAAATCTATAATACACCTGTTATTAGATTGTAGATGTATATATTGTCTAGGGCCATCTAGTACACATAGGTTCCATAAAATCACTGAAATAGAAATTACAGTACTCCTAAAGTCTTATAAGCTGATTTTAGATACATATTTTTTTAAAAACAAGTCTTGTGCATGATGTATGAGGCAGGAATCACAAAATAAATCAATCTGCATGGTGTGGACCAAGAGTTTACTAAACCACCCAATGCCATCACCAGACAAACTACAAGCCATGACAAGAAGCTGGTATTTTCCCACACTGTACACAGCATTTCCTAAGACATCAGAACAAGACTCCATATCAGAATGAGACTGTAACTCCCCTTACTGCTACTTTCTTCATATGGCAAATGAGAACACACGAATACATGGAGGGGCACATGCTATAATTAAAGTTTTCCAATCAGTGACTGCTATCAGTAATTTGACAAAACCTGGCATAAGGAATCCTTTCAGTCCACCTAGTGGCAAACCAACTGAAAATATCACTAACAGCTTCTTGTTCAAATTATACTGGTGGTTCCTTTTTATAAATCTACTGTTCTTTGCTTTAAGTCAATCCAGTCATAAGATACTAAACAACGACCACAGACCTCAACCCATGGGCTTTTGATTCATCCATTTTTTTTTTTGCTCTTATGCTTAGGCTCTTAGTTTAAAACCATTAGAGAAACTAAATTTACTATTATTTATTTGTATATTATATTTTTTAAACTTTGTTTTTATTGCTGTATAATCTTTGTAAAGCCAACTCTCCTAAAAGATAAAGTTACCAGGTACAGTGGCTCATGCCTGTAATCCCAGCACTTTGGATAGCTGAGGTGGGCAGATCACCTGAGGGTCACGAGTTTGAGACCAGCCTGACCAGCATGGTGAAACCCTGTCTCTACTAAATACAGAAAATTAGCCAGGTTTGGTGGCTCATGCTTGTAATCCCAGCTACTTGGGAGGCTGACACAGGAAAATTGCTTGAACCTTGGAGGTGGAGGTTGTCGTGAGCTGAGATTGTGCTATTGCACTCCAGCCTGGGCAACAAGATCAAAACTCCATCTCAAAGAAAAAAAATATGAAGTTAGTCCATTACTTTGAGACAGTTGCTGATGCCTATGGACTAATAAGACAGAATTTTATGCTGGATTCCAGACAAATTTACTGGAGAAAATGTTTCCTTCTGGGACTCAGATGTGACCTCTGTAAATCTCCCCTCAACATGACACAGAAGCAATCAGGGCAGGTCAATCCAGATGCTGAGGGACAATTAACCCTAACTTCCAAATAGTTTTTTTTTTTTTAATTTTTATTGCATTAAAGGTTTTGGGGTACATGTGCAGAACGTGCAAGACAGTTGCATAGGTACACACATGGCAGTGTGTTTTGCTGCCTTCCTCCCCTTCACCCACACTTGGCATTCATCCCCAGGTTATCCCTCCCCAGCCCCCCCCCCACTGCTGTCCCTCCCCCATTCCCCCCAATAGACCCCAGTGTATAGTAGACCACCTCTCTGTGTCCATGTGTTCTCACTTTTCTCACCCACCTATGAGTGAGTATATGCGGTATTTCTTTGTCTGTTCTTGTGTCAGTTTGCTGAGAATGATGTTCTCCAGATTCATCCATGTCCTTACAAAGGACACAAACTCATCATTTTCGATTGCTGCATAATATTCCATGGTGTATATGTGCCACATTTTCCCAGTCCAGTCTATTATTGTTGGGCATTTGGGTTGGTTCCAGTTCTTTGCTATTGTAAACAGTGCTACAATAAACATTCGTGTGCATGTGTCCTTATAGTAGAACGATTTATAGTCCTTTGGATATATACCCAGTAATGGGATTGCTGGGTCAAATGGAATTTCTATTTTTAGGCCCTTGAGGAATCGCCACACTGTCTTCCACAATGGTAGAACTAATTTACACTCCCACCAACAGTGTAAGAGTGTTCCTATTTCTCCACATCCTCTCCAGCATCTGCTGTCTCCAGATTTTTTAATGATCGCCATTTTAACTGGCGTGAGATGGTATCTCAATGTGGTTTTGATTTGCATCTCTCTAATGACCAGTGATGATGAGCATTTTTTCATATGTTTGTTGGCCTCATGTATGTCTTCTTTTGTAAAGTGTCTGTTCATATCCTTTGCCCATTTTTGAATGGGCTTGTTTGTTTTTTTCCTGTAAATCTGTTTTAGTTCTTTGTAAATTCTGGATATCAGTCCTTTGTCAGATGTGTAAACTGCAAAGATTTTTTCCCATTCTGATGGTTGCCGATTCACTCTAGTGACTGTTTCTTTTGCCGTGCAGAAGCTGTGGAGTTTGATTAGGTCCCATTTGTCTATTTTGGCTTTTGTTGCCAATGCTTTTGGTGTTTTATTCATGAAGTCCTTGCCTACTCCTATGTCCTGAATGGTTTTGCCTAGATTTTCTTCTAGGGTTTTTATGGTGTCAGGTCTTAGGTTTAAGTCTTTAATCCATCTGGAGTTAATTTTAGTGTAAGGTGTCAGGAAGGGGTCCAGTTTCTGCTCTCTGCACATGGCTAGCCAGTTTTCCCAACACCATTTATTAAATAGGGCATTCTTTCCCCATTGCTTGTTTTTGTCTGGTTTATCAAAGATAATATGGTTGTAGATATGTTGTGTTGCCTCCAGTGCTTCTGTTCTGTTCCATTGGTCTATATCTCTGTTTTGGTACCAGTACCATGCTGTTTTGATTACTGTAGCCTTGTAGTATAGTTTGAAGTCTGGTAGTGTGATGCCTCCCGCAATTGACTTGGCTATGCGGGCTCTTTTTTGGTTCCATATGAAATTCATGGTGGTTTTTTCCAGTTTTGTGAAGAAATTCAATGGTAGTTTGATGGGGATATCATTGATTGTGTAACTTCCAAATAGTTGATCAAGGTATTTGTCTGATCAAAATGGAAACATGTAAAACTTGATTATACAATTTGGGTCACTCTTGTGAGAGCCAACTGAAATAAAGTTGAAAGGCTGGGGTTTGTGGGGTCACAGTGGGTGAGGAAGCAGTCAGGTTATATAACATTGTTCCAGGCTGGGTTTGGTGGCTCACTCCTGTTATCCCAGCACTTTGGAAGATGAAGGCAGGGGATCACTTGAGGACAGGATTTCAAGACCAGCCTGATCAACGTGACAAAACCCCATCTCTACTAAAAATACAAAAATTAGCCAGGTATGGTGATAAGCACCTGTAATCCCAGCTACTTGAGAGGCTGAGGAAGGAGAATCGCTTGAGGAGGCAGAGGTTGCAGTGAGCCCAGATTGTGCCACTGCACTTCAGCCTGTGTGACAGAGCAAGGCTGTCTCAAAGCAACCCCACTACCAACAAAAAAACATTGTTCCAAGAATCCAGTTTTCAGCTAGCCTGGTTACTGAAACAACCTGTGGCAAATCTAAGACTAGTTTTATTCACCACCCTCAGCTAGCTTGCCAGCTCCCCAAAACGTGAGTAGTGCCAATGAACATTCTCAAGCAACAATGTATACCAACTCTGTTTTTCCTTTATAAAACCTGAAACCTTGTGTTTGTTCTTCAGACATACTGAAGACCTCATGGTCCATGTGTATGCACCAAATTGCAAGTCTTACTTCCCAAATAAAATGTTTTCGTTTCAGAGATTCATCTCCACATTTTATGTGAGTCAATGGAGCAAAACAAAATTATGCAATAAATTCATAAGCATCTCAAATAAGAGAAGATGAACCCAGACAAAATATAGACAGAGACAGGTATTTTGTTGTATTTTTTTTTTTTTTTTTGAAATGGAGTATTGCTCTGTTGCCCAGACTGGAGAACAGTGGCACAATCTTGGCTCACTACAAACTCCACCTCCCAAGTTCAAGCAATTCTCCTGCCTCAGCCTCCTGAGTAGCTGGGATCACAGTCATACACACCTATGCCCAGCTAACTTTTGTATTTTTAGTAGAAATGAGGTTTTTCCATGCCAGTCAGGGTGGTCTTGAACTCCTGACCTCAGGTGATCTGCCCATCCTGGCCTCCCAGAGTGCTGGGATAACAGGCATACTCCACCGTGCCCAGTGAGATACAAGGTTTTTATCTAGGATGTGTGTGTGTGTGTGTGTGTGTGTGTGTGTGTGTGTGTGTGTGTATTTTAACAAAAATAAAAGCAGACAATCCTGGAATCAAACAGCTAATCATGCAGCCTATTTCATATAATTCAGATTTAACCTACAGTCCTGCATCAATCACTTAATATTGGGGATACCTTCTGAGAAATGAATCATTAGGTGATATCTTCGTTGTAAGCACATGATGAAGTGTACTTACAGAAACCTAGCCTATTACACACCTATGCTACATGGTAGAGTCTATTACTTGTAGGCTACTAACCTGTAGAGCAAGTTACTGCATGAAATCCTCTTGGCAATTGTCACTCAATAGTGAATATTTGTGTGTAAACATGGAAAATATACAGTAAAACATATAGTATAAAACGTTTTTTAAAACTATACCTGTGCAGGTAGGATATTTACCATGATTAGAGCTGGCAGTTGCTCTGGGTGAAACAGTGAGTGGGTAGTGAGTGAAGGTGAAGGCCCAGGACTGTATTGTATTCTACTGCATGCTTCATAAACACATAGGCTACAGTAAATGTATACTTATTTATTTCTTCATTTCTTCATTTATTTTGAGACAGAGTATTGCTCTGTTGCCCAGGCTGGAGTGCAATGGCGTCATTTTGTCTCACTGTAACCTCTGCCTTCTTAAAGTGATTTTCTTGCCTCACCCTCCCAAGTAGCTAGGATTACAGGCATTAGCCAGCATACTTGTCTAATTTTTGTAATTTTAGTAAACATGGGGTTTCACCATGTTGGTCAGGTTGGTCTTCAACTCCTGACCTCCAGTGATCTGCCTGCCTTGGTCTCCCAAAGTGCTGGGATTACAGGTGTGACCCCCGGCCCTGGTGACTAAATTTAATTGTTAATCAGTAACAAATTAATTTTAGCTCACTGTAACTCTTCTTTAGAAATTTTAATTTTTTTAACTTTTCACTCAAAGCACTTAGTTTAAAACATAAACATGCTATTCTTTTCTTTATATAATTATCCTATACACTTTTTTCTAGTTTTTTATTCTTTTAATTTTTCTTTAGCTTTTTCAATTATTTTTGTTATTATAAACTAAGACACACACACACACACACACACACACACACACACTACCCTAGGGGTACACTGGACCAGGATCATCAATATCACTATCTTCCATCGTCATATCCTGTCCCACTAAAAAGTCTTCAGGAAAATTACATATTCTTTCAAAAGTTCCTGCCCATTATTTTTAGCTTATATTTCCAAAATCTAGGGCTTCTGCCTCTGGCAGAATGGGATGTACACAGGCCTCCAAACTCATTGCTGTATTTTCAAAAGCAGGATTTCAGACAGTATTTTGTGCCTGCTCTTGCCACTTCTATTCAACAATATTGCATAGTAACAACTGTGTACTGTAATGCTCTTCTGCTACATCAAAATCTCTATATTCATAAGTTGTTTCAATCATATCAGATTAATTGTATGTGTGTTATTTCAACTCATAACATCATAAGTTATAATTTATAACTCATAAATTATTTTAATCGGAGAAGTCCTTCTGAAGTCCTCAACCAAGTTGAATTCTCATTTTACAAGCCCTCATGCTTCTCTTTCACTTTACTTAACTCTGAGACTATATTTTGTCGATGTGGATACTTTGCATTTGTGTGTACTTACCATTAGTCTGAAACCAACAGTGGTCAGAATGTTTACTTATATCTGCTGAAGTATCATGCCTTCCAGGATTAGTGAATTCTAAGGTTAATCAATATTTAAAAAGAAGTGCAAAAATGGAAGTAATTTGCCCATAGGCATACACTTAGAATTATCTCATAGCTGCAATAGCAAGGTCAATCGTTTTTAGTGGGCATGTTAAATTAGCATTGTTCCAAGCACTAAGAAAAATTGATGTACAGAATAAATTCATGAGCAAATGAGAGGGAACACTACAGCAAAATACTTGATCCTCATCAAGTTTCGTCTGGGAAACAAAACCATCTCCCACATATTCAACCTGGACATTAAAAACTAAAATCCCACTTTAATGTCCACATTAATGTGAATTTGTGCTATTCTACTATTTTTATTACTGAGACTTAATTTTTCCAGGAGGCTCCTGCTGAGGCAAATGGTTAGCTGCTAATGACAAGAACTTCCAAAAAGACCTGCCACTTCTTTAAGGTAAATTATCAGCAGATGTAGTTTGTACCTTCTGATTTTTTGAAGGTGAATCCCTTTCCTCAAACTGCTTTCCTTGCTGTTTTGAGCAACCTGTGCTGTTGTTTTGTAATCTTTACTTAATCATAAAAAAGTCACTCTGGGGCCCTCTTCTTCCCCATCCTTCTGCATCAAAAGACTCACCTCAAAAAAAATTTTCATATTATCTCTAAGTTCTGGTTTTAAGTTGTTTACTCTTACACAGAGTAAAAGCAATACCAGGTAATGTTCTCTTTTTTCCATGATAGGCAATAAGGACAGATTTTTCTTTTTTCTTTTTTTTTTTGAGACAGAGTTTCGCTTTTGTTACCCAGGCTGGAGTGCAATGGCGCGATCTCGGCTCACCTCAACTTCCACCTCCTGGGTTCAGGCAATTCTCCTGCCTCAGCCTCCTGAGTACCTGGGATTACCAGCATGCGCCACCGTGCCCAGCTAAGTTTTTGTATTTTTAGTAGAGACGGGGTTTCACCATCTTGACCAGGATAGTCTCGATCTCTTGACCTCGTGATTCACTTGGCCTCCCAAAGTGCTGGGATTACAGGCTTGAGCCACTGCGCTCGGCCCAAGGACAGATTTTTCTTAACTGTGGGTGTGTCTTGGTCACAGTGATAGACGTAATTTTGGTTCAAGTGTAACTACTGGCACAGGATTGCTGCAGGACTTCCATGTGAAAGGGCAAACCAAACAACAACCATCAAGGACTTGGAGCAACTCAGAGTGTCATGTACGGTTACCCTTTACCCATAGATAGTAATGAAAAAACGTATTTCCAGACATAGTGCCAAAGATTTGCTGCATGAGAGACACAGGAGATTACATTTGCCATGCAAGCTGCAAGCAGCAAGATTAGATGAAAAAAAGAAGGTTGGGTGAGGTGGTTTACACCTGTATTCCAAGAACTTTGGGAAGCTGAGGCAGGTGGATTGCTGAAGCTCAGGAATTGAAGACTAGTCTGGGCAACACGGTGAAACAGTGTCTCTACAGAAAATTCAAAAACTAGCCAGGAATCATGGCCAGAGCCTGTGATTCCCGTAGCTTGGGAGGCTGAGATGAGAGGATTGCTTGAGCCTAGGAGGTTGAGGTAGTGGTAAGCCATGATTGCACCAACACACTCCAGTCTGTGTGAGAGAGTGAAAAAAAAAAAAAGAAAAGAAATATAACATATATATTATATACATAATATAATATATATGTATTATATTACATAATGTATATTATATAATATATATGTCTTATATTATATAATGTATATTATATAATATATATTAATATAATATATATATATTATATAATGTGTGTGTGTGTGTGTGTGTGTGTGTGTGTGTGTGTGTGTGTGTGTGTGTGTAGAGAGAGAGAGTTGAGACAAAGTCTTCATCTGCTACCCAGTCAGGACTGTAATGGAGTGATCTCGGCTCACTGCAACATTTACCTCCCAGGTTCTAGTAATTCTTCTGCCTCAGCCTCCTGAGTAGCTGGGATTATAGGCACACCACATCTGACTAATTTTTGTACTTTTAGAAGAGACAGGGTTTTGCCCTTATGGTCTCCAACTTGTGACCTTAGGTGATCCAATTGCCTCAGCCTCCCAAAGTGCTGGAATTAGAGGCATGAGCCACAGTGCCTGGCTGATACATCTTAGTTCCGACAAAAGAAATAAAGGACTGACCTCATACTAATAACTCAGGACCACCCCAGAAAAAAGTTCATCAACCATGAGCAGGCTTATTTCTCCCAGAGTTGGTAAAGGTTAATGGCAAATGGTATTTAGGATTCCCCAATGTCTTGAACCAAGAGATGGGACTGGTAACTTACTCCAGGTAGGACAGGTATTTCTTGCCAGAAGGAAAGGAATTGCTAAAGTGATCTTCATTGATCCTGTCAAAGTCGGGGCCAAAATGCTCACATACAATACACGGAATATAGCCCCTTTGGTCAGCTGCTTAATGTGGTCTTTTGATACCACTTATAGATTACATCAGCTACCTTCACCCCTCAGGTAGAATGTTTGGTTTGTGCTCTCAGCCCCATAATCCTCATGCTGCCCATATTTTAATAATATTTGAGATGAAGGTATCACAGTCATTTTGTTTGATAGGAAAAAACTGCCCTGCTAAGTACCTAAAAACACTTCTATTTCTACCCATAATCTTCTGTTCTTCTTATTTCTCTGAACTATAAAAGGAAAAATGAACCTCTTCTTACAGTGGAATGAACATTACTCTGACAACTTACAGAAGATGTCTGCTGAGTTTGCCTTTTGTTACATTTCTCAATACTTCTGATTCTGCCTTCGTGGGCATCACCTATGCAGGGAAATAACTGGCAACACTTACAAATATTCATTAAAACTCTTCCACACTATAATAGCACATTAGCTGGTATGACAGGGGATGATGTGATTAATTGACCTACTGATAATACACTTAACAGTTCTGGACATAGTAAGCCCTTATCAGTAAACGCTGCGTAAGAATGTATAATAGGCTGGGGATGGTGGCTCACAGCTGTAATCCCAGCACTTCGGAAGGCCAAAGTAGGTGGATCACAAGGTTGGGAGATCAAGATTATCCTTGCCAACATGGTGAAACCATGTCTCTACTAAAAAATGCAAAAATTAGCTGGGTGTGGTGCCACATGCCTATAATCCCAGCTTCTTAGGAGGATGAGGCAAAAGATTCGCTTGAACCCACAAATCAGATGTTACAGTGCAGTGAGCCAAGATTGTGCCATGCACTCCAGCCTAGCAACAGAGTGAGACTCTTTCTGTGAAAAAAAGATATAATACATAGCCTACTCTATATTCTAAAATTTTGAGGTAATGTTTTTTTATTATGAAATCTCATAAGTCTTGCTATAAAGAGAGTTTTGTTTAAATTTGGGTATTACGAACTGCAGGGCAGTTAAGTCAGTTGGTGCCCCTATGTTGGGAACAATGGAATCACACCAATGACCTATCACCTACCCTACTCCAGGAGCAGAGTCAACATATTATAATCCTGCAGGCTATGCACTGGTTTGCTACAGACTGGTCCTGATGACCTGGCTTAAACTGGTGTGCTCCAAATGGTACTGAATGGTTATATAAATGAATCTAATCTCTGTCCTTGGATGCCACAAGGATGGCTAGAATATTGCACTTTAGGTTCTCCATAGGTGCAAGAATGAAGTACAAAATTAGTTGACAAACCTGCTAATCTCCTACATGTGGTTAATAACTAGACAAGAGCCATTTTCACTGGAATAATCATGTAACACCTTCTTTAGGATTTAAAGACATTAATGGCATGTAGAAGATCTCACTAAGAATACTCAACATGCTCTCAGTGAACGAACTCTAAAAGGTCCTTCACATATATACTGTCTTGCAAAATTGCTTACAAATTGCACAGCATTGGATACCTTAATTGCTGCACAATAGAGAACCTGTCCTATTATAAAACTGAATGCTGTATATATATTCCAGATAATTCTGGCAACATAATGATAACTCTGCAAGACATGAAAGCCAGATAACTTGGTTTAGTTCTAGGGGCTTACAGTGGCAAAAGCTGTTAATAATTGTTGTTATCATTTACATTGCCATTGTGGCATTTCCACGTAACTGAAAAATTAATTTATTAATACAATACCTTGCACTCAAGCACTCCTTTTAAAGGCTTAGGGACCACCTCAGGATATGTCAGCACATGACATTGAAAGAGCTGAATTAGAGGAATAGAGAGTGGGGACAAGAATGACTTTAGTTTTAAATGTGAATCTGTTTGTCTAACGCTGAGTATAGAAATATCTCCAAAATGTCTAGTTGTTGTATTACTCTTTATGTAGAAAAATTTATTAATTGTTAAATTTCCTCCCAAACAACCCTCACTGTTGCAGAAATTATAGACTGTCATGCCTGCAGTCAACTACACATTCCTTCCCAAGCATGTATCCTTTTTCCCCAAGATATAAGCCCCATGGGAGTTGTGATGTGAATACCTGTTTAGTGGGCACCCAAGATCACATTTTGTCTCTCAGATTCCCCAATAAGTCATTCTAGATTTTTCTGCCCCCTTCTTCGGTGTCTTGATTCCTTATGTGTTTAGGAGTTGCTCTGCATATATGTCGTCCTTTTGCAGAACAGCAAGTCCTAAGACGCTCATTCCAGAGTGGTCCTTTATACCCAAAGAAAAGGAGCCAATGGCAGAGAGAGGCCTAGAATCTGAACATATAGACCTTCCTAAGTTTTCCATTTATTACCACTAGATCAAGCTTCTTTTGTCCAGTTGTACTTCTGTACACCTGTCCTTTCCATCAAACTTAAGCATAAAAATACATAGGTTTCTCTTTCTTTGTCTTTATCTTTAAAGGTTCTCATGTCATGTCAAACTTTTACTAAATGAACATGAGTGCTATACTCCTGTTTATTTGTCATCTGTCATAGTGTCACCACCTATGGACCATATTGACAGGTGAGAAAATATATTACTTTTTCTTTCTCCTGGGTTGGGGGCAACTCCCTGTTAATGTAAGATTTTGAAAGATATAAAATGCTTCTCTCATCATAACTGTAACAATATACACACAACCAAAAATAATCAAAAGTTTTATGAATCAAATTTGCATTGGGACATGTATATTAATACCATGGCTTTAGATTTCTCCACATTCTTACTTTTACTTTAGGGTAAAAACATTTAAATGAAGCATTAAAGGAAATTACTCACCATAAATGACCCTAGTTATAATTTTATCTATCAACTTTTCATATTCTTCAGTTGTAGCTCTCTTTGTGACCTGCACAAGGTTTGAATAAAAAAAATTTTGCCCAAAAAGCAAAAAGGAATTACAAAGAGAGGATTATCAAAAGAAGAATAAGAAGCACTATTTCTTTAAAAGCTTGCAATATTAAATACCCTCTTGCTGGTATAGATTAAATAAAAATATAAAAAAGCAAATATAAGTGACATTAGATATGAGAAATTAGATATAACCAAAGCTATGAGAGAGGAAGTAAAAATTAATTGACACTTACAATAACTTATAACAATAAAAATTATTTGAAAATGAAAACTATTGTTTTTACAGGAAAATATAAAGTACTAATCATTACAGAAGAGATCAGACATATAAGCACTTACTACTTTTTAACTGCCAGACTCAAACAATTGTTTTACTGTCTTTCTAATAAAATTTCAAATAACATGTAATTGCTAGGCAATAAGATTATCTGAAGAGCCCCAAATTCCTCAGACTTTTCCTATTGTGGTTATTGAATAAAGGCTATCTTACAAATAAGCAGCATTTTTTAGCAATAAGATACTAAAGCCATCATTTGAACGAGGCCAAAACAGAGACACAAATTATAATGATTATTGTTACATTATTGCTTTAAAAGTTAAAATAATAATAGTTTAAGATAAAAAGGTTAAATGCAATTTTAACCAAAATCAGATTAAAGATAAAAAAGATAAATGCAATTTTAAGTTCAAAATTAGGAAAGTATTTGTGAACTATATGACAGTTAAAGGATAATATCTGTCAACTATACATCACTAAAGGAACAACCTTTATTTTTCAGAATAAAATCAAGAACTATTTATGAGTTGGTCAAGCCTTTGGACACTAAACAAAATATTTCAAAACATTAACAAAAAGAAAGCAGTCTCTGATCTTAATGCAATGGAGTGAGGTATTTTTAAACTGTTTTTTAACTGAGGTATCTTTAAAAACTGTCCACTTTGTCTAGTGGACAAACAGTTTTTAAAGATACCTCACTTTAAAAAGTTTTTGTTCAAGGCTAACTACACTCCTCTTTGTCTAGTGAGCCAGCAGCTGTTTGACCAACAGTTGTTTGACCAACAGCTGCTGGCTCACTAGACAAAGAGGAGTGTAGTTAGCCTTGAATGAAAAGGAACTGAAGGAAGACCCTGGAAAAGATCAAAAGTGACTCCATTTTATAGAGAAACAAGTTATAACATGTAGTATCTAAGCTGATTAGAACTAAAAAGAGGAGCTCACACGTGTGCATCAGAAGGAAAATGAAAAGAGTGAAGTTTGTTTCAAGGAAGAAAGGAAAATTGCAGATATCATCAATTTTCTGTTTAGTTAGCTCAGGCCTGGCTAGCCACAATGTCATTTTAAGATCATTAGTTACAACTGGTTTGAAAAAAATGCTTCTATTTATGATCAATTTCTTCCCAAGATTAAAACCTTGTTTTTAGAGGCAATAATTTCCTACATTTTGTAAAAATCAAAATAATAATAAAAAAATTCAGGTGAGGTTAGAGAGAAAAAAAACAGCCAGCATTATTTTAAAGTTGAAAATTATTTCGTTTACTTATAGTTTAATTCACATATAGTAGATATGCATCTGCAAGGTTCTTCTGCTCAGGTAGGCATTCTTCTGCTTCCCACTGCACTCTACTTTATCCTCCCACCCTCAAATAATTTGATTTTCCCTTGGAAAAAAGATGCCAATAAAATTGATCATGTTTAAATTCATCCATTGGTAGATGACTTTTCTGGTTAAGTCTTGAAATAGTAGAACCTATCAATTAAAGTGAGCATTATTTTCTACTTCACACATCAGAAAAGTATTCTCTTTGAGAATTAAATGTTGAAAATATGGCCCATGAATTTACCATGATTAAAAAGAAAAACAAACAAGCAAACAAAAGAAACCCAACTTCTTGAAAGAACATCTGACTGCAAAGTCCCAAAAAGAATTAATTGCAAGTTTAAAAATCCTAACTTTAGAATTACTTTATTACATCTTTTCACTTGTCAGTGTCCTTTCACAAAAATATTAAATTTTGCTCTTGTGCATTATATTTACTTTTTCTTTTGTTGTTTATGTCTTTGGTAACCTGCCAACCATTAGACTTCAAAAATGGCCCATAGCAAATAGGCCCATAGCAAATGGCCATACAATTTGTGGGGTTGGGTTTATGACTATATATATATATATATATATATATATATAGAAATTATATATATATATATATATATATATATAGAAATTAGATATATATATATTTTATTTTTATTTTTATTTTTATTTTTATTTTTATTTTATTATTATTTTTTTTTTTTGCCAATCATTGAGAGCTTGTAAGGTTGCTGAGGTTGGTTGGCCTTGAACTCTTGGCCTCGCCTTCGCAAGCGCCACGACATCCGGCCGGAGCCACTTTGGGCCCCGACTACATATATTTTTAAACTTTGATTCGAATATCTCAAGATGAAATTAGAGAGAATGAGTGGAGTAATATTCACATTTTTGTTGCATCATCCCTGAATTTGAAGAAACACCAAAGCATATTTTGTAAGGAGAAAAAATATATAAATCAGTGTAAAATTTTGTGGGTTTTATTCTGCATGCAATGTTAAATTGTGTTTGTGCACACCATAGAAATTAAATTAGGGCTCTAAGGGGAACCAAACTAAGGGTTTTATTTTATCTTTCAACGTGATTTTTTTCACATCTTTCAAGCAATTTCCAGTTGTAGAAAATCTGTTTGTGTCAATGACTGCAAGTAAGAATTTTATGTGCTATTAATATACATGTTTTAATTTGAGTCAAACAACTGTATTTCCAACCTTATATTCCATAAGGAATAGTAAACTTTGTATTTTAATACTAAATATAAGATGACTAAGATACAAATTACAGTTTTCATATTTATCTTTTGATGGAATATAATTAATTCTTTAAAAATTGTCTGATATTAATTTATCATAACATTTATTAACAAACATTAATAATAATTGTCTATATCTGGACAAACCAACCACAATTTGGTTACATAAACTCTTTTCACATTTTACAGGATTTTAATTTTATTATCTTAGGAATTTTGTTATCATTCTTATTCAGTCTTGGTGAGACTTTATTTTTATTAATAGGCTCTGTTTCCTATGCAACCTGTATTTGTTATTCCCATTTTGCAAATATGGCATTAAGGCAATTAATTTTATTCAAAGAAAAAAATTTTATTTTTTTATTTTATTGTTTCTTTCATTTATTTCTTTCTCTTTCATTTCATCAAATAAATCTTGTCATTTCTCATCAGACTTTAAGATTTATTGAGGAGACTTATGCACTTGTTTAGTTTGGTAAAATGTGACCTTTAAATTTTGAAGGAGCTTGAACTAAAGTAAAAGAAGGTAAACTTATGGCTCTAATCTATTAGTTGTGAATGGAAATTTAATTGAGACTTGTAAAACATTGTTTTTTATATTGCTAGTTGTGTGAAAGTGAATACAATGCCTCAAAAGTATCCCACTATACAGTGTGCAAAGAAGAGAACTGTCTCCGTTTTTTAATGTATCTTAACAGGTTACTGAAAGTATTTTGAGTTCGTAGGTCACGTGTCTTTGTCTAAATTAAACCGTTTATTTTTAAAAAGTCGATATTAGCTATCCTAGGAGTTGGAGATAAAATCGTTGTAAGTATATGTCAATATTCTGATACTTCGTTGTTAGCGTCGATAAGAGCATAACATTCGTGATTAAATGCCTGGGAAAAATGTGTGCAGAATTTTCAATTAGTGTTTAAATAGAAGTGAAGAAATAGCGATAGCGATTACTGTAAATTTAATGTGCAGTGATGTATGTGTGTGTGGTGGTTAACACAATCAAGTTTTCGGTAAAGTTTGTTTCTTAAAGATAACACGCGCGTGTATTGATAATGATAAACTTATCGCTGTTTGTGTCCTCTCATTCTTTATTGATTCAGTAAATATTGCATTTTTCAGGGTGGGGGATCAGCAGGGCAAGTACTCAGTGTTACTGAATTACCATGTTTTGCTTGAGAATGAATACATTGTCACGGCAGTTGGAGGTAGGCTGGTTGGGCGGGGTTGAGAGGGGTGCTGGGGGCGGAGAAACCTAAGTTGCAATACAAAAGTTAAGGTAACAACGAATTTGGTAGATGTAAGTTTGGGATAGTAAAATGAGTTTCCCACTGTGTCATCTTGGAATTTTGTCGTACCCTACTTGTTTTTGACAATGCAGTCTTATGCTTCTGCTATGTTGAGAGTATTTAACAGTAATGAATACAATCCAGCTGCGCAACAGAATATCCCTGATTCCGGGAAAAGCTCTTCCGTCATTTGGACTGACAACTCTAGTTCAAAGGATCAGTGCCAAACAAGAGAGAACAGTAAAGGCAGCGTCCAGAACAGAGTGAAGCGACCCATGAACGCTTTCATTGTATGGTCTCGTGATCAAAGGCGCAAGATGGCTGTAGAGAATCCCCAGATGCGAAACTCAGAGATCAGCAAGAGGCTGGGATACCAGTGGAAATTGCTTACTGAAGCCGAAAAATGGCCATTCTTCCAGGAGGCACAGAAACTACAGGCCATGCACAGAGAGAAATACCCGAATTATAAGTATCGACCTCGTCGGAAGGCCAACATGCTGCAGAACAACAGTTTGCTTACCGCCGATCCCTCTTCAGAACTCTATGGTGAAATGCAAGTAGAGGACAGGTTGTACACCTTCTCAACAGTGATAACTGTACGAAATCCACCGAATCAACAATGGAGCACCCGCTAGGCCTCTCACCGCCAGTCAACCCAGACAGCTCACCGCAGCGGCGGGACCGCTACAGCCACTCGACAAACCTGCAGGACTATCGGGTAACATTTACTACAAAGATATACATAGACTCTCCTTTTTACAGTTAACTTACAGCCCTCAATGTCTTACCGTTCGTTTCAATATTGTTTTATTTTCTCTGGCTAATAAAGGCATTATTCATCTCAATTTTATTGCTATTTCATTTTAAACTTAATTTCAAAACACGTTGTATCATGATTAACATGCAAAGAAATAGCACATCCAGAAGTGATTCCACTTACTGGCTGTTTTACAGATTCCACTGTGGCTGTTTAACAGAATACTAACTTGACACGAAGGAATACTCCTCTTTATTTTAAATAATCTAATGAGAAACACACTTGAAAATCATACCAAAAACCAAAAACAGACAAACAAACAAAAACCAAAAAAAAAACCAAAATCACACTTCCATGGAAAACTACCCAACGTTTAAAGCAGTTCTTTCTAGACTTTCAGTTCATTGCTTTTTCGGCTACTTAGCAAATTACTGTCAACACCAGGTAATGGATATATAAACTACTTTAAACTTAAGCAATGGATATGTAAGCTGGATCAAACTTCTTTCTTTTTCTTTTTTTTTTTTTTTGTCTCCCCTTCACAACTTTTACCTCCACTTGCAATTCACTTCCTTCAACTAGTGATAACACCTCTCCAGTTTAAAAAAAAAAAAAAAAAAAAAGGAAAGAAAAAAAAAAAATCTTTAACTCCTTGTCATTTTTCTGTCTCTATGACACTCACTGTTTTGCCGTTCTTCTGAAAACTGTCTCTTAAAATGGCAATCTACTTGTTTCCATGGCCCGTTAGCTTTTAATCTTATGGAATGAAAAATACAGATTCAATGTTCAAAATACCAACTACCCAGACATGGAAAGACAGGGTTTAATTTCATGATATTTAAATGAAAATGTCACACCAACACTCCATAAAATTTGCATTAAGCTAAAGCAGAAAACTAGAACTTTACAAAGAACTGTAAACTACAGTTTAAAGTGTAAATTACAAGGAAATTTTTCTATAATACAAATAAATCGACATTCAAAATTGATAATTTGTATCAAACTCAACTTTCCAATATTCCAAAACTTTTCAGAACCGCTACCTTAAATAACAAAACTCAAACACCAAGAGTATGTATTTGAGATGGATATCATGTTTCTCAAAGTTCAGTGTTAAAAAAAAAAAAAGCTGTTCATAAACTTCTTTATTCCAGAGACAATATTATGTAATCAGAGCTTTATGTGAAATGAGAATTGTATACTGTCCATTACCTGTTAGACACTGAATCTAAACTACTTTGTAATATTTTAAACCACTCTTCACTCTTCCAAAAATAACATGCACCTTGACTTTCATTACCATACACTATTTTTCCTTTTCTTGAACTCCTAACACAGATTCTCGGTTTGACCAAACGTTAGTCAGGTTTCTGAACACAGTTTTGGCAAAGAACCCTGCTAAGCCAGGTTAGCAAGACCCCAAACCTATATCTGATCACCCTCAACACTTGACAGCCCTCAATATCTGATCGGGTTCCTCATCCTCTACCACCCTTTATGTGATTGATGTCTGATCAGCCTGGGCTGCCTGCAGCAGAATGCTCCTTAACTGTGATATCTTCTGGAAGTGATTTTCCATCTACTAATCCTCCTGCCTGCTACTTGGGTATAAATCCCCAACTGCCCAGCTGTATTTGGAGTTGATCCCAATGTCTCTTCCCCACTGCAAGACCCATTGCTGTGGTGATGGTCCTGAATAGTCTTCCTTATCAAGATTTAACAAGAATCACTGAATAATTTTTTTAACAATGTGAATAAATATAAATATGAAATATTATGCCTAGTTTCTTTTGCTTAATATAATTTTGGTGGTTTTCATATTATGAAAAAAGTATTTCTTCACGTATGTATACATTGTCAAATGACTAAATCAAGCTCACGTATCTACTGCCTCACATATTTCCCTTTCTTTTTTATTGGAAATATTTAAATTGTATTCTTAGCAGTTTTCAAACATACAATACATACTTATTAACTATATTCACCATGCTCTACAATAAATCTTAACTATTTCTTTCTACTGAGATAAAATACTACAATTTTTGAAAAACAATAGTCATTTCTCAACCTGACCCCACTCCGGAGTAGCCACCATTCCACTCTCAAAAACATGAAAGGCTTCATATTTGAATACCCTCCTGGCACAGGGCAGTGCTATTCACTGTGTCTTTCTAATTTTAGTATATGTGCTGCCCAAATAATCATTTTTAACAAAAAAATGCTGTGTGAATTTAGTTCTATTATTGTTGGACAAATGAATAGACACTTTCTTGTTTCAGTTATTACAAAGAGTGGTGTTCTTTGAATATTCCTATACATGTCCAATGGAGAACATTTATAAGAATTATAAATGTTCATTAGTTCATTTCAGTAATTCCTAAATACACATACATGAAGCATCAATTCCTCTCCTGAGATGCACCCTCCCAGGAGAGGAATTGATGCTTCATGTATGTTTATTTAGGAATTACTGAAATGAAGTATTTTAGTAATTTTGTGATGTTCAAACAAAAATTCTAACTATTAGTATCAAGTAAGGTTTGGTTCCTAATGGATGTTTGGTATATTTTTAAATGGCAACACTTAAAATGCACTAACAAGGAGATTGGGACTGAACTAAGAACATGGGCTGTAGAAGGCAAACCCTTGAGTGCCACTTACAAAGCCTCAGCTTGAATAATTTACCTCTCTGAGTCTCAGGTTTATCAATTCTGTAGTAATTTTGTTAATTAAAACACTATTTCCTAACATAAACTATGTCAAGAAGAGATGTGAAGGCTACATAAATTAAGGCACACAAGAATTAAATGAGTGTATTTAAGAAATACTTACAACAGACATAAGCATTAGTGAAGAGCTAACTAAATATTTGCTGTTCTTAACCTGAAAGCAATTGCTCTATCTATAAAATATCTTAGTGAAAGAGTAATATAGATATCCATGACTGATTAAATAGTTATATATTTCATTCAGCGTTGAATGTTATGATTTTACTCATGTCAAATATATGTATTTTCCATATTTGTTCCAAATCTGTTCCACACAGATGTTTTTCTACAGAGTATAGAAACAAATTAAAGGGTAGTTAATTCAACAGAGTTCTAGTATTTCAGGAAATTTAATTAATATTTTATTTCATATTGGATTATGTAATAATATAAAGAATAAAAATCTCCATGAGATATTGTACACAGATCTTTAATTTATAGATGCATGAGTTTTGGCAAAAACTATCCCTGAGTAACTATCACCCCAACTAGGTTACAAGCCATTTACATCATTTCTTCAACCCTCAAAATTTCCTTTCCCCCTTTGCAATTCCTTTGTCAATGTAGGATTTCTATCATGAAATTGAGAGATCAATTTTAAGTTTATATCAATAGACCTACATTCTGAAGTGTGCCTATCTTCTTTGATTCAGCTTGAAGTTTGTATCAATTTACTGCAGGTTATGAACACTCTTGGTGAACACTTGGTTATTTTCAGCTTGAGGCTTTTATTAACAAAGCTGCTATCAACAGTTGAGCTCAAGTCTCTAAGTGGATATCTGTTTTCAGTGTACCTGGGCCAACACGAAGGAGTGAAATTTTCAGATCATGGAGTTGCTGTATGGTTAATTTTATGTGTACTTTACCTAGAAGTTTCCAGGGTTTTTGTACTATTTCGTATTGCCACAGCAATGTCTGAGCTTTCCATTGCTATTCATGCTCAATAAAATTAGGAATTGTTAGTGTCTCAAATTTTAACCATAGAATGAAGGTATGTAGCTAAAATAATTAAAGTGGTTATACAAATACACTTGATTTTCTGCTGGAACAGTTTCCCCTCATTACTCTTCCTCCTCAGAATTTCTAAGTCATAATCAGTTTATTTGTTAAATTTGAATATTACTGATGTTCTTTAAAATCTCTATGCTGTTTTCTTTTTTCTTTTTTTTGAGATGAAGTTTTGCTCTTGTTACCCAGGCTGGAGTGCAATGGTGTAATCTGGGCTCACTGCAGCCTCCGCCTCCTGGGTTCAGGCAATTCTCCAGCCTCAGCCTCCCGAGTAGCTGGGATTACAGGCACGCGCCACCACACCCAGCTAATTTTTTGTATTTTTAGTAGAGATGGGGTTTCACCATGTTGACCAGAATGGTCTTGATCTCTTGACCTCGTGATGCACCCACCTCAGCCTCCCAAAGTGGAGGGATTACAGTCGCGAGCCACTGTGCCCGGCCCTAAAATCTCTATGCTGTTTTCAAATGACCAGAAAGTTCTGCTGGTATTTAGACTGAGATCACATAAATTTGTTAGGTTAGAGTAGGGAAATTAGCAGAACTACAAATATGTTTAGTGAAAACAATGACAAAGAAGAAGTTCTAGAGTGTTGCTTGTTAGAGTTTAAAGGTGTTTTTCATATTTGTCCAGAAAATTTTTGTAGGTCTGAAAGTATGTAATTTGAGTGTTCCTTGTTGCAAGTAGGAAAGTAACCATTCCTCCTACTTTTCATTAGAGCACTGCCTTTAGATAAGTAATATTTCCCACCTGTTTTCTTTGATGATTTTAAGAACTAAGCTTCTTGGTTGGCAGGATGGCATCCCAACAGATTTTTCTTGATGGTGTTCAGCCTTCTCTTTGAAATGTCAAGAGTATCCCAAGTCCCCTTGTCTTCCCTGACCAAGTTGAAGGTCAGGCTGTCATTTTTTTTTTTTTTTTGTGGCCCAATAACAAGATGCAGATGAACTGAGGAGGAAGAGGATTTTTATGTCTGTAAGTAGTCAGAGGGAGAAAGCATGTAGAAAATATCAGCAGACCCACTCAAAATGACAAAATTTTCCAGAGCTTATATACCTTCTAGACTATATGTCTATATGTAAGTGTACATTTATCTAAAGACACAAATGATTAACTTCTTTTTATCAATAACTAAGATCTGAGTCCTGAAGACCTTCCTCTGGAGTATCAGTAAATTTGCTTAATCTACATGGGTCCAGATTGTGGGGTGATTACCCTTATCTTGTCTCTTGCTAAATGACAGAGGTTTGGGGAGTTCCTTCAGGTCCCCAATAAATTTGTTTGTGGACATCTGAGGAGCTTCTTTAGACCCCCAGTAAAACTTGTTTAATCCTAACAGGTCCTGTTAGAAAGCCCTTCATTATCTTGTCATGCTTCAAGGTCCAGGAAAACTCTTGATTGGCTTTTGCTAATCCCAGCTTTTGTAAACGGGCACTGGCTTTATCAGCTTTTAATATTTAACTTCACCACTCAGTTTGTGTTGAAACAGATGTCATTAAATCCTGTGTTAGTGATAACCTGGCCTGCCGCACTTGTAGGTAGGAGTTTAGCCTCAGGACTTGACTTCAAACTTTAGCCACCTACTTATTACAGAGATAGAAGAAAACTTCTTTAGATAAAGTCAAATTGGTAAACCCAGTTTAACTTAACATTTGCCCCAGTTAAGCATTTTTGAATACTGAACACTGAGTCAAGCTCAAAACCAAAGTAAACAATGAATTCATTTTCTATTTCTTTCTCCCCTTTCTCCCTTCCTCCCTCTGTTCCTCCCTTCCATCTATTTCCTTCTTTCTTTCCTTTTTTCCCCCTTTCCTTTCTTTCCCTTTCCTTTCCTCTCCTTTTCTTTCTTCCTCTGTCACCCAATGGTGCGATCTCAGCTCCCTGCAACCTCCTCTTGGGTTCAACTGATTCCATGCCTCAGCCTTCAAACTAGCTGGGACTACAGGTGCACACCATGTCCAGCAAATTTTTGTATTTTTACTAGAGATACGGTTTTACCATGTTGGCTTTGCTAGTTTGAACCCATGGCCCCAAGTTATTCTCCCACCTGGGCCTCCCATAGTGGTGGGATTAGAGGTATGAGCTACCATACCCAGCCCTGAATTAATTTTCAGAGTTTAGGAATTCTCCATGTTAAAATAAATGATAGAATAAGAATAAAAAGGCATAGTATTCTTGTTGCAGGCTAAGGTATTGATTTGACTTTAATTCTCTTTAATTAAAATTCTTTAGTTAAAAGTCTTCAAAACTGTGTCAAATACCTTTGACTTCTTATACCAGGATAAAGTTCCATTTCATTAAAACAAACAAAACACTAAGAAAAAAACCTAATTGAAATTTTTAAACTTTTGGCCCACATTTATCACAGCATGAGACATATTTATTCCTAGTCTACTTGATACATTAATTAAAATACTCAAAAGAAATGATTCAAAGAGATGGTTGCAAATATTATATCCTAGATGTTGTTTAGAGATTAGATATTAATAAAATTATTTATTGTTAGGTCCTGTTATTTAGCTGTTATCAACCACATCAACAAATTGAAAAAAAAAATGATTAATTTGTTCTTAGTGGAGCATAGCAGTGGGTACTCATGTGAAGCCCTCATCATAATTCCAACATTATTGGCCGGGCGCTGTTCCTCATGCTTGTCACAAGCACATCATCTGAGGTCAGGGGTTTGAGACCTCTCTGGCCAGCATGGCGAAACCTAGTCTCTACTAAAAATACGGAAGTTAGCTGGGCATGCTGGTGAGTGCCTGTAATCCAAGCTACTCAGGAGGCTGAGGGAGGAGGAGAATCTCTTGAACTTAGGAGGTAGATGTTGCAGTGAGGCGAGATCGTGCCACCTGACTCCAGCCTGGTCGACACAGTGAGATTCTGTCTCAAAAAAAAAATAAAATAAATAAAATAAAATAAAACATAACATTCTTCTCATACATTTTCTAAACTTAGAACTAATGTAATTCAACAGACTTTTCAATATTGGCATTTACTTCAGCATCTTTATCAATTTGTCGGTCTGGAAGTATCTGGGGGTCTGAAAGAGAAAAATCACAAACTGAAGGTAACCCCTATTTTTCATTTAAAAAAAAAAAACAACCCAATTTTTCTAACATGCTTTTCCCTCCAGCTTGTAGAAATAACTTATTTATTTTTTTTGAGACCAATTTTCACTCTGCTGCCCAGGCTAGAGTTCTACGGTGTGATCTTGGCTCACTGCAACCTTCTTCTCCCGGATTCATGTAATTCTCCTGCCTCAGTTTCATGAGTAGCTGGGATTACAGGCATGCACCATGACTGGCTAATTTTTGTATTTTTGGTAGAGATGGCCTTTCAGCCTTTTGATCAGGCTAATCTCAAACTTCTGACATATAATAATTTGTCTGCTTCGACTTCCCAAAGCATTGGGATTATAGGCATGAACCTCCACACCAAGCCTGTAGAAATATCTTTGAAAAGACAAGTGACCTCCCTGCCCCTTGTTGTTATTTCAACTTGCTTTTCTAAAGTCACCTAAAGATTTCCATTAGAGGTTGAATATCTGCTTAATTTTCACCATACCACTCTTTAATAAAGTTCTTTTTAAATTTCTTATTTCCCAACTTTAGCTGGCCAAATGGAGAATATCTCTGGCTTTTGACTTTTATCCAGGGTAATGTCCCAGGTGCTCAGAGAAAGAAATGTTTATTTATTTATTTATAAAGATGGGCTTTCTTTCTTTCTTTCTTTCTTTTTTAAAGATAGGGTTTCACCATGATGGCCAGGCTGGTCTTGAACTCCTCATCTCAGGTGATCCACTCACCTCGGTCTCTTAAAGTGCTAGGATTACAGGCGTGAGCCACCACACCCAGTCCTAAAGATGCGGTTTCACCATGTTGGTCAGGCTGGTCTTGAACTCCCGACCTCAGGTGATCTTCCCCCCTGACCTCAGGTGATCTGCCCACCTTGGCCTCCAAAGTGCTTGGATTACAGGTGTGAGCCACCATGCCCAGCCAGAAAGAAAGATTTAAAACAGCACATAGATGAGAAGAGAAAATACAAGGTCACACAGATATGAAACCAGAATGAACTTGTTTCCTAAGCTGGAATCAAACCTGGATTACCACTGTGAAAAGTACAAAACCTTAGCTACTGTGCTATAGCAGAAACGACTCTCCATTGCCCTTCCTAGAAAGAGTCGAGAGCAATTAATTTTGAGCTTGCCAAGGCTTTTAATTACTCAAGATAATTTTTAGAGCTAATTACATCATGAACCCTACAATTTCTGTTCTTTGAAAGGCAGAGAACAACAGAAAGTACTGCCACATGGTTGGAATGTCAAGCTCCCAAAGGCATAAAACAAGATAGAGACCTCATTCAGTTTTTCTTTTCAGGCACATGCAGCAAAGTTTGCTACTAAATAGCTTGTGGGGCAGTCTTGAATAGTTGGATTATAGGGGCCTATGCCCATGTTTTATCCTGTATACTGCTACATTGAATAATGAATTCATTGCACAAAATACGTGAGATTCACTAAAGGTAATGACTAGCCTCAGAATTTTTTTTTGCATTAATTAAAATTTTACAGACGATATAAACAGTGTTTTTTACTATTCAACTGACTAGTTTGCACAGAAAGAGAGCAGCCATAAATCTGACTAGTAAATAGTTATTCCCTTTTTGCCAGCTTCACATTACCGTACTTCAAACTATACTACAAGGCTACAGTAATCAAAACAGCATGGTACTGGTACCAAAACAGAGATATAGACCAATGGAACAGAACAGAGGCCTAGGAGGCAACACAATCCTTGGCAAACCTGACAAAAACAAGCAGTGGGGAAAGAATTCCCTGTTTAATAAATGATGTTGGGAAAAGTGGCTAGCCATGTGCAGAAAGCAGAACTGGATGCTTTCCTGACAACTGACACTAAAATTAACTCCAGATGGATTAAAGACTTAAACATAAGACCTAACACTATAAAAACTCTACAGGAAAATTTAGGCAAAACCATTCAGAACATAGGAGTAGGCAAGGACTTCAAAGGACTAAAACACCAAAAGCATTGGCAACAAAGCTAAAATAGACAAATGGGACCTAATCAAACTCCACAGCTTCTGCACGGCAAAAGAAACAGTCATTAGGGTGAATCGGCAACCAACAGAATGGGAAAAAATTTTTGCAGTTTACCCGTCTGACAAAGGACTGATATCCAGAATTTACAAAGAACTCAAACAGATTTACAAGAAAAAAACAAACAAGCCCATTCAAAAATGGGCAAAGGATATGAGCAGACACTTTACAAAAGAAGACATATATGAGGCCAACAAACATATGAAAAAATGCCACATCATGGGTCATTAGTATATATATATACACATATATATATACACTTTTTTTATATAGGTAGAAATCCACATTCTTTTTTTTTTTTTTTAGGCGGAGTTTTGCTCTTGTAACCCAGGCTGGAGTGCAATGGCATGATCTCGGCTCACCCCAACCTCTGCCTCCTCGGTTCAGGCAATTCTCCTGCCTCAGCCTCTCGAGTAGCTGAGATTACAGGCACGCGACACCATGCCCAGCTGATTTTTTGTATTTTTACTAAGGATGGGGTTTCACCATGTTGACCAGGATGGTCTCGATCTATTGACCTCGTGATCCACCCACCTTGGCCTCCCAAAGCGCTGGGATTACAGGCTTGAGCCACCGTGCCCAGCCAAAATTCACATTCTTATGCATTCTTATAATTCTTTTACTGAAAGTATATTTTACTTTCCTTACACACCTTGAACATGAACTCTTTCTTCAATAGTTTTACATTCAGGAGGCCTAATCACTTTTAAATTATGTAACATTTCTTGCATAAATTCTCTTTTATAACATTTTTCATGACTTTCACAGACAATCTTCAACTTCCTGGCTTGTTGTAAACATCCCTGACCTTGGAGGGAGGTCTCGATCTCCTGACCTTGTGATCCTCCAGTCTCAGCCTCTCAAAGTGTTGGGATGACAGGCGTGAGCCACTGTGCCTGGCCCAGATAAGACTCTTTTCACTTAAATTCTCTCTCTCTCTTTTATTTTTTGTCAAAGATAATAATTAATAGTACTTTTTCAAAGGAAACTTCTTTCATGTCTGTGGACTAGACTGCCTAAGGTCACAAGATTAGAAGTTAGGATAATACATACTACACTGTTAACTTTTAGCACACTTTGTAAGTAAGTGTCATCCTGTAATGCACTTGGGCCATCCACAGGTTACTAAGTTAAGGAGTTTCGATGGGAAGGCTACTGGTTGTCAGTGGCCTCTTTGCCTTTGGGCAAGTATTTCTAAGGCTATGCCCTTGTTTACATTGACAAAAAGATGGAATGGCTGCTTAAACAGTTAACCTTTCCACCTGTTAGATTTCTGGTAATTGCCAAATGAGGGGGTTTAGCCTGTCTTTTGTGACTTTTGTAGAAGGGCTTTATTTTTGGGCATAGAGTCTATCCATAGACATGGAGACTCCACAAACCCTTGGGGTAAGACTGTCTATTGGTATTGCTATTTTTGCCTGGAGTAGGGTCTTCTTGCTCAAAGGCAAATGTGTCCTGGCTGTCCTCTGCCAATGAACAAGCCCAGAATTCATCTTTTTTAAAAAAATTCTTTTTTATTGCATTTTAAATTTTGGGGTACATGTGAAGAACATGCAGGATTGTTGCACTGGTACACACACGGCAGTGTGATTTGCTGCCTTCCTCCCCTTCACCTAGATCTGGCTTTTCTCCCTATGCTATCTCTCCCCACCCCCCACTGTCCCTTCCCTATTTCCCCACAACAGACCCCAGTGTGTAGTGCTCCCCTCCCTGTGTCCCTGTGTTCTCATTGTTTCAACAATGAAGTCATCTTTTAAATGCATTACTGTAAACTACTGGTGATTGTAGTAGTAAAAGGATTGGGAACAGCAGGGTTTAAGAAGTCCAACATGGAGAAGACCTTTAATGATCAATGATAGGTTTTAAATTTAATCTGACTTTTAAAAGAATAGGGCACATTGCTTTCTCTTTAGTTCTATCTCTTCCTTTCTCTTTGTTTCTCTTTGACTTTTTGTCTCTCTCTCTCTCCTTTTCTGTGACTTCCTCTCTTCCTTCTGTCAGTGTTTCTCTCTCCTCTAGGATTTCTTTTTTTTCCATCTACCAATTGTACCAAGTCTGATTTCTTTCATACGGCACTTAATTTCTTCTTTTCCTCTTCCTCCTCCTCCTTATTCTTATTCTTCTTTCTTCTTCTTCTTCTCCTTCTTCTTCCTTCCTCCTCCTCCTTCTTCTCTTCTTCTCCTCCTTCCTTCCTCCTCCTCCTTCTTTTCTTCTTCTCCTCCTTCTTCCTTCTTCTTCCTTCCTCCTCCTCCTCCCCCTCCTCCTCCTTCTCCTCCTCCTCCTCCTCCTCCTTCTCCTCCTCCTCCTCCTCCTCCTCCTTCTTCTTCTTCTTCCCTCTTTCTTCTTCTTGTATATAATGTGAGCTGGGTTTTTTGTTTGTTCGTTATTTTGCATAAATTCTTTGTGCCTTTTGTATAAAAGTCAGTTTCTTAGCCTTTTCAATAATAAACCTTTATTGGCTGAATCATTGATATAAGTAATCTACAAAGTGAAAACCGACCATTATTTTTCAAGAAATTCTAATAAAAATTTCAAGACTGTAGAGATCCTAAATCATACTTCTTCATATATATGGATGATAAATAATATTTTTTATAGAGTAGTATTGTATTTTAATGTATATATAGGCTTCATAGGCCTAAAAATACTAATTTCTCACTTTAGATGTGGATAGAAACTTCATAGCTAATATCATTTGAATGTCTTTGTCTTCCCTGATACTCAGGGTAATGCTGTCTACTATATAATTTTTATCATTTTTTTTAATATAAATGCCAAGTACATAAATTTAAGTGTGCTTCTAACATAAATTTCTTTTTTGGTGGATACATTTGACCCTATAATTATCACCTATCTTTTATCTAAATATGTTTTTCAAAAAATCCTAATTTTATAAATTTGGTGTCTTTCTTGTTGCTGCTAGTGTTCAGGCTATGTGGTATGTAAAATTCCTCTTAGTTGTTGTAGATAGATTATTTCTGGCTGCATAAATTAATTTTTTTCTGAAATATAGAAGCCTACTTCTAGACAATTAAATGCAAATAGTGATTCACCTTAGGTATAGAAATTAAAAATAAAGCGATATAAACCACTGTCTCCTGTTGTTATAAATTATTTCCATCTGTATAAACTTCAACTCTCAGTACATTAAAAATGAATTTGAGCTTCCTTCCCATACAAGTTTTTTTTTGGTGGGGGTATAGAAATGTGAGCTACCTAGATGTTAAAACAACAACTGTTTTTTTCTATGATACCGACATGAGTTTTTGATTCTATAGATACTTACTCAAAATTACCTGGAAAAAAAGTAAATTTCAAGTTGTATAAACACTGGCCACCTTCCTAACTGCTCACTAACAGCTCTATAAATCCTGTATAACTTGCATCTAACTTTTTCTTGACTTACTGTGTTAGGCTTGATGTAAATTAGTATTTTTACATTTTAAACATGGTTTTATTGACACATAACATGTTTGTGTAGCTTATGTAATATTTTGATGTATTCATATAAGGCATAATAAATGGTTAAAATATTTATCATTTCATTTATTTCTAATGCAATAAACATTAAAGTATTCCCTTCTAGCTCTTTTGAAAAAATATTGTAGATTATTTTAAACTATAGTCCCCCCTGACCATCACAAATTAGATCTGACCTCATCTATCTACTGTATATTTGAATCTGCTAGTGAGTTTCCATATTTCTTCTGCCCCACCCTGCACATCCTATGATAAACATCTCTATCAAGAGTCTACCCTGTTTCTTTTCAGTTTATTTAATACCTGCAGCACAGGCAGTGCTTCAAAAGCATCGGTCCCTTCTGCTGTCAGAGAGTCTTCGTTAACTGAGCTGTAAAAACCATAGATTTGGGTAAGTGACCTGGGAGTAGGGGGTGGGGTGGGGACAGGCTGAGGACAGGCTTGTCGGGTCAGGGAGGTGAACCTGACAGCTGCCCCCAACCCCGCTTTGCAAACGGCTTCTGTGGCTTAGGTGCTGCAGAATCACTCACTGCCTCGGCTCCAAATTTTACTACAGAAAACAAACGCGTGCGCGCGCGCGCGCGCACACACTTTCTCTCACACTCACACCCTAACCATCCCAAATCACACATTCGCAGTCCCATAGAATTTCCAAAGACTCCCAGGACAAGCAATCTATACATTATCCTAGAATCAAAAGTCCCAGGATTTTTTTTGTCTCCTTAACCCTTAAGTGTCTGGAAACTGTGAATCACGGAGGAATCCACAAACCTAAACAACACGCAGAAAAGCTCAGTAAGATCCGAGGTGAGCCCCCAAACAGCTGCTATCTGCCCCTGATTACCAGAGGGAGACATCCCAGGAGGGTGCCCGTGCATAAATTGGCACTCTATTTAAATTGGGTGTCTTTCCTCACAGGGTTCCCCCCCACCCCCGCCAGAGAAATATTCAAAGGGAGGCATTTTTCTGTCTCAGAAGGTGTTTATTTAAGTCACAGATTTCTTCGCCTTCCCAAACTTGCCCCTCACAATTGGTGTGGGGCAAAGCCTCATCCTTGTCACGTCCGTCACTCTCCCCTCTGGAGCAGGGGCCAGAGGACTTTAGAGGACACCTCCTCCTACCCCCCTGCACCCCAAGGCTTTGGCTTCCCTGGGGGTGCCTGGAGGTGTGAAAAAGGCAAGCAGGCTTCCGACCTGGTTTAAATTCTGTTTTCCATTCGTCCCTAGAGGTGTGCCTTAGCCGTGGATGACGCTTGCTCGGTTCTCAGCGCTCAATGTTTTTTTTTTTTTTTTTTTTTTTTTTTTTTTTGTCGGTAGGGGTGATAGGGGTGATAGAGGACCTGAGTGCGGGGTCCCCAAGGCTGGGGCAGAGGGCTATGGACCCGGTAGCGCCTGGTGTGCCATAGCGCACGCGTCCTGCTCCCTTGTTGGCGGCCACAGGCGGGAGCGCGTCTGGTCCTCCAAGCCAGGGCGCGCAGTGGGTAGGAGGGTGGGACGGACCTGGAGGGGCAGGGCGGGCCGGCGCCCACCCCTGTGCACGGCCGCCTGCGGCTTCCAGTGTTCCCAGGGGAACCCCGGGCTCCGCGCATCCCCGGGTTCGGTCCCACGTGCGGATCCCGCGCCCTCCCCGAAGTTGGGGCTCCCCCGCCTTGGCCCCCGGAGAGGCCGCGCGACTGCACTCACCCGCTCTCCCCCGCGCGTCGCTTGTTTGTGATCAAGATCAAGTTTGCCATAGGAATTTGTGTCCCATCCCTCTATGTGTGCCTTTGTGTTGGGGTGAAGGTGTGCACATCAGTCAAAATAACAGTTATTGTTATTTCACATAGTTTTTCCTAACGTGTTATTTTCAGTGAGCTTAAGTCCGCAGGTGAATTGAGTTATAAACAAAAATTAAAATTAGACTTGCTAATTTCGTAATTTAGGCAAAACACAAAGCCAGTGATAAAAACTGTTAAAAATGAATTTTCTGTAGTGTCAGGAGTTGCCAAGAGGTTCTCAAAGCATTTTACCTTCCTAGTTCATGGTTTCTGCTTTTCTTTCCTTTCCTTTTCTTTCTTTCTTTTTTTTGAGATGGAGCCTTGCTCTGTCACCAGACTGGAGTGCAGTGGCATGATCCCGGCTCACTGCAACCTCCGACTTCTAGGTACAAGCAATTCCTGTGCCTCAGCCTCCCAAGTAGCTGGGACTACAGGTGCGCGCTACCACACCCGGCTATTTTTTTATGTTTCAGTAGAGACGGGTTTCACCATGTTGGCCAGGATGGTCTCCATCTCCTGATCTTGTGATCCTCCCAACTCAGCCTCCCAAACTGCTGGGATGACAGGCGTGAGTCACCACGCCCGCTCTCTGCTTTTCTCTAGTGTGCCAGTGTTGTATGTCTTTTTACTATTTGCTCAAATTATTTCAAAGATGAGACGGGGCAGTGTTGTGTAAAATGGCTAAGATTTGGTGTTGATGCTATTAATATATTTAAACTAGCATTGTAGGTGTCCAACATTTATTATTTATCCACAGAGGAGCCAACACTAGAAAGACTTCTTTTTACGGGCAAGCAGATGTAATCCACCTGCTTTTTAGAGTGGGAAGGTTTACAAGGAAACGGCTCTCAAGTTCCTGAGGCAGCTACTTTGTTCCAAAACACAGATTTGTTAAACTCAGTGTGTGTGAAAACTAGTAATAAGTTAGCAGAGCCGATGGGGACTTCAGATTCTTCCGTGTATGTTTTTCTCTACGTCATTCCAGCAAAAACGGGCGAGTGACAAGACCATAGAAACTATAGGAGAAGGGACATTTTATTTTTAAAATAGCAGAGTGGGAGCCCTTCAGCCATAGATTCAGATGATGAAAACTCCCAGAGAAATATGCACACACTCTCATGCTGTTATTTCAACAGTGAGTAGATTTTTCCAGATGGTCTAAAAGAGTATACTTTTAATTCTAAGCTTTGCCTTCATGTTTGCTTGGTGTATGAGAGAAAATATAAAAACCAGAAAAGCTGGGGAAGATGAAGTTGGCCAAGCATTCTAATTAACTTTTTTTTTTTTTTTTGAGATGGAGTCTTACTCTGTTGCCCAGGCTGGAGTGCAGTGGGAGGATCTCGGCTCACTGCAACCACTGCCTCCCAGGTTCAAGGCATTCTCCCACCTCAGCCTCCTGAGTAGCTGGGATTACAGACGCCACCACGCCCAGCTAACGTTTGCATTTTTAGTGGAGAAGGAGTTCACCGTGTTGGCCAGGCTGGTCTCGAACTGCTGACCTCAGGTGATCTATCCGCCTCGGCCTCTCAAAGTGCTGGGATGACAGGCCTGAGCCACCGTGCTCCGCAACATTTAAAAACATTGAAATTGGCCCGGCGAGGTGGCTCAAGCCTGTACTCCCAGCACTTTGGGAGGCCGAGGCGGGAGGATCATGAGGTCAAGAGATCGAGACCATCCTGGTCAACATAGTGAAACCCCGTCTCTACTAAAGATACAAAAAATGAGCTGGGCATGGTGGCGCGTGCCTGTAACCCCAGCTACTCAGGAGGCTGAGGCAGGAGAATTGCCTGAACCCAGGAGGTGGAGGTTTCGGTGAGCCGAGATTGCGCCATTGCACTCCAGCCTGGGTAACCAGCGAAACTCCATCTCAAAAAATAAAAAAAATAAAAATAAAAATAAATAAATAAATAAATAAAAATAAAAACATTGAAATTAAGTTGAACCAAACTTAGTGTCGACCAGTGGTTTCAACATTGGTTTGAGCGGAGGCTTGTTAAGGGCAGTAGCTGGCTTTTTGATGTAGCACACCCTTTAAACTGACAGCTCAAATAAGTTTCGATTCCTTCCTGCCTCCGTGTCTTGGGAGTGAAAGGCCTTTTCACTTGGAAAAAGTTGAATTACTGTCACACACGTTTTGCTTGTCTGTGTTTCGAGATGGGGTCTCACGGTGTCACCTACGCTGGAGTGTGTGTCACCGTCATGCTTTCTGGCAGACTTGACCTCACAGGATCAAGCCACGCTCTCACCTCAGCCTCCCAGGTAGCTGGCACTACAGGTGTGCAGCACTGTGCCTCGCTATTTTTTAAATTATTTTGTAGAGATGGGGTCTTGCTGTGTTTGCAGCGCGGATCTGGAACTCCCGGGTTCAAGTGATTCTCCTGAGTTGCCCTCCCCGAATATTGGGATTAGTGGCATGAGCCACCATGCCCGGTGACGAACTTCTTTACGCGGCATTTGGAAGCTGTAAAACACTGAGTGCTGGTTGAATTTATTGTCTGGATTTGAATTTCTTAATAAGTTATCTGTAATAATGACATTTTATTTCTCAGGCAGCTTTGTGCACAGTATGGGATTTGTTATGGGTTCCGGCAAACCTGTGGCTTCTCAATTAACATGAGAAATGATCCTTAATTGTGAGATGTTGACAACCAACTTCAATCTGTGTTTTGTACCTTTGCCCTTTCTGTAGATAGGAACCCATCCTTCCCTCAGAGCGGCTGCCTGATAGACACAGATGATCTGCGTCCGAATCATGACAAGGGGGTGACATCTCTAAGTCCGGGAGAGTTTACATCGCTTTCTCATTTTTCGTTTGTCTGTTCATTTGTTTTTTGAGACGGCACTTCCCTCTTTTACCCAGGCTGGAATGCGGTGGCACAGTCTCGACTCACTGCAACCTCCACCCCCTGGGTTCAAGTGATCCTCCGTCTTCAGCCTCCCAAGTAGCTGGGATTACCAGTGCCCACCATCATGCTCAGCTAATTTTTGTATTTTTAGTAGAGATGGGGTTTTGCCACGTTGAGCAGGCTGGTCTCTACCTCCTGACCTTGGGTGATCCACTCTCCTCGGCCTCCCAAAGTGCCAGGATTACAGGCGTAAGTCACCACGCCAGGCTAGTTTGCGTTGCTTTCTATAATCATTATTCAGGATGGCTGTCCAACATACTGAAAAGCAGAGAATATCCTGGGGGTGGGGAGCTTGGTGGAGCAGATGCAGATTATTGTCACGTATTCTCCCTGGGACAGCTTGTATAACAATGCTGAGTTGGAGAAGGAAAGTGGAGACGAACTTAACTCTTGGTGGTTCGCACCGGTAATCCCAGCACTTTGGGAGGCTGACGTGGGTGGATGACAAGGTCAGGAATTCAAGACCAGCCTGGCCAATACGGTGAAACCACGTCTCTACTCAAAATACAAAAATTAACCAGGCATGGTGGTGGGCACCGCCTGTAGTCCCAGATACTGGGGAGGCTGAGACAGGAGAATGGCTTGAACCCGAGAGGCGGAGGTTGCAGTGAGCCGAGATTGCGCCATTGCACTCCAGCTTGGGTGACAGAGCAAGACTGTCTCAAAATTTAAAAACTCACAAACTGTCCCTCCGTCTCAACACCATAACTTTCTCAAAAGACAGACATACCAAGAAGATCCCATGGTTTTATCAACTGGATATTCGACAACAATTTTTCTTTTTTTTTTTTTTGAGATGGAGTCTCGCTGTGTCTCCCAGGCTGGAGTGCAGTGGCGTGATCTTGGCTCACCACAATCTCTGCCTCCTGGGTTCAAGTGATTCTTCTGACAGCCTCCCCAGTAGCTAGGATTACAGGCACCCGCCACCATGCCCAGCTGATTTTTGTATTTTTAATAGAGACAGGGTTTCACCATGTTGGCCGGGCTGGTCTCGAACTCCTGACCTCACAATCCGCCCATCTCAGCATCCATTCTTGTAACAATCATGTGCCTTGATTTAAGAATTCCCATGTGGTCAGCCTTTCTGACCATCAGAGCGATTGTAAGATCAAGTAAGCATGAGACACCATGAGGTCTCACTGGGGCCGGGGGGATGTTTGGGAAAAACCAAAATCAAAAATAGGCCTTGTGGGTTGGTCACCGACCCTTTCCTGGCGTTTCCTGAGTGTTAGAACGTTTTACACAGAGCCACTGTCTCTCAGCTAGGTATGACTATGTCCCCTTTACAGATGAAACAGTGGGGCAGGAAGGTCAAATCACCCGTGTGAATTAAACCTGAGCATTACCTGAGGGAGAAGTGTCGGCATAATTTAGTGTCAGTAGAGGAAGGAACACGTTCTGTTTCTAGAAGGGTATAAAGATACTGGCCGGGCGCGGCGGCTCACGCCCGTACTCCCAGAACTTTGCGGGGCCAAGGCAGGTGGAGGCCAGGGGTTCTAGACCAGCCTGGCCAACTTGGTAAAACCTCGTCTGTACTAAAAATACAAAAATTAGCTGGGCACGGTGGCAGGTGCCTATAATCTCAGCTACTTGGGAGGCTGAGGCAGGAGAATCGCTAGAACCTGGGGGCGGAGGTTGCAGTGAGCCATGATTGCCCCGCAACACTCCAGTCTTGGGGACAGAGGGAGACTCTGTCTCAAGTATATATACATATATGTGTATTTATGTGCATATATATGTATATATACATGCATGTATGTGTGTACATATGTATGTGTATATATGTATGCATGTGTGTATATGTATGTGTATATGTGTATGTATATGTGTGTGTATGCATATGTGTGTATGTATATGTGTGTATATATGTATGTATATATGAATTGTATATGTGTATGTATATGTGTGTGTATGCATATGTGTGTATGTATATGTATGTATATATGAATTGTATATGTATATGTATGTGTGTATATGTGTATGTGTGTGCATATATGTATGCATGTAAGTATATATATGTATGCATATGATGCATGTATATATGTGTTATGTATAGTGTGTATCTATATATGTGTATGTATGCATGCACATATGCATGCATGTGTGTGCATATGTATGTATATGTATGTGTATGTATGTATATGTGTGTATGTGTATATCTGTATGTGTATCATATATGTATGTATATGATGTATGTATATGTGTTATGTATATGTGTGTATCTATATATGTGTATGTATGCATGCACATATGCATGTATATGTGTGTGCATATGTATGTATATGCATGTGTATGTATGTATGTGTATGTGTGTATGTGTATATCTGTATGTGTATCACATATGTATGTATATGATGTATGTATATATGTGTTATGTATATGTGTGTATCTATATATGTGTATGTATGCATGCACATATGCATGTATATGTGTGTGCATATGTATGTATATGCATGTGTATGTATGTATATGTGTGTATGTGTGTATATCTATGTATGTGTATCATATATGTATGTATATGTATTTGGGTCAAACATAAACGCGCTATTTGAGATGTCCTCTTTCTTTAACACAAATCTTAATTTCTCAAGTATAACTCCAGATGTTGATGCTCGTTCGCAGTGTCCAAGCCCTCATTATCCCAAAGTGCTTCATAGTGCAGCATGCAGAAATGTAAATCTTTGTTCTGTAATCATCCTTTAATTTTTTATCCTGCCTCACAGAGGTTTTGACTGGCTGTTTCGGAAGACTATGTCTTAGTGTCCCTTAACAGTGGGGGAACCTGTGTGTGTGTGCAGACCTGACAAAATTCTCAGGCTTGGGGTTATCCTCTAGGTGAAGCTACTGATGGGGAGAGGGAGCTTCGATTCCGTTAAGGCTTGTCTGACTGCGCCACCTACCGGCTATGAAGGCAATATGCTACCCGCCTCTCAGGTTTTCAGCGTGGCTGGCTGCAAACACCCAATAAAAGTCGGGCATGGAGAATACCTGTCATCCGAGCACTTTGGGAGGCTGAGGCGGGCGGATCACCTGAGCTCAGGGGTTTGAGACCAGCCTGGCCAACATGGTGAAACCCAGTCTCTACTAAAAATACAAAAATTAGGTCCGGTGCTGTGGCTCACGCCTGTAATCCCAGCACTTTGGGAGGCCGAGGCTGGCAGATCACCTGAGGTCACCATTTCAAGACCAGCCTAGCCAACATGGTGAAACCCCGTCTCTGCTAAAAACGCAAAAATTAGCCGGGTGTGGTGGCGGGCACCTGTAATCCCACCTAATTGGGAGGCTGAGGCAGGAGAATCGCTTGAACCCGGGAGGCACAGGTTGCAGTGAGCCGAGATCGTGCTGTTGCACTCTAGACTGGGCAACAAGAGTGAAACACCATCTCAAAGAACAAAAGAGTGTGTGTGCCTCTGGGTCCCTGTGCGTGGACATTATGTGAGACGTGGGTTACCACCTGCAGAAGTCCGCCCTGCAGACCCCAAGTCAGCGACGGACGAACGAATGCATTCACACCATTCAGTGAATCAAGTGGGCTGGGGCTGGCCTTGGGGCTCTCAGAGGCCAAATGCAGCCCATCCACCAAGACCCTCTGTGCATCCAGACTTTTATTCATACAGAGTTCTAAGTCAACACATTTGTGGATAATTAACATGGTGAAGAGAATGGTTTTACAACTGATGAAAGCTTCAGGTTGGGGTCGTGGGGGGTGGCGGGGGGGCGGGCAGAGTACAAAAATTAGCTGCGAAATTACCTGTTCATAGGGAATTCTCCTTCAATCTTCCCCAGAGAGGGCCGCAGACTTAACTAGGAAAGCCTCAACCCTATCTTCTCCAACATCGGTCTGCTCTAATGAAACTTTTTGGCCTTCCAGAAGGTTTGAGACTAACACATATAACTTTCCCTAAATATTTTCCATAATATTTTGCCAACCACCCCGTGTGAATTCCAACAGCTATCCACCGTGGCCACTTGTCATAGTTTTCAAATCTGAGTAGAGTACCCCCCCACCCCCCCCCAAAAAAATGCTCTTACTGTGTACAGATGGATTTTAGAATTTTCAAGCCAGCTTGCTGTGGGAGACTTTTCAGCATTCAAACTTTTATATTTAAGTACCTTTTTTTCTTTTTTCAGAAGGAATCTCACTTTGTCACCCAGGATGGAGTGCAGTGGCTCAATTTCGGCTCACTGCAACCTCCACTTCCCAGGTTCAAGCGATTCTCCTGCCTCAGCCTCCCAGGTAGGTGGGACTATAGGTGCACGCCACCATGCCTGCTATTTTTTTGGATTTTTAGTAGAGATGAGGTTTCACCATGTTGGCCAGGCTGGTCTCAAACTCCTGACCTCATGATCCACCCCACATCAGCATCCCAAAGTGCTGGGATTACAGGGGTGAGCTACCCTGCCCAGCCCTTTAGTACAATTTTTGATGATGTTATGTCTTTTTTTTTTTTTTTTTTAAAGATGCTGGGTCTTGCGCTGTCACCCAGGCTAGAATGAAATGGTATTATCATAGCTCACTGCAGCCTTGACTTTCTGGGTTCAAGCACTCCTCCCACCTCAGCCTCCAGATCAGCTCAAATCACAGGCCTGTGCCACCACACCCAGCTAATATTTTCATTTGTTTGTTTTGTAGAGACGAGGTATCACTATGTTATCCAGGGTGGTCTTGAACTCTTGAAGTCAAGAAATCCTGCATTCGTGTCCCAAAGTGCTAACGCAGTGTGTTACTGGGTGCAAGCTGATATTTCACCTTAGAAGAGTAGGGAGGGGAGAGAAGAGTCAGGAAGGGGGAGATGGGGACACAAAGGAAAGGAATGCAGAGAGAAATAAAGAGACAGACAGAGAGAAGAGAAGAGAGAGACAGAGAGAGAGAGAGACAGAGACAGAGACCCCCCACACACAGAAAGAAAGAGACTGATGGAAATTCTTTTTCCACCAGCCAAGAAGAGAACCAGCATCCCAGCAGAGGGGGTTGATGGAAGCCATCGACTGTATTACATCATGAGAACTGACTGGCTGTCACACTGCTTGACATATATATATAGTCCTGATATGTCTGTGCCTTAACATCTAAATAATTATTTCCTAGTTATCCATTTGTCCAGTGCGGTATCCAGGGAACCCCGAGCAGGCCACCAGCTCTCAGCACAGACAGCATAGTACCAGGGTTGGGTGACAGGCATTTTGGTGCATGGCCAGCTGGTTCCCCTGCACCTGCCCAGGGACGCTGCTCTCCAGGCTACTGGCTTCCCAGCCTCAGCACAGATGCCTTCGTCCCCAGAATTTTAAAGAAGGGGCTGCTGGAAGCTGGGGCAGGAGGTGGGGGTGAGAATGAAGGTTTTCAGAGCAGAAACAGTGACGGACCAATTTTCAGACCACCTGAAAATGGAGCATAACCTAAATTCTTAGGAGACTCTAGGGAGGTGACAGAACCACAGTAATAGCAGAGATCGCATTTCCCAGGGCATGAGTCTAAGAGTCAGAGTTAGATTTGTTTCGAATGAAACTTGAAAGATACAGAGATGGGAAAGTCTGATGTTTCCTCAAAGGGTGAACCGAAGACCATTTGTATTAGTTTTCACACTGCTGATAGAAACATATCCAAACGGGGTGAATTACAGAAGAAAGAGAGATTTAACAGACTCACAGTTCCACATGCCTGGGGAGGCCTCAGAATCATGGCAGAAGGCGGGAAGGAGCAAGTTACATCTTACATGGGTGGCAGCAGGCAAAGAGAGAGAGCTGTGCAGGGGAACTGTCCTTCTTTAAAAAGATTTTATTTATTTATTTATTTATTTATTTATTTATTTATTTATTATTATACTTTAGGTTCTGGGGTACATAGGCAGGTTGTGCAGGATTGTTTCATAGGTCTATACATGCCATGGTGGTTTGCTGCATGCATCCCCCCATCGTCTACATTAGGTAATTATATACATATTATATTATAATGATTATATATATTATCTTATAATAATTATATTATATACTTATATAACAATTACATATAATTATATAGTAAAAGCACCCTGTCCCTCAGGCTGGAATGCAGTGGTGTGATCTCGGCTCAGTGCAGCCTCCACGTCCCAGGTTCAAGCCATCCTCCTGCCTCAGCCTCCTGAGTAGCTGTGATTACAGGCTCCCGCCACGGCATGCAGCGAATTTTTGGATTTTTGTAGAGACAGGGATTTGCCATGTTGGCCAGGCTGGTCTGGAATGCCTGACCTTAAGGGATCCACCTGCCTCAGTCTCCCAAATATTTTTATTTTTTTAATTATGATTTTTTTAAATTTCCATAGGTTATTGGGAACAGGTGGTGTCTGGTTGAAGGAGCGAGCTCGTCAGTGATGATTTGTGAGATTTTGGTGCACCCATCACCTTAGAAGTATACACTGCACCCTGCTTGTAGTCTTTCGTCCCTCAGCCACTCCCACCCTCTCCCCGCCATTGCCCAAGTCCATTGTGTCATCCTTATGCCTTTGCATGCTCATAGCTGTGAGTGGGAACACACGATGTTTGGTTTTTTCATTTCTATTTACTCCAGTTAGCATAATAGTCTCCAATCCCATCCAGGTTGCTGAGAATGCTATTAATTCATTCCTTTTCATGGCTGCGTAGTATTCTTTCGTATATACATCCACAGTTTCTTTTTCTTTCTTTTTTTTTCTTAAGACAGTCATGCTCTGTCGCCCAGGCTGGAGTGCGGTTGCATGATCTGGCTCACTGCACCCTCTGCCCACTGGGTGCAGGTGATTCTTCTGCCCCAGCCTCCAGACCTGGGATTACAGGTGCTCGCCACCATGCCCGGCTATTTTTTTGTATTTTTTAGTAGAGATGGGGTTTCTTCACTTTGGTCAGGCTGGTCTCGAACTCTTGACCTTGTGATCCGCTGCTGTCAGCCTCCGAAAGTGCTGAGAAGTCATGAGGTTGTTAAGTGGAATTCATGCCTCCTGTAGGAAGGGGTTAGCTACTCTGGGAGTGTCGCCTCCTCATTTCTCTTGGGCATGTACGTTCTCACCTCTTGCACTTTCTCTCCATGATATGAACTACACTGAGGCCCTCACCAGATCAGCTGGGCATCTTGGGCTTCCCAGCCACCGCAACTGCAAGGTAAAAATACCCTCTTTTGAATTTTATTTATTTATTTAGAGACAGAGTCTCACCCTGTTGCCCATGCTGGAGTTCAGTGGCATGATCTCGGCTCACTGCAATCTCCTCCTCCTGGGTTCAAGCAATTCTCTGCCTCAGCCTCATGTGTAGCTGGAATTACAGGTGCTTACCACCATGCCAGGCTAATTTTTTTTGTGTGTTTTTAGTAGAGTTGGGGTTTCACCATCTTGCCAGGCTGGTCTTGAACTCGTGACCTTGTGATCCACCCACCTGGGCCTACCAAAGTGCTGGGATTACAAGCATGAGCCACCACACCCAGCCATCAACCTCTATTTTTAATAAGTGACTCAGTGTGTGCTATTCTGTGATAGCAACAGAACACAGACTAAAACACACCCTTTCTGCTCCTGGTGCTAACCTACACTGTCCCCTTCTCACAAAGGCCTGATCTGATGCCCTCAGGGAGGGAGGGGTCTCCTCTTTGTTAAATATGATTGTGGTCACGTCAGATGTTTTGACTCATGCCTGTAATCCCAGCACGTTAGGAGGCCAAAGCAGGGGGTCACTTGAGGCCAGGAGATCAAGATGAGCCTGGCCAACATGATGAAACCTCGTCTCCACTCAAAGTACAAAAATTAGATGGGCGTGGTGGTGCATGCCTATAGTGCCAGCTACTCAGAAGGTGGAGGCAGCAGAATCGTTTGAATCCGAGAGGTGGAGGTTGCAGTGAGCCTAGATTGCACCACTGCACTACAGCCTGGCGACAGAGCAAGACTCTGTCAAAAAAAAAAAAAAAAAAAAAAAAAGACAGAACTGATAGTAGAACTCCCATTTGACCCGGCAATCCCACTACTGGGTGTTTTCTCTTTTCTTCCTAAGTGTTTTTCCTTCTTGCTGGCAGGCTGCTACTGCAAGCGCCATGTCTCTGTAGGGTTTGATCACCTGCATTTGCTCCCAAGGTGCCTGACGAAAGGGTTTTTCCTCGTTTCTCTGCTAATGCATTTCTTCATCCTTCACACATTCCTTTCCTCCTTTGCACCTACTATGTACTTGGGGTCAGGAAAGCATATCCAATGGAGTCCTGGTGGCGGAAGAATTCTGTTTTCTGGAGAAGAGAGGCATCGAAACAGGCAGACAGCGTGAAAGTCACCGCCATGCTTGCATCAGGAAAGATGGTTTGCAGAAGTGCTGGTTTCTATGGAGCCCCTCAGATTTCTTTCACTGAAGCGGCCTTGTTCGGCCTTCCCAATTGAAAAGTGCGTCAAATGTAGCTGGGCTTTGAAAAGCTTGAAACCAGAAGGCACCTCTGACATCGTAGTGAATCGTCAGGTCAGTGTGTGGGGCACATGTGGGCTGGGAAAGCCAGGTCTTAGACACCCTCTAGCCCAAATCTGGTCACAGTCATCTGTCTGCACCTCTTAGGGTCTCCCTCATAACAGCTGCTGGGGACACAGGAGGAGAGGATGGTGGGTGACGGGTCGGCAGGAGACACTTGCCAGCAGGTACAGCTGGCGTTCCAGCCTGGGACTGGTGCACCATTGATTTGTAAATTATTTTTTTCCTGTCCCTCTCCTCACTCTCTGTTCTCTGTACCCCCTTCTCTCTCTGTTCTCTCTCTCTCTGTCTCCCCTCTTTCTCTCACGTCTCTCTCACCTCTCTCCTTCTCTGTCTCTTCTCTCTCTCTGCTGTCTCTCTCTCTCTCCTCTCTCTTTCCCTCTGTCTTTCTCTGTCTCTCTTACCCCCTCTCTCTCTCATGTTCATCTTTTAACTAGAACCTTCCTGAGGTCCCCCAAGAAAATGTGTGTCCTCCACAGTCTGTGGAACCATTAGCCAAGTACACTTCCTTTTTCTGTGTGTGTGATGTAATCTTGCTCTGTCGCCCAGACTGGAGTGTACTGGTACAGTCTCAGCTGACGGCAACCTCCGTTTCCAGGGTTCAAGCAATTCTCCTGCCTCAACCTCCCGAGTAGCTGGGTTACAAGTGCCCGCCACCTTGCCTGGCTAACTTTTGTGTTTTTGGTAGAGACGGGGTTTCACCACGTTGGCCAGGCTGGTCTTGAACCCCTGACCTTAAGTGATTCTCTGGCCTCGGCCTCCCAAAGTGCTGGGATTATATTTGTGAGCCCACCTTGCCTGGCCCACCTCTTTTTTTTTTTCACATAAATTACCCACTCTTTGATATTTCTTTACAGCAATGCAAGAACAGCCTATAACATGTGGTTTCTGTTATCAGGGGTCAGCTGTGGGGCTGAAAATGCCAAGATGTTTCAAGAGAGAGTGAGACACACACATGAAAAAGACAGAGAGAGCACGCCATATTCACATAACTTTTTCTACCGTTTATCATTATTATTGTACTATTTTATTATTTGTTTGTTTTGTTAATCTTTCACTGGGCCTAATTCATAAACTAAGCTTTATCTTAGGTTTGTTTGTGTAAGAAAAGAAACAGGCTGGGTGCGGTGGCTCACACCTGTAAACCCAGCACTTTGGGAAGCAGGTTGATCACCTGAGGTCAGGAGTTCAAGACCAGCCTCACTAACATGGCAAAACCCCCTATCTATTAAAAACACAACAACAAAAAAATTAGCTGGGTGTGGTGGCAGGTACCTGTAATCCCAGCTACCTGGGAGACCGTGGCAGGAGAATTGCTTGAACCTGGGAGGCGGATGTTGCAGTGAGCCAAAATCGCACCACTGCATTCCAGCCTGGGCAACAGAGCAAGACTCTATCTCAAAGGAAAAGAAAAGAAATATACAAAAGGAAATCAAAATACGTTATCCCAAAATATATTTCTTTCATATGTTGGTGCTATCTTTCCAATTCTCGAAAGAAGACATTCATGTGGCCAAGAAACGTATGAATCAAAGCTCAACACTGCTGATCATCAGAGAATGCAAAGCAAGGCCACCGTGAGAGCTCACCTCACACCAGTCAGAATGGAAAATATTAACAAGTCAGAAAACAACAGATGCTGCTGAGGTTGTAGAGAAAAAGGAACAATTTTACTTGTCGGCGGGAGTGTAAATTAGTTCATCCATCGTGGAAGACAGCATGGCTATTCCTCAGCGACCTCAAGGCAGAAATAGTGTTTGACCCAGCAATCCCATTATTGGGCATACGCCTGAAGGAAAAATTATTCTGTTATAAAGATACATGTACGTGTATGCTCGTTGCTGCACTATTCACAAGAGCAAAGACATAGAATGCACCCAAATGCCCATCAACAAGAGACTGGATAAAGAAAATGTGGTACATAGACACCACAGAATACTATGCAGCCATAAAAAAAGGATGAATTCATATTCTTTGCAGGAAGATGGATGGAATTGGAACCTGTTATCCTCAGCAAACTAATGCAGGAACAGAAAATCAAACACCTCCTGTTCTCACTTATAAGTGGTAGCTGAAGGAAAAGAACACATGGACACAGGGAGGGGAACAACACACTGCAGTCTCTAGGGAGGTTGAGGGGAGGGGGAGGGAGAGCCTCAGGAAGAAAATAGCTAATGGATGCTGGCTTAATGCGTAGGCCACGGGTCGATCTGTGCAGCAAACACCATGGCACACTTTTATCCATGGAGCAAACCTGCACATCCTGCATATGTGCCCTTGAACTTAAAAGGTAAAGAAAAATAAATGCTGTCTTTGTGGGGGAATCTTGCATCAGCAGCTCTGTAGAGAGTCCGCGGCGATGCAGCCAGCTCTTCTCTTGCCCAGGTCTAGGAGAGACGAAGCGAATGTTTGACACCTTTAAAGATCTAAAAGGAAACATTCACCATCTCTTCTGTCTGGGGCCTGCTATCTGTGATGTTACATCTATATAATAAACCGAGGTTTGCCAGGCCAGCCTTTTCCTTTCTCCCTCCCATGACCTGTCTTGCCGCTAAAACCTGTCTTTGGCAGTGCTCTGAGTCTGCATTCTTGTTCATGCTTTTATTTTGTTTTGTTTTGAGGTTTTGTTTTGTTTTGAGGTCTGAGTCACCCAGGCTGGAGTGCACTGGTGCAATTACATCTCTGCAGTCCCCACCTCCCAGGTTCAAGCAATCAGCATGCCTGGCTCATTAAAAAAACATTTTGGGGGGACCAGGCACAGTAGCTCATGTCTGTAATCTAAGCATTTTGGGAGGCTGAGGCAGGCGGATCACCTGAGGTCAGGAGTTTGAGACTAGCCTGGTTAACTGGTGAAACCCTGTCGACTAAAAATACAAAAATTAGCCAGACTTGGTGCTGCATGCCTGCAATCCAGCTACTTGGAAGGCTGTGGCAGGAGAATTGCTTGAATGCGGGAGCTGGAGGTTGCAGTGAGCCAAGATCGCACCACTGCACTCCAGCCTGGGTGGCAGAACTAGACTCCATCTCAAAGAAAAACAATTTTTTATTTTTTCAGTAAAGATGAGGCCTTGGTTAGTTGCCCAGACAGGTCTTGAACTCCTGGCCCCAAAGCAATTCTCTTGCCTTGACCTCCCAAAGACATTACAGGCGTGAGCCACTTTACCTGGCCTTGGAAAAGGAGAGAAGGTCTGAAAAGCTTTTCTACTCATTGTGCAATGGCCTGTGCAGGTGGCACATTCAAGAAGTCATGAGGTTGTTAAGTGGAATTCATGCCTCCTGCAGGAAGGGGTTAGCTACTGTGGGAGTGTGGCCTCCTCATTTCTCTTGGGCATGTACGTTCTCACCTCTTGCACTTTCTCTCCATGATATGAACTACACTGAGGCCCTCACCAGATCAGCTGGGCATCTTGGGCTTCCCAGCCACCGCAACTGCAAAGTAAAAATACCCTCTTTTGAATTTTATTTATTTATTTAGAGACAGAGTCTCACCCTGTTGCCCATGCTGGAGTTCAGTGGCATGATCTCGGCTCACTGCAATCTCCTCCTCCTAGGTTCAAGCAATTCTCTGCCTCAGCCTCATGAGCTGGAATTACAGGTGCTTACCACCATGCCAGGCTAATTTTTTTTTTTTTTTTTTTTTTTTTTAGTAGAGATGGGGGTTTCACCATCTTGGCCAGGCTGGTCTTGAACTCGTGACCTTGTGATCCACCCACCTGGGCCTACCAAAGTGCTGGGATTACAAGCATGAGCCACCACACCCAGCCATCAACCTCTATTTTTAATAAGTGACTCAGTGTGTGCTATTCTGTGATAGCAACAGAACACAGACTAAAACACACCCTTTCTGCTCCTGGTGCTAACCTACACTGTCCCCTTCTCACAAAGGCCTGATCTGACGCCCTCAGGGAGGGAGGGGTCTTCACTTTGTTAAATATGATTGTGGTCAGGTCAGACATTGTGACTCATGCCTGTAATCCCAGCACATTAGGAGGCCAAAGCAGGTGGGTCACTTGAGGCCAGGAGATCAAGATGAGCCTGGCCAACATGGTGAAACCTCGTCGCCACTAAAAGTACAAAAATTAGATGGGCATGGTGGTGCATGCCTGTAATCCCAGCTACTCAGAAGGTGGAGGCAGCAGAATCGTTTGAATCCGAGAGGTGGAGGTTGCAGTGAGCCTAGATTGCACCACTGCACTACAGCCTGGCGACAGATCAAGAGTCTGTCAAAAAAAAAAATACAGAACTGATAGTAGAACTTCCATTTGACCCGGCAATCCCACTACTGGGTGTTTTCTCTTTTCTTCCTAAGTGTTTTTCCTTCTTGCTGGCAGGCTGCCACTACAAGTGCCATGTCTCTGTAGGGTTTGATCACCTGCATTTGCTCCCAAGGCGCCTGATGAAAGGGCTTTTCCTCGTTTCTCTGCTAATGCATTTCTTCATCCTTCACACATTCCTTTCCTCCTTTGCACCTGCTATGTACTTGGGGTCAGGGAAGCATACCCAACGGAGTCCTGGTGGTGGAAGAATTCTGTTTCCTGGAGAAGAGAGGCATCAAAACAGGCAGACAGCATGAAAGGCACCACCATGCTTGCATCAGGAGAGTGGTTTGCAGAAGTGCTGGTTTCTATGGAGCCCCTCAGGTTTCTTTCATTGAAGCGGCCTTGTTCGGCCTTCCCAATTGAAAAGTGCGTCAAATGTAGCTGGGATTTGAAAAGCTTGAAATCAGAAGGCACCTCTGACATCATGGTGAATTCCAGGTGAGTGTGTGGGGCACATGTGGTCTGGGAAAGCCAGGTCTTTGACACCCTGTAGCCCAAATCTGGTCACAGTCATCTGTCTGCACCTCTTAGGGTCTCCCTCATAACAGCTGCTGGGGACATAGGAGGAGAGGATGGTGGGTGAGGGGTTGGCAGGAGAGACTTTCGAGCAGATAGAGATGGCATTCCAGCCTGGGACTGGTGCAGCATTGATTTGTAAATTATTTTTTTTTCTGTTTCTCACCTCGTTCTCTGTTCTCTGTACCGTCTTCTCTCTCTGTCCTCTCTGTCTCCCCTCTTTCTCTCCTTGCTCTCCTCAGTCTCTTCTCTCTCTCTTTCCTGTCTCTATCTCCTCTCTCTGTCCCTTGCTCTTTCTCTGTCTCTCTTACCTCCCCACCATGTTCATCTTTTACGGTTGTCACCTGAGGGAAGAGTGACGTGAAACTAGGAATTCACTTTTTCTGGGGAATTTAGGAATGTGGGGCCGTGGGGTTTTCTCTCCCTGTTTTGGGTCATTCCTTCCTGATTTCTCAGAGCTTTGCTATTAACAGCTGATTTCCCTCCCTTAGGGGCTGACTTTGCCTTTCCTGGTGGAGAAAACAGTGAGTAACTTTTCAAAGTCTCCTTTTTTTTTGACCTGGTTATTGTCACTGAATTCTTATCGTTTCTGAGACATCTCTTTGGCATGGTAAGCAATTGAGTTTGGACAACGGGAACATAGGAAGTATAAGTATTGTTTATTTTTGTTATTGTTCAACTTTTGATTTTTTTTTGAGACCGAGTTTCACTCTTGTTGCCCAGGCTGGAGTGCAGTGGTGCCATCTCGGCTCACTGCAACCTCCAGCTCCCGGGTTCAAGTAATTCTCCTGCCTCAGCCTCCCGAGTAGCTATGATTACAGGCATGCACCAGCACACCCAGCTAATTTTTGTATTTTTAATAGAGATGGGGTTTCTTGATGTTGGTCAGGCTGGTCTTGAACTCCTGATTTTGTGATCTGCCTGCCTCCGCCTCCCATGGGGGATATTGTAGTACTTCCTGGTCATAGTATAATAGTAGCACTTCCTGGTTCACAGGGACATTGCAACGCTTCCTGGTTCATTCAGATAATTATAGGACTTTTTCGTTTGCAGGGACGTTGTCATATTTTCCGGTTCATATGGATAATTATAAAACTTCCTGGTTCATAAAGATATTTGCAACCCTCTGATTCATAGGGGTAATTGTAGCACTCCCTAAGGACATGGTAGTACTTCCTGGCTCACATGTGAAATTGTAGCACTTCCTGGTTCATAGGGACACTGTAGTACTTCCTGGTTCATGGGGACATTTCAGTACCTCCTGGTTCATACGGATAACAGTAGTACTTCCTGGTTCACAGGAACATTGCAACAATTCCTAGTTCATTCAGATAATTGTAGAACTTCCTGGTTTTCAGGGATATTGTCACACTTTCTGGTTCATGTCGATAATTGTAGAACTTTCTGGTTCATAAAGACATTTGTAACCCTCTGGTTCCTGGGGGTAATTGTAGCGCTTCCTGTTTCATAGGGACATTGTAATACTTCCTGGTTCATACGGATAATTGTAGCACTTCCTGGTTCATATGGATAATAGTAGCACTTCGTGGTTCCTGGGAAATTGCAACACTTCCAGTTGATACAGATAATTGTAGCACTTCCTGCTTTGCAGGGACATGGCAATACTTTTTGGTTAATAGGGAATATTGTAATACTTCCTGTTTCTTATGGATACTGTAACACTTCCTGTTTCTTATGGATACTGTAATACTTCCTGGTTCATACAGATAATGGTAGTACTTCCTGGTTCATACAAACATTGTAATACTTCCTGGTTCAGCGGGACACTGTAGTACTTCCTGGTTCATATGGATACTTGTTGCACTTCCTGGTTTATATGGACATGGTAATACTTCCTGGTTCATATGGACATTTCAGTACTTCCTGGTTCATATGGATAACATTAGTACTTCCTGGTTCACAGGGACATTGCAACAATTCCTAATTCATTCAGTTAATTATAAACTTCCTGGTTTGCAGGGATATTGTCACTCTTTCTGGTCCATATCAATAATTGTAGAACTTCCCGGTTCATGAAGACATTTGCAACCCTCTGATTCCTGGGGGTAATTGTAACACTTCCTGTTTCCTAGGGACATTGTAATACTTCCTGGTTCCTACAGATAATTGTAGTACTTCCTGGTTCATGTGGATAATAATAGCACTTCATGATTCCCAGGGACATTGCATCACTTCCAGTTCATACAGATAATTGTAGCACGTCCTGCTTTGCAGGGACATGGCAATACTTTTTGGTTCATAGGAAATATTGTAACACTTTCTGTTTCTTACGAATACAGTAATACTTCCTGTTTCATAGAGACATTGTAGTACTTCCTGGTTCATACAGATAATGGTAGTACTTCCTGGTTCAGAGGGACATTGTAGTACTTCCTGGTTCATATGGATAATTGTAGCACTTCTTGGTTCATATGGATAATAGTAGCACTTTGTGGTTCCCGGGACATTGCAACACTTCCGGTTTATACAGATAATTGTAGCACTTTTTGCCTTGCAGGGACATGGTGATACTTTTGGTTCATAGGGAATATGGTAACACTTCCTGTTTCTTATGGATACTGTAATACTTCCTGGTTCATACAGATAATGGTAGTACTTCCTGGTTCATACAAACATTGTAATACTTCCTGGTTCAGAGGGACATTTCAGTACTTCCTGGTTCATACGGATACTTGTTGCACTTCCTGGTTCATATGGATGTGGTAATACTTCCTGGTTCATAGGGACATTTCAGTACTTCCTGGTTCATACGGATAACAGTAGTACTTCCTGGTTCACAGGGACATTGCAACAATTCCTAATTCATTCAGTTAATTATAAACTTCCTGGTTTTCAGGGATATTGTCACACTTTCTGGTTCATATTGATAATTTTAGAACTTTCTGGTTTATAAAGACATTTGCAACCCTCTGGTTCCTGGGGGTAATTGTAACACTTCCTGTTTCCTAGGGACATTGTAATATTTCCTGGTTCCTACAGATAATTGTAGCACTTCCTGGTTCATGTGAATAATAATAGCACTTCTTGGTTCCCAGGGACATTGCATCACTTCCAGTTCAAACTGATAATTGTAGCACTGCCTGCTTTGCAGGGACATGGAAATACTTTTTGGTTCATAGGAAATATTGTAACACTTTCTGTTTCTTACGGATACTGTAATACTTCCTGGTTCATAGAGACATTGTAGTACTTCCTGGTTCATACAGATAATGGTAGTACTTCCTGGTTCAGAGGGACATTGTAGTACTTCCTGGTTCATACGGATAATTGTAGCACTTCCTGGTTCATACGGATAATAGTAGCACTTTGTGGTTCCCGGGACATTGCAACACTTAGGGTTCATACAGATAATTGTAGCACTTTCTGCTTTGCAGGGACATGACGATACTTTTTAGTTCATAGGGAATATTGTTACACTTCCTGTTTCTTACAGATATTGTAATACTTCCCGGTTCGTAGAGACATTGTAGTACTTCCTGGTTCATACAGATAATGGTAGTACTTCCTGGTGACCCTACTTTGGTGCACAGAACCTGGCTAAAAAATAAATGTGACCAGCTTGGTGTGGTGACTCACACATGTAATCTCAGCATTTTGGAAAGCCAAGGCAGGTGGAATATCTGAAGTTGGGAGTTTAAGACCAGCCTGGCCAACATGGAGAAACCCCATCTCTACTAAAAATACAAAAAACTTAGCCAGGCATGGTGGCAGGCACCTGTCATCCGAGCTACTCGGGAGGCTGAGGTACAGGAGAATTGCTTGAACGTGGGAGCCAGAGTTTGCAGTGAGTTGAGATGGTGCCACTGCACTCCAGCCTGGCCACAGAACGAGACTCCATCTCAAATAAATAAATAAACAAACATGACCTTCTGCAGCCACCTCCAAAGGTCCTGGATAGCAGCAGAAGGGAGTGAAAAGCAGGAGATGAAAATTTCAAACCTTGCAAGCTGGAAATGTTCTTCTTCCTGATATTACCAATGCTTGTGTAGTCAGAGTGACTCTAAGGCTTCCTGCTGCCCTTATGTTATGAATATGTACAAGGTAGCAAATTATCCTGTACTTTTCCCCAGCTCACTGAAACATTTTAGGAAGGAACATTTCCACATGGACAGCAGCTTTAAATATTTAATTAGTCAGTGCTATGAACAAACAGAAGAATATCTGAGGCAGAAGGGAAATAAAAAGGAAACATTGTCTCTGTTGAGTTATGTTTCTCATAAACGTTTTCCCACGAGCAAAGATGTTCTCTTTTACATTAAAAATACAAAGAAACACTTGACTTCTCATTAGCCCAAGAAAATATTGTGGACATTTTCATTATCCTAAAAAGGCACACTTTCAAAAGACACCAAACAGAGATGGAACAATTGCCTTTGCCTGCTTCTGGCTAGCATGTCTAGCTATTGACTGGAATGAATGAATGAATGAATGAATGAATGAATGAATGAATTTTCTTGAGACAGAGTCTTGCTCTGTCACCCAGGCTGGAGTGCAATGGCACAATCTTGGCTCACTGCAACCTCTGTATTCTCAGTTCAAGTGATTCTCCTGCCTCAGCCTCCCTAGTAGCCGGGATTACAGGTGCCCGCCACCGTGTTCAGCTAATTTTTTGTAGAGACCGGGTTTCGCTATGTTGACCAGGCTGGTCTCAAACTCGTGACCTCAGGGATTACACTGGAAGCTTTGCCTTCCACTTTGGCTGGGAATTTATTTTTCAATGACTAAAATAATATATTAACTTACTGGTAAAATTCATATTCAGCATGGGCTTGTGGGCACCTGAGGGTTTTGGCTGGCTCAGTCACCTCTGCCAGTGAAGAAAGCAAAGAGATAGGGTATTCCACTCAGGGACAGCTTGAAAAGAGAGATCTCAGAGAGCTTCCTTGTTCTGTTAGCCCTGAGTGAGATTTTGCCTGTCACCCTTCAAGGATGAAAAGGTGGAGAGGACACTGGGCTACAGATAGGGCACTCATTTAAATGATTTAAAAGTTCCCATTTGGCTGGACACGGTGGCTAACCCCCTGTCATCCCAGCACTCTGGAGGCAGACGTGGGACGATCACTTGAGGTCAGGAGTTCAAGACCAGCCTGACCAACATGGTGAAACTCCATCTTGACTAAAAATACAAAAATTATTTTTTATTTTTTAATATAAAAATATTTATATTAAATTTCAAGGTTTAAGTAGCGGGGATTACAGGCATGGTGGCGGGCCACCTGTAATCCCCGCTACTTGGGAGGCTGAGACACTAGCATCACTTGAATCCGGGAGGCAGAGGTTACAGTGAGCCGAGATCACGCCTCTGCACCACAGCCTGGGTCACACAGTGAGACTCCATCTCAAAAAAAAAAAAAAAAAAAAAGAAAGAAAGAAAAAAAGAAAGGAAGGAAGGAAGGAAAAGAAAGAAAAGTTTCCATCTTAGCAAGCTCTGCTGGTTCTCCTCACCTCTGACCTTAGCCTCCGGAGTCAGTCTGGCTTTGCCCCTTGGTGCTGCTTTGCAGACATACTGTCAGGTAAACATCTCTATGAGACCCGTGGCGAGTCACTACTAAATCGGAGTCTGCGAGGTGGTTCACACCTGTCACCCCAGCACTTTTGGAGGCTGAGGACAGCAGATCATGAGGTCAAGAGATTGAGACCAGTCTGGCCAACATAGTGAAACCCTGGATGTTGTTACTGGCCAGGAACGGCTTTTTCATGAGTCAGGTTCATGAGTCAGGACCTGTCAAGCGCTTTACTGCCTGGGTCCAGGAGAGGGACTGAATGTCTCTGTCCTGGCATCCTCTAATTTACTTGACATGTATGCAGTTTCTCCAGTGTCAGGGTTTATTTTTGTTTGTTTTTTTTTGTTTTGGGTTTTCATTGTTGTTGTTTGTTATTTTATTTTATTTTATTTTTTTGAGATGGAGTCTCACTCTGAAGCCCAGGCTGGGGTGCAGTGGCACGATCTCAGCTCATTGCAACCTCCACCTCCCGGGTTCAAGTGACTCTCCTGCCTCAGCTTCCCAAGTACCTGGGATTACAGGCGTCCACCATCATAACTGGCTAATTTTTGTAGAGATGGGGTTTCACCATGTTGGCCAGGCTGGTCTTGAACTCCTGATCTCAGGAGATCCACCTGCCTCAGCCTCTCAAATTGCTGGGATTACAAGCATGAGCCACCATGCCCAGCCAGGTGTGTGTATATATATATATATATATATATATATATATATATATATATATATAATTTTTTTTTTTCTCAGCTCAAGAATGAACTTTTTCTTAGAATCCTATAGCTAAAATGATGCTTCTCTACTTCTATTTATTAAAAACACCTAATGCTGGTGATCACACTTTTGGGCTTAAACATCCTAGTTATGGAAAGAGGAGATGCCACAACGGATGCCACACTAAAAAAGTGCCCTGGAGAGTTTCACAAGGGAAGAAAGTATCATCTCAGGGAGGACAGACTAGGGAGGCTTTTCACGCACTGGTCATTCATGGGTATGATTAGAAGAAATCCCACATGGTGGTTTAATTTGCCATCCCTGATGATTCATGATGTTCACACACACACACAAAAGGAAATCCCACACAGACCCCAGAATAGACCCAGATGGGGTCACTCTAATCCTCTACTGCCATCTGACATAAGAATTTATCACATTACCATAAGAATTTTACATTACAAAGGAAATTTGTGTTGTCATGGTTCCAGACACCACACGTCTGAGATCTAACTGTGAGCAGGGCTGCGCTCCCTCACGAGGGTCCTTCCTGCCTCTCTCAGCTCCTGGGGACTCCAGGTGTCCTGGGCTTGCAGCCACATCACTCCTTTCCCTGCCTCATCTCCACGTGGCCTTCTCCTTTGTGTCCACAAATCTCTCTCTCCTTATAAGGACACTAGTTATTGGATTTAGAGCCCCCCACCCCCCAAGATGATCTCATCTCAAGATTCTTCACTTAAATATGTCTGCCAGGAACTTCCTTCTAAATAAGATCCTTTTTCTAGATTTTCAGGGTGAGGGCATGCACATCGCTTTTTATGACTCACAGCAATATGCAGCCCTGGCATGCAGTCATGCAAGTGGGGTACTTAGGCAGACTCTCCAGGCCTGCGTGGGAAGGGAGTGTGCGGTGGGGGGGGGGGGGTCATACCACAGCAAAGAGGAGGAAGGAAAACCCCTGTCCTCCTCCAGCTTTTTGAGGTCCCAGGAAACAGCAAACCCAGCAATTCAAGGGCAACAGTCAAGGTTTGTAGGTATAGACCATGGGAAGCTATAAGCACAGAAGCTGGTGCTGAAGGGGTGCACAGACGTGGTAATGGACATCGGGAATATTAGGGGATCGCCTGAGGTGGGGCCGACCATCATGGCGGGAATGGCAGAAGGTAAAGGTGACTGAAAGGGAGGATGGGCACCTGTAACATCAACTCCAGGAGCTCAGGAAAGTCGAGACGTGGGTCCCAGCACCTGAGGAAGTCTGCCCTGCAGACCCTGAGTCAAGGACAGATGAATGAATGCACTCTCACACCATTACAGTGATACAAGTGGGCTAGGGCTGGCCATTGGCTGCTTTCAGAGGGAAAAATGCAACCCGTAGACCCAAACCCTCTGTACATCCACACGTTTATTCATAACAGAGGCTCCAAGTCAATACACTTGTGGATAATGTTAAAAGAGTGATTTTATAACAATAGAAGCTTTAGGTTCTCGGGCTCAGAGTAAACACTATTAACGGGTAATTCCCCTTTGACCTTCCCCAGAGGGGAGCACCCAGCACAAAATTCACATGAGTGACCAGTGAGAGTGGAGAGAAATGCGTATGGGGTGAGGTCTTTGATCGGCTCTCTCTCTTTCCTATGCTAATGTTAATGAGCAGCTGCCTTCAGCCTGCCCCAATAAAACCTTCTCGGCCTTCCAACAAGTTTGAGACTGTCATCTATAACTTTCCCTAAATATTCTCTGTGACATGTTTGCCCACCACCCCGAGTGCATAGCAACAGAAAGTGCAGATGGGAGCTCCGTTTCCATCCAAGACTGAGCCTCATTCACACTTCGGTGCGTGGCTGCTGACACTCTCACAGGAAGGGTGAAGAGTGGGGAGGTGGAAAAATGGAAGGAGGAGGAGAGGGGCTGTGGGGAAAGGAGTGAGCAGAATTGCAGAAACAGACCACTGACTTAATTCTAGGAAGTATTCAAAGGCCAGGTGCAGTGGGATCGCTTGAGACCAGAACTTTGACATTAGCCTGAGCTAACATGGTGAAACCTTGTCTCTACTGAACATACAAAAATTGGCCGGGTGTGCTGGCAGGCACCTGTAATCCCAGCTACTTGGGAGGCTGAGGCAGGATAATTGCTTGAACTCAGAAGGCAGAGGTTGCAGTTAGCCGAGATCATGGCATTGCACTCCAGCCTGGGTGACAGAGTGAGACTGCCTCAAAAATAAATAAATAAATAAAGATATAGGTTGTCAAAAGATATAGGCTGGGCACACTTGCTCATGCCTGTAATTTTAGCACGTTGGGAGGTTAAGGCAGGAGGATTGCTTGAGACCAGGAATTCAAAGCCAGACGGGGCATCTTTGTGAGACCCCCATCTTTAAAAACAACAGCAACAACAACAAAAAAAACCAAAAATATATATGGTGACACCTGTATTTATGCTCCTCACATACTGCAGATAAATGCTGTTTAGAAGGGAGGGAGCCTTGTTCCTGAGTGGGCTGATGAAGAAAGATAAAGTGAGGATGTGTGTGTTGTTGTGGCAACAAATTGCCAACACTGAAAAGAACACGTTTATTTTCTTACCTGTATTTCTGTAGGTCAGGAGTCTGAAATGGATTGCACTGTTTTCATATCAAGGTGTTGGGAGGATTGCAGTCCCTGCAAAATCTCTAGCAGAGCATTCATCCTTGCTTTTGAGTTTTTAGAAGGCACCTGCCATTCTTATCTCATTGGCTGTGACCCCACCTTTAAGGCATATCACCCTGAGCTCTGCTTCCAGCCTCCCGTTCCCTATTTCTGTGGTCGAATATCTCCCTTCTTCTCATAAAAGCCCTGTGACCCCATTGTGATTCTGTGGAGAATTCAAACAATGTCCTTAAGATCCGTACCTGGATCCCATCTGCAAACTGCTCTTTGTCCTAAGAATTAGAGCATCTCCAGGGATCAGGATCGTACCTGCCGCATCGGGTTTGGACACTTGATGGGATCTGGGAGCCTGATGAGGGAGGTGTCATCTCTGAGGTTCTGGAGTAAGGGGGGCAGTTGGGGACGTCTCTACCTCTAGGGTCATAGATTGGGACACAAGCACTGAGAACCTCCCACCAGGAGAGGGCACCATCTACATATAAAGAGAAAGACAGTCAGGGCCCAGGGGGAGCACTTTGGGAGGCTGAGGTGGGCAGGTCACATGAGGTGACGAGTTCAAGACCAGCCTGGCCAAACCAGCTTAGAGATGATGAAACCCCATCTCTATAAGAATACAAAAATTAGCCAGGCGTGGTGGCATGTGCCTGTAATCCCGGCTGCTTGGGAGGCTGAGGCATGAGAATTGCTTGAAGCTGGAAGGCAGAGGTTGTGGTCAGCTGAGGTCATGCCATTGCACTTCAGCCTGGGCAATAAAGCAAGACTGAGTCTTAAAAATAAAGATACAAGGCCGGGCGCGGTGGCTCAATCCTGTAATCCCAGCACTTTGGGAGGCCGAGGCGGGTGGATCACAAGGTCAACAGATCGAGACCATCCTGGTCAACATGGTGAAACCCCGTCTCTACTAAACATACAAAAAATTAGCTGGGCACGGTGGTATGTGCCTGTAATCCCAGCTACTCGGGAGGCTGAGGCAGGAGAATTGCGTGAACCCAGGAGGCGGAGGTTGCGGTGAGCCGAGATCGCGCCATTGCATTCCAGCCTGGGTAATGAGAGCGAACCTCCATCTAAAAATAAATAAATAAATAAAATACAGATACAAAAATTAGCTGGGCGTGGTAGCATATGCCTGTGATCCCAGCTACTTGGGAGGCTGAGGCAGGAGAATCGCTTGAAGCCAAGAGGTGGAGGAGGTTGCAGTGAGCCGAGATCACATCGCTGCACTCCAGCCTGGATGACAGTGCAAGACTCAGTCTTAAAAAAAAACATAAAAAAATTAGCCGGGTGTGGTGGCACATACCTGTAATCCCCGCTACTTGGGAGGCTGAGGCATGAGGTCAGGAGTTAGAGACCAGCCTGGCCAACACAGTGAAAACCCAATTTCACTAAAAATACAAAAATTAGCTGGGCATGGTGGTGTGCTCCTGTAATCCCAGCTACGCAGGAGGCTGAGGCAGGAGAATCATTTGAACCTGGGAGGAGGAAGTTGCAGTGAGCCAAGATCACATCATTGCACTCCCGCCTGGGCGATAAAGTGAGACTCAGTCTTAAAAAAAATTTAGCCAAGTGTGGTAGCACATGCCTGTAATCCCAGCTACTTGGGAAGCTGAGGCACAGAATCGCTTGAACTCAGGAGGCGGAAGTTGCAGGCAGTTGAGATGGAGCCACTTGCACTGCAGCCTGGATGTTGGAGGGAGACTCCATCTCAAAAAAAAAAGAAAAAGAAAAGAGAAAGATACACATTGTATATGCAGCAGGACCATGCCTAAAAGCAACTAAGACTAACAGAGAAGCTTTCCAACCTCAAAGAGGTGGACACAGGACGTGTCACTGGATTCTTTTCAAGGAAAGATTTGGTTTTTAGTTCCTTTAGCTACCCTCTTTGGGGCAACCCAGCAGACTCTTATGAGCCCAGATGGAATGAACGTTGCAATTAATCACTCCGAGAAACAATTCCATTAGCAATGGGTACGTAAGTCGAAGCGACAGCACTGTGGGATCAGAGCCAGGATCTGACAGACGCAGAGCTGGGAGGCAGGAGGGAGCTCTCTGGGAGCAAGCAGAGGCACCCGGCACAATGCACATGGCAAGCAAGGCTGGCTCCTGGGGATGGTCAAAGGGCCCTTTTCTTTCTTTTTTATTTTTTGAGATGGAGTTTCGCTCTTGTTACCCAGGCTGGAGTGCAATGGCGTGAGCTTGGCTCACCGCAACCTCCACCTCCTGGATTCAGGCAATTCTCCTGCCTCAGCCTCCTGAGTAGCTGGGATTACAGCACGTGCCGCCGTGCCCAGCTAATTATTTGCATTTTTAGTACAGATGGGGTTTCACCATGTTGACCAGGATGGTCTTGATCTCTTGACCTCGTGATCCACCCACCTCGGCCTCCCAAAGTGCTGGGATTACAGGCGTGAGCCACCGAAAGGGCCCTTTTCAAGGTTGAGGATTGACTGTTTCCTCACTTCGTTCCCCTCCACGCCACGCCAGGCCTGACTTCCTCTTTCCCTCCTCACTGGGCCCTCTGGGATGCTCAGTTCCATTGACCACGGGCCCTTTGCACGTGCCACACTTGCTACGCAAACCTCCCTTCTGCCTGCACCTTGTGCTGTCTTCATTCTTCAGCTGCCAGCTCACCTGTCACTTCCCCTTAAGGACTCACATTTGTGTTCCTGCCTGATGCAAGCTGATCACATTGTAAGCCTCTAGAAACCTCACCTGCTCACCACTGCTCTGACCACAGCACTGCTTTTAGGTCCTGTGGACAGTTTTGTTTAAATTTCTGCTTTCCCCATTAGATGCTAAGTAACATGAGAGTGAGTGTCTGGCCATGGTTTGCCCATCTGTGCATCTCCAGGACTGGATGGGTTCCAAGACATGCTATAGTGTTCAAAGCTGGGTGACTTGGCTTTGAAGAAGCAGAGCTTCACACACATGGGTGAACGTGTGCTTATTCTCACCACTACACTGCTTAGCTTTCTTTTTTTTTTTTTCTTGAGACGATCTCACTCTGTCCCCCAGGCTGGAGTGCAATAGTGTGATCTTGGCTCACCTCAACCTCCACCTCCTGAGTTAAGCGATTTTCCTGCTTCAGCTTCCTGAGTAGCTGGGATTACAGGCACGTGCCACCATGCCTGGCTAATTTTTGTATTTTTAGTAGAGATGGGGTTTCACCATGTTGGTCAGGCTGGTGTCGAACTTTTGGCCTTGTGATCCATCTGCCTTGGCCTGCCGAAGCGCTGGTATGACAGGCATAAGGCACCATGCTTGGCCTTGTTTCCTTCCTCTCACCCGGAGTGCTTACCGTGTACTTCTCTGCAGTGCCAGCATCGTCATTCACCACCTGTTCAGCTCCCAGGCATCCTGGAAGCGTTTCACGCCCACAGGAACAGTTTTGCTGTGTGGGCACTCTCACTTGCTACCGTGACTTTGCCTTTAGGGTATTGAAAAAAGACAGCCCAGCGCAGTGGCTCACACCTGTCATCCCAGCACTTTGGGAGTCTGAGGCGGGCAGATCACCTGAGGTCGGGAGTTCGAGACCAGCCTGATCAACATGGAGAAACTCCGTCTCTACTAAAAACACAAAGTTGGCCCAGCATGGTGGCCCACACCTGTAATCCCAGCTACTCGGGAGGCTGAGGCAGGAGAATTGCTTGAACCCAGAATGCGGAGGTTGCGGTGAGCCGAGATCACACTCTGGCACTCCAGCCTGGGCAACAAGAGCAAAACTCCATCTCAAAAAAAGCAACAAAAAAGATATTGAAAAAGACATGAAAACACACACAGCTTCCTATCATTCAATCATTCGCTTGCAGGCACATCACCCAATGCTAAGAATGTGCTGTGTTTTAAATCAACACCTGCTGATTCTTCAGCCTCTGGGCAGGGTTTCTTACATTCCCGTTCAGCTCTGAATCACGTTCCTCCTAATCTTGGTAACTCCAGTGGCTTTTGCACCAGCCAAAATCAGGTCCTGGGTCTTGAGGAAAACCAAGAGCTCGGGAAAAAATCCCCCATGAGAATCTGAGACATTACTCAGTAATAGGATCGCTGGGTCAAATGGAATTTCTATTTCTAGGTCCTTGAGGAATCTCCACACTGTCTTCCACAATGGCTGAACTAATTTACACTCTCACCAGCAGTGTACAAGTGTTCTTATGTCCCCACATCCTCTCCAGCATCAGTTGTCTCCAGCTTTTTTTAAAAAAATTCATGCATAGGTTCAGAATTTAGTTCCAGGTACATGAGAGCTCTTTGTAGATCTTTTTCATGGTGAGTCAGCTGGCTTAGCAGACCTGGTCTGGCTTCTCTGGCTTTATCTCCCCAACAGCTCAGCACCTTGGTGCAGTGCAGGGTCCCAGTAGCGGGTCTTATTTCCCGCCACTTATCGGACATCGGCAGGCTCAGTGCACCAGTCAGGGACTGGGGCGTCTTGCCAAGAATTCCCCCTTTAGGGGCAGGAATGAAATTTATAATAACAACCATGCTGCTTGGTGGAGCCCTTTCCACATGGAAGGTGCTTTGCAGGCACTTTAAAAAAATCTGCGCCAGCCAGGCACAGTGACTCATGCCTGTAATCTCAGGACTTTGGGAGGCCAAGGAAGGCGGATCACCTGAGATCAGGAGTACAAGACTAGCCTGGCCAACATGGCGAAATCCGTCTCTACTGAAAATACGAAAATTAGCCAGGCGTGGTGGTGGGTGGCTACTATTATCCCAGCTACTCAGGAGGTTGAGGCAGGAGAATTAATTGCTTGAACACAGGAGGCAGAGGAAAACCAAGTCTTCAGGGACTGAGATCAAGCCTCTGTCCTCCAGCCATGGAAGAAAGAGACAGAGCAAGACTCTGTCTCAAAACCAAATCTGTACCCAACCTCATAGTAAGAATGAGCGCTGTCATTGTACAAGGAACTGGCAATCAGATTGGTAACATGTTCACCAATGCACTGCTAATAAACAGCAGAAGTGAAATTCAGATATCAAGACATTCATCCTCAAAGTCTAGGCTTGCAACTAGATTACGGCCCTGTTATTCTAGGGATGAATCAACTTCAGTTTCCCCTCCTGGACCCCCGCAAGTAGCACATTGGAATTATTCTAGTCTGGTATAGTGGGGAGCAGTGTGAACAGATAAGGTTTTCTGGGGCCCCGGTTCCATAAATCTGCATCATTATCTGGCTCCTTCAAGCAGACCTCAGACTTGGTCTTGCTTTCTAGATTTTAGTCTGACCAATGGAAAATAGTGTTTGTATCTTTAGAAAACATAATATGCAATTTTCACCTCTCAATATGTTGCAGGGCAGAGATATTGCTTTGATCTATTTTCACATAATAATTACTATTTTAGGTCTCAATCAAGACGAGTGTCTTAATCTGTGTGGGGCTCTGAGTTAAAGGCTTTCCACAGACTTACTGCTGAAGTTTGTCCTAACTCCCCTGAGCAGAGGCCAGCAGCAGAGAGACTTGATAAATAATGCAGGTGCTGCAATCCCTGAGTCCTCTAAGAAATGAGACACAAAGGAAGGACTCCAGGGACATTCCCACAAATGTGCCCAATTCCAGTGGGTCTAGGTTTCCCACCCTGCTGTAGGTATTCTGCCAGCCATTCATGATTGTCTGGCTACAAAACAGCAAGCTGTGCATGAGTGATGTGGGCTCATGGCCCCGTGGGTGTCTAGAGATGGCTAGGTGTCCATCTGCAGGAACTGAGGGAAAGTGAGAAGGAGGGAGGGAGTGGTGGGATAATAGATGGATAGATAAATGGATGGAAAGGTGGACAAATGGATAGATGCATGGATGGATGGTGAATTGGTAGGTGAAAGGGAGGGATAGATGGGTGTTTGGATGGATATTTGGATGGATGGGTAGATGGGTAGATGGATGGATAGGTGGATGCATGGATGGATGGATGAGTGAATGGCTGAATAGATGGGTACTCAGGTGCATGGATGGAGAGATGGTTGAGTGTTTGATGGATGAGTAGATGCATACATGGATGCACAGGTGTTAAGGTGGATGTAGAGTTGGAAAGGTAGATAGATAGATAGACAGATTGATGGATAGATAGGTAGATGGACAGATGAACCAGTGAATAGATGTGTTGATGAATAGGTGGGTGGATAGATGGAAGAATGGATGAGTGGTTTGGTGGATGAGTAGATGAATGGATGAATGGAGAGATGAGCGGATGTTTGAATGGGTGTGTGGATGGTTAGGTGGATGGGTAGGTGGGTGGATGGGAGGATCATTGAATAGATGTGTTGCTGAATAACTGCATATATAGATGGAAGGTGGATGAATGGTTTGATGAATGTGTCAATGGATGGATGGATGGATGGATGGATAGTTTGATGGATGGTTACATGGATGAGTACATGAGTAGGTGGATGGATGGATTGATGGATGGATAGATGGATGGTTTAGTAGATGATTGAATCGATGGGTGGAAGAATGCTTGAATGGATGGATGGATGGATGCATGGATGGAAGAATGCTTGAATGGATGGATGGATGGATGCATGGATGGAAGAATGCTTGAATGGATGGATGGATGGATGCATGGATGGAAGAATGCTTGAATGGATGGATGGATGGTTAGGTGGATGAGTAGGTGAGTGGATGGATAGATAGATGGATAGGTGGATAAGTGGATACTTGAATTGATAGATGTATGCATGCATAAATACCTTCATGGATGGGTGGATAAGTGCATAGAGGGATAGATGAGATGGATGTGGATAGCTGGTTAGATATATAGATAAATGCAAAGGTGAATGCAAAGAGATGGGTAGATATATGAAATCCTGCCTGCTTCCTGTCCTGTGTGACCTTCACCAAATCTGCAACCTTATTTTTCAAACTGTGACTTCAAGGCTTTTCCTTGTCTGGTGTGTGTGTGTGTTTCTCTGTCATCCACCAAGCCTCCCAGGGAGCCCCTTCCTGCCTCCCCTCTGCCCCTTTGACCTGCACTCCAGACCCAAGATTGGCCTCAGGGTTCATCAGTGGAAGTCATTTGTGAAAGCCCACACTGGAAATGCCTTCACTCTTCATTCCATCCTCTCATCTCTGCCAACTGAGCTGCCCCTGCCAGCAGCAGTGACTTCCTGACACAGGGATGCCTCTTCCAGGCACACTGAGTAGGCGCTGTCTCCTGAGTGGGAATCGGCTTTGCAGAGGCGACCGCATGCCATTTTTTCAAAAGTCATTCAAATTCTTTGTCTTTTACATCCTGTCTACAAACACATTTATACATTCCTTCCTCCCACCCCCTTTGCCACTGGGCAGGCTCTTACCCTTGCCCTGCGGTTCTGGTGCTAGGAGCTGTCTCTGCTGTCCACTGGATGGACGGAGATGTCTCCCCCATCAAAAGGGGAATCCGCGTCTTTATAGATCTCTGATGAGCCAGGATTTGGCACTGGGGATCATGACCAGCTGATTTCTGAAGCGTTCCCAGGAGAAGCTAAGTTGGTGACTCATAAGAAGATGGTCTGAAGAATTGGGATAGTGAGGCATCATCTTCCTTGCCCAGTGGATTTGCAGTTTCAACCCCTGGATCTCCTGAGGCCCTGGGGCCCCTTTTTCCTCTTTCGTATTTATTTATTTTTTTGAGACAGAGTCTCTTTTCTTTATATATTATCCACTCCTAGTTACTTCTTTACAGCAATGTGAGAACTAACTAATGATGCTAGTTTCCTCAAGGAAACCCCCACTCCCATCTTCTCTCTCTCTCTCTCTCTCTCTCTCTCTCTCTCTCTCTCTCTCTCTCTCTCTCTCGTCTTTTTGAGACAGAGTCTTGCTCTGTCACCCAGGCTGGAGTGTAGTGGCATGATCTTGGCTCACTGCAATCTCCACCTCCAGGGTTCAAGTGATTCTCCTGCCTCAGCCTCCTGAGTAGCTGGGATTTCAGGCACTTGTCACTATCCCCAGCTAAGTTTTGTATTTTTAGTAGAGATGGGGTTTCTCCATGTTGGCCAGGCTGGTCTCAAACTCCTGACCTCAAGCGATTCGCCTGCCTCAGCCTCCCAAAGTGCTGGGATTACAGGAATGAGCCACCACACCTGGCTTTTATCTCTGGTAGACAACAAAGTGTATTTTCCTCTTGCTGGTCCATGGGGATGTCACTTAACTATGCATGGAGAGTGTAATGGCACGATCTCAGCTCACTGCAACCTCTGCCTCCCAGGTTCAAGCAATTGTCCTGCCTCAGCCTCCGAGAAGCTGGGATTATAGGTGCCCGTCACCACACCCAGCAAAGTTTTGTATTTTTAGTCAAGAAGGGCTTTCATCATGTTGGCCAGGCTGGTCTTGAACTCCTGACCTCAAGAGATCCACCTGCCTTGACTTCCCAAAGTGCTGGGATTATAGGCACGAGCCACCGCACCTGACTGGGGATCCTTTTTTTTTATCTCTGGTGGACAACGAGGTGTATTTTCCTCTTGCTGGTGCAAGGAAATGCTACTCACCTGAGATAGGGCAGCAGATAGACAAGGAGACTCCAGTGCTTGGGGAGCTGTGTGTGTGTTCTTCCCCACCCACCATGGTGCCTGCTGTGGGAGCTCACATAATACAGATGGATAATGACGGCACAGAGCACATCCTGGCTGGTGGACTCTCCTACTTCATACTTCAGTAGTGATGGATGCACTGCCCATTAAAATGATTATAACAGGCTCTGGCTGGGCACGGTGGCTCACGTCTGTAATCCCAGCACTTTGGGAGGCTGAGGCAGGCTGATCATAAGGTCAGGAGTTCGAGACCAGCCTTATCAACATGGTGAAACCCCGTCTCTACTAAAAATACCAAAATTAGCCAGGCGTGGTGGCACATACCTGTAATTTCAGCTACTGAGGAAGCTGAGGCAGGAGAAACACTTGAACCTGGGAGGCAGAGGTTGCGGTGAAGCAGATCGTGCCACTGCACTCCAGCCTGGGTGACAGAGCAAGACTCGGTCTCAAAACAAATGAACAAACAAAAAACCATGAGTATGTAGCTAATTTGTTACTTGTATTTAGCCGTCCCACAATGGCTACATATTTCAAACGTCGTGATGTTGTATTGACCAAAAGAAAATCTTCCTCAACGCTGACTGGCTTAGGCTACACACAGATACACTAAACACACACACAACCTACTTTTATTTCTGCAGTGATTCTTCTGTGCTATGTCTTAAAATGATCCATTGCAATGGCATGTAGGTTTGAAGATACAAACTCGCCAGCTGATCTAAGACTTTCCAATTCTGGAAGAATCACAAATGTAAAGAGAGGGAGAGAGAGAGAGAGAGAAGAGAGAGAGAGAGAGAGAGAGAGAGAGAGAGAGAGAGAGAGAGAGAGAGAGAGAGAGAGAGAAAGTTGATCATGTATGCTTGCTTTTGCATATTATGTCAGGTCATCAGAATAAGCGAATAAAGTCTGAAATGTTTCCCCGACTTTGCAAGTGTTTTCTTCCAAGGATAGTTTTTAAAACAGCCACAAGACAACAGGAAGCCTGACTCAACTTCACCACCTCATCCTCGGCCTAAGGCAAGTTTAGAGAACAGCAGAAGGAAATATCAGCCCGGGAAACTGAAAACAAAAGCAACTGGCAAATGCAAAAACCCACTGGAAAAGCCCCGAGCCCAGTGACCTGCAGAGTCGGCTCTGCTCACAAAGCAGGCAGCTGGAAGCGGACGGGGCTGGGAGACGGTGGGCGGCTCTGCTCACAAAGCAGGCAGCTGGAAGGGGACGGGGCTTGTAGACAGCATGGGCATGTTTTATCTGCTTCTTTTGTAAATTCACTGCAGGATGTGCTTGCTTCTTAGAGGTCCCGAAGCAAAGAAACAAAGCCTCACAGAGTTCACCCAGGAGGAGAGCCTTCATTGGGTCAGGCTGTAAGACAAGGATTCTCCCCTGACAAAGATAACTATTTCGGCAGCCATATTTAGAGAAGAAGAAAGAACTAAGCCTTTCCTGTAGAAACACTTACTTATTTCATGATTTGAAAATGGACTTTTACGTCTTAGGAATTACGTGGATGGGATGCTTTCTTGGGTGATAGTATTTGAAAAAACAGAGAGGACCAGGTACCCTGTGCTGGCAATAGTTTTCTTTTTTTCTTCCTTCTTCTCTGCCTCTCTCTCTCTCTCTCTCTTTCTTCTTTCCTTCTTTCTCATTCTTTATTTCCTTCCTTCTTTTTTTCTTCCTTATTCTTCGTTTCTTTCATTCTCTCTTTCTCCCTCTCCTTTTTCTTTCTAGCTTGCTTACTTGCTTGTATTTTGTTTGCTTTCTTGTGTGAGAGGAAAGAGGAGGAAAAACACAATTTTGGGGTTTTTTTGTGCCTTTATTATAAGGAGAGAGTGAGAATATCGTGATAGGCAGATGCAGGGTCCTGAGCAGACAGCTGCACCCTGCTTAGTTCTAAAGGCATCTAGACTTTATCCTGAGCATCTAGATTTTATCCTGAAAGCCACAGAGATGCCCACATCTCGAAATAGCCTCTCAGAAGAGGATAGAATGGATTGCCACTGTAGGAGGGAGAGACATCTAACATAGCTGACTCCATCTTGCTTCTGACTCCTCAAGCTAACTGCCCTCAGGCACTTCTGTACACGGGCCACGTTAGTCATGGAAAGAACTTAGATTTCAGTTTAACTGGAAAGCAAGGATGATAGTTCCTTTCCTCAACTAACCCCTGAGGCGATAAGAAGGGTCTGCACACAGCTAACAGTGTTATGTTGAAGGTTTGTAGACCACTGTGACCTGACCAAGGACAGAGAAGTTTTGCAGTCTCCTTGGGCCCCCGCTGATATCCGAGTGTCTGCAGTCACCAGTCATCCCTCCCCTCAATCTCCTCCCTCATCCCCTTCTCAATGTTAAAAACAAAAGCTTGAGATTGGTGACTTCAAAGATGGTTCCTTAGCACATGGGTCTGCCATCTTCTTGGTTTGCTGGCTCTCCAAATAAACATGTTTTTCTTTTCTTTTTCTTTTTTTCTTGTTGACACAGCCTCTCACTCTGTCACCTCAGGCTGGAGTGCAGTGGCACGATCTGTGCTCATTGCAACCTCTGCCCCCTGGGTTGAAGCGATTCTCCTGCCTCAGTCTCCCAAGTAGCTGGGATTACAGGCACCTGCCACTATGCCCAGCTAATTTGTGTATTTTTAGTAGAGATGGGGTTTCTCCATGTTGGCCAGGCTGGTCTCAAACTCCTGACCTCAGGTGATCCACCTGCCTCGGCCTCCCAGAGTGCTAGGATTACAGGCGTGAGCCACTGCACCCTGCCATGAAGATGCTTTTCTTGGTCCAACTTCTTTTCTCTCGAGTGGTTGGCTGTTACACAGTGAGCGTCAGGAACTTTGGACTCCACAGCAGCAGGATGGCTCTCAGGATTCCCAGTCTATTCTGGGTGCAGGAATCACGCGGGAAGCTGGCTGAAATGCAGACTCTGATGGAGTAGGCCTGGGGCACGCAGCCTGAGATTCTGTGTCTCCAGTCAGCACCCAGGGGTGCTGATGTTGCTGGTCCGGAACGCACACCGTGGAGAGCAGTGCTGAGAAGATGGTGGAAGAGCCCAAGCTGATGAGGATTTGAATACGGTCCATGGCAGGTAGGTTAGGAAAATGAGATCAAATGTTAAAAATGGCAGAGCTGGCCGGGCGCAGTGGATCACACCTGTAATCCCAGCACTTTGGGAGGCCAAGGAGGGAGGATCACCTGAGGCCAGGAGTTCGAGACCAGCCTGGCCAACATGGAGAAACCCTGTCTCTACTAAAAATAAAAAAAATTAGCCATACATGATGGTAGGCACCTGCGATCCCAGCTACTCGGGAGGCTGAGGCAGGAGAATCGCTTGAACCCGGGAGGCGGAGTTTGCAGTGAGCTGAGATTGTGCCATCGCACTGCAGCCTGGGAAACGAGAGCGAAACTCCGTCTAAAAAAAAAAAAAAAAAACAAAAAAAAACCCATAAATAAAATAAAATGGCAGAGTTACCTTCCTGGGGGAAAAACAAAATGGCTTTTCCATTCCTTGTTACTCTCATTTCCTTGGGAACTACCCCCAGTGTTCTCCTTTCTGTTATATGTTCTAAACCTGCGGTTGCCATGTTCTCATGAAGGAGGAATTTCAAATGTCAGAAAACAGAGAGAGAGGAAGAGAAAGTTGAGCATGTTTCGTTGCTTTTGGTCACGTTCGGTCATCACAAGAAGTGAATAAAATCTGAAATTTCCCCCGACTTTGCAACTGTTTTCTTCCAAGGAGAGCAATAGGCAGCCATGTGCCAACCTTGCGGGATTTCTTTGCTTCCCAAACCTCCTCCCACGAGGTATGAAGGACACATGATGTATTATGTAACTGACGAGAACCAACGTCTTCCAGATGTTGGGTGTCTCATCCCAGTGTGAGCAGTGTGAGGATATGCTTTTAAAACTTAATGTCCCTTTAGAAAACAGAAGTTAACATACATGTTAGATATTTTAATTCACCTTGAGTAAAAGTTATCTTTTCTAATATGAATTTATAAAGTCATTAATTGGTTCAAACATTTTTGTGTGATACACCTCTAAATGTTTTCAGCAGAGGGGGCAGCAAGAAAGAAAAGCCCATTTTAAAGGCAAATGTCTGACCTAACACAGCTTAAACATTAGCCACTGCTGGACAGTGATCCTCAGGGATATGGTCTCAGGATTGGCTCCCGTGCATGGTGTCTGTGTATAAACACATATTCACAAAGCACAGGGACCCATTAAAGCCATATTCCTTTGCTTAACGGTTCTAATAGCTACAGAGGGTTTCTAGCCTGAAAGAAAAGCACCACAAATTGTTTGAAGTTGACTTGTCAAATGTGGCATGCTTGGTCTAACTTTCCATGGGAAGGGTGTGTGGGTGGACGCGTATGGAGCATCTCATGAGACCGTTTCTCCTCCTGAGAGGTCCGTGACGTTGGAACATTTGCACAGGTGGACTTTGCCCTTGTCAGACGTTATACTTTTCCCCTTCCTTCCTCCCTCCCACTTTCCTTCCTTCCGAAAGAGTTTTGCTCTGTCATCCGGGCTGGAGTACAGTGGTGCGATCTCAGCTCACTGCAACCTCTGCCTCCTGGGTTCAAGCAGTTCTCCTGCCTCAGCCTCCCAAGTAGCTGGGACTATAGGCACGTACCACCACGCCCAGCTAATTTTATGTATATTTAGTAGAGATGGGTTTCGCCATGTTGGCCAGGACTGTCTCAATCTCTTGAATTGTGACCCACCCACCTCGGCCTCCCAAAGTGATGGAATTACAGGCGTGAGCCACCGCACCCAGCCTGAGACTTTATACTTCTCAAAGGACTTTTTCCCTGTTTAGAAGTTGCCAGATTTTATGTAGTGTTTTATAATATTACAAGAATAGAAAGAATATCTTTTTGCTCTTTAACCAGTGAGGAGGGAGGGAGAAATTCTTTGTCCTCTGAATGAACGCAGGTTTTCCATTTCTAGCCAGGACAGCTTGCTCCAAAGTACGTCCATGTTGACAACTTGGCACCTGCAGAACGAACGACATTCGGGGTGAACATTTTCAGGTCGTGTGGAATGTTCTCCTCTTTGGGGGTTTTTCCTCTCTCTCTTTTTCTTAAATCTTAGAACTTTGGCCTCTTTATGTGGCCAGCGTTTAGTGATGAGGAGAGAAGGGCTGCAGACCCCCACGTTCATGTCGTGTAAATGCAGGGCACCCCCTGCTGCTGTCGTTGTAAGTTACGCGGCTGCGCCGTGCGGCCGTGTTCCTTTACGAAGGCATTTGAACCACAGACGGGCTGTTTTACACATAGCACCGTCTTGGCGAGGGGGACGCTCACGGCCACGGATTCCATGAGCTCCTGCTGTTTCCCTTTGTGCTGAAAGCGTGAGTGTTCCTTCACACCAGCTCTGGAAAGAAATAAATGTCTGTGGATCTGTGCCTCTCTTGCGCATTTCTAAGACTGTTGGCTTATCCTGTGCGTCGGAAGGGAAGCTGTGCCAACACTGTGTGGGGAGACCAGCCTGTTTGCGCTGCGGCATGTCTGAAACACTTTTACAAAGAAATTGGGAAATAGAAGCAGTACTGGGGAAACATGCTGGAGGAGGAAGAAAACCGGGTACACGAGACCCCTTGGCTCTCTTGACCTGGGATGGCCGGAGCAAGGTCTTAGTGGTCTGAGGGGACACAAAGGAGGAGTTTGTGTCCTTTGCCTTGCTGCCCTCACTCTGTGTTCTGGGGAAGGTGGAAGGGAGGCTAGGAGAGCTGATTCAACCTCAAAAGGAAAAACGCCCTCTTTTCACAGGTACCAAAAAGATCCAATCTGCTGAGATTCTCTGGATTTATTTTTATTTATTTATTTACATTTTTATTTTTAAAATAAATAAATTTGTTTAAAAATAAATATATTTATTGATTTTAAATTTATTATTATTTAATAAATTATTTATTGTTATTTAATAATAAATAAATTTATTTTAAATAAATAAACCTGTCACCCAGGCTGGAGTACAGTGGTGTGATCTTAGCTCACTGCAGCCTCTGCCTCCCAGGTTCAAATGACTCTCCTGCCTCAGCCTCTCTGGTAGCTGGGATTACACGTGCCCGACACCACACACCCAGTAAACTTTTGTGTTTGTAGTAGAGATGGGGTTTCACCATTTTGGCCAGGCTGATCTCGAAGTCCTGACTTCACTTGATTCAGCCGCATCAACCTCTCGAAGTGCTGGGATTACAGGTGTGAGCCTCCATGCCCAGCCAACTGCATTTGTTTGATGAGTCAGGGGGCAGTCATAAGTAAGAATCGTACTTTCATAGATGCATGCTCTTGCTTTTCTTTTTGACAATGATGGCTTCCATGTGCATGTCCCTCAGTGTTTAGAGAGTGTAAAGAAATCCTGAAAATAGAGGAAAATAAAACTGCTTGCATTACTCTAGTGAAGTTCATCTCTGCCTGTACCGTCCAGGATAAGATACTGTTGACCCAGCAATCCCATTATCGAGTATATACCCAGAGTATGATAACTCATTCTACTATAAAGACACATGCACACGTATGTTCATTAAGGCACTGTTTGCAATAGCTAACCCTTGGAACCAACCCAAATGCCCATCATTGATAGACTGGATAAAGAAAATGTGGCACATGGAATACTGTGCAGCCATAAAAAAGGAGGAGTTTGTGTCCTTTGCAGGAACATTGATGAAGCTGGAAACCATCATTCTCAGCAAACTGACACAAGAACAGAAAACCGGAAACTGCATGTTCTCACTCATAAGTGGAAGTCGAACAACGAGAACACAGGGACACAGGGAGGGGAATGTAACACACCGGGGCCTGTTGGGGGGTGGGGGGCTAGGGAGATTGGGGAGGGAGAGCATTAGGAGAAATACCTAATGTAGATGAAGGGTTGATGGGTGCAGCAAACCACCATGGCACGTGTATGCCTGTGTAACACACCTGCACGTTATGCACATGTATCCCAGAACTTCAAGTAAAATAAATAAATAAATAAAACATAGGCAGTGAGGCAAAAACAAAATACTGGCAAAGTCATCACTTAGGTGAGCGTTAGACTCAATGTTGCCAGTGGGGTTGGGGTTTAGGACTGACCACTCCGGCCCAAGCTATAGGAGCGTCAATCTCAGGAAAGCCCGGGTGTCTGGTGTGCATTCTGAGGAGTGGGTGCTCTGTTGCACTGAGCCTCTCTGCGTGTTTTCTTCTTGTTTTCAGCAGAACAAGGGGAGGTGGACATGGAGAGTCACCGGAACACCAGCTCAGAGCCAGCTGGTAAGGAGGACGGGGAACGGCGCCTCACACATACGGCCAGGGTTCCTATTGTGTCTTCTCTACCCGCTCCCATCTTGCCGTTCTGCTCACATTCTCAAAGTTGGTTGCTTGGCTTTGAATGTGTCCTTCATGTGTTGCTTTTGAGGGATTCTTTCAAGAGACGATGAATGTATCAACTCCCTAGGGCCTGGGGCTCCAGAGAAGACATATATGTGCCTAAGTCTCTCTTTAACGAAAGATTGAGGAATTTTTCCCAGGAGTTCGAGACCAGCCTGGCCAACATGGTGAAACCTCATCTCTACTGAAAACACAAAATTAGCTGGGTGTGGTGGTGGGCACCTGTAATCGCAGCTACTCGGGAGGCTGAGGCAGGACAGTCACGTGAACCCGGGAGGCACAGGTTGCAGGGAGCCAAGACCGTTGCCATTGCACTCCTGCCCTGGCGACACAGTGAGATTGCAGCACACCATTGGTGCATCATCAGGAAGTCCACAGCTGGCTCCTGTGCACTGGGAATTCAAAGTCGATCTCCTGAAATATTGCTTGTCAAGTTTCGCTGTAAACTGTTGTTTCGTTGGCAGAGACGGGGTCTCACTGTCGCCCAGGCTCAAGTGCAGTGGCCCGACTGTAACCCACCGCAGCCTCAACCTCCTGACCTGCTTAGCTGGGACCACAGGCGTGCAGCACCATGCCTGGCCGATTTTTTTTTTAATTCTGTAGAGACAAGTTCTCACCAGGTTGCCCAGACAGGGTCTCACTATGTTGGCCATCGTGAGTTCAAGCGATCCTCCCACCTCAGCCTCCCAAAGTGCTGGGATTCCAGGCGTAAACTAGTGCACCCAGCCTGCTGTCACTTTCTAAAAATCCTCCCAACCAGGTGGCAAATGTGGTCAAGAGGAGTCTCTTTAATTCGTGAGAAGCTTCTTGGGGTAAAAGGCAGGCATTTTGCCATCAGAACCACTTTTGAAAATGACAGGAAAGAATCGTATGTGTGTGTATATATATGCATGCTTTATTTCTCTTATTTGTACATAAGCTGGAACCTTTTGCCTGAGAGATACAACATTTATTTTTAATAGGAGCCATCAAATTGAGATGTATTTTTAATGAAATGATCTAAAGTCTTCTAATTGTGTGTGTGTGTGTGTGTGTGTGTGTGTGTGTGTGTGTGTGTGTGTGTGTAGATGGAGTCTCTCTGTCACCCAGGCTGGAGTGTAGTGGTGTGGTTTTGACTCACTGCAACCTCTGCCTCCCAGGTTCAAACGATTCTCCTGCCTCAGCCTCTGAGTAGCTGGGACTACAGGCATGCACCACCATGCCCCACTAATTTTCTTGGTATTTTTAATAGAGACGGGGCTTTACCATGTTGGCCAGAGTGGTCTGTAACTCCTGACCTCAAGTGATCTGCTCACCTCAGCCACACAAAGTGTCGGGATGACAGGCGTGAGCCACGGTACTTGGCCTTGAATTTTAAAGATAGAGACTTTTAGAAAGTTAGTGTCTCGCCAGGTGTGGCATTTCACACATGTCATCCCAGCACTTGGGGAGGCCGAGGAGGGAGATCACCTGAGGTTGAGAGTTTGAGACTAGCCTGACCAACATGGAGAAATCAAGTCCTTACTTTAAAAAAAAAAAAAAAAAATTAGCTGGGTATGGTGGTGCATGCCTGCAATTCCAGCTACTCAGGAGGCTGAGTCAGGAAAACCGCTTGAATCCAGGAGGCAGATGTTGTGGTGAGCCAAGATCGAGCCATCGCACTCCATCCTGGGCAGCAAGAGTGAAACTCCATCTCAAAAAAAAAAAAAAAAATTGGTGTCTTACTGACTGCTCTTTCAACTCGGGGAAAGATGTTTAGAACAAGCTATTATCTTTTTTTTTTGAAACGGAGTTTCACTCTTGTTGCCCAGGCTGGAGTGCAATGGTGCGATCTTGGCTCACCGCAACTTCCACCTCCTGGGTTCAGGCAATTCTCCTGCCTCAGCCTCCTGAGTAGCTGGGATTACAGGTTCATGCCACCGTGCCCAGCTAATTTTTTGTATTTTTAGTAGAGACGGGGTTTCACCATGTTGACCAGGATGGTCTTGATCTCTTGACCTCGTGATCCACCCGCCTTGGCCTCCCAAAGTGCTGGGATTACGGGCTTGAGCCACCGCGCCTGGCCCAAGCTATTATCTTAAAGATAGAAGGAAGATTTCTTCTGCCCATTGTAAGGAAGTTGTCTAGCTTCATTGGCAAGCACATTGATATGTATGTGTGGGGCTCTTGTTACGGGAAGAGCCCCTGTTTCCTGCATTCCACTGTTTCCTGCCAGCCTATTTGGAAGAAAAATGCCCTTGTCTTTAATTCCTTCTTCCAGATCCCAGCTTCTCCCTCCAAAATAGTTTTGAGACTGACATGCAAAATAAAGTTTCCAAAACTTAAATGAACAGACCAGAAAATCTCAGCCGTGTGTCTTTCAGATAGTAAAAAGTGCACACTCTCATTGAGAACATGTATTCTGCCATTCGGTAAATCAGACATTTGTTACTGTCTCTGTAACACCGTTAGTGGAAAATGTCTTCCCTGGTTTTCCTTCTGCTTCTTCTGCAGTACCCATTTTTTTTGTTGTTGTTGTATGGCATCGTTCAGCGAAATTGATCGAATTCGTTGAGATTTAGGGTTTTGCTTTTTTCGTGATGACCTTTGGATCCATTTTTCTTATGCGGAAATAAAATCACTGGCTCCTGAAAGTTTAAGGACGTTATGTTCACCTGAGTACTCAGGGAACTGGGAATGACTTTCTTTTCTCCCTGCTTCCCACAGTTCAGCATACTCTTTTAGAGAAATAGAAGATTGTCAGTGGAAACAGCCCAGCTGTTGGCAGCAGGACACCTGCGGGAAGCTCCTCCCCAAAGAACAGCTGTGTGAGAGCAGAGACGGAGGCCTTCTGAAGTTCACGGCGGATTCTTTGTTTTAATCTTTCGACGTTTTTGCTTGTTGTTGCTGGGTGGATGTTGTTTACTAACGATGAGTTTTACATCCAAACGGGGACAGGGACTTGCACCCCCATTCTCCAAGACCCGGGTGGTTTCCCATGGGATGTGAAAGGCTTGCCATTATTACATCCCTATAAGTCAAATATCAACCGCGCCGAGGCACCCTCAGCCGGAATCTCGCTTGTTTACAAATCAGGTGTGCATTGAGCACGTCTGAAACTCCCATGGTCGCCTTGACATTTTTTTAATTAAAATAAGGTAAGCCCTTCAATTTGTTTCTTCAGTATTTCTTTTATTGGAGGACGTTTCTTTTTCATGTCAGACTAATAAAAAGAAATTAGAAGCCAAGTACTTTCTGTTACCTAAACGTTTTGCCGAGGACAGACATTAAAGAAGGCTGCAGGCATTTAATGGGATGGGGGTTCCAAGTTCTCCTTTTCTGGGGCTTTAAGGCAGAATTTCAGCCTAACTGCCAGCTCTTTATTTCAGAATTTCCTTTTAGGCCTCTTTTCCTTTCCATGTCTTGCCACATCGAGACCAGTGCTCTTCTGCACCCAGATACTCCAGCCAGATACTCTCCTCCATCCAGATACTCCCTGTTTCCAGATACTCTCCCTGCAGCTAGGTTACCCCCCCAAGTCCAGATACTCCCTGCTTCCAGATACTCCTCTGAATCCAGGTAGTCCCTACATCCAGATACTGTCCTCCATCCAGGTACACCCCTGAATCCAGATGCTCCCTGCTTCTAGATACTCCTCTAAATCCTTGTACTGCCTGCATCCAGATACTCTCCTCCATTCAGATTCTGGTTTGTAGCCATGTGCTCCCTGCATCCAGATATCCCCTACATTCTGGTACCCACCCCAAGTTCAGATACTCCCTGCTTCCAGTTATTCCCCTGAATCCACATACTCTCTGAATCTGGGTTCTTCCTGCATCCAGATACTCCTTCTCTCCAGGTACTCTCCTCCCTTCAGATACCCCCTATATCTGGATACTCCCTGCATCCAGATGCTCCATGTCATCCACATACCCTCCTCCATCCAGATACTCCCTCCCATCCAGATACTCCCATCCAGATACTCCCTTCTATTCAGTTACTCTCCTCTAGCCACATACTCACTTCCATCCAGTTACTCTATCCACATACTCCCTTCTTTCTAGATAGTTTCCTCCATCCAGATCCTCTCTTTAATCTAGTTACTCCCTTCCATCCAGGTACTCTCCTGGATCCAGATACTCTGATCCAGATCCTCCCTTATATCCAGATAGTCCCTTCCATCCAGTTACTCTCCTCCATCCAGATAGTCCCTTCCATCCAGTTACTCTCCTCCTTCCAGATACTCCCTTGTATCCAGGTAGTCCCTGCATCTAGATGCTCCGTGTATCCAGCTACCTTCTGCATCCAGGGTACCCCCTGAGTCCCTGCTTCCAGATAGTCCCCTGCATCCAGGTAGTCCCTGCATCCTGATACCTGCACCCAGAGTGTTCTGGGTGTTCTCTTGAGTTTCATATGACTTAAATACCACAAATTTGCTAAGACTCTGTCCATCTTCCCACAGTATTAAACTATGTTGATGTAAAAGGTGGGTTGAACATGGGGGTCACACAGCTTTGTGTCCAAGAAGACCCTCATAGCCTTTCCAACAAGTCGGGATTAACCAAAAGCCTGTTCTCTTCTCTGTAACACGTGACAACTTTTCTACGTTGAGAACTGGTTCCCCACTGAGGGCAATGCACACATTGCAATGCTTCCAAAATGCATGTGTGTCTATAAAAGCTTGGAGAGAGCTCCACTTGCCTTTTGTGCTAATCTCGTAAAGATCTAACATCCTGATATTTGGGATGGGATTGACTTCATCCATAGACTTTCCTCCACCAGAAAATTAGGGTATCTTCAGTTGTCTGCAGTGGCACTGGCAGGTTAATGTGAAGCTGTTACAACAGTCATCCAGAGAAAGACAGTTTCAAGGCAGTGATACATATTGCCACTGATGATGGTGTCGAGAGCTGCTGCATGTCACAGAAGCTAGGTTTCCACCACTGATGATGGTGTCGAGAGCTGCTGCATGTCACAGAAGCTAGGTTTCCGCCACTGATGATGGTGTCGAGAGCTGCTGCATGTCACAGAAGCTAGGTTTCCGCCACTGATGATGGTGTCGAGAGCTGCTGCATGTCACAGAAGCTAGGTTTCCGCCACTGATGATGGTGTCGAGAGCTGCTGCATGTCACAGAAGCTAGGTTTCCGCCACTGATGATGGTGTCGAGAGCTGCTGCATGTCACAGAAGCTAGGTTTCCGCCACTGATGATGGTGTCGAGAGCTGCTGCATGTCACAGAAGCTAGGTTTCCGCCACTGATGATGGTGTCGAGAGCTGCTGCATGTCACAGAAGCTAGGTTTCCGCCACTGATGATGGTGTCGAGAGCTGCTGCATGTCACAGAAGCTAGGTTTCCGCCACTGATGATGGTGTCGAGAGCTGCTGCATGTCACAGAAGCTAGGTTTCCGCCACTGATGATGGTGTCGAGAGCTGCTGCATGTCACAGAAGCTAGGTTTCCGCCACTGATGATGGTGTCGAGAGCTGCTGCATGTCACAGACGCTAGGTTTCCCATGAATCTCTCTGCACAAAGGTATGGTGTTGCCATACCCATGTCAAAAGTCGTCTGGTTTGGGGAAAGAGGTTGGATGAAGGAGTCAGTTATAAATGCTGGGCCTTTCCCATTTCCAAACTCAGAAATGCTGCCTTCAATTTCAGTTCTGGGTGGGGGTCATCCAAGCAGTCTGCCTGCTGTTGAGAATTCGACGCCTTTTCACATCCCGTCATTCTCAGGATAATGATGGGCACACTCAGCTGGCTTTTTCCGGCACTGGAGTTACCGCTTCTGATTTTGACATTCCTGATAACTTGGAGTGCATAAAACTGGGTGAGCACAATGACAGGAACTCCTTGGCTATTTATGTCACCCTTTCATTGCTTCCTTGAACAAATACCTATAGGATGTTACCTGTGGTTCAGGTGTGTGGAGATGACATTGCAGATTCTCTAGAATGTATTGACACATCACAGATGCCTGACCCTCTCCACCCTTTGAGAGGGTCAACCAGGGATGTGCATGTTTAATTGTCTATGGACACCGGACCATTCCCCATAGAAGGTTTGTAATGTAAATGCCCAAGACTTAAATGATGGCTCACATCTGTCTCCTAAGAGTACAGACTTTCTGATTATTGCCAACATCTTAGTTGAAAAATGATATCACATGGACTATCTTACATTGTAGCTCTCTTATCTTGAGTGAGAATCCATGTGTTGAAAATTATCTGTGTTCCATTTCTGAAAAACATTTGAATTGCCCTTTGTTTTTATATGCGTGACGGGTCCTTTTCTTATTGATCTACAGGGACTGTTTACATACGTAAGGTAGGTAGTGCCCTTAGTGAAATAGGTGGCACATAGGCTTTTACACTTAATTCTTGGTTTGTTGAATCTTTGACAGCTAAAGGGTGGGTGAACCAGCATGCCTGAACACTTTGCTGAATGACCAACCACTTGTTATAAAGTTAGAGGGTGGTGTTTCTAGCTCTCCCCAATGAATCATCAAGAATTGTCTTTGAGGTCAGATTTTTCACACTGACCCGCTTTATAATAATAAAAAGAAAAAATACATTAAATTTGTTGTCATTCTGTGAATAACATTGACATTTTTGTAAGTATTGTAATCATACTACCCACAGAAATAGCTCATTAAACAGGAAGCAGAACAGTAAAAAGAATAGTAAAAAAAAAAAAAAAAAAAAGTATTTTTCATATATGTCAAATTAGGGCTTATTTACAAATAAATCTATACTTCCAAGAAATGTGTCAACCACTTACTTTTTAATGGAGGGGGGATGTCTGTCTTTGTAGATGATTCATTTTCATTCCTCATGGACATAAAAATAAACAGAATTTTATTGAAGGTGGGTTATTTGAAAAGTAGAGTTTAAATTATGTGGCTTGTTAGATCATTAAATACTGGGTAGAACAACTGCTTGTTTCATTATTTTGGAACTTCCATGTAAAGAAAGTCCAGTGATTTTGAGAATGATGATTAAAAAGTTGTGTGAGGGCTGGGCTGGGCTCGATGGCTCACGCCTGTAATCCCAGCACTTTGGGAGGCCTTGGCAGGCAGATGACTTGAGGCCAGGAGTTAGAGACTAGCCTGGCCAACATGGCAAAACCCTGGCTCTAGTGCAGACACAAAAATTAGCCAGACGTGGTGGCGCACACCTGTAGTCCCAGCTACTTGGGAGGCTAAGGCAGGAGAATCTCTTAAACCCAGGAGGAGGAGGTTGCAGTGAACCGGGATTGCCCCACTGCACACTCAGCCTGGGTGACAGAGCAAGACTCTCAAAAAAAAAAAAAAAGCAAAAATCAAAAAACAAAAAACGCGTTTAAGGCCTAACAGAATATAGAATAAAATACTTTATAAATTTTCCAAATAATAGTATGGTCCTTGGTATCAGAGGCAATCTCTAACTTCTTACGGAGAGAAATTTTTCTGTGATTTATTCTGCAAGTGTTTACTGAGGCTCCATGCACGCTGGGCAGTGTCAGTCAACAAAAAGACCCTTGGCTCATTCATTCTTTTTAACAAGGCAGAGGATGCATTGCAATCTGGGCCGCAATGTATTTAAACAGCCCTCTTAAGCTGTGGTCAGGTGTTTACTGTCGGGGAAATGCTGCCATGACCATCATAGGCAGTACATGATTGTGAGCTCAGGTAAGTGAATTTGTTGTAATAAATGTCTAAAGGTAGCTTTGTGTGTGTGTGTGTGTGTGTGTGTGTGTGTGTGTGTGTGTGTATCGTACATTAGGTTCTGGGGTACACGTGCAGATCATGCAGGATTGTTGCATAGATACATGCGTGGCAAAGTGGTTTGCTGCCTCCATCTCCCCATCACCTTTATCTGGCATTTATCCCCATGTTGTCCCTCCCCAACCTCCCTACCGCCCACTCTCCCTCCCCTAGTCCCCCCCAACAGACCCCAGTGTGTGATACTCCTCTCCCTGTGTCCATGTGTTCTCACTGTTAAACACCTGCCTATGAGTGAGAACATGCGGTGTTTGATTTTCTGTTCTTGTGTCAGTTTGCTGAGAATGATGGTTTCCAGTTTCATCCATGTCCCTGCAAAGGACATGAACTCATCGTTTTTTATGGCTGCATAGTATTCCATCATGTATATGTGCCATGTTTTCCTTGTCTAGTCTAATATCGATGGGCATTTGAGTTGGTTCCAGGTCTTTGCTATTGTAAACAGCGCTGCAATGAACGTACGTGTGTGCTGTGTCTTTATAAAAGAATGATTTATCATCCTTTGGATATATACCCAGTAATGGGATTGCTGGGTCAAATGGAATCTCTATTTCCAGGTCCTTGAGGAATCACCACACTGTCTTCCACAGTGGTTGAACTAATTTAGCTTTCTTAGGTAAAAAAGTGTTGCATGTTTGATTGTTCATGGACACTGTCAAACCACTCCCCCTAGACATTGTGCAAATTCACAGGACTTGAATGAAGCCTCATATCTGTTTCCTAGGAGCACTGAAAACTTTCTGATCATGGCCAGTCTCTCAGCTGAAAAATGATATCCAGTCAACTCTGTTAACACTGCATTTCTCTTACCATGAGTGAGGTTGAGAATTCATGTGTTCAGAAGCCATTTGCATTCCATTTCCAGAAACCAGTTTAACTGTACTTTGTTCATTTTTTATGTTGTCAGTATAATTCTTATTGATCTATAGGAACTCTTTACATATGAAAGATCGTGCCTTTAGTGAAGTCGAGAGCAAATACGCTTTTTCACTTTATCCTTACCTTTTGAATCTTTAAGTGGCATTTTATTTTTCATTCTAGTGTTTATTATTTTTATGTGTTAAATTAATGGTTTCTGGTCTCTCTGTAATATTTAGAGCAGCTTTGTCCACACTCAACATTATTGAAAAAAAGGAACACCCATATTTTTCTAACACTTTTGTGGGAATTTTTTTCTTTATTACGTTAAAATATTTGGGTTCTCAGGGATGCACTTTTTGTTTAGGAATTGAGGAAGAGAGCCATCTATGTCCAGAATTTTTCCCACCATGGGATAGTCTCGTTATTCTCAAACTGTTTATTGAATAATCCATGTTTTCGCCACTGATTTAAAATGCAGTTTACATCATGTGCGAAATTCATGTATGTCCCAAGGTTGGTGGGGAGACTTTCTGTCCTTTCCTGTCTCTCATTGATCACTCTGTTTGCAAATGAGGTAATGCCACCTGATTTTAATGACTGTTACTTAAGAATTACAGTTTCTCGGCTGGGCGCGGTGGCTCAAGCCTGTAATCCCAGCACTTTGGGAGGCCGAGGCGGGTGGATCACGAGGTCAAGAGATCGAGACCATCCTGGTTAACATGGTGAAACCCCGTCTCTACTAAAAATATAAAAAATTAGCTGGGCACAGTGGTGCGTGCCTGTAATCCCAGCTACTCAGGAGGCTGAGGCAGGAGAATTGCCTGAACCCAGGAGGCAGAGGTTGCGGTGAGTGGAGATTGTGCCATTGCACTCCAGCCTGGGTAACGAGCGAAACTCCGTCTCAAAAAAAAAAAAAAAAAAAAAAAAAGAACTACAGTTTCTCATATGTGACAAGACTCACTGCCTTTCCCATTCATCTTGTCAGGATGTTTTGGGCCGTTTTTGCTGTTTAGTTTTTCATTTATGTTCCTGAATCAGCTTGTCCATTCTAAGAAAAACCCTAATATTTGTATAAAGATTACATTAAATTTACAGAATAATTTAGCAATGTTTGTAATCTAGAGTCAGTATAAGAATAAGATACATCTCTTTTTTTCAGTTGACTTCTTCTGTATTTCTTCATTAGCATTTTCATGTTTTTTTCCTCTTTTTTTTTTCTTTTGAGCAATGTGATGGTTAATATTGAGCATTTTCATATTGATTTGTACCTTTCATATTTTATAAATTTAAACTACTTACTTATGTTAATTCTGTGCTATGCTAACTCCTTAATTCATGATTCACATGGGCACACATACAGTCATGGATACAACAGGTTTTCATATATAAAATACAAAAAAAGTATTATTTTAACATTTTTGTGGGGATACAACAGATTTTTATATATAAAATGAAAAAAATGTATCTCTTCTAACACTTCATGGGGATACAACAGGTTTTCATCTATAAAATCATGAAAAATCAATCTATTCCTTTGTTAAGAACGTTTGTCAGGAATGGGTATTGAATTCAGTCGAGTGCTTTTGTGGGTGCATCATGATGATTGTATGGTTTTCTAGCCTGGCCCATTAATCTGCTGAATTAAATAAAATCACATATAATGCATCACCTTACGTTAGCCATCTTTCTGTTCTTCAATCTTATCTCGTGTTACGCTTTAGTTTTGTCATTTTCTTTAGGATTGTTGTGTCAATATTCACAAGTCAAGTTCCTGCGTGTTATATGTTTGCATGTAGCATATTTCAGTTTTGTGCTTCATACGTAGATTTCGATAGACTTTCTTCTTACTGTTGTGCAAAATCTGATTGGCTAAAGTTGTCTTGCCATGGGATGTATGTGTGTGTGTGTGTGTGTGTGTGTGTGTGTGTGTGTGTGTGTGTTTTACAGGGGGCAAAGGTTTTTTGTTTCTCTCTGATGAAGAGTTATTTATTTGTTTGTTTATTTTTTTCATTTGTTTTGAGATGGAGTCCCACTCTGTCACCCAGGCTGGAGTCCAGTGGTGCCATCTTGGCTTACTGCAACCTCCCAAGTTCAAGCGATTCTCCTGCCTCAACTTCCTGAGTATCTGGGATTACAAGCATACACCACCACACTCGGCTACTTTTGTATTTTTAGTGGAGACAGGGTTTCACCATGTTGGCCAGGCAGGTCTCAAACTCCTGACCTCAAGTGATCTCCCAACCTGGCCTCCCAAAGTGCTGAGATTACAGGTGTGAGTCACTGTGCCTGGCTGGGACACGAATTTTTTAAAAACAGCTTTCTGTATTTCTACGTCTTCATTAGAAAGTCATCTATAGTTACATAAGTTTTCAAATACCACAGCCAGCTAATTTTTGTGTTTTTAGTAGAGACAGGGTTTCACCCCTCGTTGGCCAGGTTGATCTCGAACTCCTGACCTCAGATGACCCATCTGCTTCTGCCTCCCAAAACGCTGGCATTGCATACATGAGCCAGGGCGCCTAGAGAAATGGTTTTTATATGTCTGAATAATTTTTAAAACTTGAAAGAACAACAGTATTTTGTAATGCACAAAAACTATGTGGCACTCAAGTTTCAATGTCCATAAATAAAGTCCAGTTGGCACACAGACAGTGGTTACATATTGCTGCAGAATCCATGCAGTTTGCAAAGATAAACACCTTTGCTGTCTCACCTTATACAGAAAAGCCTATCTACTCCTACCTTAAGCATGTAGAATACAACACTGTCCAGCACATATTTGGATGGTGGAAATCGTAGCAATTATTTGACGCTTTCATTTCATCTGAGAGGATGTCCTGAATTTAACCTAATTACTCACTTTTTTTGAGAAACATCTTTTTTTTTTTTTTTAAATTAAGGTGAAATTCACAAATCGTAGAAATAATGTTTTATTTCTTTTTCTTTTTTGACACTGAGTCTCTCTGTCACCCAGGCTGGAGTGCAGTAGTGTGATCTCATCTCACTGCAACCTCCACTTCCCAGGTTCAAGCAATTCTCATGCCTCAGCCTGCCAAGTAGTTGCGATTACAGGCACGCACCACCACACCTGGCTAATTTTTATATTTTTATTAGAGATGGGGTTTCACCATGTTGGCCAGGCTGGTCTCAAACTCCTGACCTCAGTGATCCACCTACCTCGGCCTCCCACAGTGCCTGGATTACAGGATAATTCACCATTTTAAAGTGAACAATTCAGGACACTTGCTGCTTTCACAGTCTTGTGTGACCACCACTTCTGCCTAGGTCCAAGACGTTTTCACTGCCACAAAAGAAGTCCCCTTAGCAGTTGTTTCCTGTATTGCCTTCCTGGGGCTCTCATAAAAACATGCTTCAGGCCAGGCGAGGTAGCTCACGCCTATCATCCCAGCACTTTGGGAGGCCGAGGCGGGTGGATCACCTGAGGTCAGGAGTTTGAGACCAGCCTGGCCATGTAGTAAAACCCCATCTCTACTAAAAATACAAAAATTAGCTGGGCGTGGCGGTACATGCCTATAATCCCAGCTTCTTGGGAGTCTGAGGCAGGAGAATCACCTGAATATGGGAGGTGGAGGTTGCAGTGAGCTGAGATCATGGCCCTGCACTATAGCCCAAGCGACAGTAAGACTGTGACAAAAAAAAAAAAAAAAAAAAAAAGGTGCTGGGCATTGTGGGTCACGCCTGTCATCCCAGCACTTTGGGAGGCCGAGGCGGGTGGATCACCTGAGGTCAGGAGTTCAAGACCAGCCTGGCCAACATGGAGAAAGATCATCTCTACTAAAAATACAAAATTAGCCTGGTGTGGTGGTGCGTGCCTGTAATCCCAGCTACTCGGGAGGCTGAGGCAGGAGAATCGATTGAACCCGGGAGGCAGAGGTGGCGGTGAGCCGAGATCGTGCCACTGCACTCCAGCCTGGGCAACATAGTGAGACCCAATCTAAAAAAAAAAAAAAAAAGTAATGGTGAAAACTACAATTACTTCTGCAGCAACGTGATACATCTGCAATGATCTTATTTCCGAACAAAGTCACATTCTGAAGTATTGAGGTAGAGCTTCAATACAGGAAGTTTAGGGGGACATAATACAACTCATGATATACCCATTCCCACATCTCTCCAGCCCCTGGCAACAGGCAATGTGCTTTCTGTCTCTGCAGATTTGCCTGTTCTGGACATTTCCAAGAAATGGTATCCTACACAATGCATCCTTCTGTGACTGACTTCTTTCACTCAGCATCCAGCTTTTGAGGTCCATCCACTTTGACAGCTTCAGTCCTCTTTAGGGTCAGGGGAGTCTGAAAGTATCTAAATGCATCAACTGCTTCGTGGACTCTGCCACTCAGGGCTTAGGATTGCACATACTAACTGCCTTAGAGCATTTCCTCCATAGGCACACACAAGCACACACACACACACACACACACACACACACACACACCTGTGTGCACAGGAACTTAATCCACCCAAGTAACTTACCTTTATAAAGATGTTGCTGTTCAGGCACAGTGGATCGCCACCTGTCATCCCAGCAGTTTGAGAGGCTGAGGCAGGTGGATCACTTGAGGTCAGGCGTTCGAGACCAGCCTGGTCAACATGCTGCAACCCCCTCTTTACTAAAAATACAAAAATTAACCGGGCATGGCGGTACATACCAGTTTACCCAGGTGGCTGAGGCATGCTTGAAGGAGAATCGCTTGAACCTGGGAGACAATTAACATAACTTAACCAACAAATCGATTTAACATAACGGGTTTATAAAAGGTTTGTTTCATGTGTCAGTGGGAGCACGTGGCTATGGACTCAATTTTTTTTCTTTTCTTAGCAAGGTCTCACTCTGTTGCCCAGGCTGGAGTGCAGTGGAGCCACTGTCACTCACCAAAGCCTCCAACTCATCATTCAAGCGATCCTCCCACCTCAGCCTACTGAGTAGCTGGGACCACAGGGTCCTCTCTCAATGCTCCAGTATTGCATAGAGCAACCACCGGCCCCAGCTTGCAGAACAAGAATCTGTATACAGCTTCTTGTGACCCTAGAATCACAGCGGCTTCAAACACCTCATCCTACCTGGGTCAGGGTGGCTCATCAGGCAGAGACTGAAGCCGCCAGCCCAGCCCTAAGCTGTTGAGCCCCCTGCCATGCCTTCTTTTCCCACCCCCAGCTGTCAGAGGAGCCCTGGTCTTAAGATCCCAGAAGTCTGGTTTCTCTCTTGTGGACCCCGAGGGCCAGGAACAAAAATAACCCATTTATGCCTGAGGTTGCAATTTTTTGAATTTTTGCAATCAGACCTTGGCGATGACCTTGAGCAGTAGGATATGAATAACTCCCACATGCTTAGTGTTCCAATAATGGAACACTAGGCATCAGTGGGAGTTTCAATCATTTCTCTTCCTGTATCTTATGCCTTCCCCAGCTCATTCAGCTACGGAATAAGGTACAAACAGAACAGAGCTTGGGCTCAGCTTTCTTCACACATTGCCTACTATCTGTTGCAACTTGGTTTTGAAATATGGGCTTATTCGTAAAAATGAAATGGATGGACGTTCATGAGTGTTGGTTCAAATTCATACCCTACTCTGATGGTCAAGAGAGCACCAGATCTCTTTGTCAATTGCACTGTTGCATTCCAATTGCAGCAGCATTGAGGTCCATTCCACAGACAAGTGGAAGTTGTTGGAAATCGTTCTCTAAGCCCTGTATAGACAAGTGACAGATTAGTGGAGACAATAGGACTTTCAGGGCACAGAGACTGTTAGGAGCCATCCCTCAGAGGCTGTGAGGTTGACGTTAGCTAATTTGCCTTTTCTCTTTGTCACTGAGGAACGGGGTCAATGTTGGCTGGACAGTACTGTGGATAATTCATCGTAGCTGGTATATTTGTCAGTTGGGGCTGCTGTAACCAAGTGCCATGAACTGGGTGGATGAAGCAACACATGTTTATCTTCTCAGAGGTCTGGAGGCTGGAAGTCTGAGATCAAGGCTCTTGAGGCTTTGATTCCTGGTGAGGGCTCTCTTTCCGGCTTGTGAATGGCCTCCTTGTTGCTGTGCCCTCACATGGTGGAGAAGGAGCTTTGGTGTCTCTTATAAGAACCCTAATCTCATCACGAAGACTCTACCCTCATGCCCTTATCTAATGCTAATTACCTGCCAAGGGTTACATCTCCAAGTACCATCCCATTGGGGTTTCGAGTTTCAGCATATGAATTTGGGTAGATAAGGGTTGACGATGTTCACAGAGTTGGCCCACACAGTGGCCCTGGGCTCTTCTTCCTAAGTGTCCTCATGAGTCTCCACCTTCCTCTGCCCACGGACTTCGATCCTCCCAGCCTGCTCCCTTTACTCTCCCCATCCTGTGTGATCACCGCCCTCTGCAGAAACCTCTTCTAAAGCAAAGCTGAGTTCAGAACCTCTCAGGTGCCCCAAGACCTCAGTGTGCATCCTTCACATCCTATAATATCACACTGCAATTGTCTTTGGTTCTTGCTATAAACCTACTTTTTCTTCTTTGTTGCATACCTGACACCTAGCACATGTGTGAGTCAGAAGAGACATGCATTGCTCGTATCTTCATTGCCACACTCTCCATGGTAGCAAAGACCTGAAATCAACCTAAATGTCCATCAGTGATGGAGTGGAGAAGGGAAATGCGGGGCATATGCAGCATGGAATTCTATGTAATCGTAAAAAAGAATGAAGCCGTGTCTTTGGCCGCGATGTGGGTGGAACTGGAGACCATTATCCTATGTGAACTAACACAGCAATGGAGAAGGAAATACTGCATGTTCTCACTTATAAGTGGGAGCTAAACACTGGGCACTCATGAACATAAAGATGGGAACAGCAGACACTGGGGACTCCAAAACGAGTGAGGAGGAAGAAAAGGAAGCACGGGTTGGAAAACTACCTGTTGAGTACTATGCTCACTATCTGGGTGTGATATATCCATGTAAACAAGCCTACACATGTACCCTCATATCTAAAATAAAAGTTGAAATTGAGGCTCGGTGCGGTGGCTCATGCCTGTAATCCTAGCACAAGACAGGTGGATCACCTGAGGTCAGGGGTTCGAGACAGGTCTGATCAACCTGACAAAACGCTGTCTCTACTAAAAATACCAAGAAAAAAAAAAGGCCGGGCACAGTGGCTCACACCTGTAATCCCAGCACTTTGGGAGGCCAAGGTGGGTGGATCGCTTGAGGTCAGGAGTTTGAAACCAGCCTGACCAATGTGATGAAATCCTGTGTCTACTGAAAGTACAAAAATTAGCTGGGCAAGCGGTTTCTGCAGGTGGGCACCTGTAGTCTGACCTACTTGGGAGGCTGAGGCAGGAGAATCGGTTGAAAGGGGTGGGGAGTGGAGGTTGAAGAAAATAAGTTGAAATTAACAACAAAAAAGAGAGGTATGCATTGGATGTTTGTTGAATGAATGCATGAACTAATTAGATACTGCAAACTCAAAGTGAAAACCCACAATTCACGAATCTAGGACACTCAGCCACATCCAACAAGGCTTCAATGAAAGATACAAAAAGCCACGTGTCATCTGCTTTTCCTGAACCATGTCTCTGCCGAAATATTAGTTCTGCCAGTTTCAAAGACCACTGAGGTCTGAGGATGATGAACGCCTCTTGGAAGTCACTGAATTTGTTAGGTATAAAAGCAAAGAGTTGAGCTGAGCTCTGTGCACTGATGTGTGTGTTGATCTACACTGGGAGTCACTGTGCTATGGCATCCTGCAGGAGGAGGACTGCAGGTGGGCAGTGTCTTCCCTGGTTTCTGGGTTGGTGACTTTGCACTTGCTGCAGCAGCCACGCCCTCAGCGAGCAGAGTTGCCAAGCAGGTGTGCCAGCTTCCAGAAGCCCAAGATGCCCATTGGCACTTGGTAACCACCCCAGTTTCCCATCCTCTGCGCTGCTGCAGATTGGTTGGGGCGGCTAGGGTAGGCTGGCTCCAAGATATGACTGAGCATGTGCGCACTGGTCCCACAGGTTTTCAGCTGTGGAGTTTGGGAGCTGGGAGCTGGGAGCCCATTTGTTTCTGGCAGTTCAGTTCATGTTTTCCACTTGAAGACATCGCCTCCCTTCCTTCCAGGCTGGGAAACCAGAAGTCCACAGGAGGAGGGTGGAGAGGCTGTGTCTCACAACCCGCTTGGTTGGGGATTCCGCTGAGGATTTTGCCTCCTGAAGCAAAGCATGGAACCCTGGTGGGGACTCCATGGCCTGACAGTCCTGTGTTTCCTAATGCACGCCCGAGGTAAGAGCCTTCTGGCTTGGAGGGAGATCCCCACGTGGGATTAGAAAGGAGACTAAGAGACATGGGTGGCTGAGAGGGGAGGGAGAAGACTGGCTGCTCCATTTGGGATTTGGGAATTAGATCCACGAAGGCACGTTGCTAGCCGATAGCACTTAGATAGATATTCACCGTATTTTCTGCTTTCAATCTGCGTGTCCCAAGCGTTTAAAAAAATGGCCTGTTAAGCTCCATGAATTAAGCACAACTGGGCATGTGGGGAATGTCAATCATTTCCTTCTGATTTTAAAAATGAGTCCTGACCATTTCCATATGGCAAAAATAGAGTTGAAATGACTGTACCCCATGGGACAGATTACTAGAGATTCCTTTGCCGGAAAGGTTGCATTTGTTCAGATGTTTAAACCTTTTCGTAAACACTGTCATTCCTTCTTGCAAATTCAAACCACCTGAAATGTTTGCATGAAAAACTTCAACATGAACCTGCAGGCTGGCTGTCCCACACTCCAAGATCAGAGTTTTTAGTGCCACGGGAGAAACTCTAATGAACTCGTTAAGTATAGGATTTGAATAACAACTGAGTACGTTTCTCTGGTCATTTTAATGTGGTGATTCCAGAGAATGGAACACTCAGGTGAATCTCAGGAGTGAGACACCATCATTCTCAGCAAACTGACAGAAGAACAGAAAACCAAACACCGCATGTTCTCACTCATAGGTGGGTGTTGAACAATGAGAACACATGGACACAGGGAGGGGAGCATCACATACCATGGCCTGTCGGGGCGTGGGGAAATAGGGGAGGGATAGTGGGGGGTGGGGAGATTGGGGAGGGATAGCATTGGGAGAAGTACCTAATGTAGGTGACGGGGGGATGGAGCAGCAAACCACCAGGCAGGTGTGTACCTATGCAACAATCCTGCAAGATCTGCACATGTACCCCAGAACTTATAATAAAAAAAATATATATATATATATTTTAAAAATTACCTCTGGAAAAGAAAGAACAAGAGAGCCAATAAAAAATTGAGGGATGTGTGTGTGTGTGTGTGTGTGTGTGTGTGTGTGTGTGTGTGAGACAGAGAGACAGAGAGAGAGAGAGAGAGAGAGAGAGAGAGAGAGAGAGAGAGAGAGAGAGAGAATTTCTCTTGGGAAATAAAAGACATCATTCAGATGGTCCTGAGGCAGCACTTCCTGTTTATCCTGTGGAAGGATTTGGATGTCATGAAGGTAGGAGCCTGCGTTTATGGGCGGAGGCAGTGTCAGGATAAACAGACCCTGGTGTTCATCGTCTGTGATCTGCATCAATAATTTTTTATTATCCTTGCTGTCTTGAGATCTCGGCTAGTAACTGGACAACACAGCACTGCATTCAGTAGTTTCTGTTTACAGGGAGACGTTGAATAGTGAACCCACCTTTCCAGAAAAGCATTTAAGAGTCAAAGGTTAACCATAGACAGTTGGGCAAGTCAACTTCTACAAAGTGTAGCGTACACACAGCTCCCACCTTACAATGGTTCGACTGATAATGGTACAATTTAAGATGTTTCGACTTTACAATAGTGCAAAACTGGTATGCATTCAGCAGAAACTGAAACTGTACTGTCAGTACCCATACAACTTCTTTTTTTTGAGACGGAATGTCACTCTGTTGCCCAGGCTGGAGTTCAGTGGTGCAATCTCGGTTCACTGCGACCTCCACCTCCAGGGTTCAGGTGATTCTCCTGTCTCAGCCTCCCGAGTAGCTGGGATTACAGGTGCCTGCCACCACACCCAGGTAATTTTTGTGTTTTTAGTAGAAACAGAGTTTCACCATGTTGGCCAGGCTGGTAGGGAACTCTTGACCTCCGGTAATCCAACCGCCTCAGCCTCCGAAAGTGCTAGGATTATAGATGTGAGCCACCACGCCCAGCGCATACAATCATTCTCTTTTTCAGTTTCAGTACAATATTCAGTAAATTGCATGAGAGATGCAACACCTCATTATAAAGTAGAGTTCGTGCTAGATGATTTATCCAACTCTTGGCTAATGGAAGTGTTCTGAGCATGTTAAAGGCAGGTAAGGCTAAGCTGTGGTGTTTGGGAGGGTAGTTGTATTTAATGCAGTTATGACATAAGTTGTTTTATTTTCTTAAATGTGTTTTAATTTCTTTGAGGGAGGGTCTCCATGTGTCACCCAGACTGGAGTGTAGTGGTTCCATCATAGCTGACTGCAGCCTTCCCCCAGGGGTTCAAACAAACCTCCCACCTCAGCCTCCAGAGTAGCTGGTACTATAAGCATTTGCCACCATGCCTGACCATTTTTTAAATTTTTTGTAGAGACAGGATCTCACTAAGTTGTCCAGGCTGGTTTTGAACTTCTGAGCTCAAGCGATCCTCCTGCCTTTGCCTCCCCAAATCTTGAGATTACAAATATCAGCCACCACAGCCTATCCTGTGCTAAATTCTTTGAATGACAGCAGCACTTCTTACGCACTATGTATGTTTATTAAGTTTGTTGATTGTCCCTCAGCCCGATGACGGGAGTGTCATGCTTGATGTCATTTTACAGATGGTGTATTAGTCAGCGTTCTCTCGAGGGACAGAACTAATGGAATCAATATATATATATATATATATAGAGGGGATTTTATTAAGTATTAACTCACATGATCACAAGGTCCCACAATAGGCCGTCTGCAGGCTGAGGAGCAAGGAGAGGCAGTCCAGGTTCCAAAACTGGTTAAAAACTTGGAGTCTGATGTTCGAGGGCTCCTCCAGCACAGGAGAAAGATGTAGGCCAGGAGACTAGGCCAGTCTCTCTTTTGACATTTTCCTGCCTGCTTATATTGTAGCCACGGTGACAACTGACTAGATGGTGCCCACCCAGACTGAGGGTGGGTCCGCCCCTTCCAGTCCATCGTCTCCAATGTTAGTCTCCTGTGGCAACACCCTCACACACACACACACAGGATCCAGACTCTGCATCCTTCATTCCAATCCAGTTGACATTCAATATTCACCATCACAGATGGGTAAACCGAGGCACTGAGGATTTGGACGGTGGCAGCTGGCAGCAGAATCTGAGCTGTCTTGCACGTCTCTCTGGGAAGACCCCCATGAGCATCCTGCTCTATCGCAAGCCTTGTCTTCCGGAAATCAGAATCATTCCTTCTCCAAGAGTTACAGGAAAGAGGTCCGGGTCCAGACCACAAGACAGTGTTCTTGGAACTTGCGCAAGAAAGAACTCAGGGCAAATCATAAAGTGAAAAACACTTTGTTAGGAAAATAAAGGAATAGACGGCTACTCCACAGCCAGAGCGGCCCCGAGGCTGCCGGTGGACTGCTTTCATGGTGATTTCTTGATACGCTAAGCAAAGCGTGCATTATTCATGCCTCCCCTTTTAGCCCATGCAGAATTCCTGACGTTACCGTGGCATTTGCCAGTGTCACGGCGCTGATGGGACTACAGTGAGGACAACCAGAGGTCACTCTCGTCACTCGTGCTTTCGGTGGGTTTCAGGCAGCTTCTGCACTACCACCTGCTTTATCAGCAAAGTCTCTGTGACCCGTGTCTTGTGCAGACCGTCAATCGCATCCTTCACCATCTGGGAATGCGGCCCAGTAGGTCTCAGCCTCAGATTACTCAGCCCCTATTGAAGGTGGAGTGGTTCTGGTTCCAGTGCCTCTGACACAAGGAATGCGCCATAGGGAGGTCACAGGAGGGACAGGAAAGGCAGTGAGGTGTGGATCAGGGCACTTCTGTGTAAATGAGATGACGTGCACGCAGCAGCCGGGTGTGTCCTCGGTAATGAGTTACATGCATAGATGACCCTGCTGCATCACCAGCTAGAGACGGGGCACATTTGCAAGACCCCAAATGTGCAAGGGGTCCCTCTGCAAGGCTGGTGGGAGGATTGCTACCAAGCACTTAAGGAAGCAGAGTATTGAGAGTATTGATCAGGACAAATAGTTAATGCATGTGGGGCTTAATACCTAGGTGAGAGTTGACAGGTGCAGCTAACCAGCATGGCACGTGTACACCTATGTAACAAGCCTGCACGTTCTGCACATGTATCCCAGAACTTCATATAAAACAAAGAGAACAGACTATTGTTAATGGTTAATATACTGTAAAAAAATTATAATTACTAAATTCTCAGTACAGAACACGATAATAACAATATGGCATATTTCTAATAAGTAGAGGTTGACATTCTAGCAGCCCACGTTTCTGTTGTCTTTAACTGTTATTTTCTGTCAAATCCAGAGGGCTGTGAAGGAAAACGCCACACAATGTGGTCTTCTAACAGCTGATAAAAGCAGAAGTCGAAATCCCAAAGGCCAGTGTATGAAATGTTATTTATTGAGGGGAAAAATAGAAAATTGTAGGGTTTGATAGAAGAACTAGGGACTACTGTTTGATAGATTCACAGAGGGACTTAGTTTACAATCATCTGTTTTATATTTCAAAATGGAAGAATGAGAGTGGTTCTAATATGAAGAAAAGGCAAGTGTTTAAGGTGGGTGGATATCCCAAGTACGCTGGTTTCATCTCTACGAATTATATGAATGTATTAAACTATGACATGTACCCTGAAGCTACGTACATCTGTTGTGCATCAATTAAAAAATAAATTAAAAGAAAGGGATATATGTCCGAGATGGTCTCTTCCAAGTCTATTGTACATTATGATCAGATGTGAAACCGGGGAGTTCCCCGATTCCCCTCACAGGATGTGTGGCACCGATTGGTTCATCTGTCGACCACCGTACACTGAAACCTCTTATGGGAGGCAGAGCTTTCAGATCGGCACGTGCATCAGCTGCGCCAGTATTTTTGAACTAGAACCGATAAGATACATTTACATCTAACTCGGAGAGTATTTTTGAAATAGAAGCAGTAAGATACGTTTATATCTAACTCTATATATACCTATATCTCCATTGGTCTTTCATTTATCTCAGAAATCTACCTATCTGTTTATCATCTATCCATCTATCTCTTCATCTTTCTGTTATCCATCTATCTATTCATCTATCTTTATCTCCAATATCTATCCTCAATATCTATCTATCTATCTATCTATCTATCTATCTATCTATCTATCTATCTATCTATCATCTATCTATCATGTATCCCATCTACCTATCTACTGACCTATCTATCTAAAATATGTTTGTTTTCCTTATTCGAGAGGCTGAGGCAGGCAGATCATTTGGGCCCAGGAGTTCCAGGCTGTGGTGAGCTGATTACGCCACTACACTGCAGCCTCAGTGCAGAGCTAGACTTTGTCAGAAGGAGGAGGAGGAGAAGGAGGAAGAAGAATAAGGAGGAGTAGGAGGAGGAGAAGGAGGAGGAAAAGGAGGAAGGAGGAGGAGGATGAAAAGGAGGAAGAAAGAAGGAGGAGGAGGATGAGAAGGAGGAAGAAGGAGGAGGAGAAAGAGGAAGAGGAGGAGGAGGAAGAGGAGAAAGAGGAGAAGGAGGAAGAGGAGGAAGAAGAAGAATGAGGAGAAGGAGGAAGAAGAAGGAGGAGGAAGGGGAGGAGAAGGAGGAGGAAGAGGAGAAGGAGGAGGAAAGGAGGAGGAGAAGGGGAGGAGGAGGAAGAAAGAAGAAGGAGGAAGAGGAAGAAGAGAAGGAGGAGGATGAAGAAAGGTGGAGGAGGAAGAAAGGAGGAGGGGGAGGAGGAGAAGAGAAGGAAGAAGAGGAGTAGGGGAAGGAGAAGGAGAAGGAGAAGGCAGAAGAAGAAAGAGGAGGAGGAAAGGGAAGGAGAGGAGGAAGGAGAGGAAGAGAAAGAGGAAGAAGCAAAAGCAGAAGAATGAAAAAGAATGGAAGGAAGGAAGCAAGCAAGCGAGGGAGGAATGGAGGGGAAAGAAGAAAGAAAGAAAGAGAAAGAAGGAAAAGTGCATTCAACCTAAGAACATTTCTTTACACCTGAATGAATGCCTCCCGAGATTTTTCTAAAAAATATTTTCTTATTTTATTATAATGACAATAAAGTATAATTATAGTCCCACACAGACCTGCTGACCCAGAATCTGCATTTGGCCGGATTCTGGGCTGATTCTCACCCCCTGCAGGTCTGCGAGGCTTTGAGGCGGTTGTCCTGAGGCAGACACCACCGTGGTTGTGTGAACCCCGCGCTCCACAGATCTGCGCTAGAAGCCTGTCTTTTTCATCCAAGGCCCAGGACTGGGATGACTTCCAGAGTCATCGCTTAGCAGTCGGTGGCTTTCTATATGTTAATGGCAATTCCTCCATGCTGAAAAAGTCACCTTTTGCAAAGCTCTTTCCCAAGCCATCTGCCTACCTCTGCCTGCAGCCCCGGGTGTTCAGCACAATCATGGTTCACCTGACTTTGTCAGTGCACAAAAGGAGACTGACATAACATAAAGGAACAGGCCGGGCACAGTGGCTCACCCCTGTCATCCCAGCACTTTCGGAGATCCCCGAGGCACGGGGATCACCTGAGATCAGGAATTTGAGACTGGCCTGGCCAACATGGCGAAACCCCACCTCTACTGAAAAAACAAAATATTATCAGGGTGTGGTTATAATTCCAGCTACTTGGAAGGCGGAGGTGAGAGGATTGCTGAAACCCAGGAGGTGGAGGTTGCAATGAGCTGAGATTGCACCATTGGACTGCAGTGAGCCGAGATTGTACCACTGCACTCCAGCCTGGGCAACTGAGCAAGACTCTGCCTAAAAATAAAAAAAATTAGCCCGGCGCGGTGCCTCACGCCTGTAATCCCAGCACTCTGGGAGGCCGAGATGGGTGGATCATAAGGTTAAGAGATTGAGACCATCCTGGTCAACATGGTGAAACCCCGTCTCTACTAAAGATACAAAAAATTAATTAGCTGGGCATGGTGGTGCGTGCCTGTAATCCCAGCTACTCAGGAGGCTGAGGCAGGAGAATTGCCTGAACCCAGGAGGTGGACGTTGCAGTGAGCTGAGATTGTACCACTGCACTCCAGCCTGGGCAATTGAGCTAGACTCTGCCTAAAAAAAAAAAAAAAAAAAAAAAAATTAAGGGAGAGTATCATTGATGGCGTGGGCCAGGGACACGATGTCGCTGACATGAAACTGTCCAGATAGCCAAACCTAGGCTGTGTCCGCTGACCCAGGCTGTCCAATGGCACGTCCATTGCAGCTGACTACGTCCCATGGTTTAAATATGTCGTGAGCGGAATCGTACCCTCCTCATTTTTATAAACGGAAGGCCACAGGACCTCCCAGCGAGACTGTGTTTGCAGACATGGTCTTTAGAGAGGCAATTCGGGTAAAATGAGGTCACCAGGTGGGGCCCTGATCCAGCTGGATTATGGATCTTATAAAAAGAAAACGTGAGGACACTGACACGCACACAGGGCCGACCTCGTGGGGACTTGGGGAGAAGGCGGCATCCACAAGCCAAGGACAGAGGCCTCCGGAGGGGCCACCCGCCCACACCTTCATCTCGCCCTTCCAGCCTCCAGGACTGTGGGAGAATCAACGTCTACTGTTGAAGCTGCCCGGCCCGTGGGACTTTGCTACGGCAGCCCCAGCAGACAAACACATTCCTATTCCAGTGAGGGAGTTATCTCTGTTAAGGGCTGAGTTGTGCACCTCCGAAATTTACATATTGAAGGCCTAATCCCCGGGACCTCAGAACGTGACTGTGTTTAGAGAGAGGGTCTCTAGATGGGTGAGAAGGGTACAATGAGCTCTTTATAAAAACAGGACGTGACGACACAGACACACACAGAGGGACGACCCTGTGAGGACACGGGGAAAAGACGGTGTCTCCAAGCCCTGGAGAGAGGCCTCAGGAGGAACCAGCCCTGCCCACACCTGGATCTCAGACCTCCAGCCTCCAGGACTCCGGGAGAGTAAGACTCTGCTGTTTCTAAGCCACCCAGCCTATGGTGTTCTGTGATACCAGCGTGAAACGGACTAAGACACCTCATCAGAAGAGGAGGTGAGGACACAGACACACACACAGGGACGACCACGTGGGGACTCAGAGAGAAGATGGCGTCTGCAAGCCCAGGAGAGAGGCCTCAGGAGGAGCCGGCCCTGCCCACACCTGGATCTTGGACCTCCAGCCTCCAGGACCGTGGGGGAATCAAGGCTGTTGTCTAAGCTGCCTGCCCAGTCTGATTTTATTGTAGCAACTCTGGGAAGCCATTGCCGACTCTGTGCCCTGCAAAGTGAGATGTCTGGATCTGCAGCCTCAACATCACCCAGGAGCTGATGAGAAACACTGTCCTCGGCCCAGCCAGACCTGCTGACGCATAGTCCGCATGCCAGCCAGGTCCTGAGGGACCATGTGCACATGCCACTCGGGGCAGACTGCAGTGTCTGCCTAGACTCCTCTCGGCCTCTCGGAGCAGTGGTCCTTCCTTGTGGGCTTGGGGGCGGGACACTTTCTGGGATGGGGGTCTTAGGACACCCAAACCAGGCATGTCAGGGAACTTCCCTGTGGCCAGTCTTGATACAGATAGGATGGAGGGAAGTTAGGGTCCTGTCTTTAGGTTTTGTGGCTGGCTTTGGGGGAAAGGCATTCTTGTTTCTAGGACCCGCCTGGGGGAAGAGACGTTCTAGTTCCTATAGTGCCTCGGGGGAGAACGGGACTCAGACACAGGAGGGCTGGAAAAGTTCTGAGAGAAACTTCTGCTTCGGAGGCTGCTGCTGAGACCTGCACTCAGGTATGGTTTCCTGAGCCAGAACAACTTGTAGGTCTGAATCCACGTAAAGAATGCGGGCAGCCGGCGAAGCCCAGTAAGAAGCATCTTTGAATCCGGCAGGGGTGGAATTTGAACCCAGGAGGGGTTCGGAGACTGCGGGCCGCAGAAGAAGTCCTCCAAGCCGACATCTCGTGGTTTTGTTCTGGAGGGTCCCAAGGGCAGCTTTACTGGGGGCTGCTTTGTCATGCGCAGCCTTCCCACCCACCTACCAAAGCCATCTGATAGACATCTCCAGGACGCCAGCAACCGGGGACCAATGTCATAGACCCAGCACAAAATGAGGTTGAGGATCCCAGAACACGAACGAGGATTTGGTTAAAAGCCGCTGAGTTCACTGAAGCAAATCAGCGAAGCAAATGGGAAACACATCTCCTGTTCCTGCCCCGTGGAAAATGAACCCGGGAAAGCAAAAGCATCACGTGCGGCTCCTGAGCTTGGAGCCAGACATCCCGGAGTCAGCGTGGTCTCCCAGCCCATGAGGACCCCGACCGTGGCTTTGCCGCAACCTGCCTGGAGAGGAGAGAGGACAGGGGGCCCTGCCTGTGAGATAGATTTCCTGCCTGGCGGGCAAGACTGGAGACTGTCTCAGTGCCCAGGCTGCCTGACGCTGCCAGAGTCTGCCCGATTTATGTAACGAGGTCAGGGTGTGACCGACAGCGGCCTCGTGTGTGTGAGTCACACTTGCAGCAACTTCTGGCTGCAGTGCCACCCCTGAGACCTAGCAAAGCCCCAAACCACCCTCCTCCACTTCCTCTGTGACACTCCACTCCCCCCGACATTTCCTGCCACCACCCGGGGCCGTCAGGACCACCTCAAAGCTGAAGGAGCCTCCTCTGCAACCTGGCCCCCTGCTGCAGGGTGAACAGAGCTGCCAACTGCCTGGTTTATGCAACCCCATTTCAGAGAGGAGGGTCTGGGAGGGGAGGCACCTGTGGTTATTTAGGGAAATAGGAGGGAGGGGCCGGGCGCACAGACTGGAGGAGATTGTAAAGTGATTGCTTAGTGGATGCCAGGAATTGCTGGGTTGGGCTGAGATTGGACAACAGTGGATGGGGACTGCAGTCTAAATTATCAGGGTGCCGAACTCTGGGGTCCTAGACCGGTGTCTTGACTGGAACTGCTGACAGCCTTGGAGGGGAAATATCTCACAGATCCAAGAGGCTGATGTGGCTCCTGTCCTGCAGCCCAATCTCAGCAGTTTGGACAATGATGGCCAAGACAGCTGGAGGAGGCCAGGCGCAGTGGCTCACACCTGTAATCCCAGCACTTTGGAAGGCCGAGGCAGGCAGATCAGTTGGGGTCAGGAGTTCGAGACCAGCTTGACCAACATGGTGAAACCCTGTCTCTACTAAAAATACAAAAGTTTGCTGGGTGTGATGGCGCATACAGTTGTAATGCCAGCTACTCAGGGGACTAAGGCAAGAGGATTGTTTGAATCCAGGAGGTGGAGGTTGCAGTGGGCCGAGATTGTGCCATCGCACTCTAGCCTGGGTGACAGAGCGAGACTCCGTCTAAAAAAACAAACATACAAAAAAAAAAAAAAAAAAAAAATACAGAGAGAGCTGAAGGTAGCAAAGAAGAGCCGGGTTGTTCTTAAAGGTGAGCCTGTAGCGATCACTGGCGGCAGAGAACGTCATCTGAGAGGGACGTGTGTGCTCCCCAAGTTGGAAGGAAATAGCTGTGTGGGACCAGGGGCAGCTGCTGTGGGCACTCCTGCCTGGGGATACACCTTCTGCTCCAGAGAGGCCCTCATTACCTCCACAAGGCGCCGCAAAGCCTGCCCTGGTGGCATCTGGATGGAGCCATGCCACAGGCTGTACGAATGAATCTATGTTGTAGCCCTTGAACCTTCCTCCAGAGCAAGCAACACCCAGGCAGACAGATTTCTGGGAGAGAGACAGACATCAGAGGTGGCGGAGACCCAGCACCGATGGCTTACCCAGTTCCCCCAGGCTTAGCCTCCTCCAGGGCTTAGTGTTTGAGCAAGAGGTTGTTCCCCCTGGACAATTCTGCAAATTCTGACTGTGCTCCTGCCTTGCCCTAAACCTCCCAGAAGCTCGGGTTCTCCCTTTGGGAAAGGTGCATGCTGGTGATAACAACATCCTTGGGTGGGTGGATGAGCTGCTTGGATGCCTGGCATTACTGCAACAGAACTCAATGCATAGGAAGTGCTGATTGAATGCCCTCCCACCTGCATCCTCTACCTCCCGATAAGTTCTCTGGTGGTGTTTTCTCTACAGGGGTAATAGTGGCAGGGGGCAAGGGAGGAACAAAAGGCAAGATGTGCATATATGTCAGCAGGAGGGACACTTCATCCTCACGAATTCTGCAGTGTGTTTTCAATGATGAGTCACAAAGACGCGAATGTTCTCATCTCTGTTGCAGACACATTCATTAGGTTAACTGCTTTTGGATCAGGTGGGAACCTCAGCTTGTGCAAACAGGTTGCTTCCTGATCTTGTATTTGTCAGTGTAGGCTGCCTGCTATAACAAACAGCCCCAAAGAATTAAAAGTTTGTCTCTTGTTTTTGTTGCAGCCGGGTGAGGTGGCAAAGGTGTCCTCTGCTCCATACAGTCTCTCAAGGATCCAGGATCCTCATATTGTTCCGCTTCACCTTTTTCTAGGGCAGCCCCTCTCAACCTAGATTCTCTCTTTGTGTGTGTGAGACAGAATGAGTGTGTGTGTGTATGTGTGTGCATGTGTATGTGTGTGTATATGTATGTTTATGTGTATGTGTGTATATGTGTGTATGTATGTGTATATGTGTGTATGTATGTGTGTATGTGTGTATGTATGCATGCATGTGCATGTGTGTAAATGTGTGTGTATGTACGCATGTGTGTATGTGTGTGTGTGCGCATGTATGTGTGTGTTTATGGGGGAAATGCCAGTCCTAAGCTGTGAGTGGAACGGTCCAGGAGAGAAGTCTATGTGCCCAGAGAGAGGCTTCCTTTGAAGTTCCCTGGCCATGAGCAGGAATAAAATACTGGCACAGGTTGCAATGTGGATGCAACTCAAAAGCCTCATGCTCAGTGAAAGAAGCCAGGCACAAAATACCACATATTGTAGGATCCTATTTATGTGAAATTTGCAGAACAGGCAACTCATGGATCAGGCAGTCCAACAGAAGGTGGATTAGTAGTTGTCAGGGGCTGGGGACGCAGCAGGGGAAGTGACTGCTGAATGGGGACAGGGGTCTTCCTTTGGGTGAGAAGTATGTTCTGTGAGTAGATAGATAGAGGTGGTGGTTGCATCTCCCACGTAGCTCATGATTAGTTGTAGTGCTCTGGCAACCCTGGGCTTGCAGGAGGAGGGAAGCAGCCTGAGGTGAGGAACAAGGGAGATTCTTGCCTTTCCATCATGGTGTGACTTGTGACCTGTTTGCTCCCAATAGGTCAAAGAGACTTTGACTTGGCAGATGCCCTTGATGAGCCTGGTAAGTGCCAACATTTCATGGGGAGCCTTCTCTTTGCAGCTTGGGTCTAATAGCATCAGCTGCATAGTTACTTTGGAGTTGGGTTGGGCCGGTGTTTGGAACTTCTTGGTGTCGAGAGCTCTTTTCCTCACAGGAGATTGCAGACGCCTTGAGACAAACTTTTACACAGTCTCTAAAAGTCTCAGACTCATTTCTTGGTAGGTCTGTGCTTCTGAAGCCTGTAGTTTAGAAGCACCCTAGTATTTTATTATTTTATGTTATTTTTTATTTTATTGAGATGGGAGTTTTGCTCTGTTGCCCAGGCTCGAGTGCTGTGGTGCCATCATAGCTTACCACACAGCCTTGACTTCCTGGTTCAAACAATCCTCCCACCTCAGCCTCCCAAGTAGCTGGAACTACAGGTGTGTGCTCCCATGCCCAGTTCATGTTTTTGATGTTTTTGTAGAGACGGAATCTCACCATGTTGCCCAGGCTGGCCTCAAACTCCTGGGCTCAAGGAATCCTTCCACCTTGGTCTCTCAAAATGCTGGGATTACAGAGACGCAGCAGCATGCCCGGCTCAGTTACTGCTTTTCTTGCACTTAAGTTCATGTCCGTCATTGTCCTGCACCCTGATCTGAATCTATGGCCCCCAGTCTCCCCTCCCAGAGCACAGTGCATCTCCATTTTCCTATCGGAGCTGCCAGTGAAGGTGAGCACTCCCAACCTCATGTTCACATCCACGCGATACACGTTTGCTGAATGAATAAATCCGTGATCGAAAGTGAGAGAAAAGTCATCATTCTAGAAGCTGCAAGTCTTTCTCCCTCTTTGCTTTTGCCTCCCTCCCCGCCCCACCTACTGTCCGGCTCTGTGGTGGTTCTAGGGACGGGGTCGCTCACTTGTCTTGGATGCTCTCAGCTACTTTGGCCATCCTGTGGGCATCCTCACAGCCTCAAGGGCGGATTGTTTTTGAATGGATTTTAAGGGTATGACCTTGCTTATTTACCCAAATATACCATGAAATTTGTGTCCAGATTATTTACTTTGTATTTCTTTGTCACTTACTTTTTATATTTCATCAGGGTGTTAATGGCCTGTCTTTTTTTTTTTTTTTTTTTGAGATGGAGTCTCACACTGTCACCCAGGCTGGAGTGCAGTGACGTAATCTTCGCTCACTGCAGCAACCTCCATCTCCCAGATTCAAGTGATTCTCCTGCACCAGCCTCCCTAGTAGCTGGGACTACAGGCGCCTGACACCATACCCGGCTAATTTTTTGTATTTTTAGTAGAGACAAGGTTTCACTGCTTTGGCCAGGCTCGTCTTGAACTCCTGACAGAGTGATCCGCCCATTTTGGCCTCCCACATTGCTGGGATTACAGATGTGAGCCACAGTGCCCAGCCCTTTCTTTGTGCTTCTGATGAATCTTCAATGCATATTGCATTTATTTTCTCTTTGTTCACAGAACCCACCAAGAAGCCAAACTCAGGTGAGTGACTCTTCGGCTGGGAGAAACTGAGGCAACATCCTTGAACTGATGCTTATGGGTGGATGCTTTAGGGTGTTTTACAGAATTGTGGGGTGTGTTAAGGAGATGCAAGAACTGTATCAGACAATAGATATTAAAAGCAAAATGTGGTGATTAGGGAAATGCAAATCACAACCACACTGAACCAGCACTGGGATGGCTAAAATCTAAAATGGAAAATAGCAAGTGTTGGCAAGGTTGTGAGGAAACTGGAATGCTTGTACATTGCTGGTGGGAGTCTAAAATAGTACAGCCACTGTGAACAAATACTTTCGTGGATCCTTAAAAAGTTAAATACAGAATTATTCTATAATTCCACTCCTAGGTGTATACTCAAAACAATTGAAAACAGGTATTCCAAGGACAACTTGTATACAAATGTTGACAGCAGCACTATTCATTATAGCTAAAAGGTAGAAATAACCCACGTGCTCATCAGTGGAAGGAATGGATAAACAAAATGTAGTCCACCCACAAAATGGAGTATTATTTAGCCTTGAAGAGGAATGAAGCACTCATAATTGCTACAAAGTGGTTCAACCTCAGAAACATTTTGGAAAGAGAAAGAAACCAGACCCATGTGAGATCACATAGTGTATATTTTTATGAATATGAAATTTCAAGAACAGGCAAATCCCTAGGACCCGAAGTAGTGTTGTGACTGCCAGTAGCTGGAAGGGAAAGGGAGACTGACTGCTTAATGAACTCCAGGGCTCCTTTCAGGGAATGAAAGTGTTTTGGAAGTACACAGAGGTGATGGTTGCACAACGTTATGAATGTTCTAAGTGCCCCTGAAGTGTTCACTTTTAGATGGTTAATTTATGTGTAAATGTCACCTCATTTTATTTATTTATTTTTCAATTAAAAAGGTAACTTTTGTTCCAGGGCAGTGGCTTATGCCTGAAATCCTAGCACTTTGGGAGGCCAAGGTGGCGGATCACCTGAGGTCAGAAATTCAAGATCAGCCTGGCCAACATGGCAAAACCCCATCTCTAATTAAATATACAAAAATGAGCCAGGTATGATGGCATGCGCCTGTAATCCCAGCTACTCAGGAAGCTGAGTCTGGAGAATCACCTGAACACAGGAGGTGGAGGTTGCAGTGAGCCAAGATCATGCCACTGCACTCCAGCCTGAGTGACAGAGCGAGATCCTGTCTCAAAAGAAAAAGAAAAAAAAAAAAAAAAAGAAAGCCGTAGCTCAGAGACAGAGGAATTGAGCAATGCATAGGTTCAGAAGGGCTGGAAACAGAGTGACTAAATTGTGTCTTGGCATTTGAGAGAGGTTGTGGCTATAAAACAATGAAAGAAGAAACCAAATTCTACGTAGGCAGGACTGAGCCAACCGCTCTTCTTATGGATGATATGTGATCAACTGTTAACCTCATGCAATCCTTTCGCCCAGGCTGGAGTGCAGTGGTGCCATCTTGTCTCACCGAAACCTTCTCCTCCGGGGTTCAAGCAAGTCTTGTGCCTTAGCTCGGACTACAGGCACATGCCATTGTGCCCAGCTAATTTTTGTATTTTTAGTAGAGATGGGGTTTCAACAAGTTGGCCAGGCTGGTCTCAAACCCCTGACCTCAGGTGACCTGCCCGCCTCGGCCTCCCAAAGTGCTGGGATTGAGGTGTGAACCACCATGCCTGGCCTCATGCAATACTCAAACATAAACTGCAGGTGGATTACAAATCTGAATGTAAAAGAAAATAATTTTTTTTTTTTGAAAAATAAAGGGAAATGTCTTATAATCTCAGGGTTAGGAGGTTTTTCTTAGATAAGAAAAGCATAACCTCGCCTGTTACGTAACCTCCAGCTACTCAGGAGGCTGAGGCATGAGAATTGCTTGAGCTTGGGAGGTGGAGGTTGCAGTGAGCCGAGATAGTGCCATTCCACTCCAGGTAGGCTATAGAGTGAGACTTCATCTCAAAGAAAAAGCATAACCTTTAAAAATGTGTAAATTAGACAATGTCTACATTTTTAAAATAATAATAATCTTATGACTTCGAGCTCTAAAAAAGTCAGATTAGCTGTCAGATGGAGGCTCCTTGCTGCTTATATCACCAGGGAAACTTTAATATGCAAAGAGTCATCCTTTAGTATTTGTGGGCACTAGTTTTAGGACCCCTGCTTCCCCGCAGACACCAAAATCTACAGGTGCTGAAGTCCCTGATATAAAATGGTGTAGTATTTGCATATAATGCAAGTATATCTTCCTATTATTTATTAATTTATTTGACACAGAATCTCACTCTGTTATCCAGGCTGAAGTGCAGTGGCATGATTTTGGCTCACTGTAACCTCCACCTCCCAGGTTCAAGAGATTCTCATGACTCAGCTTCCAAGTAGCTGGGATTATAGTTATGCGCCACCACTCCCAGCTGATTTTTGTATTTTTAGTAGAGACAGGTTTTAACCATGTTGCCCAGGCTGGTTTCAAACTCCTGACCTCAAGTGATCTGCCCACCCTGGCCTCCCAAAGTTCTGGGATTACAGGCATGAGCCACCGCTCCCTGTGTGAAATATGTTCAATACACACATAACCTGGCCTGTAGTCCCAGCTACTCAGGAGGCTGAGGCACAAGAATCTCTTGAGCTCGGGAGGTGGAGTTTGCAGTCAGTGGAGATCGTGCCATTGGATCTACAGATGCGGAAAGTCTGGTCAGAGAGCACAAATTGTGGATACATAGCTCCTACTCCAAAACAGAAGGATGGCAAAAGAAAAGAAAAGAAAATGGAGGAGAGCGACTATAGGCAACTAAGAGGGATATGATCATTCCATTTGCTGCAAAGAAAAATTCAAAGACAGAGTCACACACAGTTGACCAAAATGGATGAAACAAGTCTACTGGGGTGGGCAGCGGCGGTGCCCTGGGAGCTGAGACAGATGGAGCTGGTGTTGGTTTCAGACAAGACAGTTGCGCAGGAACTCGAGAGGGAAAAGGGGAATGGGTTGTGAGGACCTGGGAGCTGGACTTCTGCCTGGGGAATCAGCCAGTGCCAACGGATGAACCGGGGGTGGGCAGGTGTAGGGTCCAGCCCTACGGGGCTCTCTGAGCCCCTCCCTGCTGGTTTGAAGATGAGAAATTGTAGAAAGAAAAGGCACAAGACATGGAGATTGAGAAAAGAGAATTTGGGCCCAGGGGTCCACAGCTACTGGGATCGCGGAGACCAGCAGTGGCCTCAAATGCCGGGACGCCCTGATTTTATTGAGTTGCAAATCTGGGGTCAGGGAAGGTAGGGTGTAGGTAGGGCGTGGTCCTGGTGGTGGGTGACTGGGGACAGGGCAAAATAGGGCATGGCATACAGGTGGGGGCTCAGGAATTTATGGCACCCGAAGTGAGGTAAGGAGCATAATGCATCAGCACCTTTTCCATACTTACCAAGAAAGAACTAAAACATTAAGATTTGTGCTACTATTACTGATTATCTTTTCTAAGAAAAGAGGAACCAGGTGCAGAAGCAGAACATGAGTAGCCATGGAACGTGACCGCTGAAGCACAGCACTACACAGAGACGATTAAGTCCCGGGATGTCCGCGGGCCCCCCTGACAGTGGTCAGGCTTACCACGAGAGCTTGGAAAAGCGGTTTTCTCCTCACTTGAGGAAGGAGACGTCTTGGCCATCTTGGACATCTCCTTCCCTAGCTGGCTAAACAGCAGGTGCTTTCACAGCACTGATACTGTCGCACAGCTGAGGAGCCCTCCATTAGTCCTTGTGTGGGCGTGACAGAGGACTCTAAAGCATCTTGCCTTAGGGTCATTCATTCCACGATGTCACCCCAGGTTCACACTTCCAACCTGAGTGGCATTAGTAAAAGAATTAAGATCACCTATAAATAACTAAGATCACATATGAACAATTACTAACTACTGTTCATTTCTAGTTACTTTCTTCTTCATTATTTACAGGGAAATTGGCTGAGGCTTTCTGCTCCTGCCTCCGCAGTTATGGGGTCTTTTTCCTACAGGCAGGGGTTAGGAGCCTGCCTATGGTGATGCTGAAGCCCGCGAAGGGTGCCTAGTTGATGGACCAAGCAAAGCCGTCCCAGAAGCTGTCCGGAGACAAGGAAAAGTCCCAAGTCTCCTTCAGGCTTGTTTCAGGACTCGGGGCAGGATAGGAGATGATGGTGGAGGATTCTGAGCAGGGGACGGCCTGAGTGGGAGTGGGACAGAAGGAGAGCTGGACAGGGACGTGGTGACAGGCAACGATGGTTCATCCAGGAAGGAAGGCCAGGAAGGAGCAGAGGGAAAGGGGCGTGCAAAGTTCCAGAGGCAGGAGCAACGGGGACATCCAGGGAAGGAGGGAAGTGCAGGGCAACCTGAGACGGGGCACCCCGAGAGAGGGGTCCAGGCAGCAGGCAGACACCACAGCCTGAGCTGCACCCCAGCTTACGGTCAGCCCTGGGAGGGCTTTGAGCAGAAGAGGGGCGAGCGCCCACACCATGAGGCCACCTGCCGCCGTCCTGGGCCCTGCACATGCCTCCTACAGGCTGGGCGGCTGCCCACGAGGTCATTTAATGCCCGGTGCCTGTGGGCATCCTGCCAAGAACCCGTTGGCACTGGCATCGCAATGCTCTCCTCCAAAACCTGTCCCAGTGTCCCCAACGCAGACCCGCTGTGAAGGGGACCTCTGGAGAGGACGCGTTAGCAATGCCGTGTGCTCTGCCCACGCAGACCCGCTGTGAAGGGGACCTCTGGAGAGGACGCGTTAGCAATGCCTATGCTCTGCCACGCAGACCTGCTGTGAATGGGCCCTCTGGAGAGGACGCGTCAGCAATGCCGTGTGCTCTGCCCACAGGTTATTTCAATGATGGGGACCGCAATGACGGACACTACCCGCCCAGGCCCAGGCCACCTGCAGGTAGGTGCTGAGCCTCCCCAGGCGGGACATGTGGATTTGTTCAGAGAGGGTGGTGAGAGGCCTGAGATTGGGGAGAGAGGGACGCCCAGTCCAGGGGCAAACTTGGTCACGGGTGGATGATAGGCTGGTGCAGGGGCTGACGCAGAAGGCCCCGTGGGTGTATCAGTGGCGTCGCGGTCTGGGCATCTGTCCGCCTCTCCAGGCTGGTGGACGGGATGGAAACAAAATGAACAGATTCAACTGGAGGCTCCAGGGAAACACGTGTGGGCATTTCTGCTTAGACTCCACATGCTCAAGCGTGGCCGTCTGCGCTCGGACTCCACATGCGCAAGCGTGGCCGTCTGCGCTCGGACTCCACCTGCGGAAGTGCGGCCGTCTGCGCTTCGACTCCACACGCGGAAGTGTGGCCGTCTGCGCTTCGACTCCACACGCGGAAGTGTGGCCCTCCGCGCTCGGACTCCACACGCGGAAGTGTGGCCGTCCGCGCTCGGACTCCACACGCGGAAGTGCGGCCCTCTGTGCTTCGACTCCACACGCGGAAGTGCGGCCGTCTTTGCTCGGACTCCACACGCGCAAGTGTGGCCGTCTGCGCTCGGACTCCACCTGCGGAAGTGTGGCCGTCTGCGCTTCGACTCCACACGCGGAAGTGTGGCCGTCTTTGCTCGGACTCCACACGCGGAAGTGTGGCCGTCTGCACTTCGACTCCACACGCGGAAGTGTGGCCGTCTTTGCTCGGACTCCACACGCGGAAGTGTGGCCGTCTGCGCTTCGACTCCACACGCGGAAGTGTGGCGGTCCGCGCTCGGACTCCACACGCGGAAGTGCGGCCGTCTGTGCTTTGACTCCACACGCGGAAGTGCGGCCGTCTGTGCTCTGACACCACACGTGGAAGTGTGGCTGTCTGTGCCTCGACACAGCTTCATACACATGCGTGCTTAGCCACCTCCATCTCTGTGTACACGAATGTTCCACGTCTGTATCTGTGTCTCCATATGCTTTCAAATATACATAAACACATGTACATATGCATGGATATGGGTTTTTTTCATGTGTGTACACACATGCTTTTGTATATATACACTACGTAGATACCGTTCTGTTTTCATATATGTATATTCCTGACTTTATATATATGCTTGTATATATCTTTACATATGTACATGTTTTATATGTGTTTATGGTTATAAGCACATATATGCTTTTTATATATTTATATATCTATATGTATTTCTTTTAATGTATCTTTTTTAATGTTCATGTATATTTTTAAATCCATATGCATTTTATGTACATTTTTATATTTTATGTGTGTTATATAAATATATCTTTACATCTATAAACATATGCCTTTATTTATATATATCATTATATGTGTACATATATACCTTTATTTATATATGCTTTTATATATATATGTATGTATATGTTTATATATATATATATATACACTTTTATATATGTGTGTATATCTTTATGTTAGTATGGTCTTTATATATGTACACATACACCTTTAGGTGTATACACTTTCACGTTTTATATATATATATATATATACACACGTGTGTATATATGTTTATGTAGGTATACAAATGTCTTTCCATATATATAAAAATATCTTTATATATCTGTATACAACTTTTATAGATGTATAAATATCTCATGTAAGTATATATTTTATATGTGTGTATATGCATACTTCATTTTCTTTTTCTAATATGGAGTCTTGCTGTGTTTGTTGCCCAGGCTGGAGAGCAGTAATCCAATCTCGGCTCACTGCAACCTCTGCCTCCCGGGTTCAAGTGATTCTCCTGCCTCAGCCTTCTGAGTAGCTGGGATGACAAGCGCCTGCCACTACGCCTGGCTAATTTTCATATTTTTAGTAGAGATGGAGTTTCACCATGTTGGCCAGCCTGGTCTCGAACACCTGACATTGTGATCCACCCGCCTTGGAGTCCCAAAGTGCAGGGATTACAGGCATGAGCCACTGAGCCGGGTCCCCTATTGTCTTGAAAGTAACAAGACAGGCATGGATTCTGTTTGATGCAGCTGTTATGGGATGAATTATGTCTCCTGGCAAATTCATACGATGAAGTCCTGACCCCAAGTTTCCTCAGAGTGTGACTGTCTTTGGAGATGGGACCTTCAAGGCGGAGATTCAGATAAAATGAGGTCACTAGGGTGGGTCCTGATCCAATAGGACTGGCGTCCTAGTAAGAGGGGATGAGGACACAGACACACACAGAGGAAGGACTCTGTGAGGACACAGGGAGAAGACGGCGTCTCCAAGCCCAGGAGAGAGGCCTCAGGAGTAAGCCCAGGAGTGAATGCAGTCGGAGATTGTGTGTATGTCTGGAGGAGGGGAAGCTGACAGAGGAAGTCATTTTGAGGGCAGGACGGGCTGACCTCACAGTGAGGGGCCGAGAAACGTCCTGAACGAAGCCGAGAACGCAGCTCCTGAGCTCCGGGCAGTGTCTTCTGCCCTGGAAACCAAAGCTCCCTCCTGTCTGGTCCCCACTCCTCTGTTTGGCCCCCAGGCTTCCATAATCCCCACAGCTGTTTCATTTTAGAGGCCTCGAAAGAGAGTCTAGGACAGGCATAGTGGCTCACACCTGTCATCCCAGCACTTTCTGAGGCCGATGCGGGTGGATCAGCTGAAGTCAGGAGTTCAAGACCAGCTTGACCAACATGGTAAAACCCTGTCTCTACTGAAACTACAAAAATTACACAGGCTTGATGCTGTGCACCTGTAATCCCAGCTACTCTGGAGGTCAAGGCAGAATTGCCTGAACCTGGGAGGAGGAGGTGGCAGGGAGCTGAGATTGCACCATTGCACTCCAGGCTGGGCGACAGGGCAAGACTCTGTCTCAGAACAAAGGAAAAAGTAGAATCCAGGCAGAATATGATGGTCCACGCCTGTAGTCCCAGCTATACTCAGGAGGCTGAGGCAGGAGAATGGCTTGAATTCAGGTGGCAGAAGTTGGAGTGAGCCGAGATCATGCCACTGCTCTGCAGCCTGGGCGAAAGAGCAAGACTCCAACTTAAAAAAGAAAGAAAGAAAGAAGAGTCTCTGGGAGACAAAGCTCATAGTAAACTTCACAAACGTCCAAAAGTCACTGCAAAAGTTTTAAGAACTTTAAATGAAGCCGGGCTCCGTGTGGCTCCTCCCTAGGCTCTTAGCCCTTTGGGATGACAGGACAGGAAGATTGCTTGAGGCCAGAATTTGAGACCAGCCTGGGCAACAAAGCAAGACCCTGTCTCCACAAAAATTAACAAAATTAGCTAAACATGGTGCTGTGCACCTGTCGTCTGAGCTACATGGGTGGCTGAGGTGGGAGGCTCGATTGAGTCCAGGGGTCGAGGCTGCGGGGAGCTATGACTGCCCCACTGCACCCCAGCCTGGGCCACAGAGCAGGACCCTGTCTCGAAACAAGAACCAAACAAATTCAGATGAAAGGGTGTGCACCAGCAAGATGGAAATATGACACGCTACAAAGGTTCAGATGCTTTCATCCTCATACTGGTGACTGACTTCTATAGCAGTGGTGGCATTTGTAAGAGCTCTAAACGGGGGAACGTCAGCAGAAGACGCTCTGCCCTGTTAATCTCAGAGACCCGCAGACTCCTTGCTGGAAGCACCAGTGGGGTGAGCTTAGAGTAGACAACGAAAGTGTTTTTAATTGTAGGCTCTGAAACAGTGTTGTGAATGTCGTCTGCATGATTAGTAAGCTCTGTAAAAGGGGTGGGCGGTGACATCTTTTCTGTTTGGCAATTTATTTATAGGCGGTAGCTACCTGAACTATGTCATTAAGTTTCTAAAACCATCCTTTTGTTTTCCAGCAGTTCTCTATCCAACGCTGAAGCCACGCCCTCAGCCCCAGCCTGGCAATTCTGGCAGCAGTGGGGGTAATGAGTGTTATTTATTTGTTTTCCTACTTTGTTATTTACTCTGGAGACAGGGTCTCGCTCTTTTGCCCTCACCAGCGTGAAGTGATGTGACCGCAGCCTCGGTCTCCTGGGTTCAAGTGATCTTCCTCCCTCAGCGTTTCAAGTAGTGCGGACAGATGCACACCACCACACAGAACTACTTTTAATTTTTTTTTTCAGAGACAGGATCTCCCTGTGTTGTCCAGGCTAGTCTTGAACTCCTGGCCTCAAACAATACTCTCCCTCAGCCTCCCAAAATGCTGCGATTAGAAGCGCTAGCTACGGTGACCCAGCCTGGTAATAAGTATTAAAACAATTTTATAATTTTTTTGCTCCAGGCACCGTGGCTCAAGCGGGTAATCCCAGCACTTTGGTAAGACAAGGCAGGCAGATCACCTGAGGTCAGGAATTCGACAGCAGCCTGGAAGACGTGGTGAAACTTCGCCTTGATTAAAAATACAAAAATTAGCCAGGGACGATGGTTATACCTGTAATCACAGCTACTTGACAGGCTGAGGCAGGCGAATCTCTTGAACCTGGTAGGTGGAATTCTATCAGAGCTGCAGGGGGCTGAGATCATGCCATTGTACTCCAGCCCGAGCAACAGAATGAGACTCCATCTCAAAACTATTTTTTTTTTTTGAGACGGAGTTTCGCTGTTGTTACCCAGGCTGGAGGGCAGTGGTGCGATCTCGGCTCACCGCAACCTCCGCCTCCTGGGTTCAGGCAATTCTCCTGCCTCAGCCTCCCGAGTAGCTGGGATTACAGGAACGCGCCACCGTGTCCAGCTAATTTTTTGTATTTTTAGTAGAGACGGGGTTTTACCATGTTGACCAGGATGGCCTTGATCTCTTGACCTTGTGATCCACCCGCCTCGGCCTCCCAGAGTGTTGGGATTACAGGCTTGAGCCACTGCGCCTGGCTCAAAAATAAATTAAAACGAAAATTGAAAAGCTGTTTTAGTAACATCCCTGTTTTAATTATTGTTTTGAGACAGGACTTACTGGGTTACCCAGGCTAAAATGCAGTGGTGGGATCACAGCTCACCGTAGCCTCCACCTTCTGGCCTCAAGCAATCCTCCCACCTCAGCCTCCTGAGTAGCTGGGACTACAGGCAAACACCACCCACCAGGCTAATTTTTCCTTTTTGGTTGTTGTTGTTGTGTGTGTGTTTAGGGACGGGGTCTCACTATGTTGCTCAGGCTGGTCACAAACTCCTGGCCTTGTGATCCTCCTGCTTTGACCTCACAAAATCCTGGGGTTACAGACGTGAGCCACTGCGCCCAGCCCTAGGAAACAGCCTTTTAGGCCAAGTGCAATGGCTCTTGCACTCCCCAGAACCTTTGTGCCTGCTGCCGGGACTTCAGCTTCACAGACCTGTGCCACTGAAGGATCTGATTAGAGGCACTCACTTGCCCGCACGCAGTCCCAAAGGGCTGCTGAGGGAACCTTCCTGCTAAAACAAAGCACAACCACCACGCTGCCTTTTGCAATTTATACATTTTCTTTTCTTTCTTTCATTCTCTCTTTCTTTCTCTCTCCCTTCTTTTTCTTTCTCTCCTTTCTTTCTCCTTCCTTCCTTTGTTCCTTCCTTCCTTCTTTCTCTCTGTCTCTCTTTCTTTCCTTCTTTCTTTCTTTCGAGTGTCTGTGCTACTCAGGCTGAAATGCGGTGTGATCATAGCTCACTGCAGCCTGCCATTGCTGGGCTCAAGTAATCCTCCACTTCAGTCTACTGCAGATAGGACTACAGGGGAAAGCCACCACACTCAGCTCATTTTTCTGTAGAGACAGGGGGTCTTACCATTTTGTCCTGGCTGATCTCCAACTCCTGGCAGCAAGCAATCCTCCGGACTCCACCGCCCGACAAGCTGGACCGCCGCAGCTGCCCTGCCTTTCACGAGTTTCATAAACCCACTCAGCATGTTCCTACCCCAGAGTGACAGAGGCGCACATGAGCACGGATTTCTTATAGATGCGCAGAGACCTAATCACTTCTCTATGCGCCAGTCTTGGACAGGAAATGCAGAGTCCAAGGCTTAATTGGGAGTCCAGGAACCATACGAGGACTGTGTCCTTGGCTCTCATTTGAGCCTGAAGTAGCTGAGTCTATGGGAGAAACCGTCAGAGGGCAGAGGCCCAGGTGAATGTGGCAGTGGGACGTTTGTGAGGCCCGCAAAGGACGTTGTAGGAAATGAGGCTTGCGGGCGGCCTTCAGTATTGAGAAAGCTGTCAGGCGGAGTCTCGGGGCTCTGGGATCTTCTCCGTCTTGCATGTACCCCTGTTTTGGGGGGAGGAAGCAGGTAGCTCTCCTGTCGGGGCAGCAAGGAGCAGGAAGAAATGTGTGAGACAAGTCTACTGGGGTGGGCAGCGGCGGTGCCCTGGATGCCGAGAGAGACAGAGGGATGGTGCAGGTTTCAGACAAAATACTTGAGCAGGAGCTTGAAAGGGAAAAGGGGAGTGTGTTGTGGGGACCTGGGGAGCTGGAATTCTACCTGGGAAATTGGCCAGTGCCAACGCCAGGGGCAGGGGTGGGCAGGGGGTTAGGAGCCTGCCTATGGTGATGCTGAAGCCCGCGGCGGGTGCCTAGTTGATGGGCCAAGAGGAGCCGTCAGGAGAGAAGGAAAAGCCCCAAGTCTCCTTCAGGCTTGTTTCAGGACTCGGGGCAGGATAGGAGATGATGGTGGAGGATTCTGAGCAGGGGACGGCCTGGGTGGGAGCGGGACAGAAGGAGAGCTGGACAGGGAAGTGGTGACAGGCAACGCTGGCTCATCCAGGAAGGAAGGCCAGGAGGGAGCAGAGGGAAAGGGGCATGCAAAGGTCCACAGGCAGGAGCAACTGGGATGTCTAGGGAAGGAGGGAAGTGCAGGGCAACCTGAGATGGGGCACCCCGAGAGAGGGGTCCAGGCAGCAGGCAGACACGACAGCCTGAGCTGCACCCCAGCTCACGGTCAGCCCTGGGAGGGCTTTGAGCAAAAGAGGGGCGAGCACCCACACCATGAGGCCACCTGCCGACGTCCTGTGCCCTGCACATGCCGCGTACAGGCTGGGCGGCCGCCCACGAGGTCATTTAATGCCCGGTGCCTGTGGGCATCCTGCCAAGAACCTGTTGGCACCGGCATCGCAATGCTATCCTCCAAAACCTGCCCTAGTGTCCCCAACGCAGACACGCTGTGAAGGCGACCTCTGGAGAGGACGCGTCAGCAATGCCGTGTGCTCTGCCCACAGGTTATTTCAATGATGGGGACCGCAATGACGGACACTACCCACCCAGGCCCAGGCCACCTGCAGGTAGGTGCTGAGCCTCCCCAGGCGGGACGTGGATTTGCTCAGAGAGGGTGGTGAGAGGGCTGAGATTGGGGAGAGAGGGACGCCCAGTCCAGGGGCAAACTTGGTCACGGGTGGACGATAGGCTGGTGCAGGGGCTGACGCAGAAGGCCCCGTGGGTGCATCAGTGGCGTCGCGGTCTGGGCATCTGTCCGCCTCTCCAGGCTGGTGGACGGGATGGAAACAAAATGAACAGATTCAATTGGAGGCTCCATGGAAACACGTGTGGGCATTTCTGCTTAGACTCCACATGCGCAAGTGTGGCCGTCCGTGCTCGGGCTCTACATGCGGAAGTGTGGCCGACTGTGCTCGGACTCCACATGCTCAAGTGTGGCCGTCCGTGCTCGGACTCCACATGCGGAAGTGTGGCCGCCTGCGCATCGACTCCACATGCGGAAGTGTGGCCGTCGGTGCTGGACTCCACTTGCGGAAGTGTGGCCGTCCGTGCTCCGACTCCACCTGTGCAAGTGTGGCCGTCCGTGCTCGGACTCCACCTGCGGAAGTGTGGCCGTTCGTTTCGGACTCCACATACACAAGTGTGGCTTTCCGTGCTCTGACTTCACATGCGGAAGTGTGTATATGTATATAAAAGCATATATACATATATACCTTCATGTATATATGCTTTTATATGTGTATGCGTATATTTATAGATTCACTTTTATATATACACATGTATATATCTTTGTGTGTATAAATTTATGTGCACTTATGCCTTTTTGTGTATATACCTTTAATTACATTATAAATATATATACACACAAATTTATATATACATGTGTATGTATCTTTGTGTAGGTATGTAAATGTCTTTATATATGTATACAAATATCTTTATATATCTATATACAGCTTTTATATATGTATAAACACATAAGTACATATTTTATATGTCTGTATATGAATATTTTATTTTATTTATTTCCTTTTTCTTTTGATCTGAAGTCTTGCTCTGTCACCCAGGCTGGAATACAGTGGCACAGTCTCTCCTCACTGCAACCTCTGCCTCTCAGCTTCAAGTGATTCTTTTGCCTCAGCCTCCTGAGTAGCTGGGATGACAGGTGCCCTCCACCAGGCCTGGCTAATTTTGTATTTTTAGTAGAGACAGGGTTTCACATGTTGGCCGGTCTGGGCTCAAACCTGTGTCCTCAAGTGATCCACCCACGTTGGCCTCCCAAAGTGCTGGGATTGCAGGCGTGTGCCACCACACCTGGTCTATATGTATATCTTTTAATATATCTTTATGTATATCTCTATATACATATACATTTTATATGCATTTTTATATGTGTACATCATATAAATGTATGCTTTATACATATATAAATATATACCTTTATTTATATATATCTGTATATATGTCCATATATACCTTTATGTATATGTGCTTTTGTATATGTGTGTATATTTATTTATACAAACATTTCTTTATGTGTATAAATATCTTTATATATAGATATATTTATATATCTGTATATAATCTTTATATATGTGTAAATATCTAAGTATATATTTTATGTGTATATATGCATTTTTTGCACATGCACACATTTGTTCATATCTTTTTCATATTTGTATGCATATATAGCTTACATGTTTCTATATTATATATACATATATACCTTGATATATGTATGCATACTTTTTTATATATGTGTGTATATGTCCCTTTATATGTGTGTATATATACTTTTAGGTATGTGTGTGTGTATATATACACCTTTATATGTGTACATATATCTTTATGCACACAGACATATGTAAAACCTTCTAATATAAAGTTTTCTCTGTAATTGGAGGTGAATGTCTAGCAAGAATCTTTCATATGGAAATGCAAGCATAGGCAATAGGAGGGAAGAGTGTGACGTTTGAGGCTTTAGTTTCAAGCACGTGAGGTTTCTGATGTGTTTAGTTCTGCAGCTTTATTTTAGAAGACATAAAGGACTTGTCCTAGATATTTTGCAGAGCTGGGCATGTATCCTTCGGACACCCTGATTGCATCCAGTCATCTATTCTGCCACGTTTACTTGCAGTACATAAGGAGCATTGTCTTGTAATTTATTACGTTAACAATCAGGAGTAAACTAAAAATAACTAGTTATTTTTGAGAAGAGAAACTAAGATATTTATGATTGAGACCATCTTCTGGAAGGTCCTTCTAATCTGCCTCGGTGTGGCTGTTCTCATATCAGTTTCTCAGCAGGAAGAGGGTGAACCTGCAGGAGTTTGGAGTTCCCAGAGTAAGTGTTTGTTCTGTGATGGCAAAGTGTGTTTTATAGCCAGAGCTCAGTGTTGGCTTGAGTTTTCCCACAGGGACGAGGAAGCTTTGGTGTGGCCTCCCTTGACTCTCCCTGATGCTGATCACTCTTTGGAGCTCTCTTGGGAATGACACAGTCACACGACTCCCAATGAGCTGGACAGAACAACACCTGCAGGAAATTCCATGCTCGGACACCTCAACATCCTTCAACTCTACCTTCTCTGTCTAACAGGAGGCGGCAGCGGTGGTTACTCCAGTTATGACAATGGCGACACACACGGTACCCCCACATTTGGGCACCCGGTGGTGGGCGGAGGGCGGGGGGGGGTCGTCTCTCTGGGATCCCGGTTGCATTCTGCCCTGGGCCTTCTACCTGGAGTCTTTGGTGAGTGGGATGCTCTGTGCTGGTGCCTGGTCTTCTGAGAACCTATTTGTGCTGAGCTGCCCGGTTTCTGTTCCCCAGGAGGGTGGGTGCAGCCACACACACACACACACACACACACCACATACACATGCACAGACACACATACACACACCACATTCACATGCATACACACACACACGCATACACATACACACACACATACACACACACCTCTGTTTAGGTAAACATAAACAGCAAAGAAGTATACAACAGATTAGAGAGAGAGAGCATCCAATGAACGGGAAATTCTTTAGGGGTGCAGCTCACTTACATCAAACACAATAAAAAACACTTTCTTTTTTCTTTTTTTTTTTTTTGCCAATCAATGAGAGCTTGTAAGGTTGCTGAGGTTGGTTGGCCTTGAACTCTTGGCCTCGCCTTCACAAGCGCCACGACATCCGGCCGGAGCCACTTTGGGCCCTGAAAACACTTTCTTTTTGTTTTTGAGATGGAGTTTTGCTCTCGTTACCCAGGCTGGAGTGCAATGGCACAATCTTGGCTCACCGAAATCTCTGCCTCCTGGGTTCAGGCAATTCTCCTGCCTCAGCCTCTTGAGTAGCTGGGACTATAGGCGCGCGCCACCATGCCCAGCTAATTTTTGTATTTTTAGTAGAGACGGGGTTTCACCATGTTGACCAGGATGGTCTCAGTCTCTTGACCTCGTGATCCACCCTCCTCGGCCTCCCAAAGTGCTGGGATGATAGGCGTGACCCACCGCGCCTGGCGAAAACACTTTCAATGGCTGGGAGTGGTGGCTCCACTCACTTCAACCTCCACCTCCCGGGTTCCAGCAATTCTACTGGCTCAGCCTCCCGAGTAGCTGGGATTACGGGCATGTGCCACCACACCTGGCTAATTTTTATATTTTTAGTGGAGATGGGGATTTCATCATGTTGGCCAGGCTGGTCTCGAACTCCTGCCTTCAGGTGATGTGCCCTCCTTGGCCTCCCAAAGTGCTGGGATTATGGACGTCAGCCACTGTGCCTGGCCTTGAGTAACCAATCTTTTTAACTAATGTGTGCCAAGAGTTCCTGCAATGTGGGAAGTGCTTTTTTTTTAAAAAAAAAAAAAAAAGGCCGGGCGCGGTGGCTCAAGCCTGTAATCCCAGCACTTTGGGAGGCCGAGGCGGGTGGATCACGAGGTCAAGATATCGAGACCATCCTGGTCAACGTGGTGAAACCCCGTCTCTACTAAAGATACAAAAAATTAGCTGGGCATGGTGGCGCTTGCCTGTAATCCCAGCTACTCAGGAGGCTGAGGCAGGAGAATTGCCTGAACCCAGGAGGCGGAGGTTGCGGTGAGCCGAGATCGCGCCATTGCACTCCAGCCTGGGTAACAAGAGCGAAACTCCGACTCAAAAAAAAAAAAAAAAAAAAAAAAAAAAAAAAAAAAAGATATGGTCTCATCAGGCTTTGTGAGAGCCGTGGCTCGTGGCCCCCTAAATTTTCTCTGAAAATCACTGACATGAGGCAGCTTAACTGATAGGAGAAAATGCATATAAATTTATCGAGTGGGTATAAACGCAAACCTTCAGAACAATCACCAATTGGATGCAAAAGCATATAGAGCATCTTTTTTAACTTTTATCTTAGGTTCGGGGGTCCTTGTGTAGGTTCGTTATTTAGGTAAATTGTGTGTCACAGGGGTTTGGTGCACAGATTATGTCACCACCCAGGGAATAAGCGTAGTACCCAGTAGGTAGGTTTTCCATCCTCACTCTTCTCCCACCCTCTGCCCTCAAGGAGGCCCTGGTGTCTGGTGTTCCCTTCTTTGTGTCCATGTTGCCAATTGAGAAAAATGATGACACAAGTCTCCAAGGTTTATCTGCCAAAGCTGAGGGTGTGCACCCAGGAGACAGGTCTGTAGCTTCCTCCGGAGATGATTTTGAAGGCAACACATTTAAAGCGGAAAGGGTGGGAAATTGAGCCATACATAAGTTTTATGGAAGAGGGGGATGGGGAAAAAGTTATTCACGCCCTTGTCTGGCTCAGTGAATCTGTATTTTTTACCTAAGACGACATAAATGAATGGGGCAGAGGGAAAATGCAGGGAATCTGCATTTTGCATAAGACAATCTGGACAAAATGGGATGGGGAGCAACCAGATATGCATTTGTGTCTGGTGGGCGGGGGTGACTGCACCTGTAAGGAAAAGCTATCAATTTGCATTGTCGTGGCGAAATTTTAACAGCTCACTCGAAATTACCTTATAAGCAAAATACAGGGGAGACATGTGGCTTTTCATCTTGTAGCCATTTTATTTAGGTATGAAAATGGTGAGGCAGGTTTGTGCAACCCACTTCCCAGGTTGACTTTTCCCTTTGGTTAAATGGGTTGAGAATCACAAAATTCCATTTCCTTTCACAATGCGCACTCCATGTTTAGCTCCCACTTGTAAAAGAGAACACACGGTATTTGGTTTTCTGTTCCTGCATTAGTTTGCTTAGGAAAATGGCCTCCAGGTTGATCTGCGTGCTGCAAAGGACATGATATTGTTCTTTTTTATGGCTGTATAATATTTCACAGTGTATATGGGCCACATTTTCCATATCTAGTCTACCACTGCTGGCAACCTAGGTTGATGCCATGTCTTTGCCATTTGAGTTTGTTGTTTGCTGTTCTTTGCAGGAAGAATATGGCCTCAGAGCATGGCCCAAAATAGGTGATGTTGGTCAAGCAGGTTTACCAGGCAAGTCAGGGGATGAATGAGAGCGAGGCAGGAAGAGGCCTGGCTAGCAAGGGGGTCCTTATCATGCAGATGAAGCTTCCCAGGTGGCAGCACTCAGAGAATCAAAGTGAGCGTTTCTTTTCAGACCTGTAAATGTGTCAGTCAGGTATGTCTAATAGTTGGTGGGGAAGGCTGGTCTCCCCACCCTAAGCTTACTATGCAAATGAGCTTTCCAGTCGATTGCTTCCACCCTGTCTGCCTCTTACTGACAACCAGGAGGGAAGATGGAGTCACCATCTTGAATGTGTCTGGTCCCTCGTTTCTGCGGCGCTCACCTGTGCACGCTCCTTGCTGGCTTGTCTATGTCTGCAGCTCAACTTTAGTGGCTGCTTTTTCTTAGAAAATGATTTGGGGTTGCTTTTCATTAAAAACAAAAGCCTTACTGAGGACTCCCGCACCCCTACTATGCGCCTAAGTAATTAAGTAATTCCTTCTTAACTCTGTGCTAACTGGAGTTCTTGCTTTTTTTTCTTTAAATGGGGTCTTATATTGTTGCCCAGGATGGTCTGCAGTGGTGAAATCACAGCTCAGTACAGACTCAACCTCTTGGGCTCAAGTGATCCTCCTGCCTCAGCTTCCTGTGTAGCTGGGACCACAGGTGTGTGCCACCACACCTGGCTACTGTTTTAAGATTTTTTGTGCCAGGCATGGTGGCTCAAGCCTGTAATCCCAGCACTTTGGGAGGCCGAGGCGGGTGGATCACGAGGTCAAGAGATCGAGACCATCCTGGTTAACGTGGTGAAACCCCGTCTCTACTAAAAACGCAAAAAATTAGCTGGGCGTGGTGGTGCGTGCCTGTAATCCCAGCTACTCAGGAGGCCAAGGCAGGAGAATTGCCTAAACCCAGGAGGCGGAGGTTGTGGTGAGCAGAGATTGCGCCATTGCACTCCAGCCTGGGTAACAAGAGCGAAACTCCATCTCAAAAAATAAATAAATAAATAATAAAATAAAATAGAAAAGCAAAAACTTAGCCGTGGTGGTGTATGCCTGTAATCCCAGCTACTCGGGAGGCTGAGGCAGGAGAATTGCTTGTACCCAGGAGGCTGAGGTTGCAGTGAGCCTAGATCATGACATTGCACTCCAGCCTGGATAACAAGAGCGAAACTCCATCTCAAAAAAAAAAAAAAAAAAAAGATGTTTTGTAGAGATGGGGGTCTTGCTATGTCACCCAGGCTGATTTTCAACTTTTGGCCTCAAGTGTTCCTCCCACCTCAGCCTCCCAAACAGCTGGTATTACAGGCATGAGCCACTGCACCTAATCAAGGCTGGAGTTTTATTACTCAGATTGTGATATAGCTGGCCTAGAGTTAGAACCTGTACAGTGTCATTTTATAAAGAACAAAACTGTTTCCATTCTCCTCACAGTGACTGCTAACCTTGGTTTCTGTAAACTGCTAGATTATTTGCAGGATGCAAATTGCAGTAAAGCTGCATACCTTCTCTTATCTGTAAATGCCAGAGTCGCTGGCCTTTGTTTACCAGAGTAAGCACCCCCAGATAATTCCATCCTGGCGCCAAGTAAATAAAAATCTATGGATCCCACCCCCACACAGACGATGTGTAAACGAATGTTAATCTCGGCATCTGTGAACCCCTTAAATAACAATCAGAATGTCAAATAGTCCCCTGGCCCTCGAAAAATCCGGAACCCCCTCACTCTTATCTCCACCCAGAAGGTGATTTGAATCCACTGGCCCTCAGTATGTTTGAAGCCCCTCACCCCCAAGGTGATTTTATAGGTATAAAAGGTCTTGCCACCCTCTTTTACGGGGCCACGGGTTGGAGAGACGTGAGTCCTCCGTGGTCGCCGGCAATAAACACTGCAATTTGGCATTGTTTTGTCTTGGTGTTGACTTTCTGTGCTTGGTTCGATACAACAAGAGCAGTCTCTCCAAAAATTTGGACACTGGGCTTTTAAAGTATAATTTGTCCCGTAGGAGACCCTGGAGTAGGGAATGCTGACTGGCTGGTTAGAGATGGAATCAAAGGATGGAAGGGGGTTCTTCTTGCTGTCTTCAGTTCCCGTGTGGGATGGCAGAACCGGCTAAGCCACATTACCAGTCTGGGCAGTGCTGGCTGCTGCATCTGAATGCAGGGTTTACCACCTATCTCACCTTCAACCATAGGTTTTACAATAGTGATGCTATCCCCGGAAGAGGTTTGGAATCTCGTGGGCTCTGGTTGCATGACCCCTAACCCATTAGTATAATCTCTAATCTTGGGACGAATCTGTTACTCTTTCAAAGGCAGTCTGATCCTCAGGGAGGAAGGGGGTTTGTTTCAGAAAAGGGCTGTTATCTTTGTTTCCATGTTAAACTGGAAATCCCTACTATCGTTATCTCAGTCTGTGTTCAGGAATGAACATGGGCAGTTTGAAAGCTGAAGGCAAGATTCATTCAATGAGGTCAGACCTCTTTCTCTGTCATAATTTTCTCACTGCTATAATTTTTGCAAAGGCAGTTTCAATTTAACTCAAAATGTGAGGCAAAAATCAAATTGAATATTTTTACAGAAAGCCCCTGGGAGTTGCTTTTTTAAATTATTATTCTTTTATTATTTATTTATCTAGAGACATGTTTTCACTCTGTTGCCCAGGTTGGAGTGCAGTGGTGCAATCACAGCTCACTGCAACCTCAGACTCCTGGGCTCAAGCAATCCTCTCACCTTAGCCTCCTGAGTAGCTGGGGCTTCAGGCATACGCCATCACGCCCAGCTAAATTAAGCATTTTTTTTTGTAGAGATGGGGTCTTACTGTTGTAACTGCCCAATGGGTTTACCTTGTCCCCTGCCAGAGCTGATTCATCAAGACAGAGGAATTGCAATGGAGAAAGAGTAGTTCACGCCGGACACAGGAGTTTCATTAGTACTCAAATCAGTCTCCCAGGCATTCAGGGAGCAGAGTTTTTAAAGGTAATTTGGTGGGTAGGGGCTTGGGAAGTGGGCAGTGGTGACTGGTGGAGTCAGCATATCCATTCAGTGCAGGGGCTGCAAAATATCTGAAGCACTGGACTTAGGTTTTACAATAGCGATGTTATCCCCAGGAGCAATTTGGGGGGTTCAGACTCTTGGAGCCAGAGGCTGCATGACCCCTAAACCGTAATTTCTTTCTTTCTTTCTTTCTTTCTTTCTTTCTTTCTTTCTTTCTTTCTTTCTTTCTTTCTTTCTTCCTTCCTTCCTTCCTTCCTTCCTTCCTTCCTTCCTTCCTTCCTTCCTTCCTTCCTTCCTTCCTTCCTTTCTTTCTTTCTTTCTTTCTTTCTTTCTTTCTTTCTTTCCTTTCTTTTTTTGAGACAGAGTGTCGCTCTGTTGCCCACACTGGAGTGCAGTGGCGTCATCTCAGCTCACTGCATCCTCCGCCTCCTGGGTTCAAACAATTTTCCTGCCTCAGCCTCCCAAGTAACTGGGACTACAGGCGTACGCCATCATGCCCAGCTAATTTTTGTATTTTCATTAGAGACGGGGTTCCACCATACTGGTCAGGCTGGTCTCAGGTTCCCGACCTCAGGCAAGCCACCCGCCTCGGCCTCCCAAAGTGCTAGATTCCAGGCGTGAGTCACCGGGCCCAGCCCTAAACCATGGTTTCTCATGGTGTAGCTCACTTGTCAGTCCTGTAAAGGCAGCTAGGTCCCCAGGCAAGGGGGAGCCGTTTTCAGGAAAAGGCTGTTATCAGTTTTGTTTCAGAGTCAAACCATGAACTGAATTTCCTCCTAAAGTGAGTGCGGTCTATGCCCAGCAATGAACACGGACAGCTTAAGGGTTACGAGCAACACGGAGTCCGTCAGGTCTAACCTCTGTCACTGTCGGCAGTGCCTCGGTTATGATTTTTGCAAAGGTGGTTTCGTCATGTTGCCCAGGCCGGTCTTGAACCGGGCTTAAGCGATCCTCCCACTTGGCCTCCCTAAGTGCTGGAATTACAGGCCTGCACCACCACATCCGGCCCACCTGGGAGTGTGTTACATGAGGCGGGCTGTCCCCACATCCCTACAGCCTAGGAGTGAGCCTTCTGTCCGTGAGGCGCTGTTTGGGACGTGTTCTGTTGTTCTCTGGCATCCTCATGGGTTAGAAATCACTCATCAAGCGGTTCTCCCGAGAGGTCTGAGCATTTCCTGTTTTCCTGTGAACTTAGTCTCAGGATGTCTGCGCTGTGCCATTTTTGGGGAGACCGTTATCTGGGTCCAGAATGGATCAAAGCATACTGGTCAGGGTGCTGCTCTGTCCCTGGGGCAAAAGGGCAGGGAAATGTCCCTGTGCTCCTTGGCAGGGCCGGGCCCCATGGAAGCACAGCCAGGTGGGGGGCATGATGCCTTGCTTCTCTTAAGGGCCCTGCAGAGCGAGGCTGAGTCAGCGCTGGGATGAGCATTAGCAGCAGGTACCTGCGGGGTCCAAGCCGCCAGTGGTTGAGTTACCCAGCTGCTCCCCAGATGTGGCAGAGCTGAGGCCCGTTCCCGCCTCCTCCAGAGCAGTGAGGGGTGAGAGCCGACCTTGGCTGGCCTCCCTCCAGAGAGCGGGGAGAACACGTTTCACTCGCTGTGTTTAGACACTAATGGACAGGTTTCTCTCACACCCGCGGTTTGAGTCTGCTAAGTCCGCCATAGTAAGGTAGTACGTCGGTCAGGAGTGCTGAAAGCAAAGGGGCTTCACCTCCCGCAGTCTGAGAGGTCTGAGAGGCGGGAGGTCTGAGATGCAGGTGTGGGCAGGGCTGGCTGCTCCTGAGGCCTCGCTCCTGGGCTTGGAGACGCCATCTTCTCCCCGTGTCCTCACCGGGCCGTCTTGTGTCTGTGTCCTCACCTCCACTTCTCATTAGGACTGTCGTCCTTTGCAGCAGGGCCCACCCTAGTGACCTCGTCTTACTTTAACCTCTTTAAAGACCGTGTCTTCAAACACAGTCGCAGACCTGATCCCCTGGGGGATAGCACTCACTCTGTGAATTTGGAGGGGGAGGGGACACAGTTCAGCCCATAGAACCCACTATCCGTATAAGTCATTCCACTTCAAAATCAGCACAAAGCATTTTTTAAAAAAATCTCAAATCTGTATTTTAAAAATCGCTTTTAACACATTAGAAAAATAAAGAAGAACTTTTTTGTTGTTGTTTTTTCTGAGACAAACTCTCCCTCTAGCCCAGCCCGGAGTGCAGGGACGTGATCATAATTCACTGCAGCCTCCACCTCCTGGGCTCAAGCAATCCTTCTGCCTCAGCCTCCCAAGTAGCTGAGACTACAGGTGCACATCACCACATCCAGCTAACTTTTTTTTATGTTTAGTAGAAACGAGGTCTCTTTGTGTTTCTCAGGCCGGACTGCAACTGAGCTCAAGTGGTCTTACAGCCGTGGCCTCCCAATGTGGGAGGATTACAGGTGTGAGTCACCACCCAACCCGGACAAACTCTTTTTTTTTTTGGTGGAGTTTCACTCTTGTTGCCCAGGCTGGAGTGCCATGGCACGATCTCGGCTCACTGCAACCTCTGCCTCTCAGGTTCAAGCGATTCGCCTGTTTCAGCCTCCCGAATAGCTGGGATTACAGGTGCCCGCCACCATGCTCGGCTAATTTTTGGTATTTTTAGTAGAGATGGGGTTCCAGCATGTTGGCCAGGCTGGTCTTGAACTCTGTGATTATAGGCGTGAGCCACCGCACCCAGTGAGAAACTTTTTTTAATGGGCTTTGATTCCCATTTGTGGCCTGCGTTTTCACCCTATTGTCCTTTTTTAACAAATTTGCTGGCTTTCTGTCTTTTGAATGTCCAAGAAAACACATTTGCCCATCTATGTGAGGCCCCCAGACTCTCGGGGTCTAACGCAGCTTCCGCCCCCAGGCTTGTGAACAGTCAACAGGGGCGAGACGACACCTGTGCTCCTCCCCGGCCCTCGAGAGCCCACAGGAGTGCCTGCAGCCTTTCAAAGCCTCTCGCTCAGGTTTGCTGACCCATTTGCTTCTGTGAGGTCATGTAGACTTCCCGGCCATATCTTGCATTTCATGGTCTCTTTTCTATGCTGAAGAAAGAGTGAGCTGTAGACTCAACTCTCTTTATGGAAATACTGATGGTGAAAGAATGATGTCTCACAGAATGTGTGAGGCAAAACTGTCCATTTGTGAATAACTAATACACTGCCTGGGTGCTGACGGGAAGCTGGCGCTCTTACCCAGTGCACAGCAGCCAACTGGCCATCCGGGTCCAATGTGCATCTTCCTTTGGTATCCGTGCTGGGGGAGATGCTGTGCATGCCATGAAGACTTAGTTTCTTGAAAGGAACCGTGGCCCACTTACAGGTGTTATTGGGTGCGTGTACGTGCACGTGTGTGTGTATGCATGTGTGTTTGCGCACAGGTATGTGTGTGTATTGTGTATGCATGAACGTCCACATGTGCATGTGAATTTTGTAATCATGTGTGTAAATGCATGTGGATAACAAGTGCACATGTGGAAGTGTCTGTGCACACACGCAGATTGAGTGCATGCATGCTTGTGTAAGTGGAATTTGCATGTGTGCATATTTGTGCTTGGGTCGCATATGTATTGCATGTTTCCCATGTGTGTTCATTCACATGCATGCATTGAGGGGTGTGCTACCACATGAACACTTGGGTACTGCATGAATATATCATACGCATCTGTGCATGTGGAATGTATGTATACATGCATATGTACAGGCATGCACATACACACGGATGTGTTTATGCATGTGTTCATATTTGTGTGTGCATGCATGTGTTTGTGTGTTTCTGCATACAGGTGCATATATTGGGATGTGCATATGCACATGTGTACAGGTGTATGTTTAGGTAAATCGTACTTTATATGTGCTTGTGTTTGTGTGTGTATGCATATGTGTGTTTGTGCATATGTGTGGGTATGTGCATGTGTGAATGTGTGCATTGAATGCATGTGTGCTTGTGTGTTGCATTTGCTTTTATGTGTTGCACGTGTAAATGCGTGTGTGTATGCATGTGTATATGTGTGCTTGCCTGCCTTTTGTTGCGCAAGCTTGTTACATGCTACATGGTGTATGCACATGCACACATATTTGTGCATGTCAGTGTGTGTTGCCCGTCCGTGTGTGTATTTATGGCATGTGTGTGTGTGTGCATGTGTGTCCATGAGCTTGTCCGTCCGTGTGTGTTTCGCATATGCATGTATGTAGACTCCCCAACCCTGAAATGAAAGCTGGTCTCCCTCTCCCTGGTATCATCCCCACTCCACTAATGACTGTTAGACACGGCACGCACATTCGCCTTCCTCCACCTCATGCTGCTTGGCTGCCCCCTCCCCCAACAAGACTGGAAATTCCCTGAAAACAGGGATCTGCATGCTGTGCTGTAGTCGCATCCTCAACAGTGCCCAGCAATAGAAGGCACCACATAAGCTCTGCTGAATAAACACGAGTGTCCTTTTCCGTTTACAGGTGGAGATCACCATGTGGGGCATGACTCCTCAGAAGGTAACTGATTGACTCACCTGGTCCCAACCTTTAAGAAGCCCACACACTCCTAAATCAGTGCCTCCCAACCCCACGGCTTCCGTGGGTCACTCACACTTCCTATGTATGTACAGTAGCCTCTGAACAAAAATGTCTGAGCATCTTTGTTCAGAGGCTACTTGACACACACACACAACTGATCAGAGTTCAAAGGAGGGGCAAGCGTTGGTATTCACTGCAGAAGATGCCTCCTCGCTCTCAGAGCAAGGCCGTGAGTGCTGAGGCTGGTGGATTTCTCCCGGTACCGCCATTACTCTCCTTTCTTTCACCAGCGCTAACTTGAAACCCAAGCACGACAGGAAAAAGGAAGTTATGAACACTCTGCCCAAAGAAGTCCTCAGAGTGCACCGTCAACCCCATGTCAGGTCAAAGGAGGGAGCACTTTAAGTGCAGAGGCTGACTTCGTATCCCGTATGGCTGGGAGAACAGGCTCCTCATTCTCTGAGTCTGACTAAGAGATCTGGGCTGACACCTGCTTTAGTTTAAGCTGAGTTGATGGTAAATGCACTCAACCCCAAGGCTCTTGTGAGTTTTCAGTTATGGGGGAGGAGAAAGTGATTGAAGGTGATCTCTACATTTCAGTGCAGAGTACCAGTATCAGTGTTTTTGGGGTACGCTGGCGTCCTTAGAGAAATTTATTGATTCTCCTTTTTCCCTCTGTGGTGTAAAGTGACACCCAGAGATGGAAATGGCGGGGCTAGTGAACGAGTGATTGCAGTCAACTCTGACGAATAATGTTCTGGAACATATGGGATCCTGTAGACTGGGTCAGGTGATGGAGGTAGGGCTTCCTGGACAGAACAACGTCCAAGCCAATGCCCAAAATATGGGTGGGAGGTGCCCAGGAGCAGATCGAGGTGTCAGGGAAGACAGTGTGCTGGGTAGAGCTGGATACGCATGTGGGGACACCAGAAATTGTGTAACCAGGGTGTGGAATGCAACGGGAACCGGGGAAGGATGCAATGCTGACTTGGGAAGATGGCCAGGTTAGCGGAGGTGGACTCTGCGCTTCATAGAACCTTCACAGGAAGGAGTCTGCCCCTGTTGCCATGTGGGTGAAGAATGGATCTGAGGAGGCTCACTAAGGCCCAGGGAGACCCCCTTTTAGAGCACTTCAGCACTCCCTGGAAATGACAACAGGCTGAAATCAAGCCCAGGCAAGGGAGGAGAAGAGAAGCGGTCAGCTTGGATGACCACTTGGAAATGACAACTGATTGTCCTTGATTGATTTGTAAGAGATGGCAAAGAGGAAAAGGCATGAATCAGTCAGTTATGCTGTGTTACAAAAGACCCCAAAACGTAGTGCCTAGAAATAACAACCATTTGTTATGTTTATGATTACGTGAGCCAGCAATTTGGGCTAAATCCCGTCTAGTGCTCATTCTGTCTCTTCTGAGCTCCCTCTTGTCTGCAGTCAACTGCAGGCGTGGCCAGCGCTTTGATGATGTTTCCGGGGTCTTGTTAATGTATCTGGGGCCCTAGGTGGAATGGCTCATCTCAGCTTCATGTGGGTTCTGACATCCCTCCAGGAAGCCAGGCCAGGTTTCATCACATGGTGACCATGCAGGGTACCAACAGCATGAAGAGAAGCGTGCCTGGGCTTAGAGCCGTCACGTCTTCACTTCTGTGGCGTTCTGTTGGCTAAAGCCTGGATTCTCAGAATAAAGATGCGGTCCTCCTCTGGATGGGGAAAACTGTGAAGTCGTATTGTGCAGTGTGTGCACACAGGGAGGGGAAGAATACAGGGCTATCTCTCGCAGGAGGCAGGATGCAGCAGGTGGCAGCACCAGCTGTAGAGCAGGTTCTTGCGTTCAGTGACAATACTTTTTCCCCCAGCATGGCAGCCTCATTCACGGAGCAGCCTCATGTCCCTCAGCTGTGTCATGCCACGTATCAGCCCAGGTGTTCAACCCAGTCTGAAGAAAGGCATGCATGGAAAAGGTGGCTATTTCAAATGGAAACAGTGATTTCTTCTTTTTACCCTTTGGAAGTGTCAATTTTTGTCACATCAAGGTCGTTCTTGTTTTTTGTGCAGGAGTACTGAAGCTCTGGGATGATTTGCGGTCGAGGCATTGAAGATGCATAGGTCTGGTGTGTGGTTGGGTCTAGAGTTCCCACCTGCCTTTGAAAGCGGGCCTATCTGGCGATTTTTAGTTGAACAATATCTTTGCATGAGTAAACATTCTACATCTAAAAGGACACGAAATAGTTTTGACACACGCCTATCACCCCACCTATCAGGAGGTGGAGGCATGAGGATCACTTGAGCCCAGGAGTTCAAGACCAGCTTAGGCAGCATGGTGAGACCCCATCTCTAAAACAATAAGGAAATCAGGCCTGTAATCCCAGCACTTTGGGAGGCTGAGGCGGTGAATCACTTGAGATCAGGAGTTCGAGACCAGCCTGGCCAACATGGTAAAATCCTGTCTCTATAAAAATACAAAAATTAGTCAGGTGCAGTGGCACACATCTGTAATCCCAGCTACTCAGGAGGCTGAGGCAAGAGAATTGCTTGAGCCCAGAAGGCAGAGGTTGCAGGGAGCCAAGATTATGCCACTATATTCCAGAATAAGTGACAGACTGGGACTCTGTCTCAAAATAAGAATAATAACAAATAAATATATCAAATTAATAAAAATGCACACACAAATTGAACTCAATAAACAAAAATGCAAAGTGCCTCCTCCGTGCAAATCCTGGCCTTGGATGTCTTCAGTGGTAAAATGTGGTTGACAAGCTTGGCTGTTTATGAAAACAGAATTACTTTCTAAGTTTTCTTTTTCTCTTTTATTTTTTAAAACTAACTTTCTCTTGATTTCTGTGGACACGGGTGGGAAGAGATATGGAGAAGTTGTTAGATCGATGCAAAAGTGGTTGCAATTTTTGCTATTACTTTCAATGGCAAAAACCACAATAACTTTTGCACCAACCTAATATTTAAGCAGTATTCCTGCCTGCTGTGTTTTTTCTCAGATGAGCTTGCGTTTTCTCCACTCCTGCAGGCAATATGGTGGCAAAAATCGTGTCTCCCATTGTATCCGTGGTAGTGGTGACACTGCTGGGAGCAGCAGCCAGTTATTTCAAACTAAACAGTAGGAGAAATTGTTTCAGGACCCGTGGTAAGTTTTGCTCTAAACATTGTTTTCCTTATTATTAGGCTGAATTTTTTAAAAAATGACTCTCTGATGTCTGTCACTAGTAAGGTTATTTCTGGTTAAGTTCAATATACATAACTTGACTAATGTGGTTTTTAAACATTTGTTTTCAGTTTTTTTGAGATAGAGTTTCACTTTCTTGCCCAGGCTGGAGTGCAGTGGCACAATCTCAGGTCACTGCAACCTCCACTTTCCAGGTTCAAGAGATTCTCCTGCCTCAGCCTCACAAAGAGCTGGGACTATAGGCCTGTGTTACCACGCCTAGCTAATTTTTGTATTTTTAGTAGAGAGGGGGTTTCACCATGTTGGCCAGGCTCTTCTTGAACTCCTGATCTCAAGTGATCTGCCCTCCCAGGCCTCCCAAAGTGCTGGGATTACAGGCATAAGCCACCATGCCCGGGCGACAATTGGGTTTTCATGGTCATGTGTGAGCTGTGCCTTCCTCTAAACCTTGTTACTATGACATTGGCACATTATCTGTCTCATGTAAAATAGGGGGAGAAAAAAAGGAAAGAAAAAGAACAACAAAAAAAGTTTATAAGCATGACGGTTGATTTAACTAGACAAATACATTTCCGCTTTGTTTTGTATTCAGTGAAACTTTCATCACAGGTGAGTCAGGAAATATCAGGAAAAGTATCTGGGTTGAATGTGAGTGTTTGGCACAGACCCCACCCACAAAGAAAAATACAGAACACTAAATTGTAAGCCTGTCTATGGAATTCCGAAGCTGTGCTCAGACCATCGGGGAAACAAAGATGTGCTGTGGCTTCCTGGTTCAATGTCGGCTCCACACTCCTGGGTCTGAAGATTCACTTCGGACTTGAGAGCAGAGAATACCATAGTCAGAGGAGGTAGAGGGTTGCTTTATAGCCAAAAGAGTGACTCAAATGCTTAACTGAGGGTCTCTGCAGGCTTGGTTTAAACCTTACGCCACCCACATCAGAATCTGTCTGGAGTTTGCCCAGGGCCCTCTAACTCATACCTTCTTTGCGTCCCTGAAGGAAACTGGAAAGGGAAGCCCATTCCTAAGATGTTTTCTTTAGAATGTGCATTTGGCCTCAAAAAATCCTAAAACCTTCCCATGCGCGCCCTCTGCTGGTGAATGGGCAGAACCTTCCCATGCGCTTCCTCTGCTGGTGAATGGGCAGAACCTTCCCATGCGCGCCCTCTGCTGGTGAATGGGCAAAACTTTCCCAGGCGCGCCCTCTGCTGGTTAATGGGCAGTATCAACCATTAGCGAATGAACCTCCGTTTGGGGTGAACCTCCGTCTACATTACACACTGTCCTGAAATTTTGAGAGTAAACTAAGTTTCTGAAAAACAGCCTTATTTCCCTGGCAACCTGAGAGAAGGTTCTTGGGTTCAGTGGCAACACTCTTTCACCCGACATGGCAGCCATCATTAACGAGACACCACATGTTAATTTCAGTGGCATCTGTGGCAGTGATTCCTAAGCCTTTGTTAATCAGGGGCTTAAAGTGAGTGAGCAGAGAGAGGTACCCATCTCCACTAGCACAAATGTCCCCACAGGAGCCAGGGTTCATCCACAAACTCAATAATCAAGACAGATATATTTTAGTGCAGCGTTTTAGAAGGAAAATCAAATCTTCAAATTACAGCCTGCAGGACAGCTGTCTGCTCATGTCAATAAAGCTTTATTGGAATGGGGCCAGTTGAGTTTCTGAAATAGGTGTAGTTTTGAAAATGTGGACCATGCCTGCCCCATTTATCTGAGCTGGAAGCACGTTTTTGCTAAAGAGATATAATGCCTTGAAGCTCTTTCATGTCTTTTGGCTACCTTTGCACATCAGTGTTACCTTTACCAAGTATTTCCAAGCACCAAGTTTAACTTCCCCTCGCTTAAAGTTCCTTAAAGAGATCAAAAGGGAGGAGGATGCAGACAGAGTGAGATGATGTTCAGGGAATCTCTTCAAGATGAGCAGTGACTTTTATGTGGATCCTGGGCCTATATCACCTTGCTGGCCATAAAACCTTTATACTATGTAGGAAATACGTGTATGACAGCACTATATATGGGTTTGGTACCAAATGGGGCTTAGGGATCTGCAAATTTCACTCTAAGTTTCCAGGCTGCTGCCAATGGTATCTAGCTGTCCATCTTTCCTTAGTTGAGTCATTAGTTTTATCTCTCCTAAAGGGTGATGTTTATGGTATACTAACCCTATCAATGGTGATGTAGTGCAGTGCACAACCTGTGGAACTGGATACGTGCTGAGGCCATACACTGAAGCTTGCACAGTTCCTAGAGAAAGAGTTGTAGTAACGGAGCTACACAGATAGCAGCAGATGTCTGTCACTTGATGTGGACTTTTAAGAATCATACTTTGCTTTTATTTTATAAAGCGGAGCAAATAACATAAAGAGCAGTGAGGCCATATTCAGAACAAGAAGTTTCTATAAAGATTAGTTTTTACCAAAGAGAAAGTTATGCAATTCATTTAAGATCATCAAAATCCTTAACTAGTGGCAAAACATAAAAAACAGCATTTTGGCTTTTCGATCCGCCATCTGCGCCTCATGTGGGGCCACCACCAAAATGCAGATTTTCGTGAAAACCCTTATGGGGAAGACCATCACCCTCGAGGTTGAACCCTTGGATATGATAGAAAATGTGAAAGCCAAGATCCAGGATAAGGAATTCCTCCTGATCAGCAAAGACTGATCTTTGCTGGCAAGCAACTGGAAGGTGGACGTACTTTGTCTGACTACAACATTCAGAAGGAGTCTACTCTTCATCTTGTGTTGAGACTTCGTGGTGGTGCTAAGAAAAGGAAGAAGAAGTCTTACACCACTCCCAAGAAGAATAAGCACAAGAGAAAGAAGGTTAAGCTGGCTGTCCTGAAATAGTATAAGGTGGATGAGAATGGCAAAATTATTCGCCTTCGTCGAGAGTGCCCTTCTGATGAATGTGGTGCTGGAGTGTTTATGGCAAGCCACTTTGACAGACATTATTGTGGCAAATGTTGTCTGACTTACTGCTTCAACAAACCAGAAGACAAGTAACTGAGTTAATAAAAGACATCCGCGGTGGCTCAAGCCTGTAATCCCAGCACTTTGGGAGGCCGAGGCAGGTGGATCACGAGGTCAACAGATCGAGACCATCCTGGTCAACATGGTGAAACCCCGTCTCTACTAAAAAAAAAAAAAGTACAAAAAATGAGCTGGGCATGGTGGCGCGTGCCTGTAATCCCAGCTGCTCAGGAGGCTGAGGCAGGAGAATTGGCTGAACCCAGGAGGCGGAGTTTGCGGTGAGCCGAGATCATGCCATTGCACTCCAGCCTGGGTACCAAGAGCGAAACTCCATCTCAAAAAATAAAAAATAATAATAATAATAATAAATAAAAAATAAAATAAAAAAATAGAAGACATGAACTAAAAAAAAAAAACCAAAAAAACAGCATTTTGAAAGCTAATATTTGTTTGCAGATACGATTTTAACAGTTTTAAAATACTTTTTATTTTTAATTTTCCAGGTTTGTTAATGTGTAGTTGACAGAGAAACATTGTGTATATTTAAGATGTACAACTTCATTTCTGCATCATTTATTTCTGTTCTAATCTGTTTCCTTCTGCTGAATCTAAAGCAGGTCTCATGTAGGCAGCACATCGTTGGCCATTGGTTTTCTTTTTTTAAAATAGGTGTTTCATTCCTCTCGCTTTCTTAAGGTGTAATAGACAAGCCGTGTATGTATTTAAGATGTACAACTTCATATCTGCTTTTTGTTATTTTGAGACAGTATCTTGCTCTGTGGCCCAGGCTGTAGTGCAGTGTTACAGTGTCACAATCTTCACTCACTGAAACCTCCACCTCCCAATTCAAGCAATTCTCTTGCCTCAGCCTCCTGAGTAGCTGGGATTACAGGCATGTGCCACCACACTCAGCTAATTCTTGTGTTTTTAGTAGAGACCGGGTTTCACCATCTTGGCCAGGCTTGTCTCAAACTCTTGACCTCATGATCTACCCACCACGGCCTCCCAAAGTGCTGGGATGACAGGCATGAGCTTTGGTGCCTGGCCCATTTCTGCTTCATTTCTTTCTGTTCTAATCTACTTCCTTCTTCTAAATCTCGAGCAAGTCTTCTGCAGCAGCATACAGTTGGATCTTGGTTTTCTTTTTCTTTTTTTAAGAGACTTTTTTTGTCCCCATGATGACATTTGTTTCCAATCTTCCTTTCAGAACCAGAAAATGTCTGAAGATGTTAAGATCCCCTGATGACTTTTAGAAAAACTCAAGCAAAACAAGAACGCTGTGTATCACTATTATAGAAATTTCCTTTGATTCTTGACACAATTTGATGAGCTAAAGTGTTTTCTTCTGTGTGAAGTACTTGAGTGCCTCACTAAGAGTTCCCAGCTCATTGGATGTGATGTGGTTGTAAAGATGAGTTAGGCAGCTAGACCCTGCATGGTAAAAAGAAATTGCTTTCTCTGTTGGTTTGTCATTCATTCACACGAAGACACTGTGGCTCTCTGTTCTGAAAACTTCAGGTACTCCATGGTGCAGTAATGCACACATGCTTCACCATGGTTATGTGACAAAGCGGGAAGCAGCAGGGAGGCACAGTATCTTGTGGGGAGGTGATGTTATCAGCTTCTCGGAGGTGAAGAGTACTGTTGAGGTTTCAAGGATGCTGGACCTACACTAAATTCTTCAGCGATGTCCAAAATCATGGAGCATTTGTCATTGCTAATGAAGTGGGTATGAATCATTTCTGACACCCACAAGCAAGGTTTGAACCTCCTTTCAGCTCTGATGTATCTGCACGTAAAGTTATTATTACTTGAGAAAATAAGGCTGCATTTTGAAATGTTCAGTGCAAAACGACTTACGTTAAAACCGTCTGGGGGAAATCCTGGGATACTTTTCCCGGGAAATCATATAGTTTTAATGTGTTTTGGCACATAGGAGAGAGAAATGGCAATTATCAGAAGTATTTTCAGTCTTTGAAATTCTGTAAGTACTAGTTCCTAAGGCAACAACATTGCTTTCCTTGCTTTAAACTTTTTCAATTCCCCCGAGTAGGAAGTCTTAAATCCTCAGTCATCCAAGAAGTATGCCAGCTATGTGCTTCTCTTTTAGAAATACCTGTGGGCAGAGGGAAAAGGGTGGTTTGGGCCTATTTGCACAGATTAATTAAACTACAGTTAATGTTCATAAAACATTTAGATTTTGCCCTAAATATCAGAACCAAAGATTAAGACATTAATGTACAGTCTGGAATGTACATACGGGACCCATAAAAACTTCCAGTATTCATGCTTTATGCTCCCCATTATGAACTGGGGTCTTCAAAGAGAGAAGGTTGAAAGTGGAAACCACTTGAAAGAGCTCCCCAATTTGTAAAATACCTTCAACTAATAATTCACATTAGGTAACTCAGAGTTGTGTGTCTCAAATTGTGGATTCATGCATAATGTGTGCAATTTGAAGATAGCCCGTATTTCCTATTTCAGTATTCGGTCCTGCAACACTTTTTAATTGTCGTAGAAGTTCTCTTGTAGAATTGGTGAGGTCTGATGCTTAAGGACTATCTTCTCTAGAAGAATTTCAACATGAGCTTAATTAAATTCTTGTGAAAAAGTCTTTGTGAATTTAGTTACACACACACACACACACACACACACACACACACACACACACACACACACACATACCTACTTAAATGGCATCTAAACATTTTTAGCCTTTAAGCCATTCCATTTTCTAAACTGTCATAAACCATTTTTAATCATTTTAAATAAAGGTAAGAGAAAAAATACTGGATTTGATTGTTGCATAGTTTTTTTTTTATTTCATAAATAAAGTTTATGGAACAGCTGTAAAAGTGGCCCCAAAATTATGAACCTTCATAGCTGTGGATAATATGCAACAAATCTCTCTCTCTCTTTTTTTTTTTTTTTTTTGAGATGGAGTTTCGCTGTTGTTACCCACACTGGAGTGTAATGGCACAATCTCAGCTCACTGCAACCTCCGCCCTCTGGGTTCAAGCAATTCTCCAGCCTCAGCATCCCCAGCTAATTTTTGTATTTTCAGTAGAGACGGGGTTTCACCTTGTTGACCAGGATGGTCTCAATCTCTTGACCTCGTGATCCACCCGCCTTGGCCTCCCAAAGTGCTGGGATTATAGGCATGAGTCACTGCGCTCAGCCACAACAAATATCTTAAAGCTCCAGATAGATGATGAACATATGGAATACACAGCATTACTTAATAATGAGATAAAACTCACCTGGATGACAAGGATAATGTTCAACCCACTTAAAATGAAAACGTTTGAATAATGATTGCTTGGGGTCATGAGGACCACCTTTAGGGTATTCTTTGCATGCTGAGAAGGTGGTAATTGAAGAGATGAGAAAAGCCTCGATAAAATCCCATGTCCTTGATTGCACAGTCTATCCTTGAACAACACAGGGCCGAAATGCATAGTCCACCTGTATGTGAATTTTCTTGTGGCTCTGCCATTACTGAGGCAGCAAGACCAACCCTCAGTCTCCTCAATGTGAAGATGATAAGGATGAAGACCTTTGTGGTGATCTACTTCCACTTCATAAATAATACATTCATTAATTGTCCCGTCCTTATGATCTTCTTCATAACATTTTATATCCTAATTAGTCATGGCTTCTCTTCATTCCAACGCGAAGATATTTATCCATTTACCATAAGATGCAGTCAAGTCCCCACAAAGAGGAAGCAGGTGTGGCTTTTGAAACTGTTGAAATCCCATGTATAACTTTTCTTTTTTTAATTTTCTATTTTATTTTATTTTATTTTTATTTATTTATTTATTTATTTTGAGATGGAGTTTCGCTCTTGTTACCCAGGCTGGAGTGCAATGGCGTGATCTTGGCTCACCGCAACCTCCACCTCCTGGGTTCAGGCAATTCTCCTGCCTCAGTCTCCCGAGTAGCTGGGATTACAAGCATGCACCACCATGCCCAGCTAATTTTTTTGTGTTTTTAATAGAGATGGGGTTTCACCGTGTTGACCAGGATGGTCTTGATCTCTTGAGCTCGTGATCCAGCCACCTCGGCCTCCCAAAGTGCTGGGATTACAGGTGTGAGCCACCGCGCCTGGCCATGTATAACTTTTGACTCTCCAAAAACTGTCAACTTATTGCAATAAAATAAGCCAGAGGAAAGAAAATGTTTTTAATGTTTTCTACACAGACTTAAAAATAACAACTTTTTTTTTGCCCAAGTATAAACCACTATATGAAATTGTTCTAGTTGTAGGAAAGAGGAAAGTTTGATTCTGCTGATTCACCTTTGACTACTGGAATTGGAATATCCAGTTACAAACACACACACAAACACACACACACACACACACACACAGTATTAACACACTGATATGAGTTGAGTTATGTTTCCTCAGATTCATATGTTGAAGTCCTAACCCCTGGCACCACAGACTGTGGCTTTATTGAAAATAAGGCTGTTGCAGAGGTAATTACTTTATTGAAATGAGGTCATACTGGAGTAAGGTGGGTCCCTAACCCCATATGCCTGATGTCTTTATAAGAACGTGGGATTTGGATACAGGCAATCACATAAGGAGAATGCTGTGGGAAGATTGGAGTGATGTTACCACAAGCCAAAGAACTACCCAAAGGAAGCAGAGGACCCTGGAACAGATCCTTTCCTAGAGACTTCAGAGGAAACATAGCCCTGCAGACACCCTGGCTTTGGACTTCTGGCCCCAGAACTGTGCAAGAATAAACAAATTGTTTAGGACACTCAGTTTGCAATACTTTGCTATAGCAACCCCAGGGAATGAATATATACATTAACACATGACATATACATGTTTTTATTTTTCCCCTAACTAAGAAAAATGATGGGGGAATTCATTTAGCTTGCCTATAGAGGTCGTAGGCAAGATTAGTCAGGGTTAAGTTTTGGACTCTGAGACAATTTATAGATTCACATCCTGGTTTCTCAATTTCTAGCTGTGCTTACTTACACAAGTTATACAACCTCTAGGCTATGCTTATCCCATTTGGGAGAAAAACAAGGGAGGTATCCTAAGAGGATCTTCCTCGCCAAGCTGTGTTGAGGATATAAGACAATATGTGAAGGTTGGGTGTGGTGTAATCCCAGCACTTTGGGAGGCCAAGATGGGCGGATCACCTGAGGTCAAGAGTTTGAGACCAGCCTGGCCAACATGGTGAAACCCCATCTCTACCAAAAATGCAAAAAAATTAGTCAGGCATGGTGATGCACCCGTGTAATTCCAGCTACTCGGGAGGCTGGGGCACAAGAATCACTTGAACACAAGAGGTCAAGGTTGCAGTAAGTGGAGATCACACCACTGTACTCCAGCCTGGGTGACAGAGTGAGACTCTATCTCAAAGAAAAAATGAACAAACAAGCAAAAGGAGACCAAACATTTCATGTTCTCACTTATAAGTGGGAGCTGAACAATGAGAACACATGGACACAGGGAGGGGAACAACACCCACTGGGATCTGTGGAGGGATTGGATGGGGAGAGAGAACATCAGGAAAAATAGCTAATGCATGCTGGGCTTAATACCTAGGTGGTGGGTTGATAGATGCAGCAAACCACCGTGGCACATGTTTACCTATGTAACAACCTGCACATCCTGCGCATGTACCCTGGAACTTAAAAATAAAAGAATTAGTTTAGAAGTCAAGACTGCTCAACCTAACCAAAAACACAGAGTTTTAGAGAATGCACATGTTGTCCTTCAAATCCCTTCTATCTGTCTTGATAGTTTCAGTAGTGCTATATTTCTTGTGAATGGAGCTGTGGTCATGGTTCCCCAGCTGAACTACATTTCCCAGCATCTCTTGTGGATAAGTGAAGTCACGTGACTGCACTCTGGCAAATGGTGGGTCACCTCTATTTCTGAAGCTGACAGATACTTTCATTATTTCACAAAAAGTTGTCTTCTAGCATGAGGAACACCATGGTGAGTCAGTCTTGCATTTGGGTAGAAATTGCTGTCATGACTCAGTAGATCTAATGGAGTAATCTTTTCCCTGTGTTTCTTGAATGCAAAAAAAAATCTGAGGAATAATTTAAATTTAATTTTTTTCTTAGGATTTTAGTTATGCAGAGAATTCCTGGGACCCCTGTGAGAACTTTTACACATCCTCCATCCTTGCTTTACTTGAACACCAAGAACATGAAGATACCTTTTGAAAATTTAATTTCCCCCTCAATTTTTTTTCTGTTACATACATTTCCTTAAATTAACCAAGTTCCCAAGTTTTCTCAATAAGTCTTCAAACAACACGAGCTTTGTCTACTTAGGATGATCGCTAAGAATAATTGTTCTTTCCAGTGTTTTTGCTGGAAGAATTTTTGCTTGAATTCCATAGGCATTCAGTTCCCTGAATGCATAGATGATCTTTTGACTTGCTTGGGATAGAGTCCCCTCCTTCTTTCCAGGATAAATTCACCTTAAATATTTGCTGATCTTTCATCATTTTGATGGGAGGAATACAATTTACTAAGAGTTTATGTTTCTGCGACATTTTTCAATTTGACTTTCCAGTTGTGTGTGTGTTTTCTGACTTGTTCATTTTGGAGACTTTTCATATAATCTGTATGTGCAACTGCTATTTTATTCATTTCAGAAAATTGTATGTAGATTTGGTTGCGTTTTCTTCCAGAGACTTTAAAGACTCATTTATCTTAACACATCAGTTTCATCAACATTCCTTCTAATTTCTAGCAAGTCTCCACCTTCTAATGCGTTTAGCTTTACTGGCAAGAGCTCACCATCCACCACATCATCTCCAAGAATGGCAGCCTTATCTCTGTCTTCAGCAAGTGTTTTCTAACATTGTGTGTGTTCATTAAATTCACTCAGTCTTTCTTTGCATCCATTGGCTTCCTGGGAAATAAGGTTTATACAGCTATGAAAATGGAAATTTTCATTCACACCATCTTTTATTGCCATCTTAAGTGAGACTTAAATCTCATAGGTGCTGGGTGCAGTGGCTCAAGCCTGTAATCCCAGCACTTTGGGAGGCCAAGGTGGGTGGATCATGAGGTCAAGAGATCGAGACCATCCTGGTCAACATGGTGAAACTCCGTCTCTACTAAAAATACAAAAAATTAGCTGGGCATGTGGTGTGTGCCTGTAATCCCAGCTACTCAAGAAGCTGAGGCAGGAGAATTGCCCTAACCCAGGAGGCGGAGGTTGCAGTGAGCCGAGATTGCGCCATTGCACTCCAGTCTCAGTAACAAGAGCGAAACTCTGTCTCAAAAAAAAAAAAAAAAATCTCATAGGTATTTCCATTTTACTCATTGATGTATGTCATGTTGAAGTGTATTGTTATGGGGCCAGTGGATTTCAAATACCATCAAACTTTTTCCTTTTGAGTATTTTGAAACAATAACATTCCTTTTCCTGCATGCACAGATATGGTCCTGTTCATTTTAACAGTTCTTTAAGACTCAAATTCTAAAACCATCTGTAGCAAACCAAAAGCAAATTCTTGCAGTGAATTCATCAATGTTTTCAGTACATGCTATTTTCATGCAGCCATTATTTTTTTTTCAATTGAGTTCATTTAGATGGTCAGAAATGTCAGTTAAGCAAGTCATTTGAAGGTAATAACTCACCTTCAAAAATTAGTGGCTTGGGTATAGTTTTCCAAAAAATTAGGCTGAGTGTAGTGGCTCACACCTATAATCTCACCACTTTGGGATTGTTTGAGCCTAGGAGTTCAAGACCAGCCTGGGCAACATACTGAGACCCTATCTCTAGTAAAGATTAAATAATTATCTTGGTTTTGTGGTGCACACCTGTAGTCCCAGCTATGTGGGAGGGTCACTTGAACTCAGGAATTTAAAATCATAGTGAGCTATGATTGCATCACTGCACTCCAGCTTGGGCAACAGAGTTAGACTGTTGGAAGGAAGGAAGGAAAGGAAGGAAGGAAGGTAGGAAGAAGGGAGGGAGGGAAGGAAGGAAGGAAGGAGGAAGGGCAACAGTGAGACAGAAGGAAGAAAGGAAGGAGGAAGGGCAACAGAGTGAGAGTGTTGGAAGGAAGGAAGGAAAGGAAGGATGGAAGGAATGCAGGAAAGAAGGAAGGAAAAAAGAAAGGAAGGAAGGAAGGAGGAAGGGCAACAGAGTGAGACTGTTGAAGGAAGGAGGAAGGGCAACAGAGTGAGACTGTTGGAAGGAAGGAAGGAAGGAAAATAAATTAAATTCTTTTTGCCCATAACCTTGTGATGAGACAACAGCTTTGGTAGAAATAGCAGATGGCAAAATTCTGATATTATTTTCTGCTATGAAGTTCAAAACTGTCAGAGGTGGGCAGCTTTTTTTTTCCCTGAAATTTACCATTCTGACATCAGACTCAGGCCTAGAGGAGACTTTTTAATGCCATCGGACAGATCTAAAACACATCTTCTAAGAGTACCGTGCAGAAGTGTCAGCTGTCCCGTCTGCTTGGCTACACTGAACCAAACCACAGGGTTGACAGTTTTCCTTCAAATGGATAAAGTGAGGGATTCTGTAATCACATCAGGCATTTGAGTCAAGGTGACACTTGCTTCTTGATTCCACAGATGTCACATGCTGCCTTTGAGGACTTGCTAAAGAGTTCGGACTTTTCCGACTGTATGTTTTCCGTGCAGAAGTCATGTTTTGTGGTGAGGACCATGGATTTTATCTCATTTCATAACCTTTCTATGCAAATGAGACCTACAGAGAAAAACATGGTTGGGATGCACAAATCCAAATGGAATTAGGCTCATTAGTTTAGCTGAGGAGAGCACTTCTGTTATCTTGTGATTCTAATGACTTTCAAGCTTTAATCAGAAAAGTTTTTGTACAAAGGGATATATATATATATATTACGGGTGTGTATGTGTTTGTGCGCGTGTGTCTCCTGTAAAAATAAAAACAAGGCCGGGCGCGGTGGCTCAAGCCTGTAATCCCAGCACTTTGGGAGGCCGAGGCGGGTGGATCACGAGGTCAAGAGATCGAGACCATCCTGGTCAACATGGTGAAACCCCGTCTCTACTAAAAAAACACAAAAATTAGCTGGGCACGGTGGCGTGTGCCTGTAATCCCAGCTACTCAGGAAGCTGAGACAGGAGAATTGCCTGAACCCAGGAGGCGGAGGTTGCGGTGAGCCGAGATCGCGCCATTGCACTCCAGCCTGGGTAACAAGAGCAAAACTCCGTCTCAAAAAAAAAAACAAAACAAACAACAACAAAAAAAAACAATACATTGTATTAAGGAGACCTCATAGCTTCAGAAATTTTACTTTTTTCACTATATTATTCTTAGGTCTGTAGTATGAAACTTCTTTTAAAATAAGCTGTACAACAATTTCAAAAATAATCAAAATACAAGAGGGAGTGTTGGATATTAATCGCCACTAAATTTAATAATTAAAATGCTAAAAATTTTACAAAGGGTGACCACACTAGAATTCCTATGTCCCCAAAGATCTCTTAAAAACTAGATTTTTCAGGCTGGGTGCAGGGGCTCATGTCTGTGATCCCAGCACTTTGAGAGGCCAAGATAGGTGGATCACTTGAAGCCAGAGGTTGGAGACCAGTCTGGGCAACAGAGCAAGACCCCATCTCTACATTTTTTTTTTTTTTTTTAATTAGCTGGATGCAGTGGTGTGTGCCTATAGTCCTAGCTACTTGGGAGGTAGAGGCAGGAAGATCACTTGCGCCCAGAAAGTTCCAGGCTGCAGTGAGCTGTGACTGTGCTACTGCACTCCAGCCTGAGCAACAGAGTGAGACCTTGTCTCTGAAAACAAAAAGAAAAATTGGTATTTTGAGCATTACAAATGCCTACAATCTTTTAAAAATTGATTACTTAGTTAAATCCTTCTCCATTTAATCTGATTTTAGAAGTTATTTTCTTACATGTGCAAAATGAAGAATAATTTATTATTTCACCCAAAAATGATAAATCAATCTATGAAAATAGAGCGATTTAGAAAGCTAATGAAAGAAATGATGTTCTTCTTAGGAAGGCCTACTGCCAGTAAGAGTAGTAGACAATAATGATACCATTTGCTTATTCCTTTTACTTCACTAGGAAAATAAGAGAAAAATACGCTTTTAAAATAATTTATTTTTATTTGATTTATTTATTTTTGAGATGGAGTCCTACTCTGTCGCCCAGCCTGGAGTGCAGTGGCACGATTTCAGGTCACTGCAACCTCTGCCTCCTGGGTTCAAGCAATTCTCCTGCCTCAGCCTTTTAAGTAGCTGGGATGCCAGGCATGCACCATCATGCCTGGCTAATTTTTCTATTTTTAGGAAAGAGAGAGTTTCACCCACCATATTGGCTAGGCTGGTCTTGAACTCCTGACCTCAGGTGATCTGCGTGCCTCGGCCTCCCAAGGTGCTGGGATTACAGGTATGAGCCACCGGGCCCAGTTTTTAAAAATAATTTAAATACTTTACACATATACACATATAAATGGATGTTGGTTGGGTGTGGTGGCTCATGCCTGTAATCTCAGCACTTTCGGAGGCTGAGGTGGATGGATCACTTGAGCCTTGGAGTTTGAGACCAAGCTGAGCAACATATCAAGACTCTATCTCTACAAAAAATTAAAAATTAGCTGGGCATGGTAGTACATGCCTATAATTCTAGCTACCTGGGAGGCTGAAACAGGAGAATTGCTTGAGCCTGGGAGGTTGAAGCAGCAGTGAGCTCAGGTAATGAAGCAAGACCCTGTCAATAAAAAGATGTTAGTCATGATGAGTTGTTTACAAAGATAGAGTTAGAGCTCCAGGGATGACTGGGGACGTATGGTGTTATCACCCCTACCATGTGCCTATCAGAAACTGGTACTTAGAAGTCAAAACAGTAATTGCAGAATTTGAGAGCTGTACACAGAGAATCTCTCAAATAGTGCTCAGTTCTGGTTCAGTCACGGTCAGTTTGTGCATAGCTATAAAACTAGCTTATCACGGTAAAAAGTGTGTAGGCATCACTATCTTGTAGCATGCAGTTTCTCAGCAGGGCCATGCGACATCCAGCGACATTTCTGAATGGAACATTCAAAAAAGTTACTATTGGCTGAAACCTTTTTTTCATTTAACATAAAAGTTAGTCTTGGAGCTGTCATCCGATGACTTTGCTGCTTCCTTCCGCATTATAAAGGCTTCCACCACCACTTCCATCCAAGCCTACTTATGCACTTCATACAAACTGCAGAAAGGAGCATGTCTGTTGAAGAAAGGCTCACAAGATCCCATGGTAAGGGGAGAGGAGCAGGAGTAAACTGAGGGAGAGTGGCAGCTTGCCAGGGGCTGAGTCCGGAAGACCGGACTTGTGAGAGAACAGAACTAGCCTGTCCAGTCTCAGCCCACCAGACAGTTTCACACCACCTACTATTCTGGGTTCCGAACATTGAAGCACTTGGGTGACTTGGAATGGCCTCCATCTAAGCTGCAACGTCCCCCACAGTTCCAAATATAAATGCAATGCATTCCCTGGGTTCCTGCCAGCCACTGTCACATTTTTGCTTCACAGCTGCCTCCCTGCTGCCCACAGTCCTGTGCATCTGCCCCTTGCTAAATAGATATTCATGAAACGTGACTGCTTGTTTATGAATAGCTGGGATGTAGAGCTGACACATGGAAAGAGAAGATTTCCCCAACCAAAAGTGAAAGCAGTGCTTGGACCTGACAAGCGTAGAACATTTGATCCCACGACAGAGCTGATGGGAAGGCTGGGGGTTAAAATTAACACAGTCCACCATGGGTTGCAGACCATTTCAATCACAGGTCCCCATCCACTACCAGCCCTTCCCCGCCCACATCCTTTGCTCTAATCTTTTCTATCTCATATCGACTTACAACATATGATAAAATCACACCGTTTATTGTTTCTCTCTTGGCTCCATCCCCCACTAGAATGCAACTGCTACAAAGGCATGGATTTGTCCCCAGTTTCCAGAAACATGGCTGGCATGTAGTAGGTGCTCATTAAAGACTCATTTATCTATTTATTGAGACAGTGTCTTGCTTTGTTGCCCAGGCTGGAGTGCAGCAGTGTGATCATGGTTCACTGCAGCCTCAAACTCCTGTGCTCCGATAATCTTGTCACCTCAGCTTCCTGAGTAGTTGTGACCACAGGCATGTCCTACCATACCTGGCTAATTTATTTATTGTTTTTGTAGAGATGGGGTCTCACTGTGCTTCCCAGGCTGGTCTTGAACTCCTGGGCTCTAGTGATTCTCCCATCTTGGCCTCCCAAATTACTGGGATTACAGGCTTGAGCCACCATGCCTGTCCCTGAAAACTTATTAAACACATGGGAAAATGAATGCATAAAGCCCTCGTTTGGGCCAAAACTTGAATAATATCGAAGAGGAGATATTTTCTGTTGGTATTCTAGCTGAAGACTTTTGGGATGAGATAGATAAAGATTTCAACGAATGTGCGTTTTAAAAATATATATACATATGCCAGGAGCAACGGCTCACACCTGTAATCTCAGCAGTTTGGGAGGCCGAGGTGGATGGATCACGAGGTCAGGAGATCAAGACCAGCCTGGCCAAGATGCTGAAACCCAGTCTCTACTAAAAATACAAAAATTAGCCGGGTGTGGGGACAGGCACCTGTAATCCCAGCTACTCGGTAGGCTGAGGCAGGGAATGGCTTGAACCCAGGAGACAGAGGTTGCAGTGAGCAGAGATCAAGCCACTGCACTACAGCCTGGGCAACAGAATAAGACTCCATCTCAAAAAAAAAAAGATAGGATTTCAGATTCCACACTACCTTCTCTTTAAGAAGCTACTGATGATCAAGTTTTGTCATACATTCACAGTTATTAAAAGATTATCAAAATACTTTCTCTAACTATGTATCTTCGTGAGGCTAGAATTTCTTCGTCTACTTTAACCTGAACCACATAAGAAATGTTGATCTGAGAAGCTGGTTGTTTCCTCATACGTCAGATATTAACGAGATTTGTAAGCATGTAAAACAGTACACTCTTCCCCTATGAAAATTTTTCTGTTTGAAAAGATACATTTCAATTTTTCATAAAATTATGTTACTTATGTAAAATGTAGGTTTATTATCTTTAAATTTATTAGTCAAAAACTTTTTGTTTTAATTTCAGAATTTAAATTTATTGCAGCATTAAATTTAACGCAATGTAATTTAATTACAGAACATATGGACACCAATAATGCACAGAAACAAAAGTTCTTCTAGGTCCTTAATGATTGTTAACAGGGCCAACGAGGCCAGGTGTGGTGGCTCATGCCTGTAATCCCAGCACTTTGGGAGGCTGAGGTGGGCAGATAACCTGAGGTCAGGAGTTCGAGACCAGCCTGACCAACATGGTGAAACCCCGTCCCTATTAAAATACGAAAGTTATCTGGGCATGGTGACACACGCCTGTAGTCCCATCTACTTGGGACAGGAGAATTGCTTGAACCCAGGAGGTGGCGGCTTCAGTGAGCCAAGACCATGCCACTACAATCCAGCCTGGGCAAGACAGAGTGAGACTCTGTCTCCAAACAATGCAAAGCAAAAAAAGAGGGCAAAGGAATGCTGTGACCAACATGTTTCACAATTTCTACTCGATTTTATAAATGATGACATTTTTCCCCTGACATCTCTGCAGTTTCATCAATCTCCCTTCCCATGTGACCGCCTCAGTGCTTCTCTATCTCTGCCAACTCAAAATGGTTGAAGCAATGAAGACAGCATCCGTAATAAGATGTACTTAGATTCGGGACCTCTGGGCTGGGTCAATTTGAGGGCTTAACAATGTCTTCCAGTAGCCGGGATCTCTCTGTCTTGCAGTCCTGTGTCTCATAAGTCATTGGCCCATTTCACTCATGGCAGAAAATGGCTGCTGTATCTCCAGCTCACCTGAGGTCAGGAGTTCGAGACCAGCCCGGCCAACATGGTGAAACCCCATCTATACTAAAATCAAAAAATTAGCAGGATATGGTAGGGCATGCTTGTAATCCCAGCTACTCAGGAGGCTGACACAGGACAATTGCTTGAACCCGAGAGGTGGAGGTTGCAGTGAGCCGAGATCATGCCATTGCATTCCAGCCTGGGGGACAGAGTGAGACTCCATCTCAAAAAAAAAAAGTGATCAGGTGAGAAAGCATGAAGGAACCTTGGGAAAAAGGACAGGCTCTGCCAACAACAACAAAAAAAAAGGTGGTTGACTGGGTAGCCAGCAGTACATGCTGCAAATCATTTGCTTATTTTTGTGTGAAGTTGTTTGCCAATGTAGTTCTTTATATATTGTTATGTTAATCTTTACCAAAAGATAAAATATTGAAATGTAATCGCAATTATGACACACATGCATACATGTAGACACACGTTCTGTGTAGCGCAAATGTGTTCTCTCATTCTGAACTTGTCTTCAATTCTTAGAACCTTTGTCACAATCATGTTGTGCAATCAAAGAGCTTGGCACAAACATCTGTTCTGTGCTTTCTGAGTTTTAGTGTTGGTTTTTTTTTTTAGACAAAGGCTTGCTCTGTCTCCCAGGCTGGAGTGCCATAGGGTGATCATGGCTCACTGCAGCCTTGACCTCCCCGGCTCAAGCAGTCCACCCACTTTGCCCTCCTGAGTAGCTGGGACTACAGGTATGTGCCAACACACCCAGCTAAGGTTTTTTTTTTTTTTTTTGTAAAGATGGGGGACAGATCTCACTATTTTGGCCAGGCTGGTCTTGAACTCCTGAGCTCAGGCGATCCTCCCACTTCAGCCTCCTGAGTAGCTAGGACAACAGGCATGTACCAACACTCTTGGTTATATATTTTTTAATGTTTTCTAAAGACAGAGGGATGTCACTATATTGACCAGGCTGGTCTTGAACTCCTGAGCTCAGGCGATCCTCCTGCCTTGACTCCCAAAGTGCTGGGATGACAGGTGGCAGCCACTATGCCTGTCTGCCTTCTGGTTTTCAATCCTCCCTTTCTGAACACACACGGAACTCTAACAAGGTCCTATAACTACCTCTCCAATAACATTGTCCCAGGCGTAAAAATGTCTTGATGTTTTCTGCAAATGCCTACCGAGGACAATTGGCACACACCTATTCCCTGGCATCAGGGAGGAGAGAAAGATTTACTCCGAATGCACCCATGACAGAGCTCACCCGCTGCCAAGCTCTCCGTGGTTTCCTGGAGACCAACGCACACAGGAACAGGCGCCCCACAAGCCCCAGGGGAAGATGCCTCCTCCGGGTTTAAAAACGGAGCTATCCTTTTGCCCGGGGATCCTGAGTGTTGCCTTGTGCTTTAGTGCCTTGTGCTCTGCTTTCAGAGCACAGATTCTCAGTGGAATGGGAGAAAGGTCGGGTGAGGAGGAGTGGGGTGATTTATGGGGCAGAGAATGGTGCAACACCTACGCTTGTTTGTGCTGGGAGACCGAGGCCTCCTGCACGCGCTAAACATGCTGTTTAAACATCCCTGCGATTTCGCCAACGTCTCTTACTCTCTGGCTGCCTCAACCCCTTTCTATGTCTGCCAAATCCATGCCCCACCCTTTCCAGTCCTCCTGGCTCCAGCTACCCCTCGCCACGACCCTCAAATCTCAGAAATGTAAGCAGTGCCTCTCAAGCCTGGCTGCACTGTAGGAACTCGGGAAGGCCCGGCTCACAAAGGGCCGTCGGGGGAAGCCCGCAGACGCCTGAGAATGTGTATGACGGCAGTTTCCCAGGTGATGCTAGTGCTGCTGGACCCCGACTGAGCCTGCACATCTCACCCCGAATTCAAAATCAAAAGATGGGGCCAGGGTGTTCAGCAAAACGCAGCCTGGGATTCTGTTTTGGAGACCCCGTGTTCCTGAGAGAAGACCAATGCTCCTGACAGCTGGTGGGTGGGGCCCAGGACGCTGCTCAACAGCCTGCAGTGCTGAGGACGGCCCCCACAGAGAGTCATTCATCCATTCGTCTGTCATTATCACTTACTTGATATCTATCTATCCATCCATCATCATTATTTATCTATTATCTATCACTTATCTGTCTTCCTATCCTCACCATCATCAGCAATCTACCTATTATCTGTCTGTCTGCCTGCCTGTCTCTCTCTCTCACACTGATCTATCATCATCATTTATCTATCCATTCTCTACCTGTTATTCATCTATTTATCTATCTTCAATCAATCCATCTATCTATTCATCCATCCATCTATGATCATCTATTATCTATCATTTATCTATCTATATCTAATATGTGTCTGTCTGCCTATCTACCTACCATCATCATCATTTACCTATTATCATCTGTCATCTTCATCATTTGTCTATTCTCCGTCTATAATCATCATTTATCTATTATTTTCTACCTGTATCTAATGTAACCTATCAATCATCATTTATTTATAATCTATCTATAATCTGTCTAACTCTATTTCTATCATCTGTTTACCTGTCATCCATCTATGTTTATCATTGTTTTTCTACCATCTACTTATGATCGATTTATCTATAGCTATTGATTATCTATAGTCTATTTTCTATTATCTATCATCCATCTCTCTACATCGAATCTTGGCAGTGGTTGTCACCTGGGTGATTTTGACGCCAGAGAACACTTGTTAGCTGGGCTGCGCTACTGCATGCAGCAGGTGGAGCCCAGGGGTCTGCTAAACTATGTACAGTGCACAGGACCTCTAGCCCTAAGTATCCACAGTGAAGAGTCTGAGAAAGCTGGCCACAGGCTAAAGAAACCACTAGTGTACTTTGAAGTTTTCCATACCCTTGCTAAAGCACAGGAAAGCTCTGTTTAGTTTGCTTTCTTAATTTAGGGTGTGCATTAAAAACATCACAAGGAAATAGAAGCCCCAGTTTTTGCTCTGTGGGGAGACACTTGGTGATGTCTGCTGACGCTTTTGGACATCGCCATTGTGTGGAAGTGCTCCAGGTATCAGGTGGGTGAGGCCCAGGGATGCTGCTCAGCACCCTGTGGTGCACAGAATGACGCCACAGCAAAGACCTCAAGCCCTTCAGGACGGGGACTCCAAGGTGAAACCGGATGTTGCCCAACTTTTGCTCTGGATAAGATGTCCGGGGTGCGCATTAAGGAGCTCAGAGGCGTCTGCTCTGCATGGGGAGAAAAGTGTGTTCACCAGGCAGTGGAGATGACAGCTGCTTAGAGGGAGGTGGGAGGCAGCCCCCCTGCCTGTCTACCCTGCCAATGAGCTGCTTGACAGCAGAGAGAATCTATCTTGAGGAGGACGGCCTGGGGTGGTGGTCACTGAGTTTCACCTGCCACTCTTCCCTGGGGACACTTGTAAACACAAGGTGAAGATCCCGTGGGAAGGCTGAGGAAGGGGAAGCATTCTCCTGTCTTTCCTTAGGGCCTAGAAGGGGCTCTGCTTGGTGTAGTCCCAAGTAGCTCCCACCCAGAAGCTGCTCTCTTGTTACTCAGCAGGGTTTCTCAATGGGAATGATTTTACCCTTAAGGGTAATTGGGCAAGGTCTGGAGGTCTTCCTAGTTGTGACAGCTGGGAGGGGGTGGGAGCTCCTGGCATCTGGTGGATGGAGCCCAGGGACGCTGCTCCAAACCCTACAGTGCACAGGATGGGTCCATCACAGAGACCGAGCTATAGTCTATTTATCTATCACCTCTATCAACATATCATCTGTCTATCATCTCCATCTATCTCTCATGTATTTATCTATCTCTATCAATCTATCATGTTTATCTGTTATCTATCTATCTTCCTATCAGCTATCTACTTATTTTATCTATTTCCATCTATGTACTACTATCTATTATCTATATATCTGTCATCTATTTATCTATCACCTATCTATCTCTCCATCCTATCTATCATCTATCTCTATCTCCATCTATGTGTCTATCAATTATCTATATATCTATCAATCACCTATTTATCACCTATCTCTCCATCCTATCTATCTCTATCCCCATCTACATATCTATCAATTATCTATATATCTATCAATCATCTATCACCTATCTATCTCTCCATCCTATCTGTCATCTATCTCTATCCCCATCTATGTATCTATCAATTATCTATATATCTATCAATCACCTATTTATCACCTATCTATATTTCCACCCTATCTATCTCTATCCCCATCTATGTATCTATCAATTATCTATATATCTATCAATCACCTATTTATCACCTATCTCTCTTTCCATTCTATCATCTATCCATCCAGCCTATCCATCTCATCTGTCTATCATCTATCTGTGTATCATCTATCATGCATCTACTGACCTATTTCTCTATCCATTTACTTATCATCTATCTGAACAGTGGCTCACAGCCTAAGAATAATTCTGCCCTTGCCCCCACCAGGGAACACTTTGCCGTGTTTGAGGTCAGTTTTAACTGTCACTACTGGGAAAGTGTGCTGATGCATCTGGCAAATGGAGCCCAGGGAGGCTACTCAACTCCCTAGAGAGTCCAGCCCTGATGCCACAAATGCCTTGGTGAAAAACTCCAGTAGTAACTTCCATCTAACCCTGGGAAGGGATCAGGTCGATAAGCACATCATTCTCAGCAGTTCAGCAGGCAGAAGCTGTCTGAGTCCTTTGTCAGTGCATCGCTTGTTAGAACACTGGTAAGACCCTTTCCCATAGGATGGTTCCCTTACCCAGCGCAAGAGCACAGCAGTCCACATGTTTTCACTCATAAGTGGGAGCAGAATAATATGTCCACAGGGACACAGAGAGTGGATTAATAGACACTGGAGATTCAGAAGGGTGAGAGAGTGGGAGGATGGTGGGGAATGAGCACTTACTTAATAGGTACCATGTACACTATTCAGGTGACAGTGATGCTGAAAGCCCAGACTTCACCACAACTCAGTATATCTATGTAACAAAATTGCACTTGTACCCCATACATTTATACAAATAAAGTATATCAATCAATAAAATTTGATATATAAACCTGTTTAATACAAATGCAGAAAAAAATGTTGTTTTTTTTCCTTTGCATAACATGTAAAAAATAAATAAATGTGCCTTCTTGAGGCTTACTATGTCCTGTAGATATCTTACAAAGCCCGAGTAGTCATGAGTTAAATTCTTGCATGCAGTCTGTGGAAGATCAGAGATAGCCTCCACTGTTTATTAACAGCTCTCGGCCCATCTATGAAGTGGAGCTAAAAACAACACCAATACATGTCCCCAAGGCTGAGCTGATGCAGGGGCAGCCCTCAGCACAGTGCCTGGTACCCACAGACCATTGATCATCCTAGGTATTAATCTAAATCGGGAAGGCCTGGCTGTAGCTTGCATTGATTGCCATTGACAGTTTTGGCAAGAATCTGGGTTCCTTTGCTGTCTCTTTCTGATGGTCACATGAAGGTTCTTCTTCTCCAAGTAAGTTCATTCATTCAACTCATGCACTCATACAGGCATGCATTCACACATTTATTCACTCATTTAACTCAAACAAGCATACATTCACACATTCATTCACTCATTCAACTTATACATGCATGCATTCACACATTCATTCACTCATTCAACTTATACATGCATGCATTCACACATTCATTCACTCATTCAACTCATGCACTCATACATGCATGCATTCACACATTCATTCACTCATTCAACTCATGCACTCATACATGCATGCATTCACACATTCATTCACTCATTCAACTCATGCACTCATACAGACATGTGTTCACACACACATTCATTCAACTCATACAGGTATGTATTCACACATTCATGCACTCATTCAACTCATACAGGCATGAATTCACACATTCATTCACTCATTCAACTCATGCACTCATACATGCATGCATTCACACATTCATTCACTCATTCAACTCATGCACTCATACATGCATGCATTCACACATTCATTCACTCATTCAACTCATACAGGCATGCATTCACACATTCATTCACTCATTCAACTCATGCACTCATACAGACATGCGTTCAGACATTCATTCACTCATTCAACTCATACAGGTAGGTATTCACACATTCATTCACTCATTCAACTCATGCATGCATGCATTCACACATTCATTCAACTCATACAGGCATGCATTCACACATTCATTCACTCATTCAACTCATACATGCATGCATTCACACATTCATTCACTCATTCAACTTATACATGCATGCATTCACACATTCATTCACTCATTCAACACATACATGCATGCATTCACACATTCATTCACTCATTCAACTCACACAGGCATGCATTCACACATTCATTCACTCATTCAACACATACATGCATGCATTCACGCATTCACTCATTCAACTCATATAGGCATGCATTCATGCGTTCATTCACTCATTCAACTCATACAGGCATGCATTCACAAATTCATTCACTAATTCAACTCATACATGCGTGCATTCACACATTTTCACTCATTCAACTCATACAGGCATGCATTCACATATTCATTCACTTAATTCACTTATGCATGCATGCATGGATTCACACTTTTACTTATTCATTCATTCATTTATCCATTAACTTGTCCATGCATTCAATTTATTTATTCGCTCATGCATAATACATTAATTCATGACATGTATGCAATCTTCACTCATTCGGTCATGTGTGTGTGTGCATTAACACACATGCTAGTTGGTTGAGCTCACTCACGTAGTCGTTCATACTCATTCGCTCACTCATTCATCCACATATTCACTTGTCATGTATCCTGTTCATGCACTCACACACATTCATTGCTTTATAAATGCATGCCTTCACGTGCTCATTCAATCCTGCATGTGTGAATTCACTCACTCACTCACGCAGGCATGCATGAATTCCCTTGCTCACTCCCTCATACATGCACTTGTACATGCGTGAATTTACTGAAGTCATCCCTGCACTTAGTCACGCATGAATTCACTCATTCACTCACTTATTCATGCACTTGACTCATGCAGGCGTTAATTCATTTGTTCACTCACTCATCCATTCACTCATGCACTCACTCTTGTGTGCATGAACTCACCTTTCACTCATTCCTGCACTCATACAGGATGAATTCCCTTGTTCACTCACTCATGCAGTCACTCATGCGTCATAAATTCACCTTCAGTCATTCATGCACTGTCAGTTACGCATGAAATCACTTGTTCAATCACTCGTGCGTTCAACTCATTCATTCACTCATTCATAGATTCATGCCTTCATTCATGCATGTATGCATGCACCTAGTTTTCGGCACAGTCACTCCTCCATTCATGCATATATGTCTAAATTCATTCTTACGTGCATTGGCTCATTCATGCCTTCAACTCACGCATTCACCTGTGAATGCATTCATTCCCTCCTTGGCGCAAACACTGATGGTTCGTCCATTTCCTCGTTCGCTTATTCACGTGTAGTTGTTTGTCCATTCACGCCTCACATGCATTCACACAGACGCGTCCTCACTCATCCATGCATAGACACCGCGTGCAGACAGCCAGTCAGTCACTCGCTATGCATGCAACAGCCGAGGCCTGAACACTCAGTTATTCTCTCTTTCATGCACTCATTCATTCATTCAGGCGTGCAAGTGTGCACACGTGCATTTTTCATGCATTCAGTGAGATCGGGTAAGAGCCCTGCCTTCTCCCTCCGGGACGCTACCAGAGGAGCGACCTCCACCAGGGCTGCGCGCTGGCCTTGGGCCGAGGGACTTAAGCCATCGCAAACATTTACTTCGGGGCCGGCTGATGGAAGGTTAAATGTCCAAACCGGGAAACAGCGGGCTGCAGTGGGGGCCGCGGCGGGCGAGGGGCGGGGCGCGGCACAGGGCGCAGCCCTCGGCGGTTCCCGGGTGTCTCTCCCCGGCAGCCCCGGCTGGGCACCAGGCGGCGCGCGGGCTTGTTTTCGGGCGGGAGCAGCAGCTGGGCGAAGAAGACCCGCGTCCGCGGGGGTGGGCGGAGGCGGGGCCGGGCTTCCGGACAGAAGCCAATCGATGCCCTCGGAGCCTCCAGCGCCCGCCCAGGGCAGAGGCTGTCGGAGCGCGGAAGAGGTGCTGGGGGCTGCCTAGGGGTGCAGGGGGCCGTGGGTCGCGGAGGAAGCCTGGTTGCAGGGTACGGCCGGGGTGCACAGAGGCTGCCCCAACACCTAGAGGTCTGGGGGGATGGCGTACAGCGGGGTGGGGGCGCAACACGGAGGCCGAGGCTGGGTGCGGGGGGAGGGGCGACGGCTTGGAGTGTAGAGGAGCGGCGAGGGGCGCAGGGCGCTGGAGGTCAGAGGTCGCCCAAGCGCGAAGGAGGGGAGGGTTTTGGGGCGCTTGGGGTGCGTGCGCCGAGTGGGGGCGCCGAGTGCTGGGGAGTACAGGTACCGGCGCGGTGGGTCGCGGGGACACCGAGGCTGCCCCAGGACGGAGGACAGAGGGGGACGGGGACGTAGGGCTGGGAGGTTGGGTGGTGGGAGCGGGGTCAAAGGCAGAGGCTGTGGTAGCTCGGGGGAAGGGAGACGTGCAGGGCGTGGAACGGATTCGGGGGCGCTCGGGGAGGAGGGTCGAGGGGCGCAGGGGTGGGCCGGGGGGTCCTGGAGTGACGGGGGAAAGGGAGTCTGGCCGGTGGGCGCGGGCAGAGGCAGCGCAACCAAGCTCGGAGGAGATGCAGAGCCCGGGGTCCGGGAGCGCAGGGGTGGGCCAGGGAGTGGACGGGGCGGGGTAACCAGGGGGCGCCAGCTGGGATGGGGAAAGAAGATGCCCAGAACTCCAAGCAGGTGCGCGGGGCGGCAGGACGGCTGCTCATACCGCAGAGGTCGCTCGGAGTCCCGGGGGCGATGTCGTTGCTGGGCACATGAGTGTTTAGACGCAGCGGGGTCGCAGGTGACAGTGGGGAGGACAGGGGATCAAAGGGACCCTGGCCAGAGGGCAGGAGGCTGACCTGGAGCGCCACGGAGGAAGTGCGGGGAGTGGGGGTCGTGGGGGCGTCGGAGGAGGCTGGGGCCCCGTGGGGCGCAGTGACACCGGGTGTGTAGCTGGCCGGGGGGTGACGCCGGCAGCGCCTGAGGCTCAGAGTGTCGGGACCGCCACGCTGTCGCCCGCAGGCCTGGAAATCCACGGGGGTTCCTGGAGACGGCGCCTCTGCTCTGCGGGTTCGTGGTGGGGAAGTCTACCCACTGCTCCTCGGCGCCCACTGCACGCGGCCCGGAGGACCATGTCGGGTGAGTAGCTCAAGCTCCTTCAGTTCAGCCTGCCTGTTCCTGTCGGCTTGGGTGAGATTGGTCTGCGCTGCGGAGAACCCCAGTTCGACCCAGGACTGCCCCAAATCTGAGTCTCCCCTCACTGCCTCACCGAGGTCTCTGTGGGTCTGGAGGGACTGGTCCATCTGAAGCTGCTGGAAATACCGGTGGGCTTCAGCTGCTGGGAGGGGGTGATGGGTAGCAAGTGAAAGTGGCCTTGGGATTTCACCAGTTCCCTTTGTAAGATGTAGTCCTGGAAGTTTCACTGGGCTTGTTTCTTGGGAATAGCATTGAACTGTGAGATTCTGACTGCCTGGAAGGCCGATGGTAAGAAATCTCTTCTCCTAAAAGGGCCCTAAAACTCTGGGAAGAGGCTGTCTTCCAGTTCTCGAAGTTCAGGTCATCGGTTTAATTTCTGTGCCCAGCACAGATGCAGGGATGGCCTGGCTTGGTGGCTCAGGCCTGTAATCCCAGCACTGTGGGAAGCTGAGGCAGCAGGATCGCTTGAGGCCAGGGGTTTGAGACCATCCTAGGCAACATAGGCAGACCACATCTCTAGGAAAAATAAAAATAAAAATTAGCTGGGAGTTGTGGCATGTGCCTGTGGTCCCAGCTACTAGGGAAGCTGAGGTGGGAAGGTCCTGAGCCCAGGAGGTCAAGGAGGCAGTGAGCTATGATTGCCACTGCACTCCAGCCTGGGTGACAGAGTGAGACCCTGTCTCCAAAAACACCAAGAAACAAAACAGGAACCCAGGTCAATCCTCCTGCAGGCAGCAGGTAGGCTGGCAGGAAAGGCAGGAAAGGCCTGTCCCGTGAGGACGCGCGAGCCCCATCTCTCTGCACTTGGTTCTGTGGACATCAGATAGACCGGTTGACTTCAGAGGCCTAGATATGAGAAGGTAGATTGTAACGTCATCCCATAATAAAGATGCTGGTTCTATTTTTTATCGTTAAATCGTTAAGACACCTCCTTGTACCAGACCAGGCTGGATCATTCCTGAGTGCATACTATGTATTTCTTTTCAAAAAAAAAATTTTTTTAACTTTGTAGAAACAGGGTCTTACTATGCTGCCCAGGCTGCTCTCGAACTTGTTGGCTCAAGCAGTACTCCTCCTTTGGCCTCTCAAAGTGCTGGGATTACAGGCACGAGCCACCGTGCCTGGCACACAAACAGATTACTCCTTTATTCAGAGGAGAGATTTAGTAAATCCCAGAGCTGTCTCCATCCTGTTTTCTCCCACTCTGGACTTAGAGAGGAAAATCGTCAAGGGAGGGATCTTAAGGGCTGTTTTCATGAGGTGTACTGGCAAACTCTGTTCCAAGGAATGGCAGAAAAGATTCTCTGTTGTAGGGGTGCGTTTGGAGCTCTCTAAAGTGAAAGCCACATGGTTCCCCAAGCCTGCTAGGGTCTGTATAATAGCAGCATTCAAGAAGGACAGTCGGATACATCTTGCTCAGCCTCGTGCCGGAAGAGAATATTCAGCTCTGCAGAAAACAAAAGGCACCTTTGAGTAGAGAAGGGCTGAGAAGGAAGCTGCTACGGTGATTTTGATGGGCGATTGGAAGATGCCTTGAGTGCAGAGGGCAGGCAAGGGGTAGAAAGAAACTGTAGTCACGGATTCATACATTCTCAGCTCCTGCCATCTCCAGGCTGGACCTAATTTTGTGACAATATCTCCTTTTTTGTGGGCTGGAGTGCAGTGACAGATTTCCTTGCTGTGTTTCTACTCCATGCTGCTGCCGAAAGTGCCTCCTTCAATGCAGCAACATTGGAGAACTGGCTATTCTCCAGCACCGCACCAGGACCTGATCTCCAGTCGTTCCTTTGAGGCACTGGGATGTGGAAGCTAAGCACCTGTCAATCAGTTTCATCTCTGTTCCATGGTGATCTGTCTTTGCATTTTAGATGGGTTTTTACAGTGTCCTGCATGGGAAGTGGCTGACCTTCAGGAAGTGCATGTTTTTGTTCCAGAGCAAAAGTCGGAGTGTCAGATCCCTTGTTCCTGGAGAGAGCTCTTCTGCCAACATGTGTTGTCTAGTCATTATGTGACTGTGGTCAGTATTCCACCCATGTTAAACCAAAGAGAGAAACAGAGTGTTCAGTATTTCCATAAAACTCTTACTCTAAATGTAGCCATGTCTGCACTGTCTTTTGGGTTTGAGAGCAAGGTAGGTGTGGACAGGGCTGCTTCCTCCTGAGGCCTCTCTCCTAGGCTTGGTCCTCACAGAGGCTTCTCTTGGTGTGTGTCTGTGTCCTATTCTCCTTTTTTTTTTTTTTTTTTTTTTTTTTTTTGAGGTGGATTTTTCACTCTTGTCCCCCAGGCTGCAGGGCAGTGGCACAATCTCAGCTCACTGCAACCTCCAGCTCACAGGTTCAAGCGATTCTCCTGTCTCAACTTCCTGAGTAGCTGGAATTATAGGCATCCGCCACCACACCTGGCTAATTTTTGTATTTTTAGTAGAGGCGGGGCTTCACCATGTTGTCCAGGCTGTTCTTGAACTCCTGACCTCTAGTGATCCACCTGGCTCGGCTTCCCAAAGTGCTGGGATTACAAGTGTGAGCCACAGCGCCCGGCTTAATCTCCTCTTCTTATAAGAACACCAATCCTATTGGACCAGAGCCCACCGGAGTGACCTCATTTACCTTAATATCTTCTTTAAAGACCCTATATCCAAATGTAGTCGCATTCTGAGGTCCTGGAGGTTACAACCTCCATATATGAATTTTGGAGGTGCACCATTCAGCCCATAATTGGATAACTCATTCATTTGAATACTGCTGTGTTTGCCTGCTGGGGCCGTCATAACAAAGTCCCATAGACTGGGAGGCTTAAACAGCAGACGTTGACTCTCCCACAGTCCTGGAGGCTGGAAGTCCGAGGTCCAGGTGTGGGCAGGGCTGGCTCCTCCTGAGGCCTCTCTGCTGGGCTTGGAGATGTCATCTTTCTCTGTATCCTCACAAAGTCATCCCTCCGTGTGTGTCTGTGTCCTGGTCTCTTGTTGGGAGGACAGCAGTGCTGCTGGATCCATCCTAGTGACCTCATTTTAACTCTTTAAAGTCCTCATCTTCAAATACAGACACATTCTGAGATCCCGTGGCTTAGGGTTTTCTCATAGGTGTTTCAGAATGGGTTATCAGCCGTCTATAACAACCATTAGTCCTGTTTTCCCTGAGGTCTCCGTGAAGAGCTACAAAGCCAGCACAAGCACGTTTCAATCAGTGAGCCCGCCGCCATTTCTCATAGTTGTCGCTGAGATCCTCATGAGGAGATCAAAACACCAGAGCACGTGGTTACCAATCATTGATCACTTTGCTGGTTCTCTTCGTCGTCACTCACGTCCTGATGAAGAGATAAAAAGCCCGCACACATGGTTGTCAATCACTGACCACTGTGTCATTTCTTTTCGCTGACACTGAGATCCTCATGAAGAGGCAAAAAAAACAGTGTATCTGGTTATCAGCCATTGATCAGTTTGCCATTTCTTAGTTGTCACTGGTGTTCTCATGAAGAGCTTTAAAACCAGCACAGGTGGAGAGCAATCGCTGATCATTTCCCCATTTCTCTTCACTGTCCTCTGCACCCTGCTTTGGGCCGATTCACTTCCATCATCCTCTTCTCTAGATAGCCAGAGGGCCCTCCCTGGCAATGGAGATGAGACCTTCTTACAGGACTTGGCACCTTCAAATGGCTCCTCATATGCCTGAGCATAATAGAAAATGCTGCATTTCACCTTCGTGGGCCGGGCCCTCTCACCCACCTCCCTGTTGGTCTGTGTTCTCTGGCCACTGCTGCTACATTGGGAGGATTTGTCCTCCAGGAATGCTGATGTAACCTATCATGTCCACCTCTGGCTTTGGCTCATGGACTTTTTTTTGCCTCTTCCTTCTTGCCTTATTATTTTTAATTCAGTTTCTTATTGGAGGCAGGACACAGTAGCTCCTTTGAGGGCTTTTGTGGGTGTTGGAGTCAAAGGTGACCTGAGACATTTAATTAATCATTGAAGCCTCGTTTTCTCATTTTTGAAGCACATTTCTGTGTTGCAAAGAGAATTAATGATAGTACATAGATACGCCTTGTCTAGACCCTGGATGGATGGGAGCTATATTCATTCTTGGTTATCGATCCACTGATTCCTGGATAAGTTCTTCCTGGCCATTTATCCCTGAGCTTATACAGTGCCCTTTCAAAAACTGCTGCCAGCCACAGGACTTGGCTTGCAGTATTAAAACACTCATTTCTTAGGGCTGATGTTTCTCATGGAGCTGCGGGTGTCTGAGGACAAAGCTTGCACTTTGTCAGCTGCTGGGCCCAGTACCTAACAGTCTCGTGCTTGGGAATTGCCTGGAACTTGAATTCACAATGAACGTGTAATGCACTGAGAGCAGGTCCTTAGGTCCAAGTAGATGTCTTCTGCCTCTTCACCTTCTTTGTCTTCTGCCTCCAGCTTCAATCCTTTCCTCTTTCTCTAAGCAGATGCCCTTGTGTGGGCAGCTTATGTGCATACCACTGTGGACTGGGCTAAGCAGTGTCCCCACTAAAACTCACATTCCCCCAGAAGTTGTGAATGGGACCTGTGAACCAAAAGTGTCTGAGATTGGTCTCGATTTAGAAAGGTTATTTTGCCAAGGTTAAGGACATGCTCATGACACAGCCTCAGGAGGTCCTGACAACTTGGGCCAAAGGTGGTGGGGGCATAGCTCACTTTTACACATTTCAGAGAGACATGAGACATCAGTTAATACATGTAAGATGTACATTGGTTTGATCTGAAAGGTGGGACTACTTGAAGCAAGAGAGTTGCTGGGGGTGGCGTCAGGTCATAGGTAGATTTGAAAAGGGGTTATGGGAAGAGGTTGTAGAGACCAAGCTTTTATCGTGCATATGAAGCTTCCAGGTAGCAGCCTTCAGAGACAATAGACTGTAAATGGGTCTTATCAGACTTGAGGTCTGTGCTGATGTTAATGGTGGTCAGTTTTTCCTGAATTCCTAAAGGGAGGACAGTATGATGAGGCATGTCTGACCATCCCTTCTTGTTATGGCCTGAACTCGTTTTTCAGGTTAACTTTGGAGTGCCATTGGCCATTTACATAGTTGGGAGGACTAGAATTTTAGTTTAGGTTTACAGACCTTATTTGGAAATAGGGTCTTGGCAGATGTCATTAGTTAAGCATCTCAAGATAAGATTATCCTGGACTATTTGGGTGGGCCCTAAAACTAATGACAAGTGTGCTTTTAAGATATAGAAGAAGAGACACAGAGACAGAGGAGGCCACATGGAGATGGAGGCAGACATGAGTGATGTGGCCACAAGCCAGGGACATCTGGAGCCACCAGGAGCTGGAAGAGGCAGGAAGGACCCTCCCCTAGAGTTTGGTTTTGGAATCCTGGCCTTCAGAACTATAAGAGAGTGAATGTGTGTTGTTGAAGCCTCCCAGTTTGTGGTACTTTCTCACGCCAGCCCCAGGAAACTCATTCATGAGTTTGCTAGGGAAAGGAATCAGTGATGAGCCTACCAGTAAGCAAGATGAGTGCAGTAGGTAAGATGGATGAAAGGTCCTGCCTCATGGGAGGTGAGGGACTGTGATGAGAAGGGCTGTCTTAGGGAGCAAGGTTTGCAGGAAGATCTCCGAGGGATGGATGGTCTTTACCATTGTCACCATGTGCCTGGGAGGAGAGGGAATTCTAGGTGAGTTAAGGGAGTGTTAGTAGCCCATGGTGTCCACTCATAGGATATGCTTGCAGACCTGGAGGGGTTGCAGTGGATGTGGGGACTGAGTGTGAGTGTTGAGATGACCAGCAGTATGGACCCGGCTTACATTTGCAGACAGTGGGGAAACCATTGGCATTGGGTTGGCTTCCAGGGCAGCTGATGATTTTCACTGTATGTTGGGGGAGAAGATGTGGTTTTAAGGACTGAGGAGACAGATAACCAGGAGCAGAATCTACATGGTAGAGCAGAGAATGCAAAGGAGGAAAGTTGTCACTCAGGGTGGTTGATGTGAGACCCACTTTAAATGTTTTCTAGTCTGACGCAGTGGCTCACAACTGTAATCCTAGCACTTTGGCAGGCCAGGACCAGAGTATCACTAGAGGCCAGGAGTTTGAGATCAGCCTGGGTGACAGAGCAAGAGAGCCCATCTCTACAGAAAAATTAAAAATTAGCCAGGTGCAGTGGTGAGCATCTGTAGTCCCAGCTACTCAGGAGGCCGAGGCAGGAGGATGGCTTGAACCCAGGAGTTCTAGGCTGCAGTGAGCTGTGATGCTGCTACTCTCCAGCCTAGGTAACAGACAGAGCAACACCCTGATTGAAAAAAAAAAAAAGGCCAGGCACAGTGGCACACCTGCAGTCCCAGCACTTTGGGAGGCCGAGGTGGACAGATCACCTGAGCCCAGGAATTTGAGACCAGGCTCGGCAACATAATCTGTCTCTACAAAAAATAGCTGGACATAGTGGTGTGCACTTGTGGTTCAGCTAGTCAGGAGGCTGAGGTGGGAGGATTGCTTGCTCCCAGGAAGTTGAGGCAGTAAGCTGAAATCATACCATTGCACTCCAGCCTGGGCAACAGAGGGAGACCTTGTCTCTAAAACCACCACCACAGCAAAATAAACAAAAACCCCAACATTTTCTGTGGTGCCTCTCTCTTAAGATCTCAGGTTAGTTATACAAGAGTAGAATGTGGGACTGGAGGCAAGTTGACTTCTCCTTACCATAGAATTCATGTCGTAAATGCTCTGCACAGAGTAGGCTTCTGGGGTTCTTAGGGAGACCTAGGAGGTAGGTAATAGTGATCTGAATCTACCAGTTCAGGAGCTCATGACCCAGGTCAGATGATGCCAAGTTTCATTTTACACATTATCTGTTCTTCCTCTCTGCTCCTCAAGAGTGCAGGTCAGTATGTGGGATTGGAGATAGTGGACTCTTCCTTACTGGGGTATAGGAGTTGGCATGGCAAATATTCTGCAAAGCTTGTTCCTGCAGGACCAAGCATCTAAATAGCAAGGTCTAACCTCAATCATCTATTTCTGAAGGAAAATCCCAAAGTCTGACCTTTGGAGTGTGAATTAGCCCTCATTCTCAGATTCACTGGTGAAGTTCAGAGGGGAATCAGTCCCTCTGAGCATCTCGAAGGTGGGCAGAACAGTCACCTCAGGAGAAAATCTGAAAGCAGTTCCCCCATATTGGGGGTTTTCTTACCTTTGTCATTGTAGTTCCTAAACAACGCAATCCTTTTTCCTTTCTATTCTTCAATTCACATGGTCCTTAAACATGGTTCCTCAAGTTTCCATAATCTATACATTGGAGATTACAAATAAATCTTAATATAGCCAATGAAAGACTAAAAATTGTAAATGGCACTTTGTTTTCAGTTTGACATTACTTTGCTGATGATTCTTTTCATAATATGTATGATTTGATTTATCTTATTTTTTTACTTTGCCATCTGTTTTGCAATTAAATACACACACACACACACACACACACACACACACACACACACATTTTCTTTTTAAAGACAGGGTTCTGTTCTGTCACCCAAGCTGGAGTGCAGTGGCACAACTGTTTCTCACTGCAGCCTCTAATTTCTGGGCTCAAGCAACCCTGCTGTCTCAGCTTCCCAAGTAGCTGGGACTACGGGCATGTGCCAAAAATCTATTTGTAAATTAAATGAATACAAGTCCATTCTCAGTATGAAACACATACTCCAATACTTGCCAGAGAAATGGTACATGGTAGTTAAATGTGCAGCAGATGTACTAATTGCCCTGGGTATAGAATTTTAGCTATTTGGTCTGGGTATAGAATTTTAGGTCTGAGGACCATTGCACTCAGAGTTTAGATATGGTGCTCTGTTTTAGTGTCTACTATTCATGATAAGAAGTCTAAGTCTCATCCTTTGTAGGATTGATGTATATTTTTGTTTTACTTTCATTTTCTTGGCATTTTCAAGATGTTCTCCTTATCCTTGGTGTTTTTAAATTGCAGAAACATATTGTCAGGATAAGGGCTGTTGATTTTCTTTCTTTTTTTTTTTTCCTCTCTCTCTCTCTGTCTCTCCCTCTCCCCTTCTTCTTTCCCCTCTCCTCTCCCCTCCCCTCTCCTCTCCTCCCTTCCACTCTCCTCCCCTCCCCTCCCCCTTCTCCCCTCCCTCCCTTCTTCACCTTCCTGTTCCCCTCCCCTTCTCCTTCCTTCCCTCCTTCCTTCCTTCCTTCCCTCCCTCCCTCCCTCCCTCCCTCCCTTCTTCCTTCCTTCTTTCCTTCCTTCCTTCCTTCCTTCCTTCCTTCCTTCCTTCCTTCCTTCCTTCCTTCCTTCCTTCCTTCCTTCCTTCCTTCCTTCCTTCCTTCCTTCCTTCCTTCCTTCCTCTCTTTCTTGGTTTTCTTTTTCTTGCTGCATACTTTCTGGGCTTTTTACATCTGAAGACTGACTTTCTGCTGTTGAGAAAATTTCCTGTTTAATTTCTTTGAAAACTTTTCTTCTTTCTATTTTTTATTTCTATTCTCGTATTCTGAAACCCATGTTGGTGAACCTTCTGAATCGCTCCTGTAGGCTTCTAGCTTTTTGAAATTTTCCATTGTCCCTTTATTCTACTTTCTGAGAGATTTCCTCAATGACACTTTCTAAACCTTCTGTTACTCCATTTCACTCCAGCAAATCATGTTTTTTTCTTTTTTTTTAATTGCATTTTAGGTTTTGGGGTACTTATAAAGAACATGCAAGATCATTGCATAGGCACACATGTGGTAGTGTGATTTGCTGCCTTCCTCCCCATCACATGTATCTGGCATTTCTCCCCATGCTATCTCTCCCCAACTCCCCCTCCCCATCCTCCGCTGTCCCTCCCCTATTTCCAACAGACCCCAGTGTGTAGTGCTCCCCTCCCTGTGTCCATGTGTTCTTATTGTTCAACACCCACCTATGAGTGAGAACATGTGGTGTCTGATTTTCTGTTCTTGTGTCAGTTTGCTGAGAATAATGTTCTCCAGGTTCATCCATGTCCCTACAAAGGACATGAACTCATTGTTTTTGATGGCTGCATAATATTCTGGGGTGTAAATATGTGCCACATTTTCCCTGTCCAGTCTATCGTCGATGGGCATTTGGGTTGGTTCCAGGTCTTTACTATTGTAAACAGTGCTGCAATGAACATTCATGTGCATGTGTCCTTATAGTAGAACAATTTAATCCTTTGGATATATACCCAGTAATGGGATTGCTGGTCAAGTGGAATTTCTATTTCTAGGTCCTTGAGGAATCACCACACTGTCTTCCACAATGGTTGAACTAATTTACACTCCCACCAGCAGTGTAAAAGTGTTCCTATTTCTCCACATCCTCTCCAGCATCTGTTGTCTCCAGACTTTTTAATGATCGCCATTCTAACTGGTATGAGATGGTATCTCAGTGTAGTTTTGATTCCAGCAAATCATGTTTTAAACTTGTAAGAACTATTTCTTCTCCTGGGAGTGATCTTTTCTGCAGCATTTGATTCTTGGTTTATAGATGTATCCCTCTCTCCCTAATCTTTTGAAATAAAACTAATTAGTGCAGTCAGAATTTTTATGTCTGTCTGTCCTTGAATTTCTATTTCACGGACTGCCTGGTATTTGTAGGGTTCTTCCCACTCCACCCCATAACTTTTCAGTTCTCTCTTTTTTGGTGAAGGTGTTTTTCAAATGTCTGGTAATGCTTTACATCCACATGTATAAAAATGAGGACTGTAAGTTGAGCTGCGCCCATTCGCAAGGGTTGCCGACTTGTCTCAATTTGTCAAGGTTAGGTTATAGGTTAGGAATTCCACTTTTATGTGGTGGGAAATATTTTTTGGGGGGCTTTTTGTTTCCTTTAGAGTAGATCCTCTTATTTGACTTTCCCCCTGGTGATGGGCATATTGGGCTTCTGAGAATTTTGCGGAACTTCAGTGACTTCTCCAGTTTCTGTTATTGGCTGACGGTTTTCTCCTGCCTCCTTGTTGGCCTGGGGTTCACAATTGCGGTCCATAGCACACTTTTTAGTGTGTTCTTTTACCTCAGAAGGAAAGAAAGAGAAACTAGGAGCTCCCTGTCCACCATCTTTGCTTGGAAGATTCCTGGTTTACACTTATAGTGACATGGTTGAATTGGTGCAAATGGATGGATCTTGAAAACGTCATGCTGATGGAAAAAAGTGAGACACAAAAGGCCATATGATGTTTGATTCCATTGAGATGAAATGTGCCAAACAGGCAAATCCACAGAGATAAAAAGTGAATGGTGGTTGTCAGGAGCTGGGGAAGGGAGAATGGGGAGAGACTCCTGAATGAGTGCAGGGCTTCTTTTTGGGGTGATGACAGAGGTGGTGGGTGTACAATATTGTGATGAATTGGGCTCTTTACAATGGTGAACTTTATGTCATGTGAAGTTTATTGTGATAAATAAACAGAAAAAATAAAGAAAAGTATTTCATTTTCAAAAGACTACATAGTGTATGAGTCCATTTGTAGGAAATGTCCAAAATAGGAATATAGAGATAGAAAGTGGATTTGTGGTTGCTAGGGCTGGAAAGAGGGAATGGGGAGTGACTGCTTAATGGGTACAGGACCTCCTTTTGGAGTCATGAGAATGTCCTCGGATTACCTGAAGGTAGTGGCTGAACAACATCGTGTATGGAGTAAACACTGGTAACCTGTGCACTTTAAAATGGTTCGTTTTATGTTATGTTAATTTCCCATTAATATTCTGAGAGTTTGCATGGAAAGGTGAAGCTCTAAGCAGGTTGTATGTTTAGATGTGGGGGTACCCATTATGCTGCTTAAAAATATGTTCACACTTAGGGCTTAACACTGGGGGTTCAACTTGGTAGTTCTTTCTGCCTCCACACTCTCAAGATACGGATCAGAGAAACCTTGGTGAGGACAGGGTAGGGGATTGGATCTCTGGCTCTGTTTTACGCATTATCTGATTTTCGAGGTCTGTGTGTGAAGTTCACACAGAACCTTTACCTTGGCCAGCTCTGGGCTTTGTACATACCAGTCCCCAGTGTCTGCTTCCTCTCCCATCTCTATCCTCTGCTTAGAGACAAAAGAGCCTAATAGACTATTGAACAGGTTCATGACAGCTATGCCTGCTCTTGGGAGGTAATTTTGATCAGAGCTCAGGCCTTTGGAAATGTCTAAAGGAGTAGTAATCACCATTATTATCATTTTAAAGCTAGTAATTAAGAAAACTAGAGACAGATGGTAGATGATGGTGGTAGAAATAATTAGGTAGATGATAGAAATATTGATAGACATAAATGAGTAGATACATAAGGGCATAGAGGACAAATATATGATAGGTAGATGATAGAAATATTGATAGACATAAATGAGTAGATACATAGAGGGCATAGAGGACACATACATGATTGGTAGATGATACATATAGATAGGTGGATGGATTATAGAAACGTGCTAGGTAGAAAGATGATGGACATAGATAGATGGATGATAGAAAGATAATAGATTCATAAATAATAGATAAATAGATACAGATGATATATGATAAATAGATGTTAGAGATAGATGGATTAGATCAATAGATAACAGAGGTACATGATAGTAAGCTAGATAATAAATAATAGATGTGAAGAGAATTGGTAGACTATATGTAGATGATGGATGGATGGATAGGTATGTGATAGGTAGATGGATACATAGACAATAGGTGAATGGATGGACAGATGATAGATAGATTAGACAGTATAGATAGGTGGTTGGGTGGAAGGCTGCATAGATAGATGATAGACGCAGATTATAGTAAGATAGATAATAAATGAGTGTATACAGAATTGGTAGATGATGGGTGGATGGATGGATAGATGCATAGATGATAGATGAATAGATGATAGAGATAGATAGGTGGATGGGTAGAAGGATTGATAGATGATAGAGACAGATAGATTCTATAAGATAGATAATAAATATATGTACAGAGAATTGGTGGATGATGGATGGATGGATGAATAGATGGATAGATAAATGATGGATGGATGGATGACAGATGGATGAATAGATAGAGATAGATGATGGATAGATAACAATAGATGTGCAGAGAACTGTTAGATGACAGACTGATAGATGATAGGTAGATGGATAAATAGAAGATTGATAGATGATGGGTGGATGGATGGATGGATGGATGATAGAAAAATGGATAGATGGGTAGACAGATGATAGGTAGATGGATAAATAGATGATAGATAGATGGTAGACAGATGGATGGACAGATGATAGATGGATGGATGGATGGATGGATGGATGGATGGATGGATGGGTGGGTGGATGATGGATAGCTAGATGTAGATTGATGACAGATAGGTAACTTTTGTTCTGCAGAATTCAGTTGTAAAGTTTGCTGTCTGTAATGGAGATGTCAGGAATTCTCCTTTCTTCTTTGTGCAAGGGTTGGGAGGAGTTGTCTACAGGAGCAGTTGTAACAGGCTCATTTTGGAATCTACCCCATCGGAATGTAAGGTCAAGAAGCAGCCCTGGGACACTTGTGTTGGTTATATTTAGCGCGAATTGCGGGCTGGCTTTGCTCGGAGTGTTGCTTCCGGGGAAGGCGCCATGGTCACCTGCATGCTGAGAATTTTAATTTCCATAGACAGTATATTGGTCTGGACACTGTGTGGGACGTGGCATTGCTGGCTACCCTCCTGACTGTTGTCTTCCTCCTGGCAACAGGGGCTTGAGTACCCAAGTATCAAGTGGTTTAAAAATCATTACAGAAGTTCACATCAGTCTTATGTGCAGAGACTTAAAACTGCCATAAATTATACCTGCTGTGAGAGTTCCTGCATCTCCTACTGAGGCATTAGGAAGCTGGGCACATTGTACCTAACGAGTCAATATACTTTCCTTTATGTCACCTCTCCTGCCTCATACATCCCTGAGTTGAAGTCTTTTTAAGAAATGATCTGTCCAGAATTTAAATAACATTTGGCTGTTTCTTTACAAAGCATGTTTCTTTTCTTTTCTTTCTTTCTTTTTTAAAAATTATCTTATTTTATTTTGAGACAGGCACTCACTCTCTTGCCAAGGCTGGAGTTCAGTGGTGCAATCATGGCTCATTGCAGCCTTCACCTCCTGTGCCCAAGCGATCCTCCTGCCTCAGCCTCCCAAGTAGCTGGGTCTACAGTGATGCAGCACCTCACCTGGCTTCTTTTTTTTTTTTTTTTTTTTGAGATGGAATTTCTCGTTTGTTGCCCTGGCTGGAGTGCAATGGCACGATCTCGGCTCCCCACAACCTCCACTTCCTGGGTTCAAGAGATTCTGCTGCCTCAGCATCCCGAGTAGCTGGGATTACAGGCATGCACCACCACACTTGGCTAATTTTGTATGTTTAGTAGAGATGGGGTTTCTCTATGTTGATCAGGCTGGTCTCAAACTCCCGACTTCAGGTGATTCACCTGCATTGTCCTCTGAAAGGGCTGGGATTACAGGTGTGAGCCACCAGCCCGGGCTGGCTAATTTTTTTTTTTTTTTTTTCAGTAGAGATGAGGTCTTGCTGTGTTTCCCACGCTGGTCTCAAGCTCCTAGGCACAAACAATCCTCTTTCCCTGGCCTCCCGTGACACTGGGATTGCAGGCATGAGCCACTGCACTAGCGCAGAGCACAGTTGTTTTGAGTGAGGTGGATTACATCTTTGCTGTAACTCAGGTAATCAAGCCATTGCTTCCATTTTTTGCCTTTTGTTTTCACCTAAGATCTAAACACTTTGGCAGAGTTTTCAAGGTGAAACACAATATAAAATAAGGACTGGAACTCATATAGATTGTAGCTGTGAGCTTCCCTGGCATTGCAGAATGAGGAAATGGTCATAGCAGTTGGGTTGTCTTTGCCTCATGTTTGAGATTTCTTCACACTCCTTCTGTGTTTTCTTTTGTTTAGAATGAAAGGAAACATGTATGTGAATTAGAGCACTGACTACTCACCACAAGTCGTGATTTTTATTTTGAGACAGGGTCTCGGTCTTTCGCTCAGGCTGGAGTGCAGTGGTGCAATCACGGCCCACTGCAGCCTCGAACTCCCAGGCTCAAGTATCCTCCGACGTCAGCCTCCCGAGTAGCTGTAACTACAGGCATGCCACCACGTCCAGCTAATTTTTGTATGTTTTGTAGAGATCGAGTTTTACTATGTTGCCCAGGCCGGTCTCTAACTCCTGAGCTCAAGCAATTCACCCAGCTTGGCCTCCCGCAGTTCTGGGATGACATGTGAGCCGCCGGCTGAGCCCCAGCCATGACGCTCGGGAGAGGAGAGGAGGTGACTATGGGACCATCACCCCTGCCATGCCTCACGAGTGTAACTCTGGTGTTTTTGTTGATTTTCACAGTGACTGATCAGGCTTTTGTCACACTGGCCACCAATGACATCTACTGCCAGGGTGCCCTGGTCCTGGGGCAGTCACTGAGGAGACACAGGCTGACGAGGAAGCTGGTGGTGTTGATCACTCCTCAGGTGTCCAGCCTGCTCAGGTAAGGCTTAGAGCTGCGGCCTGTGCCCAGCTGGGTCCTGTGGAAGGAGGGTCGCCTCTCCCGCTAGAGGTCCCAGGAGTTATTCTGATGACTGACCGCCTTCTTCACAGGCCTGGCTGGCTGGCAATCACAATGGGCCTCTGACATTTGTAACGAATCTTTGAATCATGTGAAAACATGTGTGGGATCGGCTTCACAGTACTTTAACAAACAATACTGGGTATGGTTACCGTTTGTTCTCACAACCATGAAAATTGAAAACTCAATGCCTTTTGCGTGTTTGTTTTTGAGACAGGGTCTCGTTCTGTTGCCCAGGCTGGAGTGCCATGGTGCTACCCCAGCTCACTGTGATCTTCCCTCCTCAGCCTTCTAAGTAGCTGGGACCACAAGTATGTGCCCCCATGCCCGGCTCTTTTTTCATCTTTAGTTTTTGGTATTTTTGGTAGAGACAGGGTTTCACCACATTGTCCAGGCTGATCTTGAACTCCTGGACTCACTCAATCCATCTGCCTTGGCCTCCCAAAGTGCTGGGATTACAGGCATGAGCCACAGCGCCCTGCCAAGGGGTCTTTTTGTTTTTATAATGTCCTTTTATAATCCACTTTGTCTTTAATTCACAAATAAAGCAAATACATAAACAATGTGTCTAGTGAATAAAGCACAGGCTTCTCTTAACTGTCATACATTATGTAAGCAATAATAATTTTCTTTCATCAACCATGGACCGCTTAGAAAAATTGATTTTATGCAAATGGGATGAGGAGGCATTTAATATGGTAGTTGCAGCAGGCATTGAATGTCACGTTTTTTGACAATGAAATAATAAATCTAGATATTAATAGCTAAACTAAAAAGAGAAAAAACAAAGAAAAAAACAACCCATCTGTCCTCAGACATTTTAAATTAGAAGCGCTCTCCTAAACAACTCAATCCAGGTACAAATGAAAGCTTGAATTACGTACTATTTCAGAAAATCATTGCAATGTCAGTGCTACCTGTACAAAGCAAAGGCAGTAGCTAAAGTGGTACAATCATAAAGAAATGATCCACTTCAAATATATATATATATCTATATGATATAAATATTTTGAGACAGAGTCTTGCTCTGTCTCCCAGGCTGGAGTGCAGTGGCGCAATCTTGGATCACTGCAACCTCCACTTCCTGGGTTAAATTGATTCTCCTGCCTCAGCCTCCCAAGTAGCTGGGATTACAGGCACCCAACATCACACCTGGCTAATTTTTGTAGTTTTAGTAGAGACAGGGTTTCAGCATGTTGGCCAGGCTGGTCTTGAGCTCCTGACCTCAAGTGATCTGCCTACCTCGGTCTCTCAAAGTGCTGGGATTATAGGCGTGAGTCACTGTACCCAGCCTTAAATATTTTTAAAATTAAAAAAAAAAAAAGTAGGGCCAGGCGCAGTGGCTCACGCCTGTAATCCCAACACTTTGGGAGGCCGAGGCAGGCGGATCACGAGGTTAAGAGATTGAGACCATCCTGGCCAACACGGTGAAACCCTGTCTCTATTAAAAATACAAAAAACTTAGCTGGGCATGGTGGCTCTCGCCTGTAGTCCTAGAACATTGGGAGGTCAAGGCAGGTGAATCACTTGAGGTCAGGATTTCGAGACCAGCCTGACCAACATGGTGAAACCCATCTCTACTAAAAATAGAAAACATATTAGCTGGGCATGGTGGTGCCTATAATTCCAGCTACTCAGAAGGCTGAGGCAGGAGAATCACTTGAACCTGGGAGGTAGAGGTTGCAGTAAGGTGAGATTGCACCACTGCACTCCAGCCTGGGCAACAGAGCAAGACTCGGTCAAAAACAAAAACCTGACTATATTAAGGTTCAAAAATACACCAGTAGATTCCCTGTGTTATTTTCACAGCTGGGGGAGGGGATAGAGAAATGCTGTTAAAGCATATAATTGAATTGTTTGTGTCACAAAGGATAAATGCTTGAGGGGATGGATACTGCATTCTCCATCATGTGATTATTGCTTATTGCCTGACTTTATCAAAGTAGACTTAAGATCTACTCAAGAGGAACTTAAAATAGTCCAAAACAACATGGCAGAAATGGTGGGAAGGGTTTAGTCTTGCAGACTGGGTCGAGGTTTTGTAGGGCCTTTTACTGTATATTTCACAGTCATGGGGCGAATTGAGGGATGGTGCTCTGTAGTGGTCAGGGAGTAGAAGACCGGCAGTGAGCAGTGACTAGGGGTGTGGGTGGTGGGAGATGGCCCTTCACTCATGCTGTGTGCTACAAGCATGTTGTGGAGCGATCTCTTTGTAGGGAAACCATGCCACGAGCCTGCGTTTATAGCTTTGAACTAGCCTTACTCATGAAACATAATTCTGCTTCAAGGAGTTTATTTTAGGGAAATGAGCAGAGCTGAACAAAAGGATATAAGGACATAAATGACAGTGCCATATGTAGTGAGGTGGAGTGCTGTTTCTCTTGCCCTCCCCCCGCCCGGATCTTTATGCAACTGTGGTGAAGATGCCATAAATTCCATAAATAAATGGGCCGAAAGCAGAGGGAGATTTGCTGAAAGACGGGTACTTTTTCAGAGAAACAGTTACCTTGAATATTGAGCACTGAAATTCTACAAATAAATGTAGAGTCCAAGAGAAATGCTAAGATATAAAAGGCCAGAGAACTTCAACATCTGTCAAATAGGAGTGAAAAGGAAAGAAAGAGAGAGGAAGGAAGGAAGGAAGGAAGGAAGGAAGGAAGGAAGGAAGGAAGGAAGGAAGGAAGGAAGGAAGGAAGGAAGGACAGATAAGAAAAATAAAGAGAGACAGAGAAAGAAAGAACTGACTACTATCATATTTCAGCTCTGAGAAAAATGTTTAGATTGAGAGCATTCCAAATATTGAGCAGAGTGAATGAAGAAAGCTCAAAGGTCGACACAAAGTGGTAAAATTTCAGAGCAGCAAAAATGAAGAAAAATCCTAAATGCCTTTCTGTATCAATCCGGTTGAGACAATTGATGTCTCAAAATTCTGGTGGAAGATAACTTTGAAATGAAAGTTCTGTATTCAGCTTTAGTACCATAATTTGAAAGCAAAACAAATACTTTTCAAATATGCAGTTGCACAAAAATTTTTTCACTCAAAGACCTTTGAGGAAAAAATTAGTTGATTGACTCCAGCAAAATGGAATGTGAATCCAAGAAAGGTGAGAGGAGCCAAGTACAGTGGCTCATGCCTGTAACCACAGCAGTTTGGGAGGCTGAGGTGGGAGGATCACTTGAGTCCAGGAGTTCAACACCAGCCTGAACAACAAGTTGAGATCTCGTCTCTACTAAAAATTTGTTTAAAATTGCTAAGTTTAGTGGTGCATGCCTATAGTCCCAGCTACTCAGGAGGCTGAGGCAGGAGGATCACTTGAGCCCAGGAGATTGAAGCTGCAGTGAGCTATGATTGCTTACACCACTGCACTCCAGTCTGGGTGACAGAGCAAGACCCTGTCCCAAAATAATAATAATAAAAAGAGTGCACACAGGAAGCAGTGCTGAATAAATAAATGTATAAAACACAGTTAAGTCTGAATGTGTTAATGCATAATTATGAAAATAATCTGGAATTAACATTTCACATGGCAGGCAATTCAAAGAGCAGCGAAGGAAGAGAGAATGAGCATATGTTCACGTTTTTGCTTCGTCTGGAAAGAAGACATAGATATGACTATCTTTATATTTGGTAGAAAATATCAGCTTAGGCTGTTGAAAGGTGGTCACCACCAGAAAACTAGAAAACATTTGTACATGTTTCAGAGCCTTAATGGGAAATGCGTGGATTGAAGAAAACCCGATTCACTCAATCAGAGGTGGGTGGGAAAGAATTACACCAAAGAAGTAGAACGTCTGATACATGTACAAAAGGGAAAATAACATGAAACAAAATTTCAGGACTCAATCCAAATATAACAGTGATCATAATAAAAATGAATGGATTAAACTTCCTTTTAAAAAAGATGGACTTTCTGAATGGGAAAATAAACATAAAACCCAGACATACAGTAATGCAGGAGGCAGCTTCATTACAAACAAGGAAGCAAAAACGTTAAAAATAAATGGATGCATTTGATATGATTCTGTTCCACTATCCAATCTAAGTAATTGTCAATTATTTTATAGACTGCTCTTCAGTTTTTTTTTGTTTTGTTTTTGCTTTTTTTTTTTTGAGACAGAGTCTTGCTCTATTTCCCAGGCTGGAGTGCAATGGCGTGATCTTGGCTCACCACAAGCTCTGCCTCCCAGGTTCAAGCAATTCTCATGCCTCAGCCTCCCAAGTAGCTGGGACTACAGGCACGTGCCACCACGCCTGGCTAATTTTTCTATTTTTTGTACAGACGGGGTTTTGCCATGCTGGCCAGTCTGATCTCTGACTCCTGACTTCAAGTGATCCACCCACCTCGGCCTCTGAAGTGCTGGAATTACAGGCATGAGCCACCGCAGGCCAGGCCTTGCATGGCTTTAAATGTATGAATATGGAAATACTGAACTTAGAGTAATCATTGTGCTTTGTGTTGATTGAAAAATATAACACTGGCTATCAAAGAAGCATGTTCAAAAATACTTAAATCATTTCAAAATGTCCTGCAAATTGTGGTGGTCACTATGCACCCCTAAAGCTTCAGTCATTTAGCTCAGGTACATTACTAAAGTAGTAGGCTCATTCTTCCAGTACGGTGGCATTTCACACCATTGACATTTGTGTTCGAGTATGAGCCATCCATGGAAATGAGCTCTGAACATGGAGACCGCAAGGAGGCCAGTGGGGAATTCTCTCTGTTCCACGTTTGTGAGCAGCAAAACAGCACCCTCCCAAAGGAAGAGGCAGTTCTGTGCTAAATATTCACCACTGTCCTCCTATTTGGCACATGTCTGTTCCAGGGCCATCCTCTCCAAGGTGTTTGATGAAATGATCGAAGTGAATCTAATCGATAGTGCGGACTACATCCACCTGGCCTTTCTGAAGAGACCTGAGCTTGGGGTCACCCTCACCAAGCTTCACTGTTGGACTCTCACTCACTACAGCAAGTGTGTCTTCCTGGACGCAGACACTCTGGTGAGTGAAGATTCCCTACTTGATAAGAAACCTCCAAGACCTCATCTCTCCATCCTTAAGCAGGCTGTCAACTCTTTTTTTCTTTTTTGAGATGGTGAATCGCTCTGTCACCCAGGCTGGAGAGCAGTGGCATAATCTCGGCTCACTGCACCCTCCCCCTCCCCGGTTCATGTGATTTTCCCGCCTCAGCCTCCTGAGTAGCTGTGATGACAGGCACCCACCATCCTTCCTGGCTAATTTTTGTAGAGACAGGGTTTCAACATGCTGGCCAGGCTGTCAGCTGTCACTGGCAGATGCCTGTAAGGTCATGTGCATTTCTATTTCTAACACAGTATTCAGTGTATTACAATCAGACATACCCCCAGCACTGTGCTAGACCCTGCTGAAGAGAATGAGGGGTTGAAAGACATGTTCCTACCCCAGGAATGAATTAGAACCACAATATTGTAAACAAGCAAAATAAAACCATTAGGAGAAAAGAAACTGTGGCTGGGTGCAGCGGCTCATGCCTGCCATCCTGGCACTTTGAGAGGCTGAGGTAGGCAGATCACTTGAGGCCAGGAGTTGGAGAGCAGTCTGGGCAACAAGGTGAAGCCCTGTCTCTACAAAAAATGCAAAAGTTAACCAGGCGTGCTGATGGACACCTGTAATCCCAGCTACTTGGGAGGCTGAGGGATGAGAATCGCTTGAACTTGGGAGGTAGAGGTTGTAGTGAGCTGAGATCATGTGACTGCACTCCAGCCTTGGCAACATAGCAAGACCCTGTTTCAGAAAAAAAAAGAAAAGAAAAGAAAAAGAAAAAACCCGTTGCCATGATTGTATATTGAATTATGTGGTCCTGATTGGACTGGTACACCAGGCCCTTTAAGCTGTGGCATCTCTTAATTGCTATGTGGGCTATTGATCTACACAGTGGGCACTTTCAAAAACATCCACTGGAAAATCAAAATGGAAAATGAAGTTGGAGTGTTAGAAGTCAGTTCTGGATTGTCTTGGTTAAGTAAAAGCTGGTCTAGAGAAAGAAGAAACCAAGAGTGATAGTGAGCATAGTGTTGCCTAATTTAGAAAATCCACATATGTTAAAGCAGGGGTTCCCTAACCTCTGGGGCTATAGCCAGGCACCAGTCTGCTGGAAAGCAAGCCACACAACAGGAGGTGAGTGACGGGCAGGCCAGCGAGCTTCGTCTGTATTTACAGTCACTCCCATCACTGGCATCACCACCTGAGCTCCGCCTTTTGTCAGACCAGCGGCGGCATTAGATTCTTTTTTTTTTTTTTTTTTTTTTTTTTTGAGATGAAATTTCGCTCTTGTTACCCAGGCTGGAGTGCAATGGCGTGATCTCGGCTCACCGCAACCTCCGCCTCCTGGGTTCAGTCAATTCTCCTGCCTCAGCCTCCCGAGTAGCTGGGATTACAGGCACGCGCCACCATGCCCAGCTAATTTTTTGTATTTTTAGTAGAGACGGGGTTTCACCGTGTTGACCAGGATGGTCTCGATCTCTTGACCTCGTGATCCACCCGCCTCAGCCTCCCAAAGTGCTGGAATTACAGGCTTGAGCCACCGCGCCCGGCCCTGGCATTAGATTCTCATAGAGATGCGAAGCCTACCGTGAACCGCGCATGCAAGGGATCTGAGCTGCACACACCTTATGAGAATCTAAGGTCTGATGGTCTGTCGCTGTCTCCCATCACCCCCAGATGGGACTTTCTACTCACAGGAAAGCAAGCTCAGGGCTCCCACCAATGCTACGTGATGTTGAGTTGTAGAATTATTTCATTATGTATTACAATGCAATCAGAACAGAAATAAAGTGTACGATCAGGATGTGCATGAATCATCCTGGAACCATCTCCCACCACCGTTGTCTTCCAGGAAACTGGTCCCTATTGCCAAAAATCTTGGGGACCACTGGGTAAAGAACTGAAATTAACTGTCAAGCTCTCTAAAGCAATTAATTACATTATGTTGACTTCCAAACGTCTCTGCTTATGAGTTTCTGTAATGTCATTGCTGACATTTGCTAGTGTGTTGAGGATATACAAGCAAGAGAATTTCATGGAGGGTTTTAAGAACCTTGAGGAAATAATTTCAGACAGTGTCACTTCAACCACTTGAAATCAACCACAGAACAGTCTTTCTCACAAATGTTTTTCCTTTGAGCATAAGTGTGAAAGTCCTAAGAGTCACTCAAAAACAAAAAACAAAAAAACCGGACGCAGGTTTCCAACCAGCAAGCATTTCCAGACCCATCCTAAAGTTCCTACTGTATTATTTTGTAAAGTCAATCTGCCTTTGCAGAAAGAAGCATTGGCCGGGCAGAGTGGCTCGAGCCTGTAATCCCAGCACTTTGGGAAGTCGAGGTGGGCGGATCACTTGAGGCCAGGAGTTTGAGACCAGCCTGGCCAACATGGTGAAACCGTGTCTCTAGTAAAAATACGAAAATTAGCTGCGTGTGGTGGTAGGTGCCTGTAATCCCAGCTACTCAAAAGGCTGAAGTGGGAGCATAGCTTGAACCGGGAAGGTGGAGGCTACAGTGAGCCAACAGTACACCACTGTACTGCAGCCTTGGTGACAGAGCAAAACTCTACTCAGAAAAAAAAAAAACAAGCATTGCGGCAGGTTCTCTGTGGTTGCTTTACCAGGTGCTGTCCAATGTGGATGAGCTGTTTGACCGGGGAGAGTTTTCTGCAGCCCCGGACCCAGGATGGCCGGATTGCTTCAATAGCGGGGTGTTTGTCTTCCAGCCTTCGCTCCACACGCATAAACTCCTGCTGCAGCACGCCGTGGAACACGGCAGCTTTGACGGTAAGCCAGGGCAGCCTGGACATTTGAGGAGGAGAACGGCACTGCTGCCTGTAGCCACATCGCAGCCTCCCCCCATTTCCCCCTTATCTGGGAATGGCCACCTGAAGATCGAGGTGGGAATTGAAGAATGTGGCCAGTTAGGGGTATAGGAAGAGGTCAGGAAGTGCACAAGGAAACATGCAGTTGAGAGAACCATTGGAAATACGCTTGCTAAGTACAAAGAACAGCTCGGCAATCCAGTCATGTAATACAGGTGAGCAAATCCTTCTGTAAAGGGCTGGATAGTAGCTGTTTTCAGAGTTGCCCGCCTTATGGTCTCCAGTGCACACACTCAACTCTGCAGGTGTTGCACGCAGCCAGCCATTGAGCAGACAACCACGCCTCACTTAACAACGGGGATGCGGGCTGAGAAATGTGCTGTTAGGAGACTGTGTCATTGTGTGAACATCCCGCCACTAGATGATGCAGCCTCCCGGATACCCAGGCCAGACGGTAGAGCCTGCTGCTCCTAGGCTGTACACCCACAGAGCGTGTGACTGCACAGAATGCTGCAGGCAGCTGTCACATAATGGGAAGTATCTGTGGTTCTCAACATATCCAAACCTCACAAAGCTCTAGTGAAAATGCAGGATCAACTCCTATGGGCCTGCTGTCATATGTATGGCCAGCAATTTTATGTGTCTCTTGTGACTGTACTTGACATTGAACATGGGTTGGGCCTGGTGACTCATGCCTATAATCCCAGCACTTTGGGAGGCCAGAGCAGACAGACTGCTTGAGTCCAAGAGTTCAAGACAAGCCTAGGCAACATGGCAAGACCCCATCTCTACAAAAATTACAAGAATAAGCTGAATGTGATGGTGGCACCTGTTTTCTGTGCTCCCTGGGAGGCCGAGTTGGGAGCAGCACCTAAGCTGAGGAGTTCAAGCAGGGAGGTATGATTGCACTACTGTACTCCAGGCTGGGTGACAGAGTGAGACCCTGTCTCAAAGAAAACAAAAGAGCACGGATGTGTTCCAATAAAACTTTATTTACAAAAACATGCAGAGAGTGTAGTTGGCTGACCCCTAGTAGAATATAAGGGAGAATTAAAATGAGGTAACCTGAAGCCATGTATTTGTTCAAATGGGTGTCAGTAGAGAGGGCATGGGCTGGAATTTTCATAAAGTAAAAGAAAATACTGGCCAGGCACAGTGGCTCATGCCTCTAACCCCAGCACTTTGGGAGGCCGAGGTGGGCGGATCACCTGAGGTTGGGAGTTTGAGACCAGCCTGACCAACACGGAGAAACCCCGTCTCTACTAAAAATAGAGAATTAGTTGGGTGTGGTGGCACATGCCTGTAATCGCAGCTACTCAGAAGGCTGAGGCAGGCGAATTGCTTGAACCTGGGAAGTGGAGGTAGCAGTGAGCCGAGATAGTGCCATCACACTCCAGCCTGGGCAACAAGAGTGAAAACTCTGTCTCAAAAAAAAAAGAAAATACTGGACCAGTGAAGAATTGCCTCTAGGTTATGGCCAAGAGTTAATAAAAGGGGCAAAAAGGGCGGGAAAAGCATTGTCACTACCAGGGAGCATTGGTGAGGGGATGAGTGGAGTGCTTTGGACTCTGTATGCAATTGTCTTATTCATCTTGGGGCTCCTAGTGGAGACTTTTGGAGGAAATAGGCATGTATTTTTATCAGTGGCTTGGGTTATCAGTCCTTTCTGAGAACAGACAGAATGTGTTAGCTGGCAGACAGAAGAAATGGAATTAGTACCCCCCAGGGCAAGTATTTACGTTGAGAGCATCAGGCACATCTTGTGTTCTTGGAGTGGACCGGACCACACTTTCCTAATCTGCTTTTTTGTTTGCTCATTCTGTAGGGGCAGACCAAGGCTTGCTGAATAGTTTCTTCAGGAACTGGTCGACAGAAGACATCAGAAAGCACCTGCCGTTCATCTATAACCTGAGTAGTAACACGATGTACACTTACAGCCCTGCCTTCAAGCAGTGAGTTCTCTGCCCTGGCCAATCCTGCCTGCTCTGCCTTTCCTGAGCCACCTTCCCTCTTGGAAGACATACCAGCTGTTGGCATATTTTAAATCTCTCTCTCTCTCTCTCTCTCTCTCTCTCTCTCTCTCTCTGTCTGTCTATTTATCTACCTGTGTGTCTATCTGTCCATCTGTCTGTCTATGTATGTGTGTATGTATGTATGTATCTATCTATCTATCTATGTGTCTGTCTGTCTGTGTATGTACGTATGTATCTGTCTGTCTGTCTGTCTATGTATGTATGCATATCTATGCATATCTATCTATCTAGATCTGGATGTCTATGTGTATACATAGAGCTATATATCTATCTCTACATATGTATCTATATCTAGATCCAGATATGTGTCTATATACATTCATCTATCTAATGTATATATATATATGTAGATATTTGTCTACACAGACCTAGATATCTATCTATCTATCATAGTCGATTATCTGTATCTATCCAGATAGATCTGGATATTTATATATATACATCTGTCTGCCTAGATCCACATCTCTTTATAGATATCTGTATCTCTCTATCTGTCTGCCTATCTCTATCTAGCTATCTCTCTATATCTGTGTATCTATCTAGATTGGACATCTGTCTACATATTAAGACATGCATCTATGTATGTCCATCTTTATGTATGTATATACACACACGTACAGGCACACGCATCTCAACCTCTGCTTGCTTATTGCTATGAATGATAGGTAGTTAAGGTGCTATGGCAATGATTCCCAAACTGTGGCCCAAGGAACCCTGAAGAGTTCCCTGTAACTGTTTCAAGTGTCTTCAAAGTCACAACTGCTTTTCTAAAACAATTCTAAGATGTGATTTTTTTTTCCCTTTTTTCTGCTGTTTTCTCATGCTTCTATTTTGGGCTTTTACAGACACTGCATGGCATGTGATAAGGTAACACAGACAGCTAGGACGAACCAGCTGTCACCTCATGGGAAAATGGATTCCACTGTTTTTACAATGATTTTTCTTTTTAATATAGAAGGTATTTTTAATGAAAAAAATATGAAATTTATGTTACTGCATAATGGTTTGGTTTTTTTTTTTTTTTTCTTTTTTAGAGTCTCACTCTGTCACCAGGCTGGAGTTCAGTGATGCAATCTCAGCTCACTACAACCTCCAATTCCTGGATTTAAGTGATTCTCCTGCTTCAGCCTCCCAAGTAGCTAGGACCACAGGCGTGCAACACCATGTCCAGCTAATTTTTGCATTTTTAGTAGAGACAGATTTTCAGCATGTTGAGCAGGCTGGTCTTGATCTCTTGACCTCATGATAGACCCACCTTGGCCTCCCAAAGTGCTGGAATTACAGATGTGAGCCACTGAACCCAGCCTGGTTTAATTTTTTTTAAGGGATTGATAAATATGTTTTCTAATTTCTTGGTTTTATCTCAATTGTTGTAAATAGCTGGGCGCGGTGGCTCACGCCTGTCACCCAGCACTTTGGGAGGCCGAGGCAGGTGGATCACGAGGTCAAGAGATCAAGACCATCCTGGTCAACATGGTGAAACCCTGTCTCTACTAAAAACACAAAAATTAGCTGGGCATGGTGGTGAGCACCTGTGGTCCCAGCTACTAGGGAGACTGAGGCAGGAGAATTGCCTGAACCCAGGAGGCAGAGGTTGCTGTGAGCTGAGATCGTGATGTTGCACTCCAGCCTGGGTAACAAGCAAAACTCGGTCTCAAAAAAAAATTATTGTAAATATGGAGAGATAGAATCCACAGGGACATGGCCGGGCACAGTGGCTCACGCCTGTCATTCCAGCCCTTCGGGAGGCTTAGCGGGTGGATCACTTGAGCTCAGGAGTCTGAGACCAGCCTGCACAACATGGCAAAATTTTGTCTCTACCAAAAATAAAAAAAAAAAAATTAGCTGAATGTGGTGTCACATGCCACTAGTCTCAGCTACTCAGGAGGCTCACTTGAGCCTGGGAGCTGGGGTTTGCAGTGAGCGGAGATCATGCCACTGCACTCCAGCCTGGGTGAGCAAGCCTAAGCTCAGGAAAAAAAAAAAGAATCCACACGGACAAAGCTCTTTGGGTCCCTATGAGGGTCAAGGGTGAGGGGACCAGAAGCTGTGAAATTCACTGCTCCAGAAGACAGGGCTATAAATGAAAACAGAGAGTCTGAGAATCAGCTTGGGAATGAGGAATTCTGGAGTTTGTATTCTCTATAGAGGACATAGTGTCCCCAAGAAAGAGAAACCGATCAGTGAAAAACTTATTTTTTAATGTATACTCACAGTTGTAACGTACAGAACAGAGATATGTCATTCTGTGATTTTGTATTCATATTTCATGAGGAGGTGATCAAAAACATGTTTAAAAAGGCTCCTGGAGGATGGTGGTGATGAGAAGAAACAAAACAGTTGGCGAGGGGAAAATTTAGAATCCTGTTAGTGAGAAAAAAAATAGCTGCTTTGCTGCTTGCTATCTAAGTATATCTGTTCACAGCTATTATTTTTTTGTCCCTGTCATTTTAAGGATATGATTTGGGCAGCCATACTTCACGTTTTTAAACAACTGATTTATTCTTCCCATTTTGGGAAAAAATCTCAAAGGATTATGATTATGTTTATTGATATATAGAAAATAAAATAACTGCAAAAACCGTGATTTAAAAATATATCTTTATGTAAAGTAACTGCAAATGAAACCACTACTGCTGCCGATAGTTGGAGGAGTAGTATTGATTATATGCTGATTGCTAGCTTGACAGTCGGGTCTGGTGTTATTGCTCATATGTTGATTGCTGCATTGAGAGTACTGGTACGTTATTATTGATTATACATTGATTGCTATAGTGATAGTAGTTTGTTATTGATCACATACTGATAAGTGAATTAATAGCAGTAGTACATTATTATTGATTATATATTGATTACTATGCCAACAGTAGTGTATTCTTATTGACTGTATTGATTACTGCACTGATAGTAGTTGATTATTATTGATTATATATTGATTACTGCACTGATAGTAGTAGTCTATTGTTATTGATTATATATTGATTACTATGCCAACAGTAGTGTATTCTTATTGACTCTATATTGATTACTGCACTGATAGTAGTTGATTATTATTGATCATATGCTGATGACTGCATTGGAAGTAGTAGTGTATTGTTATCGATTATGTATTGATTACCACATTGGTAGTAGTAGTCTTATTATTGATTATATATTGATTACTGCACTGATAGTTGATTATTATTGATTATATATTGATTACTGCATTGGTAGTAGTAGTCTTATTATTGATCATATGCTGATGACTGCATTGGAAATAGTAGTGTATTGTTACTGATTACATACTGATTTCTGTTGATAGAAGTAGTCTATTATTGATCATATGCTGATGACTGCATTGAAAGTGGTATTGTATTATTATTGATTATATATTGATTACTATGCTGATAATAGTAGTATAATCAATCACAACAATCAGTAATGGAAATGCACTGGGACAAGTCCTTTGGAGGCTGTCTTTGAGGAGCTCCATGGTAGTTGGGTGCTTTCTGGGTGTCTTTTATTGCGTCTGAGTAGAAATCAGAATCTCTTCTGTTCCCTTCTCAGATTCGGTTCCAGTGCAAAGGTCGTCCACTTTTTGGGGTCTACAAAGCCTTGGAACTACAAGTACAATCCACAGAGCGGCTCGGTGTTGGATCAGGGCTCAACGCCCAGCAGCCAGCACCAGGCGGCGTTCCTTAATCTCTGGTGGAGCATCTACCAGAACAACATCTTGCCCCTTTATCAAAGCATCCAAGGAGGGGAAGCACTCGCAGCTCCTGGACACACAGTAAGTGGGGGATTCCCTTAAAACCCACAGCTGAGGGCGAGGAGAACATCCTTGTCACCAAGGCCTGGCATGGTTTTTTTGAAATGCCCCATTTGTGTGTAAACATTATATTTCATGGAAAAGAGTACTGAGAAGGAAGCACCTTTTTAAAAAAAATTTATTTTTTGGCTCAAAATGGAGAATTTCTAATGAGTAGAGATACTGTTTTAATTTATAGGCCTGATGCATAAATAGGTTGTTGAAATTAGCCATCCTCATTAGAGTAAGAAACACTCATGGGCAAGTGATTCACAATGACTGATTATGATGTCATTGGGTTGACATTTTCCACTTGAAACCATCATTTGAGATAGCCATTGGAGGAAGTGTCTGAAGAGGATTTCGTAAATTTTTTATTGACACCAATTTGATTTAAGAAAATATAATGGGGCCAGGCACGGTGGCTTGTGCCTGTAATCCCAGCACTTTGGGAGGCCGAGGTGGGTGGATCACGAGGTCAAGAGATCGAGACCATCCCAGTCAACATGGTGAAACCCCGTCTCTACTAAAAATACAAAAAGTAGCTGGGCACGGTGGCGCATGCCTGTAGTACCAGCTACTCAGGAGGCTGAGGCAGGAGAATTGCCTGAACCCAGGAGGCGGAGGTTGCGGTGAGCTGAGATCGCTCCATTGCACTCCAGCCTGGGTAACAAGAGCGAAACTCCGTCACAAAAAAAAAAAAAAAAAAAAAAAAGAAAAGAAAATATAATGATAGCCCCTAGATGTGCTAAAAGTGAAGTATCTGCAGTGTGTTGAATATGGAATGCACCTGCCTTGCATAAAATCTTTTGCAGTTAGGAGCTTATGTTTTAAAGGAGTGTTTGCACTAGAGTACTAGTGCTCTCAAGTACCAGAGGTTTTTTTTTTTTTTAACTAAAGAAAACTAGAGTTGTTTGTTTGTTTGTTTGACAGAGCCTTGCTCTGTCGCCCAGGCTGGAGTGCAGTGACATGATCTCGGCTCACTGCAACCTCTGTCTCCCAGGTTCAAGCAATTCTCCTGCCTCAGCCTCCCAAGTAGCTGGGATTACAGGTGAACGCCACCATGCCCCGCTAATTTTAGTACTTTTAGTGGAGATGGGGTTTTGCCACATTGGCCAGGCTGGTCTTGAAGCCCTGACCTTGGGTGATCCACCCACCTCAGCCTCCCAAAGTGCTGGGATTGCAGATGTGCATCATTGAGCCCAGCCTTTTTTTTTTTCTAACTGGAGTATTTGCTAAAAGCACAGAGTCTGCTATCAGCACATGCATTGCTTGGGAAGTTGAAGAGAATTCCTATTGTAATTTTTAGTATGGTTTTTGATTTGGGTGAAGCCAGGGGCTACTTTTTAAGAACTGCTGAAAATATGTCTTGTCGTCTGACACTAGCAAGTAGGTGTCTGTGTTCACTTCGCCAACATTGACTTGCCACATATTTTCTGCTGGGCATTTTGCTAAGTACTGGATGCATCGGAGGGAATTTTAAGGCTTACCAAATGGTTCTGAGAAATAAAATATGAAGGACAATTATTTAATGATCGCAGATGGGAGCAGGGCCTCCCTCCCCCAGGGCAGCGGGTGAATTGACAAGACATCGGAAAGCTCACTGCATGTGTCTGTTTTTGGGCAGCTTTGCCTCAGTGATGTTGGGGTGCTGTGTGCAGATTCAGCATCTGGTGCTGGAGAGCCGTGTGCAAATTCAGCACCTAGTCCCAGCGTGCCGTGTGCAAATTCAGCACCTGGATCTAACCAGCCTGCTCAGGGCCTTCCCGAGCCAACCCATCTCATACTGGATGAGACCCTGTCCCTGCCTGAAGGACTCCGTTCAGAAGCTGTAAGTACCTACATTCCACACAGGTGTGATGGAGAGTCAGACGCTGGCTCTCAGTGAGAGAGCAGAGAGAACCGGCTTCCCTGGGTCTCTGGGGAGGGCTGATGGAGAGAAGGGCTGGTCTTTAGTTTGCTGCGGCATTCAAAGCTCCTGCATTTATCTGCATTGTGGCACACAGAATCAAGCTCACCTCCAGAAAGATACCTAAATCCCAATCTCCAGGACCTGTGAAAGTGACCTTGTGTGGTGAAAGGGAGTCTGCAGTTGTGATTAAATGAGGGACCTTGAGATGGGGTGGTATGATCTTGGATTATGGGGCTGGGCTCTTACTCATCACAAACCTCCCCTAAAAGAAGAAGGTGGAAGTGTGAAGGTCAGAGAAGAAGAAGTGAGGCTGGAAGCAGACGGCAGAGAGGGAGGATTGGGAGAGGCTGTGCGGCTGGCTTTGAAGATAGAAGGAGGCCACAAGTCGGGGAATATGGTGGCCTCCAGAAGCCACAGAAGGCAGGAAGTGGATTCTCCTTCAGGTCCCCAAGAATGAACCGACTCTGCGAACACCTTGATTTTAGCCCCCTGGACTTCTGGTGCCAGAACTATCAGATGGTCAGTCTGCCTTGGCGTAAGCCACCAGTGTGTGGCCGTTTCTTATATAGCAGCCTCAAAGCACTGACGCCGCGTGGACACACATGCTCACTCACTCTCGAGCCGTTTGTAGAGTCTGGGGGCACAGAGCTCTTTCCGGTTCAGTGCTCCTTCGACCCAGCTACTGGGCCGTGCATCCTGAGAGCTTTCAGCCCAAGCCCTGACTTGAACAGGGGTTCAGGCGAAGATGAATTCCTGCCAGGGTCCAATGTTGAAATTAGTGTTGACCTGCACAGCGGTGTCTGTTGAGACCGAGTCTGCAGAAATTCGTCTCCACAGAAGAAAAAGGAAAACACATCTTATTTGCAAAACAAATAATGGAGGCTGTCATTTCTCCAGCTCCACTTTCTAGGCGAATACTTTGGAATTATATCTTGTGTTTAAAGATTTCTCGGGGCCACGCATGGCGGCTCACACCTGTAATCTTAACACTTCGGAAGGCTGAGGTGGGAGGATTGCTTGAGACCGGGAGTTTGAGACCAGCCAGCATCACGCTGAGACCGTGTCTCCACAAAAATGTCAAAAAGCTTAGCCCGGCTTGGATGTGTGCACCTGCAGTTCCAGCTACTTGGGAGGCTGAGGCAGGAGGATCACTTGAGCCCCGGGAGGCTGAGGCTGTAGTGAGCTGTGATCCCACCACTGCACTCCAGCCTGGGTGACAGAGCTAGACACTGTCTCAAAGAAGAAAAAAAGATTTCTTGTTTTAAATCTTTACCACTCATCCTAACAAGTTTCTCAACAGAATTATTTTGAGATCATACTTAGGGAAGGAACTGGGGACCAGGCTGAAGGGAAGTCATTCTTCTCTGTATATTTCAGATAGAAATAAATATATCTCTTTTCACGGTGGGCACTTTGGGAGAGCCGTTTCTTGTTGCTTGGAAACAAGCGGCCTTTACGTTACGCACTCATTGCTATGGAAGACTCCACGGGCTTCCCTGCACTGTGCCGTGAATTATGCCCTGGCAACCTTATGCATTAACAATGTCGGAGTGCTGAGTTCACATTGACGCAAACACACTGAAAAGATCTTTAGGTTCAGGTGGTGACGACTGGGGAGCTGTACAATTCGTTTTTCTGGTTTCTCGTTCCTTCGGTGTGTCTGAGCGTACCATAGCCTGCGTCTGGCCCCAGGACATGCCTCATGTGAGTCCAGGCAAGGGCCTCTGCTTGTTGCTGCTGGAATGTGAAGAATGCCATCAGTTGAGCTCTTATGTGATGTGCAAAACGGGCAGTGGGCTGAGCCACGCTCAGATCAGGATGTCTAAGGAAAACTAGCATTTACATAAAATGTTTAGTAGGCAACAAAAAGAGTTTGCTATACCATTCAAGGCTCCTGCTTCTATTTGCATTACTGCACCTTAATGCAAATAAAGGGGGCCTCTGATCCATGTTGACGTGTACTGAAAATAATGGAATGCTCAAACTCCTCACCTAAAAGATAAATATTATTGAACGCTTCTTGAAAACAAATTTAGGAAATGTCTTTTGCCACAGTTAAGGAGACACTGTGACGCAGCCTCAGGAGGTCCTGATGACAGGTGCCCAGGGTGGTCACAGCACAGCTTGGTTTTACGCATTCTACAGAGATGTGGCATAGCAATATGTGTAAGAAGTACATTGGTTCAGTCCGGAGAGGCGGGACAACTCGAAGTGGGGAGGGGGCCTCCAGCTCATAAGCAGATAGAGACAAATGGTCGTATTTGTTTTTTGAGTGTCTGATTACCCTCTCCAAAGGAGGCGATCAGATATGTGTTTATCGCAGTGAGCAGACGGTGACTGAGAGAACGGGAGGCAGGTTTCCCAAGCAGCCCCTAGCTTCACTTTCCCCTTGACTTAGTGACATTGCGGCTCCAAGATTTATTTTGTTTTCACAAGACTCTGCTGAGTCCTCAGAAAACAGTTTTCAAACCACCTTTGTGATTCTGGTTATGTAATTTTAATCTTATTCTGTCACTGAGTCTTGAACATCAGTGGTTTTTCAAACTGGGCTGAGCTTTGTTTGAATAAGGATTATTTTAAAGGATTGTGTTTTTGCAGATGATCTTAAAAGCATTCTTTTTTTTTTTTTTCTGAGATGGAGTCTCACTCCATTGCCTAGGTTGGAATGCAGTCATGTGATCTCAGCTCACTGCAACCTCCACCTCCCAAGTCCAGGCAATTCTCCTGCCTCAGCTTCCTGAGTAGGTGGACAGGCGTGAGCAACCAAGCCTGGTTAATTTTTGTATTTTTAGTAGAGATGGGGTTTCTCCATGTTGGCCAGGCTGTTCTTGAACTCCTGACCTCAAGTGATGTACCCGCCTCAGCCTCCCAAAGTGCTGTAATTACAGGCGTGAGCCACTGAGCCTGGCCATTAAAAGCATCTTAAAAGTCTGTTCTGAACCACGGTGGGCACTGCCTCATTCATAATGCCAGCCACCCTCTTTCAGAAGCAAGTGTGTGTTCACCCTTCAGCCCCTCGAGGGATTTACATGGATTGTCACAGCCCCTAAAAACAAGCTTCCCAGGGCAAACTGGTTTTCCAGAGACTCCTAAAGGGCAAACAGTCAGGAAGCTCCAGTCCCAGCTGCAGCTCAAGTTGTAGCCCTGCCAATCTCAGAAAAAAAAGACCCATTTAGAGTGAGAGCACTTTGCACTTTGCTTTCTCCAAATCAGTGCCCAGCATGTTCACTCCGTTTTAATCTCCGTGGAATTGTTGCGGTGATCTTTTGTTGACATAAGTCACTTCTACTTTTGCTTTGGATTCGTAACTGTGCACGCGGCAGCAACTTAAACAATAGACGTCTAGCTGCGTGTTGTCTGTCCCCGAGCCACATCTCAATCAGAGCCAGTCAAGCCAAACCAAGGAGAGGCTTTCCCATTGAGTAACGGGGCTTCTGAAGAAAGCTCGTGTAGAGAATCATGGTGGTAGACTTGAGGATCATCCTGACTTGATGCCCAAGGAGATGGACAAGGACACAGAAGCACATTCATTTCACCCCAGTTAGGTGCTGTCTGTTGTCAAAAAGACAAAAAAAAAAAATGCTGGTTAAGGTGTGGACAGGGTCGGGCCTGGTTAGTACTTGGATGGGAGACCACCTGGGAATACCAGGTGCTATGGGCTTTAAAAAAATAAAACAAAATAAATTGTAAAAAGTCCAGGTGCGGTGGCTCACGCCTATACTCCCAGCACTTTGGGAGGCTGAGGCGGGTGGATCACGAGGTCAAGAGATCGAGACCATTCTGGTCAACATGGTGAAACCCAGTCTCTACTAAAAACACAAAAATTAGCTGGGCACGGTGGCGCGTGCCTGTAGTCCCAGCTACTCAGGAGGCTGAGGCAGGAGAATTGCCTGAACCCAAGAGGTGGAGGTTGCGGTGAGCCGAGATCACGCCATTGCACTCCAGCCTGGGTAACAAGAGCAAAACTCCATCTCCAAAATAAAATAAAATAAAAAGATGTGGAGAAAGGGAAACTCTTAGCCACTGTTGATGGGGATTAAAAATAAGTACAGCCAGGATGGAGAACAGTATGAAGGTTCCTCAAAAAACTACAAACAGAACCATGATATTATCCTGCCATCACACTACTGGATGTTTACCCACAGGAAAGTAAATCAGTATATTGAAGGGACATCTGCCTCTGTCCATGTTTCTTGCAGTTTGTTCACAAGAGCCTATATGTGGACTCAACCCAAGTGTCCGTCAAAGGGTGAATGGATAAAGAAAAGGCAGTGCATAGATACACCATGGAATACTATTCCACCATGAAAAAGGAAAGGAAATTCATCATTTGCAGCAGCAGGCATGGAAATAGAGGACATTATGGTAGGTGAAATAAGCCAGGAACAGAAAGTTAAATATCACATGTTCTCACTCATCTGTGGAAGCTAAAAAAATTTAATCTCACAGAAGTAAAAAGTAAGACCAGGCACAGTGGCTCACGCCTGTAATCCCTGCACTTTGGGAGGCTGAGGCAGGATGATTGCTTGACATCAGGAGTTGAGACTAACCTGGGCAACATAGCCAACATACAAAAAATATAAAACTTAGCTGGGTGTGGTGGTGCTTGCTGGTGGTCCCAGCTACTCAGAAGCCTGAGGTGGGAGGATTGCTTGAACCTGGGAGGTTGAGGCTGCAGTGAGCCAAGATCACACCAGTGGACTCCAGCCTGGGCAGCAGAATGAGACCCTGTCAAAAACAAAAACAAAAAAGAAGTAAAAAGTAGAAGAGAGTGTCCTAGAGACTGGGAAAGGTGGGGAAAGGAGAAGATAGGGAGACATTTGTTAGAGGACACAAAATTACACCTGGACAAGAGGAATATGTGGTCATGTTCTATAGCCTTGTAGGATGACTATAGCCAACAGTGTAATACATAGTTTCTTGTGGCTGGAAGGAGGATATTGTACTGTTCCCAAAAGAAAGAAATGATACGTAATTGGCATGATGGATATGCAAATTACCCTGACTGGATCACTGAACATTGTATATGTTGAACCATCCCTTTGTACCCCGTGAACATGTACAACTATTATGTGTCCATTTTAAAAAAGTAAAATTTTTTTTAAAAAAGCGTGTTCAACAGCCAGCAGCCTCGAGAAGACCGTCAGCTGGTTTCATACACAGTGAAACTGCAGTGCCCTTTGGACATTTTTGGTATGGCTCCAAATCCCCACCCCATTCTCAAGGGGCAATATTGCAGAAAGGAGGAGGGTGGAAAAAAAAATCTCAAGAATTGGAGAATCATTGGTTTCCAGGGCCCAGGACAAGACCTAGGAGGAGATGAAGAACACACTTGCAGGTAGAATCTGTCTCTGTCTGGGTGGTGCTGGGGACAGTAGGTGGCCCTGGGACCTCCCGTCTTTCTGCTGTCAGTTTGAACATGAGCTCAAGACCAAGGGTACGGTGAGGGGAGATGACCCCCCAGCTGGGCTGAGCGTAGTTTGCTCAGGATATTTAAGCAGTTCTCAAAAGTAACTGCACAACCCGAATCTCTTATCTTGGAGGCTCTGCCCAGCCACACCCCTCCCTCTACCCCACCATCATGCCCGCCCGTGGGCTTCAAAAAAGATCAATGGGAGATGACAGCGCAGTGCCCAGCTGCAGGCCCTTTAATGAATAAACAGCATCTGCACATCACAGAGTGGGCAGCAACAGAGATGAGAACAGACAGATCCACAGGAAAGTGATGAAGGGAAGAAGGTATCTGTGAGCCCTGCAAGAGGCCCAGGCATGGCGTGAAGGGGAGGCAGGCAGGAGACAGCACGCTGGCCTCAGACTTGGATGCTGAAATGCTTAGTTGCAGCAGGAGCGGGATGCCTGCCTAGGTGCAAGGGAAAGGAGGAGACACCCAAGCATTGGAGACCCAGTGGGCAGAGGACTTAAAGACTGGCTTAAAGGGTTAGCAGAAAGGAACAGAAATTCAAATAGAGAGATTCAGGAATGGGAAGAAAGGGATGGAGGTGAAACCAAAGCAGCTTAAATACAGATGCTCTTCGATTTACGATTGGTTTACATCTCAACACACCCATCGCCAACTGAAAATATCTTAAGTCAAAAATGCATTTAGGCTGGGCACAGTGGCTCATGCCTGTAATCCCAGCACTTTGGGAGGCCAAGGCAGGCAGATCACTTGAGCTCAGGAGTTCGAGACCAGCCTGGCCAATACGGTGAAACCCTGTCTCTACTAAAAATACAAAAATTAGCCAGGCGTGGTGGCAGGCACCTTTAATCCCAGCTACTCAGAAGGCTGAAGCAGGAAAATGGCTTGAACATGGGACCCAGAGGCTGCAGTGAGCTGAGATCATGCCGCTGCACTCCAGCCTGGGGGACAAGACCAAGACTTAGTCTCAAAAGAAGAAAAAGAAAAAGATAACTAGGGAGCATTATGTTGGCTGACGGCAATACAGATACAAAAAAACCTGATGAAATAAAAAATACTAGCAAAAAAGGTATTTTGGGCCAGGCATGCTGACTCAGGCCTATCATCCTAGCACATTGGTAGGCCGAGGAAGACAGATCACTTGATCTCAGGAGCTCAAGACCAGCCTGACCAACACCGCGAAAAGCAGTCCCTACAAAAAATGCAAAAATTAGCTGGTAATCGCTTGAACCCGGGAGGCGGAGGTTGCAGTGAGCTGAGATTGTGCCAGTGCACTCCAGCCTAGGCAACAGAGTGAGACTCCATCTCAGAAAAAAAGAAAAAGGAATTTTGGAGTTCCTGTGTCCACATAATTTTATGCTTCGATCTCACTCCCCATTCTCCCCACCTCTCCATCCTAATGTAGGTGAATAGTGGCTTGGGGACACTGACCTAAAGCATTTTGTTATGGTCTATATATTTCCTCATATTTTTCTAAAAACAATGACTTCTTCGGAGGGAGGCACCAGGACAAATGCATGCGGGGTTTAAAACCTAGGTGACGGGTTGACAGGTGCAGTAAACCACCATGGCACACGTATACCTGTGTAACAAGCCTGCACATCCTGCACACGTGTCCTGGAACTTAAAAGTGAAAAAAAAAAAACACCCTATTTAACAAAAGGCATGGGCCCAAAGTGGCTCCAGCCGGATGTTGTGGTGCTTGCAAAGACGAGGCCAAGAGTTCAAGGCCAACCTCAGCAACCTTACAAGCTCTCATTGATTGGCAAAAAAAAAAAAAAGGCATGTTGATTGATTATTATAATATCTTACTGTCACATTTTCCAAGATAATATTTAAAAACACTGAACAAGGAGTTGAATGTTTGAGCTGTTTTGTATACTAGTTGTATGACTTTGGATAAATCAGTATTTCTGAACATCTTTAAAAGGAAAGCGGGACGGACGCTGTCCATACACTATCTGATGCATAGCTCACACTGCGCATCTGTGGGTTCCACACCTGTGGATTCAACCACGCTTGGATCAAAAATATTTGGGAAAAGAAACTGCATCTGCACTGAACATGTACAGACTTTTTCCTATGGTTATTATTCCCTAAACAATACGATATAGCAAGTATGAACATAGCACGTGTATTGTAATAGATATGGTACATAACCTAGGATGACTGAAAGTCTGTGGGAGATTGTGTACTGGTCATATGCAAACACAGTGCCATTGTATGTCAGAGACTTGGCGTCCATGATTTTGGTATCCCTAGGAGCTTCTGGAACCAATCCTCCATGAATATCAAGAGAAATTCCATTTCCTTAATTCACACCCCAGGTGGTTTTTGAAATGAATCATGCAGCTTCACAGCTTCACTGTCACCTGCTGTCGTCCATTTACTGAGTTACTCTGAGTTTTTTATTTAGGGGAGTTGAATTCCTAAATTGAACTGAAAAGAAGGTTATTTTCATAAATCGCAATAACTTCATAAAAGCCAACGGTGCATGCTGGGGCTCTGTAATCCAGGTGGCTCCCTTAGTATATATAATGACGACAAGCTTGTTGTGTTCTGGTTTGTGCTGTTGTTCCTGTTTTTGAGACAGGGTCTCACTCCATTGCCCAGGCTGGAGTGCAGCAGCACCATCATGACTCACTGCAGCCTCGACCTCCCAGGCTCAGGTGATCCTCCCACCTCCTCCCAGGTAGCTGGGACTACAGGCAGTGCCGCCATGCCCGGCTGATAGTTTGCATTTTTTGTAGAGATGGGTTTTGCTATGTTGCCGAGGCTAGTCTTGAACTCTTGGGCTCAAGTGATCCACTCACCTTGACCCCACAAAATGTTGAAATTACAGGTGTGAGCCACTGTGCCTGGCCCAGGTCTGTGTTTTTAAAAGTAAAGGTGAATATTAATTTTTTCCACATACATTAATGTATTAAAGAAAAAAAATGCAATTAGTATCTTCTCCAGTGTTTTGTCTTCCAGTATTTGGGGTAGGGAAATGTAGTTAATTAAAAGATTAGAGTTGTCCTTCCGTTGTTTTTTTTAAGCTATCAAGTTTTTTTGCTCTTGTTTGTAGAGAATCTTATTTTATTTATAATACACTTTTCTGTTGAAGTGTGTCCTGCTTTTTTTTTTTTTTAGATGTTGTCTCACTCTGTCATCCAGGCTGGAGTGCAGTGGTGCAATCTTGGCTCACTGCAGCCTCTGCCTCCCAGGTTCAAGCAATTCTCCTGCCTCAGCCTCCTGAGTAGCTGGGACTACAGGTGCCTACCACGACACGTGGCTAGTTTTTTGTATTTAGAGTACAGCTGGGTTTTCAGCATGCTGGGCAGACTGGTCTCGAACTCCTGACCTCAGGTGATTCACCTGCCTCAGCCTCTCAAAGTGCTGGGATTACAGGCGTGAGCCACCATGCCCGGCCTCCACTAACATTAGTAGAACCATTGACTGTGTCCCGTATATCTGTGACACAGTTATCTGCATTTTCTGTCAGTCTTTCTCCTCATACTTCAGTCTACTGACCTGTTTACTAGTTAACTGATCTCTTTGGCCACGTCTAATCCGTTGTTAACCCCACATTCTAGTTTTCAGTTATTATGTTTTTAGTGCAAATTAACATCAGATTTTTTGGGTGGAGTTTCAATACTACCTTGAAAATGTTTATATTTCCTCCCAGTTTAGTGTTTCTCACATGTAATTGTCACCCACGTCTGGGAAATCACACATTTACGTTTGTTCTTGATTTTCACTCATTTGGTCTTTTCTTGTGTAATAGTTAATTTTTCACTTGACGGCCAGACATGGCAAACGAAAAAAAACTTTGCAGACACAATTTGTAGCTCTGAATCATATTATCATATCATATTATCCTCCAAAGGAGGATGTTTTTTAAAATGGATGTGATTGGATGTGGTTTCATACCCCGAGGTGGTTTGGCCCGATCCTATCTGGGGCTGAGCTGGAGGGAAATTGGGCTTCAGTGTTTGTGAGAACCAGTCCATTTCCGGTTATCCCTCATTGGTCCTTGCTATTAATATTTATGGACCCCTCAGCCTCCTACCACTGCTGGAAACCCTGCTCAGTTTCTCAGCTTCCCAGTCTTTTTTTGCCCTGAGTTGAAGTAAGGTAACCAATGTAAGGGTTACTCTTCTGTTTCTCTCTGCTCTCTTCACTCTTAATGTTTTTGCTGGCTTGGTAGCTCTCTGATGTACTTAAAAAAAATTCTAGGCCAGGAGCGGTGGTTCACACCTGCAATCCCAGCACTTTGGGAGGCCAAGGCAGGCAGATCAGCTGAGGTCAGGAGTTCAAGACCAGCCTGGCCAACACGGTGAGATCCCTCTCTATTAAAAATACAAAAATTAGCCAGGTGTGGTGGCACATGCCTGTAATCCCAGCTACTTGGGAGGCTGAGATAGGAGAATCACTTGAACCCAGGAGACAGATGTTACAGTGAGCCAAGATGGTGCCACTGCACTCCAGCCTGGGCAACAGAGCAAGACTCCATCTAAAACAAAAAAAAGTTTTATATACATTATTTGTCTAGCCTTTTTAGGTATTTTTGGCAGAAGAAGACATAGTGTAAAACAACAGCTTCATCAACTGCTGAAAGTGGAAAAATCTCATTTCAGTTCCTGAGCTGATATATGTATTTTTAGCATTTACCTGGCAGTAATTAACTTGCAGAAATTTACAGCCCATAATGCAAAGGAGTGCTTCCTTTTTTGCTCTAAATATATGTCCTTGGATTGTGTACTGGAACATTCTGTCTCTGTTGTATATCTATCCCTGCGTCGTCTGCCTTTACCATGTCCTCTCTCAGCTCTCCTCTTCCCACACAGAGCATTCTGATTTGAAGCATCTCTGCATATCTCAGCCTCTCTCTCTACTGAGCTGAAAATTCTCTGGCCTGCCTCCAGTTTTGGAGTCTCTTCTTTCAAGGTGGCCCCATCTTCAGTCAGGCTTTTAGGGGATAAATCAGTAGAATAGCTATTACCTACGGCTAAAAATCAATGCAGTTTGTAAAAGTCACATTTTATATTCAGGTATTCACGAGCTTGCCAAAAACGTTCTTAAGAGCAGACTCTGAGATTGTTGCCATCTCATCTTAAAATTTCTCTGTGCCTGATACGCAGAGGAGGAAGTTTCTGTTTCTTACTAGTGAGAATAATGGCGATATTTATTCAGAAACGTTGGTTTATATTTCAGTCGTTAATATTAAGTGTTTAGTAAGCCCGCAGGTCTTGATGAGAAACATCAGTAAGGGCTGACTGAACTTCTCTTCCTCATTTAAATTCATAAGATCGTAACACATCTGCAGAAGGCAAGCTGAAAGTTGCATCATTTGTAATCAAGCATATAACCCCGAGTTCAATCCCTTCCAATGAAGGATTATACTTCATGACTGGCCCCATTTAACTTATTTATATGTTCATTGTTGGGAGAAATTAGATGACAGAAACAGGTTGACATTTTCCCTAATCCAATTCAACGCATCCTTTCTTGAGCACGTATTCTTTGCCTGTCTGGCTTCTTCATTTATCCATCACAATAAATGTCTGTGAGACATCCCACTGAAAGCCACACAGCTCAGAGTCATTTCTCCAGGTCCTTGTCCTTGATGTGTCAGTTTTCAAACCTAGGACATCCCTCTACCTGCCCTGCTTGAAAAAAGAACTGATTCCTTTTTATAGGATTCATGTAGTTCATGATCATGCACTTATTGCATTCATCATTTTATCCCAAGGCTCATTTCGGTGTTTTGCAGACCCTGGAAAATCATGTACATTGCATACAGTTCAAGGGCAAGGTTTGGCAGACACAGAGGCGCATACCCAAATCCCACTGTCCTACTTGCTATCTCTCATATGTTGGACAAGTATTTCTGTCTGCAAGTTAAACTTGGCAGCAGTAAGAGGAAGGCTCAACCTGTCTGCCTCATAGGGCTGTCGGGATTAAAAGGACTCATGGCTGAGAAGCTTATGAGTGCCATTCAGCAGCCAGCCATGAGCATCTACTAAAAAACGAGTGCTATTATCATGGTTTTCTGATGTCTTTGACAACTTATAATTTTGCTTTACACCATAATTCTTGGAACCTAGTTTTATGTTTGGATTTTACATACATAGCTGAGATATCAAAGAAGGATCGCATATTTTATTTAATGTTAATTTTTTAAAATTTGTCTCCAGCTGTATTGAGGTACCACTGACAAATAAAAATTGATAATGTATTTAAGGAGTACAATTTGATGCTTTGCTGTGTGTATACATTGTAAAACAATCACTGCATCAAGCCAATGAACATTTTCATCACCTCACATAAATGCAGTTTTCTCCTCCTCCTCTTCCTCCTCCTCCTTCAGTTCTTGATAATGAGAACAAGTAAGATCTACTCTCATAGCAAATTTTAAGTATACAATCCTATATTGTTAAATGTGGTCACCATGCTGTATGTTAGATTCCCCAGAACATATTTATCTTGTGTAACTAAAACTTCCATATTCCTTCACCATGTCTTCATTCTAAGCACCTCCCAGCCCCTAGCAACCACCGTTCTACTCTATTCTTCTGTGAGTTATTTAAATTGCACTTTCCTAGACTGGGCATGGTGGCTCACGCCTGTAATCCCAGCACTTTGGTAGGCCAAGGCAGGTGGATCACAAGGTCGAGAGATCGAGACCATCTTGATCAACATGGTGAAACCCCGTCTCTACTAAAAATACAAAAAATCATCTGGGCACGGTGGCGCGTGCCTGTAATCCCAGCTACTCAGGAGGCTGAGGCAGAATTGCCTGAACCCAGGAGGCAGAGTTTGCGGTGAGCCGAGATCACGCCATTGCACTCCAGCCTTGGTAACAAGAGCAAAACTCCAACTGAAATAAATAAATAAATAAATTTATACTTTCATGATTATGAGTTAGAATAGTCAATTTCTTTTTAAAGAAAACAAGTTCATGATTGTTTTAAAAAAACAAGTTCATAGTTACATTGTTTTACATCTTAAAGTTTCACTAAATCTCACTAATAATGACTTTTGGGGGTGTCCAGTTTTTGCAGATGCCTTTTTTCTATTTCTTTCTGTGCTCCTGTTCCTCTGCCTGAGGGTGCTGCACATACTGATCTGTTCTCATGTGCATTTTTCAGCATGTTCTTCTTCTTACTGTATTTCCAGTCATTCTACATTATTGGCTGCTACTCATCTTTCAGGCTTCTCTTTAGATATTGCTCTCCCACGAGTGTCTCCCCCTTTAGGCCAGGTGAGGTCTCTTGATAACAATAGCATTTCCTTTCCTCGAGTTTGTCATGGTTCGCCATTTTGTATTTGTTATTTGTTGATTGTCTGTCTTCATTGACAGTAAGCTTCATGAAGGTGGAGATGATATCTGTGTAGGCCATTGTTTGATCTTCACTGCCTCCCTCTCCATAAACACCTGTGAAATGCAACATTCATGCCTCAATTAGGAGAATGAACTGCACGTTATCCTAAAAGGGAATGCTAGTATCAGAAATTCGGGAGCTGGGTGTCCAAGTGACTGATCTCCACTCCAGCTGACATCACTCAAAATCTCTGGGACCTTGGCCTGGGAGTCTGCATTTGAATGATTACAATTCTCTTAAGTGGGCCTGGTGTAGCCAAGAGGGTCTCATGTTGAGTCTCAACTGCATCCACTCCCAAGAATTCCACAGTGTGTTTTCAGTGAGGATGTCAGTGTTATCTTATCTCTGTTGCACACACTCATTAAGCTAACTGCTTTGTGACCTGACCTGATGAGGACCCCAGTGTTTGGACACAAGTTTGCTTCTTGACCTTGTATTTGTCAAGGTAGGTTAGCTGCTATAACAAATAGCCCTCAAATACGTAAAAGTTTATTTCTCATGTGTGTCACAGCCAGCTGGGGTGGCCAAGGTATCCTTGACTCCATGCAGTCTTTCAGGGATCCAGGATGCTGCTATTATTGTGCTCCACCTTCTAGAGCAGCTCTTCTCAAGCGAGACTCCTTGGGAGGCCTTGGGAGGATTCGATGCTGATGCTGATGACAGCCATTGTATGTAATGCATTCAGTTATCTCCTCCACATCTAGAATGGTGTTAGATATGGACCATCTTTGGGAGAGCTGAGAAAAGAGTCACCTGATGTCTTCTCTCTTTGGTTTTATTTTCTAATGGAGGCCCAATTCAGAGCTGTGGAGGAACCTTGTTTTTCATCTGGCTGGTAGAAGAAGAGGGAGTAGGAAAATCTTATTTCTCTCGTTGCCCAGCCCAGAGGTAACTCATGTCACTTCCTCATATTCACTCAATCTGCTTGTGAGAATCATTTCCATGGTCCTGTCCAGGTACAAGGAGTTCACAAAATTAAGTTGGACATTAGCATGAGAAGAAGAAGAAAGAAGAAGAAGAAGAGGAAGAAGAAGGAGGAGGAGGTGGAGGAGGAGGAGGAGAAGGAGGAGGAGGAGGAGGAGGAGGAGGAGAAGGAGGAGAAGGAGGAATGAAGACAGGTATTGGTGAGCCTATGACCTTGCCCCAGACCTACCCTGTATCAAGCTGTGTTTGCATCATGGAGAAAGAAAAAAATAGAGTGGGTATTTTCAGTTAAGTGCATTTATTTGCATAAAGGTTTGACTTAACTTGCCTTTGCTCTCTTTCTTTATAACAGATGATAGGTTGTCCTGAAATTGAGACTCCTGCTGTGATAACGTGTGACCCACTGTCCCAGCCTTCCCCTCAGCTTGCAGACTTCACAGAGACTGAAACCACCTTGGTATTCCTCATCTATATGACTCACACATGGCCAGCTCTTATTGCTTGTTATTTTCTCAGTGTCTATCCCCATTACATACCAGTGGGGGCACAGTATGCCTTTAAAATTCCTCCCGTTTTCTTTTTTGAATGGCTTCTCCCGCCTGGAATAAGTTGTGTTATAAATAGTCTATTTCTCTATTATCCTGGTAGATATGGAATCTGGCTGTCTGTTCGAATTTATTGTAGGGTTTTGTTTTTGGTCATTTTGTTATTTTCTTCCACTTTGCTTAAAACAATTTAAGAAGAAAAAGATACAGTGTCAAGATAGCATCTATGTCTCCATTAATTTTAAAAAAAATTTGATAGAACTTGCACCATGTCTAAAGTCAGTATTCCATGACTACAGATTTGATTTTAATTCTGTTTTCCCTAAATTTATCCTTATGAATCTGGGCTTTTACTACCACATATCATCAAAAAATGGCTTTATGGACACCCTCTCCCTCTTTTTTTTTTTTTTTTTTTTTTAATCTCTCAGAGAGACTATCTTAGTAAAATGCTTCTGTAGGCATTTGGTATAAATAAGTCAACTCTCTCTCTGAAAATTTAACTTTCATGAATTGCATAAGAACTTGTAGCATATCCTCTTGTCTGACACATGGTGGATGGCTCAGAATAAGTTAGGGGAGAGAAGCTGAGCTATTTTTATTTAGCATTCCCAGAAAAGAGGAGCAAGCACAGCCCATTTTTTTTTTAAGTTAATTATAATTAAGATGGGGTCTTGCTGTTTTGCCCAGGCTGGTCTCGAACTCCTGGGCTCAGGCAGTCCTCCTGCCTTGGCCTCCCAAAATTCTGGGATCACAGGCATGAGCCACTGTGCCTGGTCTCAACCCATTAATTTGATTTTATATTACCCCAGGATAAAAAGTTCTCCGTCATTTAGGTTAGGGATACAGTTCCCTGCAGCCCACCGCAGACTAATGATGGAATGGTTGTGTTTTAGCAGTCAGCAAATAAAGTTGAAAGTGTCCCATCTGAGGAAACCTTCGAACTGAGCCAGGAACTCCCTGCTGAGGTCGTCAGGGAACCCAGTCCACAGGATGCTCTGGAGGTGGTATCCAAATTCTTCCCCATGTACAAGGCTCCCGGTGGAGGCCATCCACTGTCACTGGGGTCAAGTGCATGCACCCAACAGCTGTTAATTCATTTTTCAGCTTCATTTAACAAAAAATCAGAATTGGCTTCCTTCTCCCCCTGCCTCTGATTCTTCTGTCTTCTCTCTGGCGTTTGCCTGGGGTGATTGGCCGACTCTTTTGCCATCTTCAACTCTGATCATCATGCCTTTTCACTCTTTAAAAGCTGTTCTGCAAAAGCGAACATGAGGGAGGCCAAGAGATTAAAAGCTGAACATTGTTGGGGGTGGGGGGCACGTGAACGTTCCAGTCCAAATGGGGCATGCAAATTATTTCTTCTTTCAGGATGAAATGAAAGATGCATGCTTTCTGTTCCTTCCTCTTAGCAGTGTTCTTATCTTCAACTACATTCTCCATTGATGGATTTAATGAAAGCAATTGCTAATGTTTTCTCTTCCTCTTTAAGCATGATCTAATAACGACATTTGGTCTCTAAGTAACAATGAACACAGCTCTAGAGCTATGTCTAGGTGTAGACTGAAAGGTGGTATTGAATGTGTGCCATTCATACCATGGAATGGGACCTACTGCATCTAAAGGTTTGCATTGGCTAAATGTCCTCCCCAGACAGTCCCCTTTGGAGGAAACGTGAATGTTTTTTCCTCATTGTCGCTTGGTCACGGTTCCAATGCGGCGTTTGGACGTAATTTCTAGAACTGTTGGTTGATGTCAAGCTTTCTTCGAAACATGCATTCACCCCTTCAGCATGTTCCACCCTTGTGGTCATTATTGCAGGCTCTATGAATCGAATCTGTAGTTATTAGTGGGTCACAGGGCATCCGTGTGAGGTTGGATAGACCTGTGCTGGGCAGCTCAGCCATGTGGTAGATTTGGGATCCTGGGTGAGTTCGTTACTTGTTCTTTTTGAAAATTATTATCATTATTATTATTTAGAGACAGGGTCTTGCTCTGTAGCCCAGGCTAAATTATGATCATAGCTCGCTGTAGCCTTCGTCTCCTGGGCTCAAGCAATCCTCCTGCCTCAGCCTCCCAACGAAATGGAACTATAGGCAAGGGCCACTGCAAGCAGCTAATTTTTTATTTCTATTTTTTGTAGAGTTGGGGTTTCGCTATGCTCTCCAGGCTGCTCTCGAACTCCTGGCCTCATGTGATCCTCCTTTGGCCTCTCAAAGTGCTAGGATTCTGGGCATGGGCCACCGTGCACAGCCTGAGTTAATTACTTTGCTTCAGCGTTCATGAGGTGGACACCGGCTTGCCCACCTCACAGAATTGGAAGGAGGGGCATTAGAAAGGAGAGTGGTCCAAGGAAAGCCCTTGTCGGCGCCTGGCTCAGAAAGATTAGGAAGCTTTCAGTCACTGATTTGCTAAACGGGGGCACTTTGACCTTCTCCCATGTGTCCACGCTGTCCTCTAGGGGACCGTCCCCTGTTCATTTAGCATCTTGTGTGATACCTACTTCACAGCACTGGAGCAGTTCGTTGTTTTCTTGGATACTCAACTCTTGTTAGCACAAATGTCACAATCATGGTACTATTTTATCTTGAAAACTAGCATGGGGCAGGGTGCTGTAGGTCCTGTTAATTCCAGAACCATTTTGTTTTCAGGAACTTCATGGATCTAAATGCAAGTGCTCTTAGAGGGAGAGATGCTGCAGTATCCTGCAGTGGACTTTTTCATTTAGCTTTTAAATCTTGTTATCACCTTGATCAATAGGATGGCTGCCTTCGAATAAACCTAATATATGGGACTGAGCATAGAAGGCAGAACCGTGTATGTAGAAACCTCTCAAAAACACTGTGGCAAGGACTTAGAGAAGAAAATAGTATATGCCCATGGCATAAAAACTAAATTTTATCTTTATATGTATCTGTCTCTCTACATATCATGTAGCTATCTATCTACCTCTTGTCTATCTATTCTATTTTCTTTCTTTTTTTTTTCAGATGGAGTCTCACTCTGTTGCGCAGGCTGGCGTACAGTGGTGCGATCTCAGCTCACTGCAACCTCCGCTTCCCAGGTTCAAGCAATTCTCCTGACTCAGCCTCCCAAGTAGCTAGGATGATAGTCGCCCACCACCAAGCCCAGCTCATTTTTGTATTTTTAGTAGAGATGAAGTTTTATCATGTTGGCAAGGCTGCTCTTGAACTTCTGACCTCAAATGATCGGCCTCCCAAAGTGCTAGGATTACAGGCTTGAGCCACTGCATCCACTACCTATTTTCTATCCATCATCTATCTCATCTATCCATTCATCTGCACATCTAGATGATAGATACACAAATATAGAAGAGATAGATGAAAGTAGATAGAGATGGTAGACGAATGATAGAGTGATAGATGATAGGGTGGATGAATGGATGGATGGATGGATAGATTGATAGAACATACATACGTAGATAGAGATCATAGATAACTAGGTAGATAGATGATAAAGTGATAGATAACTGATTACTGATTGATAGATAAAAGGAATGGATGGACGGATGGATGGATGGGTGTATAGATGGGTAGAACATATGTAGATAGATGAAATAGATGATATATGGTTGACAGATGAGATAGATAGCTGATGGATAGATAGATAATGATGATTAGATAGATAGTGATAGTAATGATTAAATAGATAGATAATGATAGTGATGATTAGATAGATGATAGTGATAATTTGATGGATAGATAATGACAGGTAGATAGATAGATCATGGTGATAGATGGATAGATAGATAGACAGATAGATGTATGTGTCTATTGTTACCATCTTTAAATTTTTTAAAGTCTTTTTCTAGAAGTTGGTAGGAAGTGTTTAAAGCAAAGGTATTTATTCTTTCTGTTGACTCGTCTCAATGCCAAACAAAAGTGTGTGTGCATTTGTGTGTTGTCACACACTTGTGTATTCATCTGTTTTTTCATATGTCCCTTAGAAGGCAGACACTCTGCCATTGAAAGAACTATTTGAATTACTATTTAAATTCCTTTGCCAAGCAGTCCAAGTTATTCTAGGCTTGACTTACATGAGGTAAGTTTTTTTTTTTTCATTTAACATAGTTTGGTTATTCACTGTCACACAAAACAGAAGTTTTGATGGGTGACAATATTAAATCAGTAGGGTGTGTGTGTGTGTGTGTGTGTGTGCATGCGCATGTGTGCGTGTGTGTTTAAAATGGTTTAGTGGCTAGAAATGAAAAGAATTCTTCATAAAAAGAGAACATATATAATTACATTTTATAAAATTTCAAAAATCATAAGCAAAATATTATTATCTTCTAAGCATTTTATACGAAAGCTAGTGTGTGTTTAGCTCAAGAGAAAAGTGCTGCTGGGTGTGGAGGCTTATGCCTGCAATCCCAGCACATTGGGAAGCCAAGGCAAGAGGACTGCTTGAGTCCAGAAATTCAAGACCACCATAGGCAGCACAATGAGACCCCATCTCTGCAAAAAAAATACAAAAATTAGCTGAGCATGGTGATGTCTACTGTCGTCCCAGCTACTGAGGAGGCAGAGGTGGGAGGATCTCTTGAACCCAGGAGGTCAAAGCTGCAGTGAGCTATGACTACACCACTGCACTCCAGCCTGGGTGACAGAGTGAGACCCTCTCTCATTAAAAACAAAGTGCTAGTGATTAGCCATCTGTTTTTGAGAGCTGGGATGCATCTTTCTGCAGGACCCTATGCTGGGTGGATTCTAGCAGTCTCTCCCTTGATAATGGACAGCTGCAAAAACCATCTCTCACTGACTGTCTTCCCCAGGTCGACCTGGCTGTGTCTGTTTCCCTGATCTCCACTGAGAGAAAGTGAAGGAACTGAGCCCCGAGGAAGAGAGGAGGAAGTGGGAGGAAGGCCGCATTGACTACATGGGGAAGGACGAGTTTGCCCGCATCCAGGAGAAGCTGGACCGGTTCCTGCAGTAATCCGGCAGTGGTGGGCATTGTGTGTAGTTAGCCAATGTTCTGTTGTTGGGTGGTCAAGTTGCGTGGAGCTCTCCTCTGGTCCTTTCAGAGGGAAACGCTGTTGAACCTTGTGCCTCTATTTATGCTTAATCCTTTTGAGTGCCTCACACAAGGAACGTAGAGGATAGAAATCCGCCTTATGGCCCTCACCCCAACCCCTGCACCATTGCCTTCTGGGCTCTCTTCAGAGCTGAGTTCTACCCTTCACCTTGTTGGCAAAAGTGAGCAATAACAAAATTCTAGTAGACCCTTGGCGGTGGTCTGTGCTCTGGCCAGAAGGACCTCTGAAGTACGGTGGCGCCATGTCGTACAGGTGCTGTGAGACCTACCCTATTTAGAATTAAACCTCACTGCAAACTTCCTCCCATCACTAAGCTAACAATGCTAATATATGTATTTAGCACCTCTGAGCCTTTGCAAAGGAGACCCATTTCTGTAGGGCTAAGGAAACATTTAGACGTTCTGTGCAATGTATCTGAGAAACACCCCGGCTGTGGTCTCTGCTTTAAATCCTAACAGGACTTCCAGTGCTGTTGACAGGAATCCTACTTGTGGACGTTGGGAAGAAAGATTGTAGGTGGCACGGGGGATGTAAGCTCTTCTAAACTGATCCAGTTCCTGGTTTAGAAGAAGCAAGGGCTTGCCTCCAAACGATTTAGAGCAACAACTTGCTGACGATAACGGTATCTAGAGATGCTCTGTGCTTGACGACGGAAGTCAGTATGCAGTCAGGCTACCCTCTCTACCTCAGTTCTCAGTGACTGATTGAATCACTGTGCTCCTCAAAGCCATCCCCACTCAGCTCTTTCTGGAGAATTCTCAGTTTTATGAGACAGGACACTTTGTTCCATGAGAAAGGCTCATTGTCAGAGCATCTTCATTTAATGGACACAGTGTGCTGTGTATGTCACCAGGTGGCCATCAGGGGCCACCGAGAGTGTCATTAACATGGACATCGTAATAAAGAGAGGAAAGTATGATTCTTTTAATATTTGGAAGGTTTATTTACCATGCACATGCCAGGGAAAAGCAGAGAGGAAATGAGAGATGGGATAGGAAGGCCGTGGGAGAGCTCAATCCTGGCCTGTGTTGGTTGGATGTGTTTATGTGGAGAGGAATGGACACTTTTTATGTCACCTGAAGCAGTTTAGCCCTTATGGATAAAGGAACCTGCCTGGATTTATGGCATTAGTGGTGGCGGTTTTTTGTGCAAGATGTGCGTGATGGAGGGACTGTTTCTTTTTCCGTCTGAGTGGTTAATAGTCTGCAGTCTCAGAGGGCAGTGCTCATAGGACATTTCAGGGGTTAATTTAAAATAGCCATATGGATATAGTCTCAGGTGAGTCAGGGTTGGACGGTCGTTGGCTTTCAGAGGGAGACCATGGGAATGTTCAGGGAAAGAATGTCAGCTTCTCTGGGGACCAGAATTCATGTTCACAGGCAGTGATGAGTTGGCTCATGGAGTGAGTCCAGTATGGAATACTGCTGTGTGTTCTAGCTTGCATCATCTCATTTGGACAAACGCTGACGTGTTTAAATTAAAACGTTAAAAAACAGTCATGTGGTCTCCTTCCAGTGTGTGTCTGTCTGTGTTCTGTGATATCAGAGTTGTATTTTATATTAAACAAAGGGTAGGGCCTATTTTATTTTCAGCCTTTTCTATTGCATTTTGTTTTTAAAATAATAAGCATCAGGCTGGCTGTGGTGGCTAACTCCTGTAATGCCAGCACTTTTGGAGGCTGAAGCAGGTGGATCACTTGATGCCAGGAGTTCAAGACCAGGCTGGGCAACATTGTGAGACCCTGTCTCTACCAAAAACACAAAAAAAATTAACCAGGCATGATGGCACGCATCTGTAATCCCAGCTACTGGGAAGGCTAAGGCATAAGAATTGCTTTAACCCGGGAGGTGGAGGTTGCAGAGAGCTGAGATCACACCACCCTACTCCAGCTGGGGCAACAGAGTGAGAATCTGTCTCAAAAAATAAATAAACAAATAAAATATAATAATAACAACAAGCATTATTTGAGCTGAACTGCAAGGAAAAATTTTAAAGTAAGCAATAAACATTTTATTTTCATTTTTATTTAAAATGTTTTTTGATTGTCATGTCACTTATGGGGCACGCAGTAAAGCTGCAATGCATGTGACGTATACTGATCAGGTCAGGGTGATTAGCATATCCGTCATCTCAAACCTGTATCATTTTTTGTGTTGGGAGCATTCGGTATTCTCCTTTTATATGCATATATTTGAAATTATATACTATTTTGAGCTATAGTCATCCTATAGTGACTATATATCAGTAGTCCCCAACCTTTTTGGCACCAGGGACCCATTTCATGAAAGACGATGTTTCCACAAAGCAGGCTGTGGGCACTGGTTCTGGGGTGATTCAAGTGCATAACATCCATTGTGCACTTTATTTCTGTTATGATTACATTGTAACATGTCATGAAATAATTGTACAGCTCAGCATCTTGCAGAATCAGTGGGATCCCTGAGATTGCTTTTCGGCAACTAGACGGTCCCATCTGGGGGTGATGAGAGCCAGTGATAGACCATCAGGCACTAGATTCTCATGTGGAGCATCAACCTAGATCTTTCGCGTGCACAGCTCACGGTAAGGTTTGCGCTGCTATGAGAATCTAATGCCGCTGCTGCTCTGCCAGGAGGTAGAGGTCAGGTGTAATGGAAGTGATGGCGAGTGGCTCTTATTTTTAAGAACAAGCCAGTTTTGATGTTCTAACTTGACTTCATACCTCATCAGGGAAATGCAGCCAGTAGTTTAAAAAACAGCTCTGAAACATCTTTGTAACAAATGAACACTAAGCCCCACATCTTCTTTCGTTATCTGTAGAATAGGGATTGTAACACCACATGCTCATGGGCATTTTCTGAGGATAAAACCAGGCAATGAACATAAAGCTCCTAGCACAATGTGCGGCACCTATTGAGTATGAAAGCATGAGCTGCTCCTCCCTTCATCGGCATCTCTTGGAAATGTTGTTTCTGAGTCAGGGTCTCACTATGTTGCTTAGGCTGGAGCGCAGTGGCGCCATCAGGGCTTACTGCAGTTTGGACCACTTGGCCTCCCAGGCTCAAGTGATACTCTCGCCTCGGCCACGCAAGTAGCTGGGACAGCAGACATGCACCACAACGTGCAGCTAATTTTTTGATTTCACAATGTTGCCCATTCTGGTCTCAAACTCCTGAACTCAAGCCATCTGACTGCCTCTACCTACCAAAGTTCTGGGATTATAGGTGTGAGCCACCGTGCTTGACCTTACTGAGATCTTTAGAGGTATTGCCAGGAACTTGGGTTTTTAAAAATTATCATTGCTTGAGCCCAGGAGGTGGAGGCTGCAGTGAGCCAAGATCATGCCACTGCACTGCAGCCTGGGCAACACAGTGAGACCATATCTCAAAAAAAAGAAAGAAAGAAAGAGAGAAAGAAAGAAAGAAAAGAAAAGAAAGAAAGAAAGAAAGAAAGAAAGAAAGAAAGAAAGAAAGAAAGAAAGAAAGAAAGAAAGAAAGAAAGAAAGAAAGAAAGAAAGAAAGAAAGAAAGAAAGGAAGGAAGGAAGGAGGGAAGGAAGGAGGGAAGGAAGGAAAGAAAGAGAGAAAAGAAGCAGAGCAGCACCACTAAGATTTAAGAAAAAGTTTATGTTTATGATTGTGTATGATAAAGTTTGCATATTTAGCCAGCCTAGGCAACATAGCCACACCCCGTCTCTACAATAACAGCAGCGGTAACTAGCTGGGTGTGGTGGTAGCTGAGGTGGGAGGATAACTTGTGCTCAGGAGTTTGAGGACACTCTGGGCAGCATAGCAAGACCCAAGCTGTATAAAAATATATACATATTAGCCAGGCCTGATGGTGCATGCCTGTAGTCCCAGCTACCTGGGAGGCTGAGGTGAGAGGATTGCTTGAGCCTGGGAAGCTGAGCTGCAGCAAGCCATGATCGTACCACATCCTATCCAGCCTGGGCAACACAGCAAGACCCAATCTCAAAAAGAAAAAGTATTAGAAATATTAATAAACTTGGTAGATACCTTTCATTAATTCTGCTTGAGCACGTGGTCAAGGAAAAGAAGTGACTCACCAGAGAGCCCCTATGCACAGGTAATTCATTCACTGAAGCACAGCAGGATCCGACTTTTGTGAGATGAGAAGAGAGGGACACATTTCACTTTCCTGGCCAGGCACAGGCTCTCGCTGGTAATCCCAGCACTTTGAAAGGCTGAGGCAGGCAGATCACTTAGGATCAGCAGTTTGAGACCAGCCTGGGAAACATGGCGAAATCCCTTCTCTACTAAAAGTACGAAACCTAGCCAGGCATGGTGATGCACTTCTGTCATCCCAGCTACTCAGGAGGCTAAGGCCGGAGAATTGCTTGAAACCTGGAGGCAGAGGTTACAGTGAGCCAAGATCGTGCCACTGCACTCCAGCCTGGGTGACAGAGTGAGAATCCATCTAAAAAAAAAAAGACCAAAAAACAAATTACACTTTTCTTCATCTTCAGCTGTTGCAAAACCTGGCATTGTATCAGTTGGAAATTGTTGTCACTGTAATAAATGCCTCTTTCTTGGTATTCTTGGTGTAGTCCCTTTTCAGCAACTCTCAGGACAGTTTATGTTGTAAGGCTTTGCAATATGTCAAGGTTCAAAAGAAAGCAGGGAACGAAAAAGGCAGAGAGGAGAAAACAGAAAGGTCTAGGAAAAGGAACAAGAGTTCAAGCACTGTAAACTGGAGTCTCCCTATTTCCTATTGTGCAAAACACAAAACATTAGCTTTTACCATTTTAACCATTTTCAAGAGTACAGTTGAGGCCAGCTGTGGTGACTCATGCCTGTAATCTCAGCACTTTGGGAGGCCACAGTGAGTGGATTTCTCAAGCTCAGGACACAGAGACAAGCCTGTGCAACATGAATAAACCTCGTCTCTACAAAAAAATTACAAAAATTTAAAAAGGAAAACGGGGGGAGTACAGTTAAGAGCTCAGTGAAGTCTAATGACATTGCTGGGCGGTGCATCTCCGAAACTTTTTCGTCTTGCAGAACTGAAACTCTGTACCTGATAGCAGTCTTCCACTATCTCTTCCAGATCTGAGTTGGCACAGGTCTGTATGGGTTTGCAGCAATTTCAGTCCTTGCCTCCTCAGAAGAAAGAATTTGACTGAGGGCATAAGGCAGAAAAAGAGACCAAGGCAAGTTTAAGAGCAGGAGTGGAAGTTTATTTAAAACAGCCTTAGAGGCTGGGCATGGTGGCTCACGCCTGTAATCCCAGCTAATCAAGACGCTGAGGCAGGAGAATTGCCTGAACACAGGAGGCGGAGGTTGCAGTGAGCTGAGATCGTGCCATTGCACTCCAGCCTGGGTAACAAGAGCGAAACTCCGTCTCAAAAACAAAACAAAACAAAACAGCCTTAGAACAGGGAAGAAAGGAAGGTACTCCTGGGAGAGACCCAAGTGTACACCTGAAGGTAAAGAGAGCAAGAGCGATGGAGTTGAACCTGGATCCTGGGGGTTTACAGGCTGCACCCGTGATTTGTCCCTTGGGATGCGCTGCCCACATCAGCAGTGCCCTCCCTACCCTTGGGAAGTGAGGATGTGCAGTGTGTTTAGGGATTGTGCGATTGCCCATCTGAGGCATCCTTCCTTTTCTGCTGGAGAGCCCCGGAAGGTCATACTTTGCCATTTCATGTTTTCCCTGGTGTTTGCAGTCAGTAGCACTTTAAGGTTAATAGCTGTGTTTCTAGAAAGGAGTCCAGATCAAGACCGCAAGAGAAGGTTCTCGGAGCTCGTGCAAAAAGGAATTCGGGGTGACTTCCTAGGGTAGAGAGAAAGCGAGTTTATTAAGAAAGTAGAGGAATGAAAGCATGGCTACTCCACAGGCCGAGCAGCAGCACGGGCTGTCGGTGGCCTTTTCTAATGGTTATTTGTTGATTATATGCCAAACAGAGGGTGGATTATTCTTTAGTTTTCTGGGAAACAGGTGGGCGATTCCCACAACTGAGGATTCTTCCCCTTTTAGACCAACAGGGTAATCTCCTGACATTGCCAGGACATTTCTAAACTGTCAGGGCACTGGTGGGAGTGTCTCTTAGTAATTCTAATGCTACATAATTAGCATATATGGAGCCATGAAGACAACCAGAGGTCACATTTGTTACAATCTTGGTTTTGGCGGGATTTGGCCGGCCTCTTTACCACATGCTGTTTTTTTCTTTTTTTAATTGCATTTTAGGTTTGGATACATGTGAAGAACATGCAGGATAGTTATATAGGTACACACGTGGCAGTGTGATTTGCTGCCTTCCTCCCCATCACCTATATCTGACATTTCTCCCCCTGCTCTCTCTCCCCAACTCCCCACCTCCTGCTGTCCCTCCCCTATTCCCCCCAACAGACCCCAGTGTGTGATGCTCCCCTCCCTGTGTCCATGTGTTCTCATTGTTCAACACCCACCTATGAGTGACAACATGCGGTATTTCATTTTCTGCTCTTGTGTCAGTTTGCTGAGAATGATGGTCTCCAGGTTCATCCATGTCCCTACAAAGGATACGAATTCATCATTTTTGATGGCTGCATAATATTCCATGGTGTATATGTGGCACATTTCCCCTGCCCAGTCTATCATCTATGGGCATTTGGGTTGGTACCAGGTCTGCTATTGTAAACAGTGCTACAATGAACAATCGTGTGCATGTGTCCTTATCAAGGTCTTTGTGACCTGTATTTTGCGCTGACCTTCTATCTCATCTTGTGACTTAGAATGCCTCATCTCCTGGGAATGCAGCCTGGCAGGTCTCAGCCTCATTTTACGCAGCCCCTATTCAAGATGGAGTCACTGTTGTTCAAAAGCCTCTGGTGGCAAGATTGAAACAGATTCAGCAGGGCTCATCCATCTCCTTTCTTCCTTCATTACCACCTTCTAGCCCAGTTCAGGTCATGTGACTTGGAGACTTGGCCTCTGTCCAAGAACATTGAGACATCTTATTTGTCATTTTGTACACTGGTCAGTGATCTTGCATTCAAATGGATTTCTTCTCTTAGAGAGGGGTTCACTGGGGATGAAGGGTCAAAAGCTAGCCAGAATTCATAGGGTACGGTCAGCAGAGAGCCTGGAACACGGCAATCTTGTTGCTGTCTGGCTGGCAGAGAAGCCAGTCCAGGCATTCTGCCCTTCAGGAGGCTGTGTAGAGCCTTGTAGAAGACAACAGCAGCTGTTAGGGCATTCTTTGGCAGTGTTTGTGGATTTGGCGGTTGCTAGTGTTTCAATGCTTGCCTTGAACAATGGGTGCCTTGAGCATTCGTGTGTTGAAACTTAATCCCCAAGAAAATAGCATTAGGAGATGGTGATTTTGGGGTCTAGACTCATGAATGGGATAAGTGTCCTTATAAAAGGGATCCCAGGCTGGGCTCAGCCACGACTCATGCCTGCAATCCCAGCACTTTAGGAGGCTGAGGCAGCTGGATCACCTGAGGTCAGGAGTTCGAGACCAGCCTGCCCAACATATAGTGAAACCCTGTCTCTACTAAAATTACAAAAATTAGCCCAGCATGGTGGCATACACCTGCAGTCCCAGCTACTGGGGAGGCTGAGGCAGGAGAATCATTTGAACCCAGGAGGCTCAGGCTGCAGTGAACCAAGATCACGCCACTGCACTCCAGTCTGGGTGACAAGAACAAAACTCCGTCTCAAAATATAAAATAAAATTAAATTTAACAGGTGAGCCATTGTGAAAAATGGAAAAACGGAAACCTGGACCAACTCAGGCAAAGATGTTACAGGACATCACAGGCAAAGCTGTTCCTCTGAGACTACCTGCCAGATGCTCCCCAGCTGTCTCAGTCAGTTTAAGGTGCTATAAGAAAACACCATAGACTGCAGGGCTTACACCAACCAGCATTTATGGCTCACAGTCCAAGGTCAAGCCTTGGCAGATTCAGTGTCTGATGAGGACCCACTTCTATTGCCTGCTCCAGGCTAAACTGTAACCATAACAGGTTCGTTACACACAGCATGTCTATAACCTAAGACTCAGGGCTGCAGAAGAGAAAGAGGTTCAATCATAGGGTCACCAAATGAGGAGCAGAAGAAAACCCTAAATCACTTGGGGTCAGGAGCTCAAGACCAGCCTGGCTAAGATGGCAAAACCCTGTCTCTACTAAAAACATTAAAAAAATTAGCCAGGCATGGTGGCAGGTGCCTGTAATCCCAGCTACTCAGGAGGCTGAGACATGAGAACTCCTTGAACCCAGGCGGTGGAGGTTGTAGTGAGTTGAGGTTATAGTGAGTGAACGTTGTAGTGAGCCAAGGTCCCGCCACTGCACTCTAGCCGAGGCAACAAAGACTCTGTCAGGAAGACAGAAAGAAAGAGAGAAAGAAAGGGGGGGGAAGAAAGAAAGAGAGAGAGAGAAAAGAGAAAGGAAGAAAGAGAGAGAGAGAAAAGAAAGAAAGAAAGAGAAAAGAGAAAGAAAGAAAGAGAAAGAGATTCAATTAGTTACAGCTTAGCGTTTTCCTTATTTGAACATGGTTAGGAGACTTGGCTGCCTGTGAGTGGTTAAGAATGGCTGCTGGGATTGGTGGAGATGTAGCTATTGTTACAGAAGCACACTCTTAAGTTAGGTGATATGATTTGGACCTGTGTTCTCACAAATCTCATGTGGAATTGTAATCTCCAGTATTGAAGGTGGGGCTTGGTGGGAGGTGATCGGATCATAGGGGCAGTGGTTTCTAATGGTTTCACATCATTCCCTTAGTGCTGGTTTCATGATGGCGTTCTCACTAGACCCAGTTGTTTAAAAGTGTGTGACAGCTCCCCGCTGTCTCTCTTGCTCCTGCTCCATGCATGGTAAGACATGCCTGCTTCCCTTCACCTTCTGCCATGACCCTAAGTTTCCTGAGGCCTCCCCAGTCATGCTTACTTTACAGCCTGTGGAACCACGAGCCAATTAAACATCGTTTATGAGTTTCCCAGGCTTAGGTATTTCATTACATCAGTGCAGGAATAGACTAATGCCTTAGGTTTGCAGTCTGCCTGCCTACCTACCAAGTCAGGTTAGGGTTCACCCACAAGCACTCAAGCCAGATTTTAGTTTAACAGAAGAGAAAGAGGTTCAATCATAGGGTCACCAAATGAGGAGCAGAAGAAAACCCTAGATCACTTGGGGTCAAGAGCTCCAGACCAGCCTGGCTAAGATGGCAAAACCCCGTCTCTACTAAAAACATAAAAAAATTCGTTCACATTCCTCTGCGTCCCTGTATCTTCAGAAATAAGGATGTTCTCTACCATTTGATCCAGGAATCCCACTACTGGGTATCTACCCAGAGGAAAATAAGTTATTACATGAAAAAGACACTTGCACACACATGTTTATAGGAGCACAATTCACAGTTGCAAAAATGTGGAACCAGGCCAAATGCTCATCAATCAATGGCTGGATGAAAGAAATATGACATATATATATACACACACACACACACACAAACAATGGAATACTACTCAGCCATAAACAGGGATGAACTAATGGCATTCACAGAAACCTGGATGGAACTGGAGACCATTGTTCTAAGTGAAGTAACTCAGGAACACAAAAGCAGACTTCGTATGTTCTCGCTCATAAGTGAGAGCTAAGCTTTGAGCATGCAAAGGTGTAAGAATGACACAATGGACTTTGGAGACTTGGGGAAAGGGTGGGAGGGGAGTGAGGGATAAAAGACTACAAATTGAATTCAGGGTATACTGTTCAGGTGTTGGGTGAACCGAAAGCTCACAAATCACCACTAAAGAATTTATGTAACCAAAAACCTATGGAAACAAACGATTAACAATTTTTAAAAAAGAAATAAGGATGTTTCTTTCCTCTGGGTATAGAGAAGACACCTTTCAAATCAGGGTGGTTTGCCCTGCTTCAAGGGAGAAAGCTGAGAGGAAGATCTTCTGCTGTTTCCTTCAATGCCAAGGGGCCATGTTTTGGGGTGGCACGCCCTGAAACCCCTCACAAACAACACAAATGAACCTGAATTACTTCATCAACTCCATCCACACATGGTGAGTGTGTGGGGTCATCCGGAGAGCAAGAAAAACGGAAGAGCTAGTGATCTAACACGGTGAACTCAAGGACAGCCTGTGGGAACCGTGCAGCAGCTGCTTTATGGGGTCACTGTTGGGGGATGCTCAGGGGCACGTGGGAGAGTCCAACCCTGAGACCTGCTCCTCCATGCCTTGGGTCGGGGCAAAATGATAGCGGAACACCTAGATCTGCTATCCCACCTCATGCCCTGTGGGGAAGTAGAAGAGCCATAGCCACATGAGGTGATGCCAGTAGAAGAGCAAGATTGCTGAGTGACAGACACAGCAAAGTCCACCACCACCTTCTCCCTTTCTGACCCTTCAATCTGGTCAGAATGGGGCTTTGTTCATAGACTAATGTCTACATTGGCAAAATGCCCTGAGATACGGAGTTGCAAAAGAGCCACGGTTGCTGTGAAGATTGTAGGAGCTGAGGTCTGCAAAGCGCTGAGAGTGGTGCCTGGCTCGTGTCAAGGACTGAATAAACGTCACATCTGTATTCATCATTTTTACCCTGAGCCCACATCCTGACACAGGGAGATGGGTGATTATCCATTATCCAAGCTCTGGCAGTGGGTTGGGATAGCAGTCTGTTAGCTGGTTTTTACGTGAATATAAAGAACTCGGCTCAGGGTCTGTGTCTTTGCAAGCTCGTGTCCTCTGAGCAGCTGCTTTGGAGCAGGTGAAAATTGGCTGGGCACAGTGGTTCAAGTCTGGAATTCCAGCACTTTGAGAGGCCAAGGTGGGTAGTTTCCTCAAGTCCAGTAGTTCAAGACAAGCCTGGGAAACATGACAAAACCCCCTCTGTACAAAATATACAAAACTTCGATGGGTGTGCTGGTACATGCCTGTGGTGTCAGCTACTTGGGAGGCCGAGGTAGGAGGTAGAGCTTGGGAGGCAGAAGGTTCAGTGAGCAAGATTGTGCCACTCTACTCCAGCCTGGGTGACAGAGCTAGACACTGTGTCAAGGAAAAAAAAAGCCAAGTGTGATGGCTCACGCCTGTAATCCCAGCACTTTGGGAGGCCAAGGTGGGCAAATCACCTGAGGTCAGGAGTTGGAGACCAGCCCGGCCAATGTGGTGAAACTCTGTCTCTACGAAAAATACAAGAAATTTGCCAGGCATGGTGGCACACACCTGTAATCTCAGCTACTCGGGAGGCTGAGTGAGGCAGGAAAATCTCTTGAACCTGGGAGGTGGAGGTTGCAGTGAGCTGAGATCGCCCCACTGCACTCCAGCTGGGCAACATAGTGAAACTCTGTTTCAAAATAAAATAAATAAACAGAACAGGAGGAAATAAATGAGACTTACCCCATCCCAGATGTTTTCATCCCAAATGAAAACAAGCAGAGGCCGCTTACTCAGAGCTGGCCCTAGTAAGGGAGTCAGACGTCGCCATTTGCATTTGGCAGGGACTGAAGGACAAGTAGAGGAGGCTTTACAGTGCCGGGGCTCAGGATCCATGCCCCAGATGGGACAGCCAGCAGCCAGGATCTACCAGCCCAACGTAGCCATTACTTTGAGCCAAAACATTGAGACCAGACAGTACAAGAGGAGCTCTTTACTTGTCCCTCGACTGCCTAAAATAAAGTACAGATTTTCTTTTTGAAAAGAGAAATTTAGGCCAGGCATGGTGGCTCACACCTGTCATCCCAGCACTTTGGTAGGCCAAGGCGGGTGGATCGCCTGAGGTCAGGAGTTTGAGACCAGCCTGGCCAACATGGTAAAACCCCATCTCTTCTAAAAATACAAAAAGTAGCAGGTGTGGGATTCATGCCTGTAATCCCAGCTACTCAGGAGGCTGAGGCAGGAGAATCGCTTGAACTCACAAAGCGGAGGTCCAGCCTGGGCAACCAGAGTGAACAAAATTCCATCTCATAAAAAAAAGGAAAGAAATTTACATCTGTAAAGAAAGTATTCATTGGTAAAGTTATGTGTACCAGGAAGAGGAGCGTGTATCTTGGAAACAGCGTGTATTTTATTTTTTTTCAGTTTGCTAAATGCCCTGTTTATTCTGCAAACAAGGCTTAGAAATGTATAGACACAATCTGTAGGTTGGAAGGTCTCTGTGTAGTTATGACTTCACAAGTATACTTGACAAAAGCAGTAATGAGGGCAGCTTAGGAACACATTAACCTACCATTGTTTTGTTCAGAGCGAACACAGTGAGAATAGATTCCTAAGGCCTATTTCTCTAGGTGATTGTCACATTTTGCTGCTCTAGTCTTTAAGAACAAGTGGAGCCTTCACTTTAGTTGCCACCTCCTTGCCGTCCAGGTCTTCAACAATTGCAAGCGTGAACTCGAAGCTGGTCACAGGCCCACAGCTTGTGAGAATCAGGCCGTCCTTTTCCACCTGATTCTCAGAGTGAACCTCCGTTCATCATTTTGTCTTTAGCAAGCAGATGAGTTGTAACTTTACTTCCAAAACCTATTTCATGAGCCAGCAGAGCAGTAGGACCTGCACAGATGGCGGCTATCAGGCCCTTCCGGCTTTCCTGTTCCTTCAGTATCTCCTTCACAGCAGCAGACTCAGATAAATTCTGTGCACCCACATTACCTCCTGGTGGAACCACCACGTCATATGGTCCCTCTTTTTTTGCATCTTCAAGACTGACATCAGGACAGATCATGTCATCATGGCTACACTGTACTGGGTCTTCTCCAGCCAGACCTGAACGGTGTGACCTTCATCCCAGCTTGCCTCATGACATCTACAGGGATGACAGTCTCCAATTCCTCCACTCCTTTAGCCAGGATGACCAGAGCTCTTTTGGAAGCCATTTTTACATGTTTTAAAGGCCTATACCAGGCTGAAGGTGGATGCGCTCCCAACAACGTGTATTTTTAACTTGGCGACAGGGTCTGTTGCCCACGCAGGAGTACACTGTTGAAATCACAGCTCACTGTAGACTCAAACTCTTGGGCTCAAGCAATCAATCTTCCTCAGCCTCCTGAGTAGCTGGGACTACAGATATGTGCCACAACACCCGGCTAATTTTTTTAATTTTTTTGTAAAGATGAGATGTGGCTATGTTGTCCAGGCTGATCTTCAACTGCTGGCCTCAAATAGTCCTCCCCCTCAGCCTCCCAAAGTGCTGGAATTACAGGTATTAGCCACCATGCCTAGCTAATCTTTATTGACTTATTTTTTGTAGGGATAGGATCTCACTATGTTGCCCAGGCTGGTCTCGAACTCATTGCCTAAAGTAATTCCCCCACCTTAGTACCCCAGAGTGCTGGGATTACAGGTGAGAGCCACCAAACCCAGCCTAGACAACTTTTATCACTAGAAAGACAGATTTGTAATAACCAGCCAACCTTTTTTCACCGTACATACCTGTTTCACCTGTCACTAATTTGTCTGCACCTACCATTGCCCCCACAGAAGCTATTTCCATTCCTTTCTGTAATTCAGGATAATATATAAGCTTCAATCATCTGGCCCTTCTTTCAGTCCTCTTTTTTATGGGAATCACACGCATGCACTGTCATTAAAATTATGTTTTGCCTATTAATATGTTTTATGTCAAATTATTACATAGCCCAGCCAAAAAAAAACTAGCAGATAGCCAGGCGTGGTTGGTGCACACCTGTAATCCCAGCTATTCGGGAGGCTCAGTGAGTCAGGAGAATCATTTGAACCTGGGAGGCGGGGCTTCAGTGAGCCGAGATGGCGCCACTGCACTCCATCCAGCCTGGGTGACAGAGCCAGACTCTCTCTCAAAAAACAAAACAAAACACACCTAGAAGAGTAAAGAAAACCTATTTGTTCTTCTCCTGCAAGTGGAAAAAGAGAAGGCTTGTGGCGAGCCCTGATTGGCAGCCGTTGGTCTGGGAAAACTAGAGGTGGCTCACTAGAAGCGAGGCTACCAATAGCATTGGTTAGGGGCGTATTTGGGGTTCTGTGATTGGTCTTGAGCTGGGGGCAAAATATAGGATGACTGCAGAAACTAATTTTGGACCATGCTGGGCTGATGGTTACAAAGGTTGTCGTTTGGGCTCCTGGACTGATTACTGCAGAATGTGGATGAGAGTCCTGTCTCATATGGGTTCAGCCTACTGTATGTTTGTATGGTCCATCTGAAACCTAAAGATCGATTGATCTATCTATCTATCTATCTATCTATCTATCTATCTATCTATCTATCTATCTATCTATCTATCTATCATCCATCCATCTATCCTATCTGTCTGTGTATCCTATCTATCTATATACCTATCATCTATCTAATCTATCTGTCCATCCATTCATCCATTCTATTATCTATCTATCCATCCATCCTATCTATCATCCTATCTATCTATCTATCTATCTATCTATCTATCTATCCATCCATCTATCCTGTCTATCCTATCTATCCATCCTATCTATCTATATATCTATCATCTATCTAATCTATCTGTCCTATCTGTCCATCCATCCATCCATTCTATTATCTATCCATCTATCCTATTTATCATCCTATCTATCTATCTGTCTAACTATCATCCATCTATCCATCCATCCATCTATCCTATGTGTCTGTCTATCCTATCTATATATCTACCTATCATCTATCTAATATATCTGTCCTATCTATCTGTCCATCCATCCATTCTATTATCTATCCATTCATCCTATCTATGTATCATCCTATCCATCTATCTATCTATCATCCATCCATCCATCTATCATATCTATCCATCCTATCTATCTATATATCTACCTATCATCTATCTAATCTATCTGTCCTATCTATCTGTCCATCCATCCATTCTATTATCTATCCATTCATCCTATGTGTCATCCTATCTATCTATCTATCTATCTATCTATCTATCTATCTATCTATCTATCTATCTATTATCTATTATCATCTATCTATTTTTTTCTGTATTCAAGGGATCTTCAGTTCCTCAGAGACCTTTAAGTAAGAAATACTTCTTGACTAGAGCTGTGTGTAATGTAGATATTTGCAGTGCTAAAACGCCCGATGAGGTCTGAAGCTCAGAAGATTTTCCTGACGTATTTCCAAAGTTTCACAATAGTTCTCTACTCTCCTCAGAAAGTAATTTTTTTTTTTTTTTTTAGAATTTCAGTATATCTACATAAAAGTAGTTCAAACAGAAAAGAACATCAATGCTTTCATTTCCAATGATGGAAAAAGGGGATGGGGGTCAACATTTCTTTTAGTCTCTCAAGTAATGAAAACACATATCAATTTATTATGATTATTTCTTTTTAGAGAGACAGGGTCCCACTTTGTGGCCGAGGCTGCAGTGCAGTGGCATGATCATGGCTCACTGCAGCCTCAAAATCTTGGCCTCAAGAGATCCTTCTACGTCAGCCTCCTAAGTAGCTGGGACCACAGGCATGCACCACTACACCCAGCTAATTTATTTCTTTTGTACAGACAAGATCAAGCTTTATTGCCTAGGCTGGTCTCAAACTCCTGGCTTCAAGTGATCCGCCCATCTGTCTCACAAAGTATTGGAATTACAGGCATGGGCCATGACCCCTAAGCCACATCTCAATTTAATCTAGTCTTAGTCTTCTATTCTCTAGGTGATCTGGTGCTAACATTTTAGGTCCCAGAATCTAAAAAATCCATGAAGTTTTACATTCTTAAAAATTTGTTATGACCCAAAGAGCTTCGCTTTATAAGAGTAGTATCTGTTGTTATTTTCTGTATTTTTAATTAAAACCAAGAAACATCAAAACATGTATTCATTTTAAAAATAACAACAATGGATGCATTACAGGTTCACTCAAGTAGGACATTTCTGTGAAAAAATAATTCTGTTCTACAAATCAAAAAATGTTTATTGAGAAGAGAGCCACTGTTTTCATCTTTGTCTACATCTCTTTAATGTCTGCCTTAAATGCAAGACAGCTGGAATCTCGTGTTTGTCTTCTACATTTAATCTGTCGGAATAAAGTTTGATTCAATTTTATAAAGACAAAAGGGAAGAGTATTGCAATAGCCTTTTCATATAAACTTGAATAATTTTCTTTCTTTCAACTCAATGAGAACTCATTACTTAGAGGTGAATTGCAGTATGGAACCTGAAACCATATCATATTCCTTTTATACTTAATTAAAACCCACTGGTCTACGTTCTGCACGTTGTATGATCTTTTACCCACATATGATTTGACAACATCATGTCCTGGTCATATGGGAAATATCAGTTCACTGAGTTTTGCAGATATTTTTAATGTCAACACATTTTATTACACAATATAAAGTTACAGTATTTGGCAACATGATGGTTCCTCACTCATCTCTATAAGGATTAGAAAGCTGTCGAGCTGACAGAGCAAAACACTTTTTTTTTTTTTAAGACAGTGTCTGGCTCTGTTTCCCAGGCTGGAGGTCCTAGCTCACTGCAGCCTCAAACTCCTCGGCTCAAGTGATCCTCCCTCCTTGGCCTCCCAAAATGCTGTGATTACTGGCATAAGCTACTGTGCCCAGACAAAAAATTATGTAGAACTCTTATTTTCTTATTTTCTGCTTAAAAACTCAGATTTGATCATTGGAAGGAAATGCAGTCCCCTGTTCACTTTGTAGAAACGAGCTCCCTTTGTGTATAGTTTACCAAATAGCAAGTCTGAAGAGCCATGGTTTGCCTATCAGGAAAGTCAAAAGGGTGCTTCGTGTAAAGGAAGCAGCAAGGCTGGATGTCGTGGCTCCCGCCAGTCAGCCCAGCACTTTGAGAGGCTGAGGTGTGCAGATATGTTGAGCCCAAGAGTTTGAGACAAGCCTAGGCAACACTGTGAAACTCCATCTCTACAAAAAAAAAATCTCAAAAAATTTATCCTGGCACAGTGGTGCATGCCTGTAGTCCCAGCTACTCTGGAGGCCAAGGTGGGAAGATCACTTCAGCCCAGGAGGCGAGGATGCAGTGAGCTGAGATTCTACCACTGCACTCCCACCTGGGCAATAGAGCCAGACCCCGTCTCAAAAAGAAAAGAAAGAGGAAGGAAGGGAGGACAGAAGGAGGGAAGGAAGGAAGGAAGGAAGGAAGGGATGGAGGGAGGGAGGGAGGGAGGGAGGGAAACAAGGAAGAAAGGGAGGGAGGGAGGGAAGGAAGGAAGGAAGGGAGGGAGGGAAAGAAAGAAAGGAAAGAAAAGAAAAAAAGCAGCGAATTCAGTTGTCAATTCAAGCAACCACACGTGCCTTTCTTCACAGTCACCCACAAGTTTTAGCAAATAGGTAAAATGCTCAACGTGTGCTATAATTCACATACTGTCAAGAAAAATGTTGTGAAGACATGAACGCAAGGGTCAAGATTCAGAAATCTCGACTGGCATAGGATGCAGACGCTTTAAGGGTGTCTTGAGTGAACCTGTCTTTTGTTTTGAGCGTGCATGGCAGGGACTAATTCAGTGACAGCTGGCAGAGCTCAGGGTCCTGCAATCGTCCACATGCTGAAAAAGCTTCTTAGTTTTTCTATTCAAGTCTTTCTGCCTTTGCTTCCAGTTTCCCGGACTTTCCAGACTGAACCCATGTGCCTCTTACACGTATTGACTGATGTCTCCTGTCTCCCTAACACGTAAAACGAAGCTGTGCCCCGACCACCTCGGGCACGTGTCCTTGGGACTTCCTGAGGCTGCATCACAGGTGCGTCCTCAGCCTTGGCAACATAAACTTTCTGAATTAACCGAGAGCTGTCTCAGATGTGGTGGGTTCACAGGTCTTTTTAAGGTGTGTGCTTTTTCTAGTCTGTCCTCCTTCCTAAAGCGTTCACCTCCAGACTTCAGACTCTGGTCAAAGGCAAGAGGTGTTTTCTAGAGTCCTTCCCCTTTGTTGAGACCTGAATTGCGATTGATTTTTTCTCAGCATCAGGTAACAACTGAAAAAAAGTCACTATGACTTTCAGAGCTTTCTGCTTGAGCAGCTTCAGTGTGTAGCAAATACCTTCAGGAGGAAATCGCCATGATCAGGCTTCTGTGTCTTTGCCTCCCTTGTCTCTGGGCCCTTGCTCAGAATTCACAGCTGCCTTAGCAGCCCCGAGCCCCAGCCTTCTGAGATGATGGAAAGAGCTACCTGGTCTTTGTCTCTTAGCAACAGCTATCTGCCCCAATTCTTTATCCTGTGCTCTGTGTCCGGAATTGACAAATGCCCTAACAGGAAAAGAGCCAGGTGGAAATTCTCCCTGTTTCTCTTTAGTGACCTTCAATCAACATTCCTTTGATGTCTCTCCTGTGCCCTTAAGCTGATATTCTTAGAAAAAAAAAACAGTGTTCTTTGTGTTTTCTGGATCTTGGAGGGAATATTGTTCACGGCAAACTCCTTTTGAAGGTCTAAGTCCTTGTCATGTCATTTCTAGATTCAATTTTTTTTTTTGAGACAGGGTCTTTCTCTGTCGCCCAGGCTGGAGTGTAGTGGCATGATCTCAGCTCACTGCAACCTCCACCTCCCAAGTTCAATTGATTCTCCTGCCTCAGCTTCCTGAGTAGCTGAGATTATGGGCATCTGCCACCTTGCCTGGCTAATTACTGTATTTTTTCTCATGGAGATGGAGTCTCCCCACATTGGCCAGGCTGGTCTCGAACTCCCAGCCTCAAGTGATCAGCCTGCCTCGGCCTCCCAAAGTGCTGGGATTACAGGTATGAGCCACCTCACCCGACCTTTTTCTGCTTTTTTGAGACAGGATCTCAGCTCGTCACCCAGGCTGGAGTACAGTGGTATGATTACAGCTCACTGCAGCCTCAAATTTCCAGGCTCTAGCGATCCTTCCATCTTAGCTTCCTGAGTAGCTGGGACCACAGGTGCAAGCAACTATGTCCAGCTAATATTTGTATTTTTGGTAGAGACTGGATTTCACCATGTTTCCCAGGGTGGGTCTTGAACTCCTGAGCTCAAGCAATTCACCTACCTTGGTCTCCCAAAGTGCTGGGATTACAGGCATGAGCCACCACGCCTGGTGGTTGAATTTGAAAATTCTTCTTTTCTAGTTTGGATAGTTGAGTGGATTTCCCAGCCCCCACCCAGCATGCTCTTGCTCAGGCAGAGCTTTCATTTAAGATGGTAAGACAGTGGCGGGGCGCAGTGGCTCACGCCTATAATTCCAGCACTTTGGTAGGCTGAGGAGGGTGGATCACGAGGTCATGAGATCGAGACCATCCTGGTGAACATGGTGAAACCCCGTCTCTACTAATAATACAAAAAATTAGCTGGGCATGGTGGCACATGCCTGTAGTCCCAGCTACTTGGGGGGCTGAGGCAGGAGAATTGCTTGAACCCAGGAGGCAGAGGTTGCGATGAGCTGAGATAGCACCATTGCACTCCAGCCTAGGTAACAGGAGCCGTCTCAAAAAAAAAAAAAAAAAAAGATGGTAAGACAGTGCAAGGAGAGAAGGGCATGCAGCCAGTGCTGGAGCTTCAGAGACATCATGGGCATGAGCTTCCCAGGGTCTCCTTTGTTCTGTCTCAGGGTTGGCACACCAAGGACAGTGAGAGGAAGCTTGGTTTCAGGAGGCCTCAAAGCAGACATGGAGGAGGTGGGGGATGCAGCTGCCAGTCGGTCATTCAGTGACTTCAGTGACTCCAGCCTAACTGGATAGGCTACTTGCAAACGTGCAAATCTTAAGTAAAGATACAGGCTCTGGGGTCAGAGGGGAGGTTTGAACTTTAACTAGCGTGTTGTAAATCTCAGCCCTTATCTTGTACAAGAGTCAAAGGCCAGACTTGCAGGCACCCCCCGGGATGAAGGCAGGCCCTCTGCAAGGCAGCTGTAACCCCTCTATCCTGCACCCCCATGGCTGGCCCTCCTTAGCAGAGCTCTGCTTCTTTCGTCTAGGTCTGCAGACCACTGCTTCTCTGCAGGCTGCCTCGCTGACTCCCTGCACTCACAGGCCGGCTGCACACTTGTATTTGCAGGCTTTGGTTTGCAAGACAGGACCGGGGAAATGTGTGAAAGAAAACAATGCAAGAACTCAATACGGACTCCTCTGGGTGAGAAGGAGATGTGACAAAAAGTCCCTGCCTGGCCAAACCGTCGCCAGGTTCCTGAAGCCCCTCCTAAGCCCAGCTGTGCATTTCCTTATAAAATGACATTTCGGCAAAGGACCTGCTAAGTCACTTTGGCAAGAAGCCGCCACCCTTGATACCAGGTTCCTTATCGTCTACCACCCCCAGGTGATGTCTGACTCCCTGGCTGGCTTTAGCTGGAATCCTGTGAGGTTCGCTTAGCCAGGATCCACCTCTGATGTTTCCTTTCAGCGCTTTGCCGTCTGTACATGCCTGCCTGCCCCTTGCCTGTACATCCCCACTCGCCCTTGCTGTATTCAGATTGGAGGCTGAGCTCAGACTCTCTCCTGCACCGCGAAGCCTCATTGCCGTGGTCCGTGTATTTAACACAGTCATCCTGACAGTTTTCTTCTCTTTTTGGTGATGCTTTCACAAGTATGAGGTTCGTGCAAAAGTAGTAACTGCAATTACCAACCTCATATCACCGAATACTTTTTTTCTCTTTAGCAAAGTTTTGTTCCCGGACAAACGAACGAGGGCTGGCTGCTTATTCTTGGGGTTCAATAACGAGGTGTAGACAGATTGGGAAAGAAGGGAATTTAGTTCTGCCACGGGTTACAGGGAGAAAGTTGGATTAACTCACCAAATCAACTCCAGGTGAAAAGTTGTTTCTCCAGGGTTTATATGCGTTTGAAGCTCTATGCCTACGTGTGGGATTGCACCTACAAGCAGAGTGTTTGTCATTCAGTCCCTATCTAATCTTTAACTAGGGTCTGGGGTCTGCGAAGCTTTCTCTAGATCCTTGGAAAGTGTTGTAATCTGCAGTGAGCCCTGGTCTGAGGTGTACGTGAAAGAATGCTTTGATTATTTCATCAGACTTTAGGGTCTGCGGAAACTCAGGCAGGTCTGAACAGGTTTGTGTTGGCATTTTGGCCCTCCTTCCCAGAACCACCTTCTTCTGTTCTTTAACGTTTAACTTACACACTCATCAGAATTATAATAAAGGACAACTGGTTGCTCTGGCTGCTGATGGAGACCTGGCCTGCCACAGTTTGATGCAAATTCTCAAACACCCATAATCCCAGCATTGTGAGAGGCTGAAGTAAGAGGATCACTTGTGCCCAGGAGTTCGAGACCAGCCTGGGCAACATAGGGAGATACCATCTGTATGCATAAAAAATAATTAGTCGGGTGTGGCGGCACGTGCCTGTTGTCCCAGCTACTCTGGAGGTTAAGGCTGGAGGATCGCTTAAGCCTGGGAGTTGGAGGCTACAGTGATCTGTGATTGTAGCATAGACTGAAACCCTGTCTCCAAAACTAAAACAGAAACAAAGAGCCATACATGAAAGCTTTAAAGAACATGTTTTTAAAAAGCCACGGAGGGGTTTTTTTGCAGAAATCCTGGCTGCTTGTAAGCCAGCCAGAACCTCCACCTTTAAAGCACATCGATTCACATCATTCGTCCTATAGCTGTGGGGGAAAAGTTGAAGATTTTAAATTAAAAAAAAATTAGAGAAAAAAATTAGAAAGAAGATGAGCACTTCTGAATCCTTTTTCTTTTTAGCATCCTGTCAGGTTGGGAAATGTTGTGGTTTCTGAAAACAAAGAAGAAAACATGTCATTCTTCTATTCCAGGTTCTCACGATCACCTGGGGGAGGGTCATTTTTTTTTTTTTAATGGATAGCATGAAGGTAGTATTTGCCCAAATAGTGGGATAGGGTGATGTGGTGGCCAAGGACAGAGGGTGATGTGTTCTGCCTGGAGATGACCTTTTACCTCAAGGCTTTCTTCCTTTTAAAACATTTGCTTTTTCTTCTTTTTTTGAGACTGAGTCTTACTCTTGTCGCCCAGGCTGGAGTGCAGTGCCGTGATCTCGGCTCACTGCAACATTTGCCTCCCGGGTTCAAGCAATTCCCCCGCCTCAGCATCCCAAATAGCTGGGATTTCAGGGGTGCACTACCACACCCAGCTAATTTTTGTATTTTTAGTAGAGACGGGTTTCACCATGTTGGCCAGGCTGGTCTCGAACTCCTGGCCTCAAATGACCCACCCACCCACTTTGGCCCCTCAAAGTGCTGGGATTACAGTTGTGATCCACCATGCCCAGCCAAATGTTAGCCTTTTTTTTTTTTTTTTAGCAATAATTTATTGTGTATATATTTATTTTTGAGACGGAGTCTTGCTCTGTCACCCAGGCTGAAATGTAGTGGTGCCATCTAGGTTCACTACAATCTCTACCTCCCAGGTTCAAGCAATTCTCCCACTTCAGCCTCCTGAGTAGCTGGGGTTACAGGCACCCGGCACCATGCTCAACTAATTTTTGTATTTTTAGTAGAGACAGGGTTTCACCATGTTGGCCACTGTCGAAGTCCTGACCTCAGGTGATCCGCCCACCTTGGCCTCCCAAAGTGCTGGGATTACAGGCATGAGACACTGCACCCTGCCAATTGTATATTTCAAAATAACTAGAAGAGTACATTTAGAATGTTCCCAACACAAAGAAATGATAAATATTTGAGGCATGGACAGCCCAGTTACCCAGCTTTGACCACTACACATGGTATGCTTGTATCAAAAAGTATCACATCAAACCCATAGATATGTGCAACTCTGATGTATCCATCAAAGTTAAAAATTTTTAAATTTGCAAGGTTAAGTGGTTCAAACCTGTTATCCCAGCACTTTAGGAGGCCAAGGTGGCAGGACTGCTTGAAGCCAGGAGTTTGAGACCAGCCTGGGCAATATAATGAGACCCCATCTCTACAAAAAAGATATAAAATGAGATGCGTGCTTGTGGTCCCAGTTACTTGGGAGGCTGAGGTGGAAGGAGTGCTTGAGCCCAGGAATTTGAGACCAGCCTGAGCAGCATAGCATGACCCAGTCTCTACAAAAATTTTAGAAAATTAGCTGGAAGTGGTGGCATGTGCCTGTGGTCCCAGCTAGTTGGGAGGCTGAGGTGAGAGGACTGCTTGAACCCAGGTAGTTGAGACTGCAGTGAGCCTGGGCAACAGAGCAAGACCCTGTCTCAAAACAAAACAAAACAAGCAAAAACAGAAAAACAACCCCCCGCCGAACCAACTCTTCATAAAATAAAAAACTTCATGATTACATTAGGCCCACCCAAAAAATCCAGAAGCATCTCCCCGTGTTAAGATGCTTAATTTCATGAAATCTGCAGTCTGTCTTGCCATGCAAAGTAATATGGTTTGCCTGTGTCCCATCGAAATCTCGTCTTGAATGGTGGGAGGTAACTGAATCCTGGAAGCAGGTCTTTCTCATGCTGTTGTCATGACAGCGAATAAGTCTCACAAGATCTGATGGTTTTATAAGAGAGAGTTTCCTTGCACAAGCTCTTTTTTCTTTGCCTGCAAGTATCCTTTTAAAACAGGACTTGCTACTGCTTGCCTTCTGCCATGATTGAGGCTGCCCTAGCCACATGGTGCCATCCAGGTGCAGTGGTGCAGGGCTGCCATCTAGGCTCAGTACACATTGAAATCCATTTCCTTGACAGCTCCCTCTTCTAGAGGCTGCAGTATTCCTTGGCTTATGACTTCTTCCTCCATCTTCAAAGCCAGCAGCACAGTATCCTCTAGTCTCTCTCTTTCTCTGACCTCTGCAGTTTCTCTTACAACTTATTTCTTTTTTAAATTGCCCAGTCTTGGGTATGTCTTTATCAGCAGTGTGAAAATGGACTAATATATGAGGTGATGTGGTTAAGGGTTGAATGGCGTCTTCCCCTGTACTTCATATATGGAAGACCTATCCCCACTCCCCTATCTGTGAATGTGACTTTATTTTGAAATGCAATGTTTGCAGATGTCATTAGTTTAGATGAGGTCACCATACAGGAGGATAGGCTGTAATTCCATGACTGGTGTCCTTATGAAAAGAGGAAATCTGGACACAGACACACACAGAGGAGAACACCATGAGACTATGGGGGCAGACACTGGACTGATGTGGCCAAAATTCCCAGGGGCCCCTGGAGCCACCAGGGGCTGGAAGAGGCAGGAAGGATCCTCCCCTATAATCTACTGAGGGAGCACAGCCCTAAGACACCTTGATCTCAGCTCCTGGACTCAACTGGGTAAGGTCCCTGGTTTGTGGTAACTTGTTATAGCAACCACAGAAAACTAATTCAGACATATTCATAGGTTCCAGAGATTATGATGTCTATATCTTGAACAGCATGAGGGGTCATTATAAAGCCATTGGCAGGGCTTCAGTTCTGACTGTGGGCACGGATTGCCTTTGGTCTGTTGGACATGTACTATTCTCTGGAATGGCCATGCCAATTCCATGTGATTAGGGTGGGATTCTAGGGTGGAAATCTCATTCCAACTGTGGGTGGACGTTTAACCCAGGAATGACCAAGTCCTTCCGCTGTAATGATTGGTACAAGATCGGTGATATTGTTTGTGTCCCCACCCAAATCTCATCTAATGTCCTAAACATTAGAAAATGTAAATGTTAGCTAACATGGCAAAAGGGACTTTGCGGCTATGATGCATTAAGAATCCTGAGATGAAGAGATATTCCTGAATTATCCTGGTGGGTTCTCACTAGTCACAGGAGTCCTTATAAGAGGGAGTTAGAAGTGTCAAAATCAGAGAGGGAGATGTGAAGAGGGAAGCAGAGGTCAGAGAAAGAGAGAGACTAGAGGATACTGTGCTCCTGGCTGTGAAGATGGAGGAAGAAGTCACATGCCAAGGAATACTGCAGCCTCTAGAAGAGGGAGATGTCAAGGAAATTGATTTTCTTTTGGAAACTCCAGAAGGAACCAGCCTGCAGATATTTTAATTTTAGGGCTTCTGATTACCAGAACTATCAGAAAAATTGTGTTATTTTAAGGCAATTGAGTTTGTGGCATTTTATGACAGCAGCAATAGCAAACTCATACACTGCTCTCATGGTCTTTTAACCTCAGGTTGTCTCTCTCTCTCTCTCTCTCTCTCTCTCTCTCTCTCTCTCTCTCTCTCTCTCTCTCTCTCTCTCTCTATCTCTCTCTCTCTCTTCTCCTCCTCTTTCCCTTCTCCTTCTTCCTTTTCTCTCAGTCTCTCTCACTCGTTCTCTTTCTCTCCACCTGTTCTCTCCAGAAGGGCAGATGAACTTTTTCTTTACATGGGGGCTCCTGATTCCATAAGAGAGAAGTCAGAAGCTGCCAGGTCTCCCAAGTCTAGGACAGGAAGGGCAGTATCAGCATCACTTATGCTGCATCATCTTGGTCAATGCAAGTCAGAAGCTCATCCCAGATCCAAGGGGAGGAAAAAGGCTTCGACTTGTAGCTGAGCTCATTTGGAAGGTAATGGGAGGACTTGGCAGCTGTTTTAAGACGTGTACCACGTCTAGATTTCAAGATACAGAAAAGTCCAAAGATGCAACAGCAGCCCAAGTTAGTCAACAAAGCCGTCTCAAGCCTGCCTCCTTTAGGCGGAGAGGAACCACCTCCCTGACATCCTTCAGTTAACTGCACCTTCCTCGCTTTTGCTCCCTTGAGAGTCTACGTGCTGCCTGGAGCTGTGGCGGGGCTCCTGCAACGCCATGTGCAGGAGCAGGAAGCTGGAAAGAACCTGCCAGCCCTGGATGGCTTCCTCTGTGACTCCCATTACCTGGGAGAGAACACACCTTTCTCTTGTTTAAGGCGTTCTTATTCCCAGTCTGCTCTCTCCCCTGTATAACACTAAAAGCACAGGAGTAAACTTCTGAGTGTGACTCAAGGTTTTCAGAATGGGGACGTTTGGATTGTTTCGTCCTCTCTCTAGAAATAGTAAACAGCAACACCAGGTTAGTTCCTTCAAAGCTGGGGGCTGAAGGGCTGGAGGTGGAGGAGCAGGACTGTGGATGGGAAATAAAAACAAACAAATGACACCATCCAGGGAGAGCTGTCATATTTTATTCAGTGTTTCTGCTGCACTGCCAGCCTAGGGATGCACTTGATTCCCAAGAAATGCCACCATCCTATTCACAGAGCCATCCACAGATACCTGCCCCAGGGACTGCAGCAACTCTATTACCTTAACCGGTACAGAACAGAGGCTGATTTTAGTTCTCTTGTATTCACTTCTCAGTGAGTATAAGGGAGAAGAAACACCCCATGGCTCTGGGAAGGCATGTTGAGACCCGTTTTTGCAAGTCTAAAGGAATGGAAGAATATAGCTGCCATGTGCCACAAGTCTAGGGCAGGAAGGGTAGTATCAGCGTCACTTACACTGCATTCTCTTAGTCAATGCAAGTCAGAGGCTCATCCCAGATCTAAGGGCAGGGAAGAGGCTCCAACCTGTAGTTGGGTTCACTTGGAAGGTAATGGGAGGAGTTGGTGGCTACTTTAAGACACATACCACATCCAGACTTCCACCTACAGTAAAGTCCAAAGATGCACCCACAGGAGCCCGTTAGTTAATTGAAGCTGGCTCAAGACTGCCTTCTTCAGGTGGAGACTAACCAGCTCCCTGACATCCTTCAGTTAACTGCCCCTTCCTTCTTCCTGCTGCCTGGAATGTCTGTGTGCCATCTGGAGCTGTGGCAGCCTTCTTGAGACCATGAGGCAAAGTCTACATGCAAGATCAGGTAGCTAGAAAGAGCCTGCCAGTCCTGGCTTATATCCTCCTTCCCAGGGAGCTTGAAGATAGCAAAACCCACAGCTGTTTTCATCAAATGCCAGGAAATTCTTAGGCTGGGTTCGTCTGAATGGTTGAGAGCAAAAGGCTTGTTGTAATGGGCTTGTTGAATACAGTTAAAGATGAGATGGCTTCTAGTTGCCTCCAAATCCCCATGACCCATGCTCCATAGATGTTTCTTTTGAATGATTTTTCGGTTCTTCTGGGTGTCTCCCGTGTGTCCCTCCAGAACCTCTCCAGCCTTAGAAACCTGAGCTCTACAAGTGCTGCCTCTCTCCACTCGCCTTCTCTCTGGCTTCAGATTGAGTTCAGTCAACAGATGCCCCTGTAGGACATGGACACAGGGAGCTGGGGGAGAGGGGCATCAGCTGCCTCATTAGCAGGGCTGTGATGGTTCTTCTACTCATGATTCTCACTGCTGTGGGCAGCCCGCTGCCTCCTGCTCTGGATTCTGGAAGCTTCTATGCCGAGGTCTGATGGTGGCTCCCTGCCTCCCATTGGTGTCCCTAGAATCCCATCCTCACCTAATGCCTGGTGGTGAACACCTTTCTTAGATGCCATTTACTCTCTCGTTCCGATTCCCAGTATGCTTCCTATGAATACCTCAATAGACTGACCGAGAGGAATAGTGTAAAATTCTCCTGCCCCTGTATTGCGATCTTGGAAGGGGTCCAAGGTATGCAGTAAGTTAGGACTATACTTCCATCGTCAAAGCCACAGAGGGTAGGGGTGAGGATGAAACATACTAGAATTGAGTTAGAAAACACATTGGTTAAATCTTAGCTATTTGAGAAATGCAGAGAGAAGCTTCCTTCTCTCTGTATGTCTGAAGGTTACCATGGCTGTCTCTTTGCCCAAGGGTAAAACTTTCCATCAGGGTGTCTTCTGTGCATTTCAGGATCTTCTGCCAATGACAGGCAATTGTAGTACACGTTTCAATGCAGAATGAGATAAAGTCATTTTATTTCACATTAAAGCCATGCATCAAAACCTCAGTCAACTCAGTAAATGTTTTCCTGCTGACCAACCTAATTCTGGTTTCAAACATGGAAGGCAGGGGCCTACCTAAAAGCCTGCACTTCTCAACTTCCTGTTGTTTCTATGGATAACAGTTGGAAGTAGAAATTGGGTTAGGGCTTCTAGATAATCTCCCCTAACAGGGACTGATTAAGAGGAGGGGATGCCCTTTGGTTCATTCTCCTTCCTGCTGCCTGGAATGTGATGTCTGGCACTGTGGCAGCCATGTTGACATAATGAGGCCAACTCTCTGCCATGCTAAGAGTGGCAGAGTTGGGAGTTGACAAGAGCTTGCTAGCGTTGGGTTGCTTCCCCTTGAGCTGCACACTACTTGGAAAAGAACACATTCTTCTCTTGTTCTTTTCATTAAGACATTTTTTTAAGGCAGGGTTTTACTCTGTTCCCTAGCTTGGTGCTCATAGCTCACTGCAGTTTCCACCTCCCCGGCTCAAGCGATCCTCCCACCTCAGCCTCCTAAGCAGCCGAGACTACAGCTGTGTGCCACCACATCTGGGCTGACTATTTGGTTTTACAGAGATGAGGTCTTGCCATGTTGCTCAGGCTGGGTAGGTATCGAAATCTAGGTTTCCAGTCATCCTTTGACCTCGGCCTCCCAAAGTGCTGGGATTACAGGTGTGAGTCACCATGCCTGGCTTTGTTTAAGGCACTCCTTTTTTCCCAGCATCTGTTACCAGCAGCCTGAAGCCATTTCTATAATAATACCAGGAGGACACATGAACAGAGACTCTAATGCATGAAAAACGCATCAACCCTTTGAGATCAATGGGTCCTCAAGAATAGAGATGAGAGACTTTCACTTTCCTCTATGTGAAAGAGTAGGAACAGACACTCTTCCCTGTCCTTTTGGAAGGCTGTTATGTCATCTAGGTACTGAAATTGGAACAATGCTTTAAGATGGATGGTGGAAACATGGGGCACTGACACAATAACAAACCCTGAGATTTAGAAGAGGAGGAGGAGGCATTAGTGGGTGCATACTGGGATAGTCTTATTTCACAGAGCAGAAAATGGAGACCCTAGATGGGGGCAGTGGATCGTATGTAATCCTAACACTTTGGGACGCTGAGGCGGGTGGATGACTTGAGGTTAGGAGTGTGAGACCAGCCTGACCAACATGTTGAAACCCTGTCTCTACTAAAACTACAAAATTTAGCCAGGCGCGGTGGTGGGTGCCTGTGACCCCGGCTACTCCGGAGGCTGAGGCAGGAGGATCATTTGAACCTGGCAGGTGGAGGCTGCAGTCAGCAGAGATCATGCTTTTGCACCACTCCAGGCTGTGCGACAGAGCAACACTCTGTCTCAAAAAAAAAGAAAGAAAGAAAGAAAGAAAATAGGGACCCACTCTCAGTCCAGGGCATGTTCCTTGCAAAAGGGAAGCTGAAGATAGAACCAAGTTTGGAGAATTTTGTTTTCAGCAGTGCATCCTCCCTCACAGTGCTGGCATTCAGGGGGTGCCAGCCACATCCTTGCGGCATGAGCAGAATGGGAAATTTCCATAGCACAGCTGCAGCCATGGCTTCCACACGATGTTGCTCATGGAAAACTGCTGGGGCACAGGCCTCAGGGTCTGTCGATGCTCTGCACCCACCCTTGCCATCATGGCATGGTACAGGGGCTCAGAGTCAGGGGTCAGAGGTCGTGCCTCGGAGGGGTCCCTGGAGAGGTCAAAGAGCAAAGGGGGTCTGTGATGGGTCACACACTCCCTGGAGCCCAGGCAGATGCCTCGGCCATAGCAGGCCCCTGCTGCCTCAGGGTGGAACTGTGGGGTCATGTAATGAATCTTCCAGACGCTTCCACCTGGATGTAGATAAGAAGGGAGTCAGAGTGGCAAAAATCCACACAGGTGTGAATACTGGGCGCAGGTGTCAGCTCTGTGGAATCAGCATGACCCTCCCTGTTCAATGAAAAGGAGGGGGGACAGGAGGCTGTTCACACAATGGCAGCCTTCAGCCTGTCAAGTCAGAGTGTATGTGTGTGTGTGTGTGCGTGTGTTTGTGTATGTGTGTGTGTCCGTCAGTGTTTCTACTTTGCATGCTCCAGGCAAAGGGACTCACTGTGGCTGCTTTCAGAAATCAGAATCATGGCGTTTCCTTAATTCTTACCCTTTCCCCTGTGTTGAAATTGTTCAGCATCCCTCTACTACCTTTCTACACAGAAACGGCCATGATACTTTAAACAGCACAATTGAATACTTATCTATCTATCCGTACATACTGTCTATCGATCCATCCATTTATCTTACCTATCTATCTCATCTATCATTATGTATCAATCATCTATCTTATCTATCTATTCATTATCTATCCATCCATCATGTATCTTACCTATCTACCCATCATCTATCTTATCTCTCTACATCTAGCTATGCCTTATCTATCTATCCATCCATCATTTATCTTATCTATCTATCCATTATGTCTTATCTATCCATCATCATCTCATCTTTCTATCCATCAGCTATCTATCCATTATCTATCATCTCTTTATCAATCATCTATTTTATCTATCTACTCATCCATCATGTATCTTATCTATCTATATCTATCTATACATCATCCATCATCTATCATCTATCATCTCTCTCTCTCTCTCTCTCTCTCTACTCTCCAATCACCTATGTATAATCTACTCATTGGTTGATTTATCTCTAATTCTATAGCTATCTGCCCATCAATCCATCCATCCATCCATCCATCCATCCATCCATCCATCCATCCATCCATCCATCCATCCACATATCCACACATCCTATTGGCTATTTTTCTGGACAACTCTGGCTTAGGCAGCATTCACTTACTGTTATTCTGGTGCCAGCGTGCTGCATGGAGATGCTGCCCACAGTAATGAAACAGGAACTCATGTGCCGAGCGTGTCTCAGTTCCCTGCAGCAAGGGCACCAGGCTGTGGCTGTCAATCACCCTGATTCCATGAAGAGACCACAGAGCAGTCAGACCATGGGTTCCCAGGAAGCCTTTTGCACCTGGAAACAAACCTCTAAGATTGCAAGGCTCCCCAGCAAATGGAGCAGAGATGAGCTGTTTCCCCAGTCACTGTTCAGATTGCAGGTTGCAGAGCAGGATACATGTGGTTATTTCAAGACACAGAGTCTCTAACTGTTGGGCCTATTTGTTATGCAGCACTGCATAAGCAGAGTGCACATGCACCCAGCACTGCCACCTTGGATGTTAACACAAAGCCTTCAAATTCAAGCTGGACAGCCCACATTCCTAGGTTGACTTTTCTTACTTTTTTTGTTTTGAGGCAGAGTCTTGTTCTGTCACCCAGGCTGCACTGCAGTGACACAGTCTCAGCTCAATGTAACCTCTGCCTCCTGGTCAAGTGATTCTTGTGCCTCAGCCTCCTGAGAAACTGGGACTACAGGTACAAGCCACCCCCCCCAGCTAATTTTTGTATTTTTGCAGAGATGGGGTTTCACCACATTGGCTAGGCTGGTCTCAAACTCCTGACCTTAGATGATCTGCTCGTCTCAACTTCCCAAAGATGAGTTGATCCCAGGAGTGAGAGACCAGCCTGGGCAATATGGCAAGACCCTGTCTCTTAAAAAAAAAAGGATTTGGGGGTGAGAAGTTAGAGATAGGGTTCTTCATAGGATCATCCCTTATATAGGAGCATTTATTTGTTTCTTTAAACAGAGTAAAATAAAATCATTACCAAAGTATTTGCTTAATTTTTTTTCTCTTGTATAAGGTTGACTCTGGCAATATGCTTATATCAAGGTGATAAACCATCTTTAAATCAGTTTTTCTTGCTTCACTAACATATTGGCAAGATTGTGTTTATATTTTAGAAAATTATAGGAAGATATTCGTATACAGATCACATTGTAATGACTTAATCTTCTGTTTGTTATGCTGAGGTTCAAAATTTGCCAATAATGGAAATGATGGAAAGTGAGTACTATGGCCACCGTCTTTGTTCTTATGTTATCTTATAACTGGGGACGGCCATTTTCCACTAGGCTGGTCCCAAAATTAAAGTTCCAGTGTTGTTCTATTCCTCCTAATACAAAGGAATGAGAGGAAACTAATGATAAGTAAAATGTAAGTCAAAACCGCTATGGAATTCTACCTCACTCCTTCGAGAATGGCCGTCATCAAAACATCAAACAATAACAGACACTGGCGAGGATGCAGTGAACAGGGGACACGTCTACACTGCTGGCGGGAGTGTAAACTAATCCAACCACTGTGGAAAATAGTGTGGAGATTCCTTAAGGAACTAAAAATAGAACTACCAGCAATCCCACTCCTGGGTAGCTACCTAGGGCAAAGAAGCCATTATATGGATAGGATACTTTCACACGCATGTTTATAGCAGCACAACTAGCAATTGCAAAAATGTGGAACCAGCTCAAATGCCCATCTGGGTAGATACCTAGGGAAAAGAAGCCATTATACGGATAGGATACTTTCACACGCACGTTTACAGCAGCACGACTAGCAATTGCAAAAATGTGGAACTAGCCCAAATGCCCATCAATCGAACAGTGGATTTAAAACGTGTAATATATATATGTGTGTGTATATATACACATATATATATGCATACACATACACACACACACACACACACACACACATGCACACACGCACTCCATGGAATATTATTCAGCCATAAAAAGGAACTAAATAATGGCATTTGCAGCAACCTCCATGGAATTGGACACCATTATTCTGAGTGAATCACTCAAGAATGGAAAACCAAACATTGTATGTTCTCATTCATAAATGGAGCTTAGTTATGAGGATGTAAAGGCATAAGAATGATACAATGGACTTTGGGGATTCAGGGGAAAGGGTGGGAGGGCATGAGGGATAAAGGACTAGACATTAGGTACAGTGTCCACTGCTTGGAATCACCACTGAAGAACTTATTTATGGCCGGTCGCAGTGGGTCACACCTGTAGCCCTAGCACTTTGGGAGGCCAAGGCAGGTGGATTGCCTGAGCTCAGGAGTTTGAGAACAGCCTGGGCAATATGGTGAAATGCCATCTCTACTAAAGTACAAAAAATTAGCTGGGCATGGCAGTGTGTGCCTGTAATCCCAGCAACTTGGGAGACTGAGACAGGAGATTCGCTTGAACCTGGGAGACATTGAGGTTGCAGTGAGTTGAGATCCTGCCATTGCACTCCAGCCTGGGCGACACTCCAACACTCCGTTTCAAAAAAACAAAAGAAAAACTTATTCATGTAACCACACACCACCTTTCCCCCAAATTCTATTGAAATAAAAATAAATAACAACTAAAAACAATTTTTAAAAATCAAGGAACAGGCAACCTTATCTCCATGTACCTGTCATGGGGCACCTTGCCGCCCGCCAGCTGGACCACGGTGGGGAACACGTCCATCAGGCTCGTGGGCTCATCAATTACTCGGCCAGCCGGGAGCACCCCGGGCCAGCGGAAGATCCCAGGTACGCAGATCCCACCTTCCCATCCTCCCATGCCCTTCCCACCTGTAAGTAAAAGACACTGTTAGGATTTTGCTGGAAACTTCCCAGTTTGTATGCATGCCTGGATGTATTTGTGCATAGGTATGTGAATATGCACAGCCACCCACTTGCACACATGCACACTGGGGCAGCCTGAGGTTGCCAAAAACAGCCACAGCAGTATTTCTGGAATTGCGCTACTCCCCAGCCTCTTGAATATCAGTGGGTCACTGTGTCTGCTTCAACTGTTATAGTCACTCTATGCTACCTTTATTTAGAATAAAAGAATATATTAAAATATTTATTATGTATTAATACTTCAAAAATGTTTGAATTTCAATAATTTAACAATATTTATTAACTATTATGCCTCAATATTAATTGATGCATTTAAAACATTAAGGTTAAAATAGTAATACACTGATTAAATATTCAAAAATCAAGAATATAATAAGGAAAATGTTAATTTTGTCCGAATTATTTATTTATACATCTCTCTTCTGCTAAAATGTAAGGCCTTTAAAGGAAGGGAATGTGACTTTGTATCTGCCTGTCCTGCTCATCTAGGTAGAGCTTGGTCTACAGTAGGTGCTCCATACATTCCTTTTGAAGTGAGCAGACTCATCTTCAGTTTGACTTGTTCCGGGACCCTCAGTGGTGGGAGCTATTTGGTCAAATGCATATGTGTCCCCAGTGTCCACAACTCACCTTTGTAAATTCCGTTCCATCCCCCTAACTGGCTGTGTCCATCTCTTGCCTCTAAATGTCCTCCATGGTCAGAGGTGAAATATGTGAAAGTTGAGTTCTTTAAACCATTGTCTTCGATGGCATTAAGAATCTTACCTTTACAGAAAATGGAAAGTTTCAGGACAAAGTAAACAAAGCAGCACCTGCTAGTTCAACTTATTTCTTCCTTTCTACATAAGACACCTCCTGCCAGGAAGTCATAAGAAGAGACCACAGCTACTTGGAAACCACGGTTACAACGCGATCCCAAGACATAAGATGTAGTTCATTATTGTGACACCACAGGACTGTTTACAATGCAAACCAGTAATAAAATTCTCAGCTCCCCACAACTGACTGACAGACTCTCCCCTTGGCCAAGGCCATTCCAAAGTTAACCTGAAAAACGAGGTCAGGCTGGGCATGGTGGCTCACACCTGTAATCCCAACACTTTGGGAGCCTAAGGTGGGTGGATCACCTGAGGCTGGGAGTTCAAGACCAGCCTGGCCATTATGGTGAAACCTCATCTCTACCAGAGCCACAAAAATTAGGCGGGTGTGGTCATGCACACTGTCATCTTAGCTACTTGGGACCAAGGCTGAGGTGGGAGAATGGCTTGAACCTAGGAGGCAGAGGTTGCAGTGAGCTAAGATTGCACCACTGACTGCAGCCTGGGTGACAGAGTGAGACTGTCTCAAACAAACAAACAAAAAAGAAACAACCAAAAAAACCTAGGTCAGGCCATGATGAAAAGTGGTGGCTGGAGGGGGGCAAGTGCAGTTGGACATGCATTATGATACCCTCCTTTCTTTGGAATTCATGTACAACTGACCAGCATTCATATTAAAAGAGAGACCTCTGACTGAGAGAAGGCCAGGCACACTGGCTCATCTCTATCATCCCAGCACTTTAGGAGGCCAAGGCAGGAAGATCGACTGAGCTCAGGAGTTCAAGACTAGCCTGGGCAACATGGCAAAGCCCCATTTCTACAACTAACACAAAAACTAGCCAGGCTTTGTGGCACATGCTTGTATGTAGTCCCAGCTACTCGGGAGGCTGAGGTGGGAGGATCACCTGAGCCTGGGAGGTCAAAGCTGCAGTGAGTCAAGATTGCACCACTGCACTCCAGCCTGGGCAACAAAGTGAGACCCTGTTTCAAAAAAAAAGAGGGATAGAACAGACTCTTTAAGTCTGATAAGAAATATTTACCGTCTATTGTCTCTGAAGCCTGCTACCTGCAGGCTTCATTGGCATCATAAAACCTTGGCCTCCACAGCCTCTTATTGGAAACCAGACATTCCCTTCTATTGATTCTCAGATAATAACCCTTTCAACCACCTGCTGATCAGAACCTGTAACTCTGCCTTTGACCTGGAAGCCCCTCTTGCAGGTCTTGCCTTTCTGGTACCAACCAAGGTATGTCTTCCACATATTGACTGATGCAGTATGTCTTCCTACATTTACAAAGCCAGCTGCCCCTGACACCTTGGGTACATGTCCTCAGGACCTCCTGAGGCTGTGCCATGGGCCACTGATTCCTCATATAATAAATCTCTCCAAATATTTACAGAGTTTGACTCTTTTGTTGATCTCAAGGTACCACCAATACAAAACACCGAATGAACACACAATGCCAATAGGTTGTCAATTGGTATGATTTTATAAACACAGTGCCTGTGTGTCTGTGTGTGCATGTGCATGTGTGTGTGTGTGACATAATAAAGACATTGGGGCAAGGGAAATGGTGAGACTCAGTGAGGACAGAACCCTGTCCACACAGGAAGAAGCAGGGCTGTAAGCTGCATCGACGGGTATGGCGTATTGGAGGCTGATGACTCAGAAGTGCAGAGGACGCTCTGCAAAGCAATTGCTTTATCTCTGGAGGCCACTGGTCATTGAAAGCACCGAAAGTCAAGATGATATAAACCACACTGCCATCTGTAACTCCAAAAATGCAGAGTTTGAAGACTACTGTACGCCGGAAAGTATCTGAGACAGGTCTCAATCAATTTAGAAAGTTTATTTTGTCAAGGTTAAGGATGCGCCCGTGACACAGCCTCAGGAGGCCCTGATGGCGTGTGTTCAAGGTGGTTGGGGCAAAGCTTGGTTTTGTATGCTTTAGGGAGACGAGGCATCAGTGAATACAAGTAAAATGTGCATTGGTTTGAGCTGGAAAGGTGGAACAACTTGAAATGGGGGGTTTAAACATATTCTGATTGGTAATTGATTGAAGAGTTGTTGTCGACAGAAAGGAATGTCTGGGTTATGATAACGGGCTGTGGACACTCAGGTTTTACTATGCACATGGTGTCTGCAGGTTGCAGGCTTCAGAGAGAATAGACTGTAAATGTTTCTTATCAGACGTAAGGTCTGTGTGGGTATTCATGCTGGAGGGTAGAATGAGGCGTGTCTGACCCCCTCCTCCATCATGGCCGGAAGCAGTCTCTCAGGTCAAATTTTAGGGTACCTCGGTAAAGGAGGAAATCCATTCAGATGGTTGTGGGGGGCCTTTGAATTTTATTTTTGGTTTACATTGTGAACCAGTCGCGCCCTATCACTATGCTTGTCTCAGGAGATACGTTCAGATTCTGCAAGGATTTTAATATCTGCACTCTCTTAAGAATCTGCAGCCTCACTGCTCCTCTCCAGGGTTTCTTTAAGGCTGTAGGAGGAAGGTGATGTCTCTGCATTGTCCTGGATGTTAACTTTATTGCTTTAGTTTCTGTTCCTTCTAATGAGGACATTAAGTCATTGGCTGTGTGGAAGGTTGACAATATGGTTTGGATCTGTGTCCCTGCCCAAATCCCCCGTTGAATTGTAATCTTCAGTGTTGGCGGTGCGGCCCGGTGGGAGATGACTGGATGATGGGGGCAGAGTTCTCATGAATGGTGGGCACCATCCCCCTCCTTGGTGCTGTGGAGTGACTGGGTTCTCTCGAGATCTGGTTGTTTAAAAGTGTGTGGCTCCTCACCTCCTCTCTTGGTCCTGCTCCTGCCATGAGACGCCTGCTCCCCCATTCACCTTCCACCACAAGCAAAAGCTCCCCAGGCCTCCCCAGAAGCAGATGCCGCCGTACTTCCTGTACAGCCTGCAGACCCATGAGCCAGTTCAGCCTCTTTTCTTTATAAATTACCCAGCCTCAGCTATTTCTGTGCAAGAATGGACTAATACAGTTGATTTTGTGCAAATTAGACTAAGTGCTTAAAAACACTGAAGGAGCAAATTAATTATATGAGAGAAGTTTTTCTCCCTATTCTTTGTCTTTTATTTCTTTTGATTTTGGAGACAGGGTCTTACTCTGCTGCCCAGGCTGGAGTTCAGTGGTGCAACAGTTATAGCTCATTGCAGCCTCAACCTCCCGGGCTCAAATTATCTTCCCACTTCAACCTCTGGAGTAGCTGGGACCACAAGTGCATATCACCATACCTGTCTAATTTTTTTAATTTTTTGAAGAGATTGAGGGGCATCTCACTATGTTGCTCAGGCTGGCCTTGAACTCCTGACCTCAAGCAATCTGCCTGCCTCAGCCTCCCAAAATGCTGGGATTACAGGCATGAGCTACCTTGCCCCACCTGAAAATGCAGACTTTTAAGACTGTGAACTAATCCCATTCTGTGACTACGCTTGTCTCAGAGACACATTCCGATTCTGCAAGAATTGTAACGTCTATGATCTTTCAAGAATCTGCAGCCTCACTGGTCCTGTCCAGGGTTTCCTAAAGGCCACAGAAGGAAGACAGTGTCTCTGCACTGTTCTCAACGTTAACTTTATTGCTTCACTTTCTGTAACTTCTAATGAGGACATTAAATCACTGGCTGTGTAGAAGGTTGATTCTGTGCAAAATTAGACTAAGTAACTGAGAATACTGAAGGAGCAAATAAATGATATTGGAGCATGTTCTGCTCCCGTTCTTTGTACTATTATTATTATTATTATAATTTAGGAGATAGGGTCTCACTGTCTTGCCTAGCCTGGAGTACAGCAGTGCAACCTCAGCTCACTGCAGCCTTGACTTCCCAGGCTCAAGCGATCCTCCTGCCTCAGCCTCCTGAGACGCTGGGACTACAGGCATGTATCACCATGCCTGGCTAAGCATTTTATTTTTTTGTAGAGACGGGGTCTCACTATGTTTTACAAGCTGGATTTGAATTCCTGACCTCAAGTGATCTGCCCACCTGGGCCTCCCAAAGTGCTAAGAGTTACCTTATTCTTTTATTCTTTCTTTCTTTTTTTTTTTTTGAGACAGAGTCTTGATCTGTCACCCAGGCTGGAGTGCAGTGGCACGATCTCAGCTCACTGCAATCTCTGCCTTATGGGTTCGATTGATTCTCATGGGACTACTACAGGTGTACACCACCAAACTGGGCTGATTTTTTGTATTTTTAGTAGAGACAGGGTTTCATCATGTCCCCCAGACTGGTCTTGAACTCCTGACCTCAGATGATTCACCCGCCTCAGCCTCCCAAAGTGCTGGGATTATAGGCATGAACCACCGCTCTTACTTTTTATTGCAAGCTGGCTCATATTCAGATGGCCAGTCGGTTACACCCTACGTTCAGTGCTGAGGCCAAGAGTGGAGGGAAGCTCTGTGGTAACAACACTGAGGCTGAGTGTGCAGGGAGGCTCTGTGGAATGTTGACTTAACTACGAGCCAGTCCATCTCCTCCACATTGTCACCATATAAGCCGTGTCGACTTTTCCCCAGGAATGCTGCCGTGGTCACAAGGGGAATGTGCACATGGAGCAAAGAAAGGAAGAGGAGAAATGGCCCATGCTTGTGTCTGAAAGAAGAAAGCCTCCTTGAGAATCCACAGAATACACTGTACCTCAAAGGGACCCCTGCACCCCTGTGTTCACGCCACACTATTCATGAGAGCCAAGGCAGGGGATCTGCATCTGAGTCCATTGGTGAATAAATGTATCAAGAATAGATAGGGTGCTGGGCGCAGTGGCTCACACCTGTAATCCTAACACTTTGAGAGGCTGAGGCAGTAGGATCGCTTGAGGCCAGGAGTTCCAGACCAGCCTGGGCAACATGGGGAAATCCCGTCTCTACAAAAAATAGAAAAATTAGCCGGGTGTTGTATCTTGAGCCTGTAGTCCCAGCTATTCGGGAGGCTGCAGTGGGAGGATGGCTTTAACCCAGGAGGTGGAGCGTGCAGTGAACCGTGATCACACGACTCCCCTCCAGCATGGATGGCAGAGTAGGACCCTGTCTCTAAATAAACAAATAAATAAATAGTGTATGTCCACAGTGGAACACTATTCAGCCATAGAAAAAGAATGGAGGCTGGACACGGTGGCTCAAGCCTGTAATCCTATCATTTTGGGAAGCTGAGCCAGGCAGATCAGTTGAGGTCAGGAGTTCGAGACCAGCCTGGCCAACATGGTGAAATAGTGAAACCCCGTCTCCACTAAAAATAAAAAAATTAACAGAATGTGGTGGCAGGCACCTATAATTCCACCACTGAAGAGGCTAAGGCACGAGAACTGCTTGAGCCAGGGAGACGGAGATTGCCATGAGCCATGATCATGCCACTGCTCTCCAGCATGGGTAACAGAGCCAACCCTGTCTCAGAAAAAAGACGGAATGTCTGGTGTATGTACATAATGGAATACTAGTCAGCCATCAAAAAGAATGGAATCCTGTCATTTGCAGCAACACAGATAAAACAGGTTATTATGTTAAGTGAAATAAGCCAGGCACAGAAAGAGCGATCCTGCATTTTCTTGCTCCTATATGGGAGCTAAAACAATCGATCACATGAAGATAGAGAATATAATGATAGAGACCAGAGGCAGGGAAGGGTGAAGGACAAAGAGAAGTGGTTTTAAAGAGCCCAAACATACAGTAATCTTAAAGGGACACATTTCATGTCTGAGAGCAGAGGGAGATGGACACCCTAAGTATGCTGACTTAGGGTATATACACATAACAAAATGTCACACATACCCCATAAATGTGTACAAATTAAAAAGTAATTACAAGTATGGTGTCTCATACTTGTAATCCTAATACTCTGGAAGGCTGAGGTAGGAAGATGGCTTGAGCCCAGGAATTCAAGACCAGCTTGGGCCATATAGTAAGACTTTGTCTCTAAAAAAGGGGAAAAAAGCGACACATTTAAAAAGGCCAGATACAGTGGCTCACTTCTGTAATCCCAGCACTCTGGGAGGTCAAGATGGGAGGACTGTTTGAGCCAGGAGAACCCATATCTACAAAGAATGCAAAAAAGTTTAAAAACTGTCAAAGAAAAGAATGTAGAGAATACAGTGGCATCTATGTCAATGCTATTTGAGCCATCACATGCCATCCACATCGAGGCTCTAATATGGGCAACGCAGCCATATAAAAAGTTGGCTTCCATAACCATCTCCTCCTAGGGCTGTTGTCCGAGACCCCAGAGATCATAAGCAGACTATCAGATGTTCTGAGACGTTACCACCTCTTTTTAAAAATAAAATCTTATATTTTTAGAAACAAGGCCTCACTCAACCCAGGCTGATGTACAGTGGTGTGATCATAGGTTTCTGCAGCCTCTATAACTGAGGTTTAAGTGATCCTCCCACCTTAGCCTCCTGAGTAACTGGCATTGCTGACACACACCACCATGCCTGGCTAAGGATTATATTTATTGAAAAACCAGTCTTCCTATGTAGCCCAAGCTAGTATCAAACTCCTGGGCTCAAGGGATCCTCCCATCTTGGCCTCCCAAAATGCCTCACAGGCGTGAGCCACCGCGCCCGGCCCCATCTACTGTTTAAGATGCGACAGTTGCTTACCTCTCAATATAGGAAATGGCTTCCTTTAGCGTAAGACTGGCTGTGTTCTCCAGAACCATGGGCTGCTCCGTGATGTCATGGTTTCTCATCAGGATACAGTTCCAGCGGCGCACAAACCCAAAGCTGGAGTACCAGCAGATGAAAAACAGGAAGACCAGGCCGGCCATGCCGGTGACTGCTCTCCTGGAGACAGAGATGAGACCGCAGGTCTTGCCCGCGGCCACGGTGAGAATCCCCAGCGCCAGGCACCGGGTGTAAACCCAGAGCTGTGCCCTGAGGCTGGCATCCACTTCGGGGGGCCTTCCTGGGTCACAGTCATTGGTGAGCGTGAAGGGCATGCTGTAGAAATAGTCAAATCTGTGGTTCAGGGGGTGGTGGCAGTGATCCGCCCGGGCTGCACAATTCACTCCCTGGTGCCATTTTCCTAAAAGAAATGTAAAATGTGGCACAGAGACCGCTTTGATGCAGCTGGTCTGCTGCAAAGAACCTTGGAATCATTCAGCAGTGGCTGGAAAAGAAGAGTCTGCAAAGAGCAAAACTGGAAATTAAAAGGCAATGAATGTCTAGCGGTGTTTAAATGAACGCATTCTGATCCATGAAGACGGATGCATGCATCCATGTCGGAACCCTTGGCAGGTGACCCAAGGTTTAAGACTTTACAGAATGTTGCTTTTACAGGCTTCTAGCCCTAGACCATTCCACATTTACAAAATATCTACATATGTATGTAATACATGTACTTATAGTATAGTTAATATATATTATATTACACCACCTGGATAAGAGAGCAAGACTGTCTTTAAAAAATTATAAAGAATAAATCCACCCTCAGGGTAGGACATACGGACACTTCTTCACTATAAAGCACTGGCCTTATCATCCCAGCCCTTTGGGAGGCTGAGGTAGGTGGATCACTTGAGTTCAGGAGTTTGAGACCAGCCTGGCCAACATGCTGTAACCCCAGCTCTACTATAAATACAAAAAAAATTAGCTGAGCATGGTGGGACATGGCTGTGGTCCCAGCTGCTTGGGAGGCTCAGGCGGGAGAATCACTTAACCCTGGGAGGTGGAGGCTGCAGTGAGCTGAGATCGTGCCACTGCACTCCAGCCTGGGTGGCAGAGCAAGACTTCATCTTAAAAAAATAAAAACAAAAAAGAAATAAAAGAAGAAAAACTTTTTTAAGAAAATTAAAAAAAAAATTGGCAGGAAACTTGAAAAGGAGAACGACGGTTGTCCTCATGAAGCAAACCACAGCCTTGAACAAGTGGGGTGTTGCAGCTCCTATGAACTCGATGGTGGCCTTGGGTGTGGGAAGTACACAGAGAGGAAATGGGGACCCTGCACAGAGATCCCACCACCAGGTCGGGGCGGGCGACCCCACCATCGAGCTCCCATGTTCTCGTGTACAGTGGTGACAGCACCTCTAAACCCACAGGCTGGGCAGGGAACGAAGGAGGTAACCCCCAGACTGCCTGGTGCTTGATGGCATAAATCAAATGTCTCCCTCTGTTCCTCTCCATGCAGAAAGGGATTTAAGGGGCAGGCCTGAGATGGTGTCCCTTACAAAGGCCGGCTTGCAAGATTTCCCCATGGCTGGTGTCTGATGATTTACAGTGGAGAATTCACACTATTCTTAAAATAATAAGCTGACCATGCCTAAACCATATGCAAAAGCAACGTACTTCATGCTAAGCACGTCCTTCGGTTCTAGGAGTCTGCAATTCGGGTCAGTGCCACGCAGTCAGTGCCAGCAGGACCAGCCCGCAACAGAAATCCCTGGACGCTGAGTCTCCTGGGAGCTTCCCTAGCAAACAGCATTCCATGCGTGTTGTTAAAACCCATTTCTGGAGGAATATGGTGCATGGTTGTGTAATCTCACTGGGGGAGGATTCTTGGGAGCTTGGGTCTTGTCTCCCCTGGGCTTCACCCCATGTGACTCCCATCGCTTTGACTGTCATAAATCTCCCATGATTACAGTTGCATGCCAAGCCTTCCCAGCACATTTCTAAACTTATGGATGGTCTTGGAGATTCCCAACATGCTTTCTTTTAGAAAGGGTGGACTTGGAGACCCCTGACATGCTCTCCCTTTTAAAGAGTAATCTTGGAGACCCCCAACATGCTTTCTTTTAAAAAGGGTGGACTTGGAGACCCCCGACATGCTCTCCCTTTTAAAGAGTAGTCTTGGAGACCCCCAACATGTTGTCTGTTATAAAGAGGGTGTTCTGACCCTGCCGGGGCTTGTTGTGTAAAGGAAGGCAGTGTTTCTTAACTCTGGGGGTTCTGAGGTGGCGAGAGGCCATGTAGAGAAAGATAATGTCTGAAGAGTCGTGATAAACGGGGACAAGCTGAGGACTGATAGGTCCAGAGAGGAAAGGAGGGCAGTCTTCTAGGATTTTGAATTAAAAAAGAAAAAACCTCATTTCAAACTGGGGACAGTGCAACAGGCATGAGCTGGACCAGGCACCAACTTCCGATTCAGAGGACACGGGATTGTTTCCTTTGCAGGAAAACAGGATCTTTTTGATCACGGATCTTCTCGACCCCCGTATAACGTGAGGCTCCCACATCTCCACACCTATGAGGCCGGTGGCATAGCCGCGCTGCTGCAGGATTCTTGCAAAAGTGGTTTCGTTCTTGGGGAGTCCACCTGAGCCCGCATTCCACTGGAGGGCCCGGTATCCATTGCTGGCCTCCATGCCTGTGGGGCAGGAAAAGAGGAAGAATTTACTCTCCCTTCTCTAGAGGAGTAGTTCCCAACCAGGGGGCTTTGGTGTCTGAGATCTGGATGTGTGCACCCGAGCCACACTGCTGTCACCTATCATCCATCTATCACGTATCAAGCTATCAATGATTTACCTATCTTCTGTCAACTGTCATCTATCTACCTATCTATCCATCCATCTATCATCTATCTATCTGTCTATCATCTATCTATCTATCTATCTATCTATCTATCTATCTATCTATCTATCTATCTGTCTGTCTGTCTGTCTGTCTGTCTGTCTGTCTGTCTGTCTGTCTGTCTGTCTGTCTGTCTGTCTATCTATCTGTCTATCTATCTATCTGTGTATCTATCTGTGTATCTATCTATCTATCTGTCTGTCTGTCTGTCTGTCTGTCTGTCTGTCTATGTATCTATCTATGTATCTATCTATGTATCTGTCTATCAATCTGTGTATCTATCTATCTATCTATCTATCTATCTATCTATCTATCTATCTATCTATCTATCTATCGATCTGTGTATCTCTCTATCTATCTATCTATCTGTGTATCTATCTGTCTATCTATCTATCTATCTATCTATCTATCTATCTATCTATCTATCTATCTATGTGTCTATCTATCTATGTATCACACCATTCTCGAAATAATGAGAATGGCCAATGTCTGGAGAAGGTTTTGTTGTCCCAACTCAGAAAGGGTGGGATGTGGTGCGTGGAGCCTTACATCCAGCACACAGAACAGCCCCCCACAGAGAATCATCTAGCGCCAAATGTCCGTGGTGCCAAAACAGAGACACCTTACTTACAATGACAGACTCTATAGGATCTGTCATATGTCTGCCTAACTGTCACCTGTCTATCTCAATATGTATCCATCATCTATCATCTGTATCCATCCATCTATGTATCTATCAGCTATCATCATTAATCATGTAGCTATCAGTCAGCTATCATTAGCTATCATCTCTTATCGTTCTGTCATCTGTCATTATCTATTAATCATCTATCATCTAGCTATGTAGCTATCAATCATCTATCACATCATTATCTATCGTCTGTTATTCTGTATCATCACCGTCTAGACATCTAGCTATCAATCATCCATTATCTATCATTGTCTATCCATCTATCTATCATATCACAGTGATTCTCAACTTGGGGAAACTTTACTCTCTAAAAGACAGTTCATCTTGTGATTGGTCATACTGGCTGAGAAAAAAACCTCTTTAAAATATTCCACAGACTTTGGTTTTGCTGTTCACATCCCAGTGATCACAGCTTTTTTTTTTTTTGAGATGGAGTCTTGCTCTGCAGCCCATGCTAAAATGCAATGGCGTGATCCCAGCTCACTGCAACCTCCGTCTCCCAGGTTCAGGCGATTCTCCTGCCACAGTCTCCCTAGTAGCTGGGATGACAGGAACAAGTCACCATGCCCAGCTTATTTTTGTATTTTTAGTAGAGACGGGATTTTTCCATGTTGCCCAAGCTGCTCTCAAGCTCCTGACCTCATGATTCGCCCTCTTCGGCCTCCCAAAATGTTGGGATTACGGTGAACCACTGTGCCTGGCCACAACTTTTATGTGTCACACACAATATGATACTCCTTATATAAATACAAGGAAGACGATGCATTGCAGGTAATCTTTGTACCATTTCCCACCTATCTTCACCATCAGTACTCAACTGTTACAGATGGTAGAATGAGTGGACACAGACGTGCCCATTTCTCTGTCATTTCCATGACACCAACCTGATCTGAAGGAATGTCTCCCCGTGAGGAATGCGGCTCGGCTGGGGGTGCACAGCGGGGCAGCCGCCAGGTGCTGAGTGAGCCTCACACCTTCCTCTGCAAGCTGGTCAATATTCGGCGTTCTGGGGAAAGCACACAGAAATCATCGTTGGGAGACGTGCATTTGGCTTAAGCAGATCCGTGCTCTGAAAGGCTCAGGAATAGACCGCCAGGACTTTGCCAGATTTCAGAATTCATCACATTATGTGCTCCTGTAGAGGCAGATGGACCCCTATCCTAAGTTTGGTTTTGCTGTTGAAATGGATGTCTCATACACACACACACACACACACACACACACACACACACCACACACACACACTCACACACACACAGCATATGAGACAATTTATGACCCATATAATGAGGCTTTCTAGGGAGAGCAGGGCAGGCCTTCCAAACTTGTTTGAAACAAGGAAGCAAAGAAAGAAGGTTTCTATTTTTAGTTGTGGTGACGGTATGAGGTTGGGATGAAGGTTCCCATGCAAGGGTGGGGGCTTTTAAGGTCTGACTCTGCCGTTAGCACCAAAGGATACAGTCCCTGTGCATTCTTACCTGCCTGTCCACATGTGGAGCACGGAGAGGTGAGGCCTAAAATCTTTCAGCACCAGATATCAAAAACAGTGAGGGCCAGGTGCAGTGGCTCATGCCTGTAATCCCAACACTTTGGGAGCCAAGGCGGGCCGATCACTTGAGGTCAGGAGTTCAAGACTAGCCTGCCCAACATGGTAAAACCCCGTCTCTACTAAAAACAATATAAAAATTAGCCAAGGAAGGTGGTGCACACCTGTAATCCCCACTACTTGGGAGGCTGAGGCAGGAGGATAGCTTGAGCCCAGGAGGCAGAGGTTGCAGTGAGCAGAGATGGTGTCACTGTACTCCAGCCTGGGTGAAAGAACAGAGTGAGAACCTGTCCCCCCTTTAAAAGAGCTATACACATGGAATGGAATATATGGAATATTCCTCAGCCACTACAAGCTGTGAGGCACAGTCTGAGGCTTGCCACCACAGGGTGGGACCCTGAAAACATAGTCTTCTGTAAAAGCATCCTGACTTGACAGACCCTGGGTTAGCCAGGTGTGGTGGCTCACGCCTGTAATCCAGAACTTTGGGAGGCCAAAGCGGGTGGATCACGAGGTCAAGAGATCGAGACCATCCTGGCCAAAATGGTGAACCCCCCGTCTCTACTAAAAAAAATACAAAAATTAGCTGGGCGTGGTGGCGTGTGCATGTAGTCCCAGCTACTAGGGAGGCTGAGGCAGGAGAATTGCTTGAAACCAGGAGGTGGAGATTGCAGTGAGCCAAGATTGTACCACTGTACTCCAGCCTGGCGCCTGGTGACAGAGCAAAACTCTTGTCTCAAAACAAAAAAAAAGAGAAAGACCCCAGGTTACATCATTTCATTCAGATGAAATGTCCCTAACAGGGAGCGTGTGGAGATGGAAAGCAGGTTAGTGGATGCCACAGGCTGAGGGTCGGGGTGCTAAGCGAGTTGGAGGAATGTTAACTGGGGCTGCCATGATGAAGTCCTACACGCCAGCCAGCTTCAACACCAGATATGGCTGGGCACAGCAGCTCATGCCTATCATCCCAGCAGTTTGGTAGGACAAGGTGGGTGGATTACTTGAGGCCAGGAGTTCGAGACCAGCCTTGGCAACATAGTGAAAATCTGTCTCTACAAAAAATACAAAAACTAGCTAGGCGTGCTGGCGTGTCCCTGTAGTCTCAGCTACTCAGGAGGCTGAGGCAGGAGGATTGCTTTAGGATATGGACTCCAACCTGGGCAACAGAATGAGATCCTGTCACAAAAAAACAAAACAGATAAACAAACCCAGCTGACATTGATTCTCCCGTATTTCTGGGGGCTGGAGGCCCGAGATCGAGGCGTGGGCAGGGCTGCTCCCTCCTGAGACCTCTCTCTTGGGCTGGTGGACTCCATCTTCCCACTGTGTCCTCACACGGTCACCGCTCTATGTGTGTCTGTGTCGTCATGTCCTCTTCTTATGAGGACCCTTGTCCTACTGGATCAGGGCCCAGCCTAGTGACCTCACTTTACCTGATCACCTCTGGAAAGACCCAGTCTCCAGATGGAGTCACAGTCTGAGGTCCTGGGGGTTGGGACTTCAATGTAGGAATCTAGGGGACACAGATTAGCCCCGAGCTGAAGGTGATGGCTCGGGGGTGCAGGGTTTCTTTGGGAGTATGTAAATGCTGTAACATGGTTTCTGGTGAAGGATGCACAACTCTGTGAATAAACTAAAAGTCCCTGAACTGTGCGCTGTAAACAGATGAACCATTATGTTCTGTGAATTATAACTGGACATGCTCAGGGTATTTGAACAGAATCCCTGGACACAGGGCAGATTGATTGACTGACTGATCGATTGATTGATTTAGAGATAGGGTCTCACTCTGTGGCCCAGGCTAGAGTGTAGTGGCGTGATCTCAGTTCGCCATAACCTCCACATCCAGGACTCAAGCCATCAGCCTCCAGTGTAGCCAGGACTACAGGCATGTGCCACCATGCCTGGCTAATTTTTGGTATTTTTCATAGAGACAGGGTTTTGTCATGTTGCCCAGGCTGGTCTAGAACTCCTGGGCTCAAGTCATCCCTCACCTTGGTCTTCCGAAGTGGTGGGATGAGAGGCGGGAGCCACCACGCCTGGCCCACACAGGGCAGACTGCTGCAGGCACTACGCTGTCCACTGCAAAGAAGGGAGGCCTGCTCTGTGGGGGCCGGCCCTGAGGTTGGCAGCTATTGAAAAGCAGATGCAGCCTCCATTCTGGGTGGTCCTTCTGGGAGAAAAGCCCACCAAATGGAAAAACGAGGTTTCTCAGCTTTTTTCCACTCAAGCGCTCTGCTGGGAGGGCTGGCATAGAGGCTAGTCTGCGTCTGCACATGCCATGGAAGTGAGCTGAATGGGGGTCTGTGAACCGACCTGTCCACGTGCTGACCCCCTAAACCTGTGTGTGGGGCCTTGCTGAGAAAAACTGTCTTTGGAGGTATTATTAGTTAGGTATCCCAAGATGAGATCCTCCTGTCTAGAGAGGGCCCTAAATGCAATGACCAGTGTCCTTCTAAGAGAAAGAAGAGGAGAGGCATACAGAGAAGGCCACGTGGTGGCGAAGGCAGAAACTGGAGTGGTGGGGCCACAAGCGCAGGGACAGCTGGAGCCCCCAGGAGCTGGGAGACAGGGAAGGATCTGCCCCTGGAGCCGCTCAGGGAGCTCTGCCTGGGTCTTAATCTCCTCTTTTAGTAACCCATATTTGATTAGGGCTCACCCTAGGGACTTCAGTTTAACTTAATTACCTCTATAAAGACCCATGTCTGAATACTGTCACAGCCCCATTTGGCTTCAACCTACACATTTGGAGGAGGCCAGAATTCGGCCCACAACAGAGTGTCTGCAAACGTAATGAAGAGAAGACGATGTTTATGGCAGGCGGGCCTTGCTGCAGTGACCGGTGTCCTTAGCAGATGAGGAGGTTAGGACACAGACAGAGGAGGAGGCCGCGTGGAGACGAGGCAGACTGCAGTGAGTGATGTGGCCTGACAAGCCCAGGGACGCCTGGAGCCCCCAGGAGCTGGGAGAGGCAGGAAGGAGCCTGCCCTAGGACCCCCAGAGGGAGCCCGGCCCTGCCCGCACCTGGATTTGAGACTTCTGGTCTGCAGACCTGGGAGAACAAATTCCTGTTGTTTTAAGCTACCCATTTTGTGGTAAGAATACATTCCCCCGCTCGGCAGTTCTGTGTGGATTAAAAGGGCCCTTTCACCTGTTGGTAAATAATTTTTTGTGGGGTTGAGTTCGGAGGCCCAAAGGACTTTCCTAATTTCTTCAGGCAGGTTTTAAAGGCACCATTCAGTCAGATGGCATGACATCATCACCAATGACAAGAACCAAGTGCACCTCAGCATTTCATTCCCGTAGCAACCGAGGTCCCAAATGCCCAGATCGTCTGCCATGATCAGTAGGATATTTGGTTTAAAGGCTTGCAGCTTTAGGTTCACAGGTCTTCAGAAGCAAGCATAAAAGCAGTAGCACCGGCAAGCAGGCCCTGGAGAGAGAAGCAGAACACAGAAATGACTGTTTACCGTTTGGCACAGGAAGGGGGCATTTCAAGGCAGCTCGCTGAGAAGGCGAAGATTTTACCACCACATTAAGCATTAAACTTGGGAGGTTATCGTCTTGCCCTGAACTAGTGTCCCTGAACCAAACCAAGGGTCAGGCTGCTTCTTCTTGTGGCCCAATAACGAGATGCAGATGAACTGGGAAAGAGGAGAGTTTGTATTTCTGTGACCAGTTATAGGAGGAAGGCCTGGGAATTACCACCAGGCCAACTCAAAATTACAAAGCTTTCCAGAGCTTGTATCCTTCTCAGCGATCTGTCTTAGTGTAAGTTTGCATTTAACTGAAGCCAGCGTGGTTCACTTCCTCCGATCTGTAACTAAGGTCCGAGTCCGGAGGGCCTTCTTCTGGAGCCTCAGTGAACTGATTTAATCTCAGTGGGTCCAGGTGTGGGGTGATTACCCTGAACTTGGCTCCTGTAGTCCCCAATAAAGCTTGTTTGTGAGGGTCTGGGGATTTCCTTCAGACCCCAGTGAAACTTGTTTAATCCTAAAGGGGTCCTGTTGAGAATTCCTTCATTACCTTGGCATGCTTCAAGGCCCAGGAGAGGCCTGGGCACAACTCCTGATGGCTTTTGTCACATCCCAGCCTTTGTATAAGGGCGCTGGCTCTTTCAGCTTTTAACGTTTACCTTCACCACCCGGTCAGTGCTGAACAGTTATGGAGGCCTGCGTTCGTGAGACCTGGCTGCCACACTAGACCCCACATACCGGAACAAACTGGAATGCGGTCACTTGTGCTAACTGCCACATCATCAAGCTGAGCGAGGAAACAGGCCGGTTTTCCAAAAAACAGAAGATTCCAGCAAGGAAAAAGAAGATGCCTAGTTCACCTGAGCTAAGAGTCTCCTGTGCTTTAACCCTGTAAGAAAAGTAACTTTGAAACAACCAATCTGCTTTATTATTCTTTTTTTCATGTTTTTTTGAGGTGGGGTCTTGCTGTGTTGCCCAGGCTGGAGTGTAGCAGCATGATCATGGCTTACTGCAACCTCTGCCTGATTCTGAACTGCTTGAATCAATCCTCCCACCTCACTTTCCAGAAGCTGGGACCGCAAGATGTAGTGCACACCACTACGCCTGACTGGTATTCTTTTAGAGGTGGGGTCTCACTGTGTTGCCCAGGCTTTAATTCTTTATTTCTGCTTTCTTTGGCTCTTTCTTGCCTACAAAGCCACACTCTTCTTCTCAGCTAATGGAAATGCTCATCCTTACTTTATAACCCAATGAGCTGTGGTTACAGATGTGAGCCAGCGCCCTCAGCCTGTAACTGCAAGATTTAAAGGGCGCCTTGGAAAGGAGTTGCCACCAATGAGTGCCAGGGACAGTCCAGCATTGTGTAGAAAGCAGATCCTGGGCCCTTCTGGCTCAGAGTCGTCAGGGACACAGGCTCCACGACCTCCTCCCAGCTCCTGTCTCCTCCAGTGATGCACTGCTCCAGCTCTAGGGGAGCCTACAGATGCGCGATGGGATGTGGCTTGTTTGTTCCAGGCTGGGATCTCCAGCATGTCCAGGAACCCAGCAGGGCGTGGGTTCCCGGGCTGTGCCCTGGAGTGACAGCAGTCAGACAGTGTGGGCATCTGGGTTTCGCTCCGGAAAGCACGGGGCAAGCCTGGCGGCGGGAGGGGTTGCGTCTTAGAGTGGGGAGCACCAGGCGGGGTTGGGGCTGTAGGGGACAGGGCCCTGCAGCAGATGGGTGGTGTCTTAGTATTGGGGAATCGTGGTTCTGCTCTCCAGGGAGACCGCGAACAAGGGGTGTGTGTCAGTGTGTTTGGGGCTACAGGGCTTTACCATGGGGCAGAGGAGGAATAAGGCCAGGAGGAGGGACGTGGTGTGACCAGTAGGACAGTGGCCACGAAAGGGAACGGATGAGACATGTCTTGGAGACTGGAGGGAGGCAGGAGAGTCCGGTGTGGAGGCGGGGAACCTAAGGCGTTCACGCTGACTTGCTAGAACTAAATTGAAAGGAAAAGCCTAACTTTCCTTTTTTGTATTTATTTATTTGTTTGTTTATTTATTAGACGGAGTCTGGCTTGTGATCTCAGCTCAGTACTGACTTGCTAGAACTAAATTGAAAGGAAAAGCTTAACTTTCCTTTTTTGTATTTATTTATTTGTTTGTTTATTTATTAGACGGAGTCTGGCTTGTGATCTCAGCTCAGTGCAACCTTGGCTTCCTGGGTTGAAGCGATTCTCCTGTCTCAGCCTCTGTAGTGGTTGGGATTACAGGCACTCGCCACCACGCCCGGCTAATTTTTTTGTATTTTTAGTAGAGGCCCAGCTAATTATTTTCTTTAGGGATTTCACAATATTGGCCATGCTGGTCTCAAACTCCTGACCTCAGGTGATCCACCTGCCTCAGCCTCCCAAAGTGCTGGGATTAAAGGCATGAGCCACGGCGCCCAGCAGGAAAATGCTAACTTTCCAAGCCTACACAACAAGAGGAGCAGAGGCTACTCCCTTTGAGCTTTTCTCCTGGGCACATGGGAAAGTGGTGCCTGCAACGATCCAGACTGACTGGAGTCGAGTCTTCACCTGCATTCTGACTTCACCCTAAGCCTCTGATAAGTTGCTTTGTGCAACCAGTGAGATGTTTGCACAAGAGTGACCTTTGTAAGCTCACTGCAGCCTCTGGCTGTCCACAATCAATCAGACTGGCCGCGGGCCACCACTTCAGTGAGGTGGGGTGACTATGAGGTGGCCATTGGGAAATGTCTAGGGGTTATTTGGGCCCTAGAAGATTTTGTACTGGAGCCCCTGGGCCGCTGCGGGCTCGGCTCCCACACTGTGGTGTGTACTTCCGTTTGCCTTTCTTTACTTTTTTTTGAAATAGATACTATTTTTTATTATTTACAGATGAAGTCAAACGAGGTACAGGATTATTAAGTAACTTTTCCTAGGTCATACATGTGAACAATGATAGAGCCCAGATCCAAACCCAGGCAGCCCAGAAAGCTCTTTCCCTAAATAACCACCTGACCCCTCACCCCTCCAGAAAGTCTTTGTTCACATATCTTCCCAGTGAAGCCTAACATGATTTCCCTATTTAAAATTCCAACCCTCAGCCCCAACTCTTTTTCCCTCCCTACTTTATTTTTCTCCATAGTATTTATCACGATCCAATATTTTGTGTACACACACACACACAAGCTTTACTGAGATATAATCGTTTTCAATAAATCCCTGCTTTTCTTCTCCTGTTGCTTCATTTTGTCCAGTTCTTTGTTCAAAACCCCGAGAACCCGGACAGCCTATAGTCACGACGCTCTCCCGGTGACACGTGGGCGCCAGTGGAGCCGGGAAGTCAGGACCGGGCGCGTCTTAGGAAATGCAACGGGGCTGGGCGGTGCTAAGGGTGGGGACGGGGAGGTGGGACTGGGCTTGGGGCAGGACGCGGCAGGGCCGGAGGGAAGTAACAGCGGCACTTCTGCTGGACACGGAGACGGGACAGGGGTCCTACTGGGTGATGGGGGTAGGCACAGCGGTGCTTGGGGGTCGGGGGGCGGCCAATGAAGCCCACAGAGAGGAAACGGCCGTGTGTTCCCGAGCGTGTTGCGGGGGACACAGCTGCACTAGGAAGGACTGGGCCTTGGGGAGGGACGGGACGCGTCATGCTGGATGCAGGGGGAGCAGGAGGGCGCGTCCTTTTTTTTTTTTTTAATCGAGACGCAGTTTCTCTCTTGTCACCCAGGCTGGAGTGCAATGGCGCCATCTCGGCTCACCGCAACCTCCGCCTCCTGGGTTCAGGCAATTCTCCTGCCTCAGCCTCCTGAGTAGCTGGGATTACAGGCACGCGCCACCATGCCCCGCTAATTTTTTGTATTTTTAGTAGAGACGGGGGTTTCACCATGTTGGCCAGGATGGTCTCGATCTCTTGACCTCGTGATCACCCCTCTCGGCCTCCCAAAGTGCTGGGATTACAGGCGTGAGCCACCGCGCCCGGCCAAGCGCGTCTTAAGAAGTGGGGCAGGCAAGGCTGCGCTTTGGTGGATGGAGCCTTGGGAAGGGACGGGGAGCGGAAAGGGGTGCGGTTCGAGTCCGGGCTTAGGGAGCCGGGGAAGGGCGAATCCTGGTCGCGGTGTCGCAGTGGCTGGAAGGCGGAGGACTCGGCAGGGCGTGACCTACGCAGCTTCCACTCCCGCTGGCCTCGGCCTGCCCTGCTCCGCCTTCCCTTCCCTTCCTCGTTCCTTCCCTTTCCCCGCCCTTCCACCTTCCCTTCCTTTCAGTCTCCTCCACGTCCCCTGGCCCCGGCAGTCGCCCCCTACCCCTGGGCTCTGGTGTCTTGCGTCTGTCTTGGGCACCCGACGCTCCTCCAGCTACATTTTGGGGACTCCCAGGCGCCGGACTCAGCCACGCCCGTTACAGGGGCCCAGGCTCGCCCGGGGCGCTGCTCCCGGTGCTCGCGACCCCCTCCCCAGAACCCCACCCTAGGCCTTCGTGTGGTCCGCGTCCAGGGTCCCTGGCACCTGGCGGCGGGCGCGGCGCGTCCCCTCCGCGCGGCGGATCCCATAGCCGAGCGCTGCCCGGGAGCTCAGGACCTGGCCCCGCGCACTCCGCGCCGGGGCCCCGCAAGTGCCAAGGACTCGCCCTCGCAGCTGCGGAATCTGGGCTGTTCGCCCGCCCCTCCTTCATCCACGTCACCTCCTGGCGCTCTGAGCCTCTGCGACCTGCGCGTGGAAACAGGTTTTCCTGTCGTCACCCGGGGAGGCCGGGGCTAAGCAGGAGCTGATCAAACCCGGTTGGGATTGGCCGGCCGCGTTTGCTCCCGCCTGTAATCCCAGCACTTTGGGAGGCGTAGAAGACTGGATCATCTGAGGTCAGGAGTTCGAGACAAGCCTGGCCAACATCGCGAAACCCCCGTCTCTACTAAAAATACGAAAATTAGCTGGGCATGGTGGCGGGTGCCTGTAGTCCCAGCTACTCGGGTGACTGAGGCCGGAAAATTGCTTGAACCCAGGAGGCTGAGGTTGCAATGAGCTGAGATCACACCATTGCACTCCAGCCTGGGCGACAGAGTGACAATACCTCTCAATAAATAAATAATTAATTAATTTTAAAAAAACAGTTATGCTTGAGCAGGGGGAGCCTCTTTTCTTTTTGTCAGGAAGAGTCTAAGGACCTGCCCAGCACAGTCAAGCTGCGATTTCAGTTTCTCAAATCTTGGTGTTTGAAATGTCTGTTCAGGATGCTGCACCTCTGCTCTAAGTCTGGGGTGGGGAATGCTAGATGGACCCTTTGTTTTTCTTTCATTACTATTATTAATTATTATTATTTTGAGACAGGGTCTCACCCTGTCGCCCAGCTGGAGTGCAGTGGTGCAATCTCAGCTCAGTGTAACCTCTGCCTCCCAGGTTCAAGAGATTCTCTCCCTCACCCTCTGAGGAGCTGGGACTACAGCTGGCCACTAGCCCAGCTAAATTCCAATTGCTATTTTTATCTTTGTTCTGTTCATCAGACTGCTGCTAGAATTACTCCTTTTGATGAACCGTCATGCGCTGGACCCCTCCCCATCTCTTCTGTGACTCACCGTTTTGTTTTTGAATGATGCATTTTTGTTCATTACTCTCTCAGGTAATTCTTTTTTTGAATCTTTGGCACCCCTTTTATTGTTTATTTTCTTTTGAACTCTTTCTACCTCTAGAGAGGTCAAGGCTGAGAGTTGAGGCTACAGTGAGCCTTGTCTTCAGCTCTCTTGATCTCTAGTCACAGATTCTCTCAAGCCCCGTCATGTCTCACCTCATCCCTTCACATCCCACAGAAAACACGAGATCTGCTCGAAGTATAAGTTCATATTTTGTAGGAAATGCTCACAACCCAGGTGACCCACTTTCCATCAAAGGGGGATGCTTATTTCCTCTTCCGCTGGCCAGGGGCAAAATAATTCCATAGTCTTCAAGATAACAGTACATTCTTCCAAGACTGAGGCTGTCAAGGCTGAAAACTACTGAGAAAAGAACGCTGGTTGTGCTTAGGTAAATTCTCTTAACATTCTGAGCTGACTTGGGTGCTCACGATTTGGAAACGGGGCCTGGAGGCAGTAGGAGCTGGTGTTGCCAGAAGTCATGTTTCGGGGAGGCTGTGGGATGGGAAGGGTGGTTAAGCCTTGACCCTGAGGGTCTCACATGACTTTAGGCTCATGGAGCCTCCATGGGGACTTTGGCTTCAAAGCCACTAGGCTGAAGAGTGTGGAGACGGAGGTGCCTCTCCCCAATGGATGCTGAAGAACTGAAACATGACTCTCTGGGCTGGGGACATCCGGCACAGCTGACCCAAAGTGCTGGTCTTCTTCCATAACCATGGCTATCGGGAAACCACAGGGGTGTGCTGCTTCCCTTCCTCCCTCCCCGCCTTTCTTTTTCTTTTTGTTTCTTTCCTTTCCTTCCTTTTCTTTCATTCTCTCTTCCTCCCTTCTTGCCGGTTTTTCCTTCCTTTCTTTTTAGAGATGAGGTCTCGCCCTGTCACCCAGGCTAGAGCGTAGTGGCACAATCATAGTTCAGTGCAGCCTTGAACAACTTGGGAGGCCAAAGGCTCAAGTGATCCTCCCCACTCAGCCTCCCAAATAGGTGGGACTACAGGCATATGCCACCACACATAATCATTTAAATTTGATGTGGAGCAGGGTCTCGCCATGTCACCCCAACGGGTCTGAAACTCCTGGCTTCAAGCCATCTTGGTGTCCTAAAGTGCTAGGACTACAGATGTGAACCATCACAGCTGGCCTAGTATTTCTTTCTGTCTTTAACCAAAAGAATTGGCTGGAGATGGATTTGACATTTTTGGTCTCTATGGACAGCCTGAATTGTTGGAGGCTGATGTGGATTGGATAATTTGAGGACACGTTCTTGAGGCGGCAACAAGGTGGGGCATGCATCGTCACATGCCTAGGCTTGAAAGGGTGGAGGAGGTACCTGTTGCTTGAATGTGGAGGTGAAAGAACTGTTGGGAAGACCTCCTGGATCCCAGGAGAGAATGTGTTGGGGACTGAATTGTGTTGCCAAGTTCATGGGAATAAGGTTTCTATTCATCTTTATTAAAATGAGGTCACAAGAGTGGACCCTATTCCAATAGGAGTGGGATTGTTGTAACAAGAGGAGATTAGGGCCGGCATAGTGGCTCACCCCTGTAATCCCAGCACTTTGGGAGGCCGAGGTGGGCGGATCACTTGAGATCAGGAGTTCCAGACCATCCTGGCCAACTGCTGAAAACCTGCCTCTACTAAAAAATACAAAAATTATTGCGGGTATGGTGGCACACGCCTGTAATGCCATCTACTCGGGAGGCTAAGACAGGAGAATTCCTTGAACCTGAAATGGATGTTGCAGTGAGCCAAGATCGAGCCGTTGCACTCCAGCCTGGGCAACAGAGCAAGACTGTGTCTCAAAAAAGACAAAAAAAAAAAAAAAAAAAATTGGAGGTGAGGACACAGGCACAGAGGGATGACCGTGTGAGGGCATAGGAAGAAGGTGGCAGCTATAAACCAAAAAATAGTTTCTCCCCACACAGATTCTGCCACGCCCTGGTCTTGGGCATCCAGCCTCTGGAACTGCAAGAAATCAATATTCTTGTTGATACCCAGTTTACGGTATTTTTGTTCTAGCAGCCCAGATGTAAAGGCACAATCTGATTCTGCAGTGACCTTGTAGCCCAGAGCTGAGAAGAATGCCGCCTGTACATCACAGCTTCCAAATCTCCAGTTTTCCCCAATCACCTGGGGCATTTGGCACAAAGGAAAAGCACTTGAAAAGAGTCCAGTGGAAAGCTCACTTCCCGCCTGTGGTTGGAAATGATAAACAGACACTAGAAATGGGCACCACAAAGTCACTCGGTACCAGGTTTTATCTTTGGGGCCTATCTTCTGTTCATCTGCAAATCTGTAATTCACAGAGACACCTTCTCTGAAACTTGTACTGTTTGGGGCTACAAGGCAGCCTCTTCCAGACAGAGTTGGGGTCCACTGATAGAATCCTCCCCCATCCAGGAGATACTTTGCATCTCCAGTTTGGGTGCCCGAGTGACCATTCACTGCTGCATTATTAATGTTTATCTGTGTATTTATTTTTTAATTTTTTTGGTGAGACATAGTCTTGCTCTGTTGCCCAGGCTGGAGTGCAGTGGTGTGATCTCAGCTCACTGCAACCTCTGCTTCCTGTCTTCAAGCAATTCTCCTGTCAGCCTTCTGAGTAGCTGGCATTACAGGCACCCACCAGCACACCTGGGTATTTTTTTTATATATATATAGAGACAGGGTTTCACCATGTTGCAGGCTGATCTTGAACCCCTGACCTCAAGTGATCCGCCCGACTCTGCCTCCCAAAGTACTGGGATTATAGGCATGAGCCAGTGTGCCTGGCCAATGTTTATTGCTCACTTCTCTTATTCTTGCCTTTTTGTTTTTTGACAGGGAGAAACTATTCATCCTTATGCAAGTAGATGCCTTAACATGATGCTGAAGTTTCTTTCATTTTTTGTTTTCTGTCTTTTTTTGAGACAGGCTCTTGCTCTGTTGCCCAGGCTGGGGCAGTGGTACAATCATAGCTCAGTGCAGCCTCCAACTCCTGTGCTGAAATGATCCTCCTACCTTAGCCTCCTGAGTAGCTAGGACTACAGGCATGTGCTACCATGCCTGCTATTTTTTTTTTATTTTTATTTTTGTGGAGCTAGAGTTTCATCATGTTGGTTTTAAACTCCTGGCCTCAAGTGAGCCTCCGGCGGTGGCCTCCTAAAGTTCTGGAATGACAGCTAGCATGTGCAGCTGGTTTGTTTGCATTTGAGTGATGAAATTTAGGAATCAGGGCTCCAGCTTTTCATTGCACACATTTATTGTGGGTCATCTTCCCTAAGGCACCAGCAGAGGGGGAACGGGCCGCAGCAGGGCTGCAGCCATGGTCTCCAGAGGTTGCCCAGGCTGTCCAGCTGCAGAGGAACTGGGCTGAGTGTCTGCTGGTGCTCCCACACAGCCTGCAGGACTTGTTCCATCACGTGATAGAACAAGGGCTCTGAGGCTGGTGTGAGGACGTGGGCCTCAGAAGGGTCTCTTGAGAGGTCAAAGAGCAAAGGTGGATCATGGTGGACTACTATTTTCCCAGAGCACGGGCAGACCTTTCTTCCATAGCAGGCACTGGCTCCCTCTGGCTGGAATACTGGGGTCACAAAGTGGACTTTCCATAGTGTTCCTCCTGGTGGAAAGACAAGAATTACAGGGTTGGCATAGAGAAATAGGGTGCATTGCTGGAGAATGACATCTTCCTAAGGGTTAGAAGGCAGGAATAACCCAAGCGTCCATCAATGGATGAACAGATAAAGAGAACATGGTACATCTGTACAATGGAATACTATGCAGCTATGAAAAGGAGTGAAGCACTGACACAGCCTGCAGTGTTGATGAACTTGGAAAATAGCATGATTCCATTCACATAGAATGCCAAGGATAGGGAAACACAAAGACAGAAAGTAGAGTAGTGGTTTCCAGGGCCTGCTGGGGGTGAAATGGGGAGTGTCTCTTTTGGGGCGTGAAAGTGTTCTCCAGCCACATAGACATGGCAGTTGCACAACATTGTGAAAGTACCAAATGGAAGGGAAGGAAGGAAAAGAAGAAGGAAAGAGAAAGAAAGAAAAGAGAAAGGAAGAAAGAAAAAGGAGAAAGAAACAGAAAGAGAAAGAAGGAAAAGGAAGAGAGGAGAGAAGGAAGGAAGAGAAAGAAAGAAGAAAGAGAAAGATGAAAGAAAAGAGGAAGAAAGAAAAAGGAGAGAAAGAAACAAAAAAGGAAAAGGAAGAGAGAAGGAAGGAGAGGAGGGAGGGAGGGAGGGAGGGAGGGAGGGAGGGAGGGAGGGAGGGAGGGAGGGAGGGAGGGAAAAAGATAAAAAGAAACAGAACATCTGTAAGAAATAACCCCCAGTGTCCAGGAATATCTAATAAGTGGAAGGCAGGTGGCAGCTGAGCAGAGTCAGCCTCAGGGAGTGACTGAAAGAGAGGAAGGAGAGATGGTGAGTGAGCCCACAGCAGCGTCCTGCTGGGCCCTAGGACACTGGGCCCCACACCGCCTCAGCTATGTGGCATCAGCTGTTTTAAGCCAGGTCTGTGATGTTCCTTCCATTGCGTCCTGCTGGGAAGTGAGTCTGGGAGTCATGAGGGTAAGAGAGCAAGGGGTTGGCTCAGTGCTGCCATGCTCTCCTCCCTGCAAAGGCATCTGGCAGCCCCCTGAACACCCAAGAGATGGGCTCAGACAAGCACACTCTGCCTTCCTTGCGGTGGCCGGTGGGCTTCGGAACCCCACTCTGAGACCTGCCTCCTGGGAATGGCACCACTAAGGTTTGATATTTGTGGACGTTGGCTGAGTGATGAAACTCCGTGACTTGCGTCCACCCTGTGAGCACTTACAGGGGCTCCTTGGACCTGCTGCCTAGTGACTGTTTTCTCACCTGTGGAATGGTCTGGTCACGGTTGTCTGCCAGTTATCAAGGTGAAATGATTTAGCAAGGAGAGGCACAGAACACTGGCGCAAGTCCTCATGAAATGTCAGCGGTGGTGTCATACTGCAGGGAACATGTCAAGCAGCCAGCGAGAGGACAGATGAACTGTTAGCAGAGGAGATGACCCAAACAGAGGAAAACAGAGAAACAAGAAAATCGGCAGGCGCAGTGGCTCATGACTGTAACCCCAGCACGTGGGGAGTCCGAGGTAGAAGGATTCCCTGAATACAAAAGTTTGAGACAAGCCCGAGCAACACAGCAGGATTCCACCTCTATTTAAAGGAAAAAAGAAAGAGAAAATCGTGGACAGGTGTAAGTGCTCAGAATTAAGTACAGTGGGTCCACGTGATTGCTGATGGCTAGTTAACAGTGGAGGTCTGTGTGGGTGCAGTTCGGGGGACTGGTTTTGGTCCCAGAAGCCTGTTTGAGAAGGTAACATTTGACTTAGGGCAGGGACATCAACAGTGAGCCAGCCATGTGGAGGGCCAGTCCTCTGAGTGCATTCCATGTGGTTGGAACTGCTGGTGCAAAGGCCTCAGGCAGGAACAAGATGAGCCTGTCCCCAGATCACTGGGTATGGGACAGTTGGAACTTGGACATTGCAGAGCTCCAGTTATCAGGACTGAGGTTTCAGAGGTAGGGCAGGGCTGGCTTCAGAAATAAGGTGTTCCAAGCTCCCCAGCAGGAATTCAGACTTGCTGTCACCTTCATGCAGATGCACTCAGCAGGCGCAATCACCAGGGGTGAGGAGTGGACTGGGGAGGGCCAGCTAGGGCAGCACTGAGGGCACACAGGCAGAAGGATGCCCTCTCCACCTCCTGACCATCAAAACAATTTATCCGATAGCCAGGAGTAGAAGGATGAGTGATGCCGTGATGGGGTCAGTGATCTGAGCTGCTGAGCAGAAACCATGGGAAGTCAGGCTGTGCTACTGATGGAAAGGTTAAAAACAACTTCAAAGGCAACATATATAATATGTAATTTAAAAATCAAAATATAGTGGAGGCTGAGGTGGGCAGATCACCTGCAGTCAGGAGTTTGAGACCAGCCTAGCCGACATGATGAAATCCTGTCTCTACTATAAATACAGAAATTAGCCTGGTGTCATGGCTCACACCTATAATCCCAGGTACTAGGGATGCTGAGGCATGAAAATCAGTTGATCCCTGGAGGCAAAGGTTGAAGTGAGGTGAGATCGCACCACTGCACTCCAGCCTGGGTGACAGAGCGAGACTCTTGTCTCAAGATCATAAATGAGTTAATGAATGAATGAATGACAAAAAATGGGCCAGGTTGATGGCCCAAAAAATGGGCCAGGTTCGATGGGCCTGTAATCTCAATACTTTGGGAGGCGGAAGCAGGTGGATCTCTTGAGCCCAAGAGGCCGAGGCTGCAGTGAGCTGACGTCACGCCACTGCGCTCCAGCCTGGGTGACACAGTGAGATGCCATCTCAAAAAATAATAAAAATTTTAAAAATGAAAGTAAATAAAAAACCAAAAATATAGCGATAAAAATAATTCCAGATTAGATTACTAGTTGAAAGAAGACCAGGTGGGGTGGCTCAGGCCTGTAATCTCAGCACTTTGGTAGGCTGAGGGAGGAGGACTGATTGAGCCCAGAGACCAACCTGGGCAACATAGTGAGACCCCACCTCTACACAAAAGAAAACAAATTTTGAAAAACAGAAGGAAAAAGAAGAGAAAGTAGGTTCAGGGCATTCAAGTGGTTCAAGTTCAACTTATTTTAACAAAGAGAAAGAAAAGGAAGAGAGACTAAGAAAAAAAATCTATTGTAAATCCTTCAATTAAAAGACTGTAAACAATCTTTTTTTGGCCAGGCACAGTGGCTGACACCTGCAATGCCAGCACATTGGGAGGCTGAGGCAGGAAGGTCACCTGAGGTCAGGAGTTTGAGACCAGCCTGGCCAACATGCTGAAACCTGGTCTCTACTAAAAGTACAAAAATTAGGATGGCACGGTGGCTCATGCCTGTAATCCCAGAACCTTGGGAGGCCAAGGCAGGTAGATCACGAGGTTAGGAGTTCAAGACCAGTCTGGCCAAGATGGTGAAACCCCGTCTCTACTAAAACTACAAAAATTAGCCAGGCACAGTGTCAGGAACCTGTAATCCCAGCTACTTGGGAGGCAGAGGCAGAAGACTCACTTGAACCCAGGCGGCAGAGGTTGCAGTGAACAGAGATTGCACCACTGCACTCCAGCCTGGACAACAGAGCGCGATTCTGTCTCAAAAAAAAAAAAATTTTCAGTCTCGATTCAGACACCCGGAGATACCTACACAAGGCCTTTGGAGACTCTTTAGCTGACTGAGTCACAAGAAGGTTATGTTGTATTGAACCGAGCACAGAAAATCAACACCAAGACAAAAGTATGCCAAATTGCAGGGTTTATTGCGGGCGACCACGGAGGACTCACGTCTCTCCAACCCGTGGCAGAGAAAGAAGGGTGACAAGACCTTTTTATACTTGCAAAACCACCTTGGGAGTAGGGGAGAGGACTGGAGATGGGAATGAAAGCTGTCAATCACCTCCTGGGCTGAGATGAGGTTGAGGGGGGCTCTGGGCCAGGGGACTTTTGTCATTCCAATTGCTACTTAAGTGGTTTACAGAGGTTAAGATAAACATTAGCTTATACATTATTTGGACAGGTGTGGGTTCCACAGATTTTTCAGTTGCTTGGCACCAGGATGAAATTATCTGGGGGTGCTTACTCTGGTCTATACCGGTAAACAAAGGCCAGCAATTCTGATAGTTACAGATAAGAGAAGGCATGCAGCTTTACTTCAATTTGCATCCTGCAAACAATCTAGCAGTTTACAGAAACCAAAGTTAGCAATCACTGTGAGGAGAATGGAAACAGTTTTGTTCTTTATAAAATGACATTGTACAGGTTCTAACTCTAGGCCAGCTATATCACAGTTACAGACCTTCTCGAACACTGGAAAAGGAGCAAAGAAAGCCAAGTCCGTCAAGCAAGTCCAAGAAAGAGGAAACCATCAGGGCAGACAAAGTCACAGAAAGAGAAGCATGAAAGAGGAGAAGGGAAGCAGGTGAAGTCGGACAGGTGGAACTGTCTGAAGAGTCTGAACACAAACATAGAAGCAGAAATCAGTCATTCATTAAATTAAAGAATACCATCGTTAAGTAAATCCAAAGGCTGCATTTTAAAAAATGACAGAGCATAGCAGAAAGGCCCAGTCAGACTCGATAAACATAGCCATAAATATGCAGGCAATTAAAAGACAATGAATGCCACCCACGGTGGCTCACGCCTGTAATCCCAGCACTTTGGGAAGCCAAAATGTGTGGGTGGATCACCTCACCTCGTCGGGAGTTTGAGACCAGCCTGGCTAACATGGTGAAACCCTATCTCTCCTAAAAATACAAAAGTTAGCTGGGTATGATGGTGCACACCTGTAATGCCAGCTACTCAGGAAGCTGAGGCAAGAGAATTGCTTGAACCTGGGAGATGTAGGTTGCAGTGAGCAATATTCCAGCATTGCACCACAGCCTGAGTGACAGAGTAAGCTGTCTCAAAAACTTAAATAGGTTGGGCTCTGTGGCTCATGCCTGTAATCCCAGCACTTTGGGAGGCCGAGGTGGGTGGATCACCTGAGTCAGTAGTTTGAGACCAGCCTGACCAACAAGGTGAAACCCTGTCTCTACTAAAAATACAAAAATTAGCCGAGCATGGCAGCAGGTGCCTGTAGTCCCAACTACTCAGGAAGCTGAGACAGGAGAATCACTTGAACCTGGGTTGTGGAGGTTGTAGTGAGCTGAGATCATGCCACCACACTCTAGCCTGGACAATGGAGGGAGATTCGGTCTCAAAATAATAAATAAATAAGAGACAATGAAGGCCAGGCACAGTGTCTCATGTCTGTAATCCCAACACTTTGGCAGGCTGAGGCAAGAGATTGCACGAGCTCAGGAGTTCGATGCCAGCCTGGGCAACATAGGGAGACCCCCATCTCTACAAAAAATAAAAAGTTCTCTGTGCGTGGTAGCATGCACCTGTAGTCCCAGCTGTCTGGATCTAGTTCTGGGTCTGCTGCGCCAAAAAATAAAAACAAAGCCAATTGAATGTCCAAGTTTATTAGGACCTCCGGGTGGACTAAGCACCACCACACAGACTGAAGTGGGTAGCCACGCCTAGGAGGCGGGCTGAGTGACTTATATAGCAGGAGTCAGTAGTTTTCTACCATTGGGAGAAAGGGGGACGTGATCCTCCTCAGGTAGGGAGAGGACGTGCCTTCTCTCAGGTAGGGAGGGGACGTGCTCTTTCCTGAGTAGGGGTTTTTTTATGGTTTGTTAGCTATTTTCTTAACAGAGGGGGGTTTTGAGGCTCTACCACAAAGAAAAGGGAAGAAGGGGGAAGGGGTCCTTGCAAGCAGCTTATCTGGGAAGCTGGCTAAACATTAATGGTGGTACTTTTCCACTGTCATGGAGGTTTTTTTCCAGTTGACTCTGGTAGGGGGAAGGGGAGGCCGGACCTAACATTCCCCACTCTTTATTATGGAGTTCGGGCATAGTTGTCTTTCTTAGCTTCTTCCTGCTGGTGCGGGGCATTGTGGGGAGGGGGTTATAAAGAGTTAGGTTATGTTAGGCTCGGCTTCTCCTGGGATGAAGGGTTGCAGGAGCATCTGATTCACAGTGATGCGGGTTAGTTCTTGGAAGCGTCATTGGAGGAACTGTAAAAAAAAAGGAGCAATTAGTAAAATTAATCCAATTGCAATAACTGGGCCTAATAGAGGAGCTAAGAGGGTGTACATGGAAGAGGTCCACCAAGTGGTGGCTTCAGTTGAGAATTTTTGTTGGCATAGGTCTGTACTTATTTTCTGTAGGTTTTCAATCCAGGTTTCTACTAGGCCGGACTCATTGATGTAGTAGCAGCATTCTTCTTGCAGGAAAATGCAAGTTCCTCCTCATTCAGAGGTGAGGAGGTCTAGTGCCCGGCGATTTTGGAGGGCGACCTGTGCTACTGAAGTAATCTGTCATTGGAGAGAGGCTAACGATTCTGTAGAGTTGTCAATTGCGGCCTGAAACTGAGAGGTTAGATGTGCTAGGGTCTGATGGGAATGGACTAAAGCTCCTCCTCCTAGTCCAGCTCCTATAGCTGATCTGGCGAGAGAGAGACCTACTATAAGGGGTAAAAAGGTGGCCTGTCATACTCGATGGTGTATGAATTGTTGTTGGAACTCTGCTGGAGAGTAAATGGTTAATCGAGGTTCAAGGGTTACTGGCAAGCATAGGCTGCGGGAGTGTGTGGAGGGGTAGAGGGTTTTAAAAAGTGTTCTGTTGCACCAAAAAAAGATTCCCTGAGGAGTGGTAAGATTGGTTGTTATGGCTATAGTTCGGTTGCAGGTGGGAGAGCTGTCCCCATAGCAGACTGGTACTTGCTGGTTTGGGGGTAGATAGATTTCTACATCTGTTATGGGAGCAGCCTGGGACGACGGTATGGAGGAGCTGGTGTGAGTGTTAGATGGAACTGCGACTAAGGGGGTCTTTCCTAGGGTGGTGCACATGAGGCAGGAAGATAGGTCTGATAGACTTGTTTGGTTGGCTAGCTGGTTAGTTATTTTTAGGCCTTCATTAAGGAGGGTTAGCCATGAGAAAGGCTGAGAGGATGGCTGAAGTTGTTGAGTTAGCGTTTGTTCTTGGTTGTGAATGGAGCGGTGAACTTCTTTAAGGGTAGCGGGTAAAGCTACTAGAGTCCTCCAGATATAGAGGTGGGAGGAGGGGTACCCGGTGTTTATTGTGTCATATACTGCTGCTTTTTGGAGTGAAGTCCAGCGTGAGTTAGAAGGATCAGAGATTTGGAGAGAATGATAGGAACGGATGCGGTGGTATTTTAGTTTAGAGTTCTCGTGGTACTCGGGTGTGGTGTGGAGAGCTGGATGGAGGGTGCAACTTTTCCAGGTGCATCCCATGCAATTTAGGTAGGATGATGTTTTGCAGGAGCCTTTCTGATCATAGAGAAAACAAAGGGCAGGATTATAAATCTAATTACGGGGTATGTTTTTAAAATCGGTGAAGTTTAGAAAGATGGGTGACTTACACCCTGTAGGAGGACAATCAAAGGTGGCTAGGAGGTGGTTGTGGCTGTAGGGAGGGGTGTTGCAAATGTGTGTGGTTTTGGTATAATTTTCTGTTAGGTAGAACCTCCATACAAAAGAGTTACTGGAGGTGAGGCTGGGTTCTGGTAAGCTTAAGAGATAGAGGACCAGTAGGGGTAACATTCCAGGCAGGTTTGGGTGGCACATGAGGTGCTCTCTTTACTCTGGTTAGATGCACCCATGAGGGGATTTCGGCAACTCTTACTGCTGAGGGGGTGGTGAGGATGACCGTATATGGGCCTTCCCACCTGGGAGTTAACGGCTTTGGAGAGAGTGACTTTATAAATACTGAGTCTCCTGGGGAAACTTTCAGGACTTGGTTTGAAGAGGAGTCGGGCAGGGGTAGGGAGGTATTTGCGTGCTCTCGGAGAAGAGCTCGGAGAAGGGTGAAATAAGGCAGGTAAGTAGATGGGGGGGGGGTCTGGTGGTAAGGGGGAGGAGAGTAGGAAGGGCCGTCCATATAGCAGTTCAAAGGGGCTGAGTTGTGAGGGGCCCCGGGGGCTTGCTCGGAGCCTTGTTAGAGCAATAGGAAGTAAGGTAACCCAGGACTGGCGGAGTTCGAGGGCAAGTTTTGTTAAGTGTTCTTTGATGAGGCCGTTGGCCCGTTCTACTTTACCCGGGGATTGGGGATGGTAGGCTGCATGCAATTTCCACTGGATCCCTAAAGAGGTGGAGACTGCCGCGGTAACCTTAGAGATAAAGGCAGGTCCATTGTCTGACTGGATGGTAGAAGGAAGGCCGAATCGGGGGATGATGTCCTGGATGAGGTGCTCAGCTACAATTCCTGCGGTTTCATGAGCTGTGGGGAAAGCTTCGATCCAGCCTGAAAAGGTGTCAACCAGGGTTAGTAGGTATTTCAACTGTTTGTGCTTTGGCATATGTGTAAAATCAACTTGCCAATCTTGGGCCAGTAGGTGGCCACGTAGCTGGTGGAGTGAACGGCGTGGGTGACAGGCTCCTTGATTGTTGGCTCTGGTACAGGTTATACAGTTGGAGTGGATTTCTTTTATTGTGGAAAGGAGGCCCTGAGGATGGATAAGAGGGGTGAGGAAGTGAAACAGAGCTTTTGGTCCTATATGTAAGGAGTTGTGAATGTCCGTGATGATTTGGTGCCACTGGTTTTGAGGTAGGATGAGGAGGTTCTGTTTAAAGGCCCATCCGTAGTTAAACTTGACGTCTGGGGAGGAGGACGGCTCAGTGCTCTCTTCCGGGGTATACTGGGGTTTGTAGGTCTCAGAGAGGAAATAAATGGAAGCTGGGGGTGGGCTAGTTTGGGCAGTGTTATAGGCTACTGAGTCTGCAAAGGCACTGCCCCAAGCTACAGGAGTATTTGGAGACTGGTGTCCTTTACAATGGATGATAGCTACTTGGGCTGGCAGCTGAATGGCCTGGATAAGCTGGGAGATGAGCTTTCCATTGAGGACGGGGGTTCCCTTGGTGGTGAGGAAGCCTTGTTCCTTCCAAATCATGCAGTGAGAATGAGCAATGAGAAAGGCATACTTAGAATCAGTGTAGATATTGACAGTTTTCCCAGTTGCCCAGGTAAGGGCTCGGGTGAGGGCAATTAACTCAGCTTGTTGGGAAGTGGTTCCCTGAGGTAAAGGTTGGGTTTCTATAATATCAGTGTCAGAGACAATTGCATAAGTGGCTTTCCTGGGTCTGGGGGTTTTGAGAATAGAACTGCCGTCAATGTAAAGGGAAACTGAGGCTGATGGTAGGGGCTGGTCAGTAAGGTCAAGTCGTGGAGATTGGCTCAGTTTAAGAATTTCTAGGCAAGAGTGTTGGCTCATTGGAGTTACAGGGGTGGGAGTTAGGGTTGCTGGGTTAAGGGGTGAACAATGTGAGAGTATAATGGTGGGATTCTTGATGAAGAGTAGGTGAAGTAGTTGGACCCTGGAGGGACCAAGGTGGGTTAAAACCTGGTGGGAGAGTAGGTCAGTAAGCCAATGGGGTCTTTTAGGTGTATGAGTATGGGTTGGTGATGTGAGGCTACAGTGGGGGTATCGGTATGCCATACTTTGGGATTTACATCAGGGAGGAGCTCGGCTGGAGGAAGGGGGAAAGGTGAGTTGGTGATGACAGGTAAAAGGAAGGTTTCTGTGTGTGGAAAAGTAATAGTAGCTTGCAGTTTTACTAGGATATCTCACCCTAGGAGAGGTACAGGGCAAGAAGGAATGATTAGAAAGGAGTGGGTAAAAATGGAAGGGCTAAACAGACAGGTTAAGGGTGGAGTTTGGTGATGAGTGGAGGGAGACCCATCGATGCCCATAACAGAGACTTGGGAAGGAGTGGTTTTGCCTGAATATGAGGGAAGTACGGAGTAGGTAGCCCCTATGTCTAAAAAGGAGACACTCTTACCCGCTACCTGAAGCTTAACCCTGGGCTCGGCAAGGGTAACTGGAGTTGGGGAGCCAGGGCACCGCTAATCATCCATAAACCCTAGTAGCTCTGGGAATGGGTTTTCCTGAGCACCTGACTTCTGACCAGTATGGACAGGAGTCTGGTTTTCAGAAACGCGTCCTTGCTGCTCTCCAGTGCATTGGTTTGGAGAAACTGAGGGCCTGGGGAAGCTCAGACAATCAGACCTCCAGCGTCCCATGAGCTGACAATTAGGGCAGGGCTTGGTAGGAGCCCGCGGCTGGTGGCAGACTTTTGACCAGTGCCTTTCCTTCCCACATTTGAAACACGCCCCAGGAGGGGTGTGTGTGTTTGCTTTACCCTTGTTAGTTTCTGCCGAGCGAAGGGCTGCTGCTAAGGCTTGGGTCTGTAGAGTGACCATCTGTTTCATACGCGTTTGGCGGGTTGCCTCAGCTGCGTCTTCCCTGGCATTAAAGACTTTAAAAGCCATTTTTACCAAGTCCTGTATGGGGGTTTCAGGGCCATCCTCTACTTTTTTTAGTTTTTTCCGGATGTCAGGGGCCAATTGAGAGATGAAGTGTGATGGTAGGACAGTGGCTCCATTTTGGGAGGCTGGGTCTAGGCGGGTGTAGCAGACTAAAGCTTCTTGCAAGCGAGTTAGAAAGACGGCAGGGTTTTCATCTGGTAATTGGTTGATTTCCCTTAGCTTGTCATAGTTTACTACTTTGTTAGACACTACATCCATGCCTTTAAGGAGGTATCAGACCATGCAGTCTCTGCGGGGTATGTCGGACCCCCAATCTGGCTGATAATCCCATTGGGGGTCTTCATTGGGAATAGCTTCAGCTCCAAGGGGGACCTGATTGTCTATGGCATGGTCTTTATCTGCCTGATGCCGAGCAGCTGCGAGAATATGCTCGTGCTCTTCAGCTGTGAGAGTGGAGGTGCAAACTACTCGAATGTCATGCCATGTGAGGCTGTATGCCTGGGTGAGATATTAAAATTCTTTAATATAGGTGGATGGGTCAGCTGAGAAGGATCCTAAACATTTCTTGATTTGAGACAGGTCTTGGAGTGAAAAGGGGACATGGACTTTTACTAAACCTTCAGTCCCTGCCACTTCCCTGAGGGGTGCTATTATTGACGGGTCGCGAGACCGCGTGTGGGCAGATACGGGAGAAGTTATGGGAGGTGGTGTTTCTGGGGCAGAGGGCTTGGGGATGTCGGGGGAGGAAGGTGGAGGGGGGCTGCCAGGGTTAGTGGGCGGAGAAAGATGTTCAGGGAGTTTGTCTGGGAGGGAATAAGGCTGCGGATTAGCGGTTGTGGTGGAAACTCTTTGGGCGGTACGCGCTAGAAGGATCTGGTGGGTGGAGCAGGAGGAGCAGAGATCGGGACGGGAACAGAGGTCCCAAAAAGCCTGGACATAAGGGACCTCAGTGTCCTTCCCAGCCTGGCGACAAAAGTTGTCGAGGTCCTGTAGTACGTTGAAATCGAAAGTACCAGTCGGTGGCCAATGAGACCGGTTGCTAAGATTATACCGGGGCCAGGCGACCTGAGAGAGAAATATTAATTTCTTTCTCCGCAGGCTCTGAGAGTAGCCTAATCTTGAGAAATTTTGGAGCAGACACCCTAAAGGGGTGTTAGGGTCGACTTTAGACTGAGAATTTCCCATGGTATTCGAGGCTTACTGACGTCTGGGAGGAGAGAGACGAGGAGGAAGCGTCCCTTCTAGTCCTCTCTTCCTGAGGAATTTGACTGGTGGGGCGAGCAGTCAGAGAGGCATCCCCGTCTGGCTACTGTCCCGGAGGACTCCAGGAGTCCAGACGAGGAGGACCACCTCGGCTCGGCCGAGTCTAGGGCGAGGGGTCCATGCTGGGTGGCACCGGGAAGCCTCGAATTTAGCCTTAAACGGAGGAGGAAGAGGCCAGGTAGGTAAAATTCTTACCTTTCCTGCAGTCTTGGAAAGTCGACCCCAATGAAGATGGCAGGCGGACTGGTGAGGATAGAGAGGGGGGACTCTCGCCCAGCCCCTGGGGCCTGGGGTGGGTCAACTACCCCTCTCCCGGGTTCTCGGCACCAATTGTCTGGATCTAGTTCTGGGTCTGCTGCGCCGAAAAATAAAAGCAAAGCCAATTGAATGTCCAAGTTTATTAGGACCTCCGGGCGGACTAAGCACCACTGCACAGACTGAAGTGGGTAGCCGCGCCTAGGAGGCGGGTTGAGTGACTTATATAGCAGGAGTCAGTAGTTTTCTACTGTTGGGAGAAAGGGGGACATGATCCTCCCCAGGTAGGGAGAGGACGTGCCTTCTCTCAGGTAGGGAGGGGACGTGCTCTTTCCTGAGTAGGGTTTTTTTTAATGGTTTGTTAGCTATTTTCTTAACAGAGGGGGGTTTTGAGGCTCTACCGCAAAGAAAAGGGAAGAAGGGGGAAGGGGTCCTTGCAAGCAGCTTATCTGGGAAGCTGGCTAAACATTAACGGTGGTACTTTTCCACTGTCATGGAGGTTTTTTTCCAGTTGACTGTGGTAGGGGGAAGGGGAGGCCGGACCTAACACCAGCTACTTGGGAGGCTGAGGTGGGAGGATTGCCTGAGCCCAGGAGGCAGAGGTTGCAGTGAGCCAAGATCAAAGCACTGCACTTCAGCCTGGGCAACAAAGCAAGACCCTCTCTCAAAAAAAAAAAAAAAAAAAAAAAAAAAAAAGACAATGCAATTACTTGGCAAGGGGCCAAGTGCTTGATGAATAATTTTTAAATAAGTTGAATTAAGCAGAGAAACCTAGCATATTTCAGTGTGGGAAGACCTAGTGTAATAAAGTTAATGAAGCATCAAATGCAAAAATGATTCATATTTCTGTGGGATTTTTTTTTTTTTTTAACTTGCAAATGATTTCAAAGCTCTTTTGACAGGACATTAGAACCAAAAGACCCAGAAGATTTGGGGAGGCAAAAAGCATTCAGTAAGCATGTGTTTGCTTATGTTACAAAGTTGTAACTGTTTACAAAGAAGATGAAATCATGTTAAGGTCAGAGGGTGAAAACATATCTAGATGCACAGATAGAGGACAAAGCGCTGGGAGTGGTGGCTCACACCTGTCATTTCAGCATTTTGGGAGGCCAACATGGGTGGATCACTTCAGCCCATGAGTTTGAGACCAGCCTGGGCAACATACTGAGACCTTGTTTCAATTTAATAAATAAAAATTGGAGGCCAGGTGTGGTGGCTCACGCCTGTAATCCCAGCACTTTGGGAGGCCGAGGCAGGTGGATCACTTGAGGCCAGGAGTTCGAGACCAGCCTGCCCAACATGGTGAAACCCCATCTTTACTAAAAATACAAGAAACTAGCCAGGGGTGGTGGTGGGCACCTATAATCCCAGCTACTCAGGAGGCTGAGGCAGGAGAACTGCTTGAACTCGGGAGACTGCGGCTGCAGTGAGCCAAGATCATGCCACTGCACTCCAGCCTGACCAACAAAGAAAGACTACTCCCCAAAAAATAATTTCAAAAAATAAGAAAAAGGGAGACTAGAAAAGTCTTGAACACATGTGTGCAAGCATGTGTGTGTGCATGTACATATATGTGTGTGTGATAATAAAAGTTGCACTTCACATTGTGCACAGAAGAAGGAAATACAGCCCATACATGATGGTTAAACTATAGGTAACAATTCCCTCCCTTCCCATCATTTTAAGATGATTGACAGGTGATCTTAGAAGGCATGTCGCTGGAATAAGAGGGACACATATTGAGAAAAACTAAACGTAAAAAGCTCATGGAGAAAAATGAAAGTGCGAGACATGGAGCTGGAGATGGACTCTGGAATGCAAGTCCTCCTCCAGCCTGTTCCAGGCCTGCTGCTTTCCTGCACTGAGGGACTCCTCCCTGAAGGTTGTTAGGAAGGGGCTCCCCTACTCACTGTCCCGTTGATGCCACCTGGCTGCGTGCAGAAACCTCTCACAGTAATGCATCAGGAACTCATGGTCTGAGTGCTCCTAGGAGCAAAGGCAGAAGGTCCTGGCCATCAATCACTCTGCAGGAAGGAACATGTGGGGCTCAGGGATGGGGACAGGGACTTCAGACATTTGTCCCTCCAGCATCCACCAGCTCCAGCCCAGTTGCTGCACTCTCCTCATGTTGTATCAGTGGAGGGAACGTCCAGCTGTGGACATGGATGGATGGAAGGCATGTGTGTGCGTTAGCACACTTAGAAGCAGCATGCAGCAGCTACCCACATCAGTCACCGCCAAACATCACCTTTGGCTAAAAAGTAATTAATTGGCTGGATGCAGTGACTCACACCTGTCATCCCAGCACTTTGGGAGGCCAAGGAAGGTGGATGACTTGAGGTCAGGAGTTCAAGACCAGCCTGGCCAACATGGTAAAAACCCTGTCTCAACAAAAAATACAAAAATTAGCTGGGTGTGGTGGCAGGCGCCTGTGATCCCAGCTACTCAGGAGGCTGAGGAAGGAGGATCACTTGAACCCAAAAGGCGGAGGCTGCAGTGAGCCTAGATAAACAACTGCACTCCAGCCTGGGAGACAGAGTGAGACTTGGTCTCAAAAAAAGAAAAAAGAAAAAAAAAAAAAAAAGGGCTGAAATACCCAGCGCCCTTATACAAAGGCTGGAATGTAACAAAAGCATACCACGAGTTTTTCCCAGGCCTCTCCTAGGCCTTGAGCATGACAAGATAATGAAGGAATTCTTAACAAGACCTGTTTAGGATTAAACAAGTTTTATGGGCTGGGCACGGTGGCTCATGCCTGTCATCCCAGCACTTTGGGAGGCCTAGGTGGGTGGATCACGAGGTCAAGAGATTGAGATCATCCTGGTCAACATGGTGAAACCCCGTCTCTACTAAAAATACAAAAAATTAGCTGGGCATGGTGTAATCCCAGCTACTCAGGAGGCTGAGGCAGGAGAACTGCCTGAACCTAGGAGGCGGAGGTTGTGGTGAGCCGAGATCGCACCATTGCACTCCAGCCTGGGTAACAAGAGTGCAACTCCATCTCAAGAAAACAAAACAGAACAAAACAAAACAAGTTTTATTTGGGGTCTAAAGAAACTCCCCAAACCTCCATGATTTAGCAGGAAACAAGATAAGGGTAATCACCCCAGCACCTGGACCCAACTAGATTGAATGAATTAAATGAGGCTCCAGAGGAAGGTCCTCAGGACTCAGACCTTAGTTACAGATTAAAGGAAGTTAAATCACTATGTCTTTAGATGAATACAGTCTTACACATGGACGTACAGGTTAGACGGCATTAAGCTCTGGAAAACTGTAATTTTGAGTTGGTCTAGTGATCATTTCCAGACCATCTCCCTGTACCCGCTTACAGAAATAAACTCATTTCTTTCTCAGTTCATCTGCATCTCCTTACTGGGCCATGAGAAAAAGCAGCCTGACCCTCGGTTTCATCCAGGAACAATTTTATAGACCCCTTACTGCAACGACAAAGTGACGTTTTCATTTGCCCTAAGTGTTGCTGTGTCTGCAGCAAGCTGTTTGGATTGTTAGGTAGGTCCTGTCCTGGGGCACCTCACCGCCCGCAAGCTGCACCAGGGTAGGGATCACGTCCATCAGGCTCATGGGCTCGCCAGTCAGTCGGCCAGCCGGGAGCACCCCGGGCCAGCAGAAGATCCCGGGCACTCAAATTCTCCCTTCCCATACTCCCATGCCCTTCCTGTCTGTGTTGGAACAGAAACAAAAGAAGCTGGTTAAAACCGAGAAACAGATGCTCAGCCGGGGTGATTTCACCTGTCTGCTTGTTTCACTTACGTTTCTCTCTCCTGGAGTCTCTCCATTTCTTTCTTTCTGTCTGTCTGTCTGTCTCTCTCTCTCTCAATCTCTCTCTCTCGGTCTCTCTGTTTTGGTGACATTACAACATTCAATCTCATGTAGTTCTCCTGGCAGAGGATTTATCTCATATTTGTTATTATCCTTGTTGTTGGTTAGTGTGCATTGGATTAAGTTGGGTCCTTCACTGCAAATGACTCTTGACCTTATAAGAGGAGGTAGAGAAAGAGAGGAGGAGGCCACATGGAGATGGAGGCAGAGATGAGTGATGCAGCCACAAGCCAGGGATGCCTGGCACCCTAGGAGCCAGGAGAGGCAGGAAGGACCCTCCCCTGGAACCTCAGGAAGAAAGTGGATACAACTGCAATGTGTTAAATGGTGACCCAAAAACATGCTCCTGTCATATCCCCCAGAGCCTACAAAGAGACTTTATTTAGAAATAGGATGTTTGCAGATACAATCAAGTTAAGGACTTTGAGATCATCTGGGATTAGGGTGGCCCTAAATGCAATGGCAGGCATCCTTCTAAGAGAAGAGGAGACACAGACACAGAGGAGAAGGCCATGTGGAGGCAGAGACTGTAGTGATGCACCCACAAGCCCAGGGATGCTGGAGCCCCAGGAGCTGGGAGAGACTGGGAGGATCCTTCCCTAGAGTTTCTGGAGCAAACATTTCCCTGAGACAGCTCAATCTCAAACTCCTGGGTCTCCAGGACCAGGAGAGGATAAATTCCTATTGTTTAAAGCTCCCCAGTTTACAGTACTGACATTCTTCCTGGTACAGAGAATCAGATTGGGTACAGGATAAATTAACATCAATGGCAATGAGATAAAGAAGGTTTCTGAGGAGTCAGGTCCTCAATGTGAAGAAATTTTGGAAAGGCGTTAATGGATGTGGTTGGCATTTATATTTCCACTTTTACATATGTACTAGACTGATGTATTTGTCTACTAGAAAGCAAATATACATCACAGGTATACTTGCCAACATTAGCCTAAAAAGTCTCTTTCAGTGAATCAAACTAAAGCTCTCTAAGCAGGAAGATGACACGAAGTCATGTACACCAGGCAGCACGTTTTAGAATCTTTGTGGCACATGAAATGATAGCATGATTTAAACAATGGAGTCCCGGTGTGAATATCATGTGGCCAGTTGGATGTCTACCTTTCTTTTTTTTTTTTTGAGACAGAGCCCTACTCTGTCACCCAGGCTGGAGTGCAGTGGCACAATCTCAGCTCACTGCAACTTTTACCTCCCAGGTTCAAGCAATTCTCCTGCGTCAGCCTCCCTAGTAGCTGGGATTACAGGCATACACCACCACATCCAGCTAATTTCTATATTTTTAGTAGAGACAGGGTTTCACCATGTTGGCCAGGCTGGCGTCGAACTGCTGACCTCAAGTATTCCATCTGCCTTGGCCTCCCAAAATGCTGGGATTACAGGCTTGGGCCACCGTTCCTGGCCTCCAAGATCCTTTATCTTAACCCAGACATTCCCTTCTATTGATCCCAGGTCTTTAGAAAAACTCAATGAGTTGTCATCCAGGAAATGTTTAAATCTCCGTATAAGTTGGAAGCCACCCAGCTTTGAGTTGTCCCACCTTTCTGGACCCAACCAATGTGTCCCTTAAATGTATTTGATCCATGTCTCATGCCTTCCCAAAATGTATAAACCAAGCTACACCACAACTGCCTTGGGCACATGTTCTCAGGACCTCCTGAGGGCTGTGTCATGGGCCATGGTCACTCATATTTGGCTCAGAATAAATCTCTTCAAATGTTTTACAGAGTTTGGTTCTTTTCATCAACATGATGATGGTTATGCAACTCTGATAATCTACTAAAAACTCCTTAATTGTGCACAAAAACGTGGCCGGCCACGTCTCATGAATGCGGGCCTCCATAACAACTGTTTCAGCACTGACCGGGTGGTGAAGGTAAATGTTAAAAGCTGAAAGAGCCAGCGCCCTTATACAAAGGCTGGGATGTGACAAAAGCCCACCAGGAGTTGTACCCAGGCCTCTCCTGGGCCTTGAAGCATGACAAGATAATGAAGGAATTCTCAACAGGACCCGTTTAGGATTAAACAAGTTTCATTGGAAGTCTGAAAAACCTTCCCAAACCTCCGTGATTTAGCAGGAAATCAACCCTGGCACCTGGACCCATTTATTTATTTATCTATTTTTGTTGTTGTTGTTGACATGGAGTGTCTCTCTGTTGCTTAGGCTGGAGTGAAGTAGCGTGATCTCGGCTCACTGCAACCTCTGCCTCCCAGGTTCAAGCGATTCTCCTGCCTCAGCCTCCTGGGTAGCTGGGACTACCGTTATGCACCACCACACCTGGCTAATTTTCGTATTTTTAGTAGAGACAGAGTTTCACCATGTTGGCCAGGTTGGTCTCGAATTCCTGACCTCAGGTGATCTGCCCGCCTCGGCCTCCCAAAGTGCTAGGATTACAGGTGTGAGCCCCCACGCCTGGACACATGAACCCATTTAGATTAAGTCCATTTTCTGAGGCTCCAGAGGAAGGTCTTCAGGACTCAGACCTCAGTGAGAGATTAGAAGTTAATGACTAATGTCTTTAGATTTGTGCACACTTACATGCACACACACAGATTGGAAGGCGTAAAAGCTCAAGAGAACTTTGTAATTTTGAGTTGGTCTGGCATTAATGCCCAGGCCTTCTCCCTGTAACCCGTTACGGAACTCAAGTCCCTCCTCTCCCAGTTCATCTGCATCTCATTTTTGGGCCACCAGAATAAACAGCCCAAGCCTTGGTTTGGTACGGGAAGGAAAATTTAACCCGGAGCATGACGCATTATCACTTCTACCCTGGACAGAAAAAAACGATATCCATGAGCAACAATACTGACCCTCCTGGAACAGATGGCCCTGTTCGGAATTGCAGGGAAGAGATAAAGCTGCAAGGTCAGGATCCAGGAGTGCCCCAGTCTTACCTTTATAAATTCCATTCCAGCCACCATACTGGCTGTTTGCAAACTGATTCTCTAGGGATCCCCCGTGATCTGATGTAAAATAAATGAGGGTGCTGTTGGTCAAACCTTCTGTGTCCAAAGCATCAAGAATCTGTCCTGCAAAGAACAGATGTTTTTGAGGCTGTTGAAATAGAAAAATATCAGAAATGCAGCTATGAAGTGTGTGCTTTAGCATCTGGGGGCCATCCACAAGAATGAATCCTCAGTTTTAATGCATAATGGGAGCCAGCTGTGGTATAATTTTTCTGTCCTTTGCTGTAGATTGATGTATGACTTTATACGCACCCCATCCTTTGGTCCGAGTAGGTAACCTACAAGGACAAAACATCAAAAACTTAAAAGTGTGGCATGTAGGTGGGCATGGTGGCTCACACCTGTAATCACAGCACTTTGGGAGGCTGAGGCAGACGGATCATTTGAGGTCAGGAGTTGGAGACAAGCCTGGCCAACATAGTGGAACTACATCTCTACTAAAAATACAAAAATTAGCCAGGAGTGGTGGCACATGTCTATAGTCCCAGCTAGCTGGAAGGCTGAGGCAGGAGAATCACTTGAACCCAGGAAGTGGAGGTTTCCAGGAGCCAAGACGGTTCCGTTGCACTCTAGCCTGGGTGACAGAGTGAGACTCGTTCTCAAAAAAAAAAAGTGAGGCATGTGAACATTACCGAGAAGAATGTACAGGCTGAACATGCAGACCAGTTGATGACACTGAGCTTCCTTCAGCCACACACAAGGGAACTTGTGTAACTAATGTCACTCACAGTTGGCCGGGCACAGTAGCTCATGCCTGGAATCTCAGCAGTTTGGGAGGGTGAGGCAGGAGGCTCCTTGAGCCTATGAGTTTGAGACCAGCATGAGCAACATAGCAACACCTCATCTCTACAAATAATAAAATATTAACCAGCTGTGGTAGTGTGCATCTGTGGTCCAAGCTACTTGGGAAGCTGAGGTGCAAGAATGGCTTGAGCCTGGGAAGGCAGGGTGCAATGAGGGACAGTTGCACCACTGATTCCAGCCTGGGTAAGAGTGAGACCCTGTCACACACACACACAATTAACTTTTTCTCCTTCATAGCTTGTTGAGCACAGAAAAAAAATTTTAAATACATCTTTCACCCAAATCTCTGATGGCAATTATTCTGAGCATCCTGGAATTCTCAGCTCACCACCACCCAAACCCAGGGGTTCCTAAGTTCTTTTTTGGGAGGCACGGATGTGCTGTGCCCATATCATCACCCAGCCCTGACTCACTCAAGCCTTGTTCCCCTTCCATTGTGTTTTAAACCCAGGAAATATAATGAGTGAATGAGATAAGACAATCCAGACCCACAAGAGTTTATATTCTCCTGGGGAAAATGGAAAATCAAGCTACCTAACACATGGTCATGAAGAGATAAAATGGTGCTGCTGTGTTAGGAAACAAGGAAGAAGTAGGAAGAGGAGGAAGAAGAGGAGGAGGAAGAGGAGCAGGAGGAAGAGAAGAACAGGAAGAAGAGAAGAGGGGAGGAGGAGAAAGAGGAGGAGGAAGAGAAGGAGGAGGAAAACAAAGGCAAAACAGAAAAGGGACCTCAGGAGAATGGGAGAAAAGATGACTGGGGCAGAGCCACTTTAGGGTGCTTCAGGGCAGGCTCTGAAGAGAAGACAGCAAAGCCTGAGGAACCCTCTGGGGAGGGAACAGAAGGTGTAGAAGCCCGTGTGGGGGACAAATGTGAAAGATACTGTGTGGCGTCCACACGGCCAGAATGCAGCAGGTGGGGAGGACAAGGGCAGAGGTCAGAGTAGGATCTGGCAGCAGCAGGTCATGGGGCTGTTGGTGACAGAAGGAAATTTAGTCCTATTTTCAGTGCAGTGGAGCCACTAGCCACTCTACAACTGAGAGGAATCTTACCTGATCTTTCTTTCATTTGTGTACCACATGGTGTTAGGATGTGGACATCTTTGGGGCCAAAATTCTGGGAATGCCACTTGGGAATTAAGACGTGGAAATCTGTGAGGCCATTATTCTGTCTCCCACATGGGGATTAAGATGTGGACATCTTCGGGGCCGTTATTCTGTCTCCCACACGGGGATCAGAAAGTGGCTCTTTGGGGCTGTTTTTATGTCTATCACATCAAGATTAGGACGTGGACGTCTTTGCAGCCGTTATCCTGTCTCCCACATGAAGAATAGGGAGTGGACAGCTTTGGGGCTATCATTCTTTCTGCCATATGGGATTAAGATGTGGACCTCTTTGGCCGAATCGCATTGCCTCCCACGCACACTATGGAATTCATCCTCTGCGAACGGACTGAAGATTTGTGCTATAAGATTTCAGACTCTTAAACCCAGTCTCACTGCAATCGTGATTCTGCATCTTCTGTCTTTAACCTTTTTGCTGTTTCCTTTCCTGCTTCTGTTGCTGGATGGGGAGCAGCTCCTTTCCCCTGGAAGGGCACTTACCTACCATCCAGTCCATCTCCTCCATGTTGTCCCCATACAGCCCGTGGGCACTCTTCCCAAGGAAGTTCTTTGTAGTGATAAGAGGGATGTGAACGTGCAAAAAGAAAACAAGGAAGAGGAAAGGCCCAAGCTTATTCCTGAAAACAAATACAACAGATATTGAAACACGGATCTCACTTGTCACATCCTTGCTCATGTCTTGTCGACTCTGCTCACTAAAAAGAAATGCTCAAAACTCTTCAACAGGAAAATATTCTTCTGTTTAACATTCCTTTTTTAGGAGGATTTTCCTGTTTTAACAATCTTTCCTTTTTTTTTTTAGAGATGGTGTCATGCTTTGTTACCCAGGCTGGAGTGCAGTGACACAATCTCAGCTCACTGCAGCCTCAACCTCCCAGGCTCAAGTGATCCTCCCACGTCAGCCTGCCAAGTAGCTGGGCTACAGGCATATGCTAACAGGCCCAGCTTTTATTTATCTATTTATTTTGGTAGAGACAGGATCTTACTATGTTGGTTAGACTGGTCTCAAATTTCTCGGCTCAAGTGACCTGCCTATCTCCGCCTTCCAAAGTGCTGGGATTACAGGCATAAGCTATGATGCCTACCCGGTCTGTTTAAGACTCTTTTTTTTTTTTTTTTTTTTTTTTTTTTTTTTTTTTTTTGAGATAGATTCTGGCTCACTACAACCTCCACCTCCCAGGTTCAAGCAATTTTCCTGCCTCAGCCTCCTGAGCAGCTGAGATCATAGGTGTGTGCCGCAGTGCCTGTCCTGTTTAACACTCTTTAACATCGTGACTTTTCCCTTCTGAAATCTTTTTAAAAATCCACACTGGGCCCAGCATGGTGGCTCCCACCTGCAATTCCAGCATTTTGGGAGGCTGAGGCGGGAGCATTGCTTTAACCCAGGAGTTGGAGACCAGCACGGGAAACATAGCAAGACCCCATCTCTACTAAAAATACAAAAATTAGCAGGGTGTGGTGACGTGCACCTGTACTTCTGACTACTCGGGAGGCTGGGTGGGAGGGTTGCTTGACCCTTGGAGGAGGAGGTTGCAGTGGGCTGAGGTTGTGCCACTGCACTGCAGCCTGGACAATTGGAATGAAATCCTGCCTCATAGTAAATAAACAAATAAAAACCCAAACTGATTTAATGCCTCTTTTCTCCCTGAATATTACAGTGTTCTAACTCTACATACTTCAGACAATGCAAAGTTAAAAGAACAGCAGGTTACTGTCGGACATGACTTTTATTTTGTTCAATTTTCTTTATAAATGCTACCACATAGTGAGGAGTAGGACATAAAATATTTATGAAAAAAGTACTTAAAAATGAGACACTTGAGACAATATTGTTTACAAACAATTGATGTTGTTCAAATTGTCCTCCTAGAAAGCTTTGTCCTCCTCCTTCCACCTGGTCTTCATGCTCTAATCTCGATCCTTAAAGCACAAGAGCAATGGTGAAGGCATTAGCCTTAATCAGAACACATCAGGCTGGGCGTGGTGTCTCATGTCTGTAACCTTAGCACTTTGGGAGGCTGAGGCAGGAGGATCACTTGAGCCCGGGAGTTCAAGACCAGCCTGGGCAACATAGCCAGATCCAGTCATATTAAAAAACAAAAAGAACACAACGGTCTTACCTGCTTTAATTTGCAAGCTGTCAACGCCCTTTCTGTCATACATCAGGTAATTCCATGAAAAACTCTCTAAGAGACTGGCTGTGGTAGCTCACGCCTATAATCCCAGCACTTTGGGAGGCCAAGGTGGGAGGATCTCTTGAGGCCAGGAGTTCGAGACCATCCTGGCCAATGTGGCAAAAACTTGCCTCTACCAAAAATACAAACATATGCCTTTAGTCTCAGCTACTCAGGAGGCTGAGGCAGAGAATCACTTAAACCTCAGAGGTGGAGCTTGCAGGGAGCGGAGATCACACGACTGCATTACAGCCTGGGCGACAGATTGAAACTCGGTCTCAAAAAAATAAAAATAAAAGAATGCTCTGAGAATGCTGTAGGAGGCCAGGCATGGCGGCTCACACCTGTAATCCCAGCACTTTGGGAGGCCCAGGTGGGTGGATCACTTGAGGTCACAAGTTCAATACAAGCCTTGTTCAATAGGCAGAAACCTGTCTCTACTAAAAATACAAAAATTATCTGGATGTGGTGATGCATGCCTATAATCCCAGCTACTCGGGAGGCTGAGGCAGGAGAATTGCTTGCACCGGGGAGGCTGAGGTTGCAGCGAGCCAAGATCACACCATTGCACTCCAGCCTGGGCCACAGCTCAAGATTCAGTCTCAAAAAAAAAAAAAAAAAACTCTCTAAGAATGTAATAGGAGGCCAGGTGCAGTGGCTCACACCTGTAATCCCAGCACTTTGGGAGGCTAAGGCGGGCGGATCATGAGGTCAGGAGATCAAGACCAGCCTGGCCAACATGGTAAAACCCATCTCTACTAAAAAGAAAAAAATTAGCCGGGTGTGGTGGTACGTGCCTATAATCCCAGCTACTTGGGAGGCTGAGGCAGGAGAATCACTTGAACCTGGGAGATGTAGGTTACAGTGAGCCAAGATCGTGTCACTGCACTCCAGCCTGACAACAGAGCAAGATTCTGCCTCAAAAGAAAACAGAATTGTAGGAGATGATGACAACCTCACTGTCACCAGGCAAGGTGACTTTTGACTTTTGATGGTGTCACCATCTTTCCTAGAATACCCTTGGGGAGCATGAAAATAACTCCATGTAGTGTTAAGACCTGTTTTCCTCCTATTTCTCCTGGTCTGACATAGGAATTTTCCTTGCCATAGAATTTACTGCAGGCTGAATTCTGCCATAGGACGTCTGACTTCTGATGGTGGACATTTTTTTAAATTGATAATTTATTACAAAGTGCTTCAAGTGAAGCAGTGTTCTTAAATAGTGTCCGTGGTGTTCTGACGGAATAAAACCCCAGAGTAGCAGCAAATTCCAGCCGACCTGTAACAATTTCTCTTTGAGATAAGGCCTTGCTCTGTCGCCAAGGCTACCCTCATAGCCTCACACACAGCCTCAGCCTCTGGGCCTCAAATCATCCTCTTGCCTTAGCCTCCAGAATAGCTGGGATAACAGGTGTGCACCACTACACCCAGCTCAGCCGTAACAGTGTATTAATTGACACAAGGCTAGTCAGAGGGCTCCACTGCCCCTCATCTATGACCCAATCTTACCAAAAAATGTTTTTGGTCATGGCTATCCCATTCAAAGAAGACGTTTATATATATATATATATATACACACACATACAGGGTCTCCCTGTGTCACCCAGGCTGGAGTGCAGTGATGTGTGCTGAACTCACTGCAACCTTCACCTCCTGGGTTCAAGTGATTTTCCCACCTCAGCCTCCTGAGTACCTGGGATTACAGGCATTCATCACCACATTGGGCTAAATTTTGTATTTTGAGTAGAGACGGGGTTTCACCACGTTAGCCAGGCTGGTCTTGAACTGCTGACCTAAAGTGATCTTCCCACCTTGGCGTTCAAAAGTGCTGGGATTACAGGAATGAACCACTGAGGTTGACTGAAGAAGACTATTTAGGATGTGTTTTCATCCCAAAGCCAAGTGGTTGGAGGAAGCTGACCCTTTTATGCTGGCCTTTTGAGAAAGGACTTGACCTCCTGCAGAGTAAGGGGTGTGACTCTTTGGAAACGCATGGGCTGCTCCGTGATGGTGTGGTTTCTCATCAGAAAGCAATCGGCATGCACAATTAGAGCACCCACAAAATAGGAGGTTGTGAGGAGGAAGACAGCCAAGAGGGCTGACCAGATGACTGGCATCCAGGAGATGGATATCAGGTGCATGAGCTTTCCTGCTGCCAGTGTGAGCATGACCAAGGCCAGGACTTGGAAGAGGAAGTTGAGTTTTTTTTCCAGGTCTACACTCTTCTCCAAGAGTTCCCAGTGGGTGCAGTTACCCATCATGGACAAAGGCATTCTGTAGAAATAGTCAAAGCCATGGTGGAGGGGGTGGTGGCAATGATTGCTGGCTGACTCACAGTTGAGACCCAGATGCCATTTTCCTGAGAGGCAAAAAGCATGTTGATGTGACAAGCATCGGAGCATAACTGGACATGTAGATATCGACAGTTTATCACATTCTCGATTCTCTGTTATACACTGGGGGACCGGGAGATTGCGGAGAGGTGCGGGCAGCATTGGCTGTTATTTGCAACGCAATCTGGCCTCATCATTTCAGAGAAATGAGAACCCCATGTGGCAGCTTTAGCCAAAATATGAGTTACCTGTCACAGGTGGAACAAATAACTGTAAAACTGGTTGCTTAACACAACAGAAATTTATCCTCTCCCAGTCCTAGAGACCAGGGGTCTGAGATCAAAGTGTCTCTGGGCCAGTCTCAAATCGGAGGCTCTAATGGAGGCCCCTTCCAGCCTCTCCCAGTTCCTGAGGGCTCCAGGCATCCCTGCACTGGGTCACATCACTGTGGTCTCCGCCTCCACATTTCCATGACATTGTCCTCTTGTGTGTGTCTGTGATCTAATCTGTCTTATAAAGACAGCAGTCCTTGCAGGAGGGCCCACCACAGAGGCCGAATCTTTACTTGATTATATCTGTAGTTGTTGTCAGCTGAATCCTGGCCTGCCTCTAATTCATGGGTTGAAGCTCTAACCCCTGGGACCACAAGACATGACTGTATTTGGAGACAGGGGGCTCAAAGAGATAATTAAGGTAAAATGATGTCATTAGTTTGGGCCCTGATATGGAGTGGCTGTGTCCACCCACATCTTACCTTGAATTGTAATAATCCTCATGTGTGAAGGGCAGGGCCAGGTGGAGATAATTGAATCATGGGGGTGGTTTCCCTCATGCTGTTCTCTTGGTAGTGAATAAGTGAATAAGTCTCACAAGACCTGATGGTTTATACATGGGAGTTCCCCTGCACATGCCCTCTTGCCTGCCACTGTGTAAGACATGACTTTGCTCCTCCTTTGCCTTCCACCATGATGGTGAGGCCTCCCCAGCCACGTGAAACTGTGAGTCCATTAAATCTCTTTTATTTATAATTACCCAGTCTCGAGTACATCTTTATTAGCAGTTTGAGAACAGACTAATACAGGGCCTAATATGATATAATTTGTGTCCCATATGAAGAGGATATTGGAACACAGATATATACACACTCTCTTCAGAGGCTCTAGGGGAGGATACTTCCAGCCTCTCCCAGCTCCTGGGAGCTCCAGGCATCCCTTGGCTTGTGGCCGCATCACTCCAATTACAATTGCTTTCTCCTCTCTGTGGCCCAATCTTCCTCTACCTTCATCTTAAACAAAGCCTTATCCTTGCACAGTGGGCCCAGCTGTATAATTCAGGATTGTACAGCATTCACCCGAGGGCTTGAGACAGCATGACTCACCTTGACTCGGTTGCTGGACCTATCTGTACTCTCCCACCTGAGGGCTGTTGAGCTGAGGCAAAGGCCATGGGCTGAGTCACTGAGGCAAAAACAGAATGCAAAGCAAAGGTGTGCGGTTTGTGAGGACATTGTGCTGTCTGTCTTCATGTCCCCTTCAGTCTCTGTGTAAGCAATAAAACTTGCTGCAATTGAGATGCCTAAGAGGAGCAAAGACCCCTGCCCACATTTTCCCTGGAGCCAAGTCTTTGTTTCACCCATGATGGAAAACAGGTTTGACAAGCCACCTTAAAGGCATCTTTGAAAGACATAAGCTTCCTTTTGAGTTATTTTCACAGGCCTCTGATAAATATTCTGTTTACCCTTTATTTGCATAAACTTCTTTGTAAGCTACTTTCACAAGCCTCTGATAACTATTCTGCTTACCCTTCTTTTACATAACCTTTGTGAGCTATTTCCAGGAACCTCTGTTTACCCTGTCTTTGTGAGATAAAGTAACTGTAGACAATAAAAAAGGTATAAAAGCTGTAACCCAGAAGAATAAAATTGCTACGTTTTCTACCCCAGATTACATAGCCCTCAAGACTCCGCTTTTTTCTCTCTGCCTTTTTTCCACACGCTCTCTCCCTCAGGTTGAACAAGACATCTGCATCGGCGGTCCCGGGGACTCCCACAGGTTGGTAGCCCCCCTGCAGATGTGAGTACGAGAGGTACAGTGATGCACCCCAAATCAAAGGAGACAAGGTAAAGCCACGGTTCTTGTAGTTCTGGACTCAAAATTCATCTGGAGTAAAGAATGGGGCAATGTGAGTCCAGAAATAAGTCTATGTTTGCGAAGTTATTGCATCAAATGCTAAGAAATAGAGGTGCTAAGGTAAAAATGAAACATGTTTCTAAATTTTTAAAGATTGTTTACGAACTATGTCTGTGTGTCCCTGAAGAGGGATTGTTAGATGATTCTACGTGGAGTAAAATAGGAACTAAGATTGAGGAATATGCCAGCACTCATCAATCTTCCCCGCAGGCAGAGATGCTACTTTCAGTTTTGTCGCAGCTGTGCCAGGTTGTCTGCCTCCCTTCCTGCAATCCCCCAAACGCTAGCACTTACTGCTCCCCTGCTGCCTCTCTCACTTCTAATCCCTCCTCCTCTTACAAATCTAACCCCGATGATGAAGGGGGCGGCTGTAATTTACCACATTGTAATCCTGTAAAAGAGCCTGATTCCGCCCTCGGAGTCGGACCTGGAGCCAGAAATGGAGGAGCTCAGGACGAAGGGATCAAAACCTGGGTAAGAGATGACACTCCAGAGAGTGTGCAGGAATTTTTTTCAGCTGCGCCCTTAACCCTTACCCCGGAGCAATTTTCCAGGCTCCTAGCTTCCCTCTCTAAACCTGCTCAAACTTTTCCCGTGGTTAAAACGCTTTCTTCTAAGCCTGTGGTGTGCTCCACGCCACAAGAACCTATTCTTGCAACTGCTTTTGCCTTTGAATCTATGAAACAGGGATTTCCTGATTCAGACCTCCACCTCTTCTGTCCCCTTGTGCAAGTGACCAATCAAAATGGTGAGATTGTTCACCATTATGAACCTATTCTGCCAAAATTCATGAAAGATTTCAAGGAGGCAGTGAATAATTAGGCCTACTGCAGCTTATACTCTCTCTTTACTTGAAAATTTTGGTACTCAGAGGATGACCCCTGCAGACTGGCACTGCTTATTATGGAAAGCTTATTATGATGATGCCGCTTTTGATTTGATGGAAAAGAATGAAAGACAAAAAGTGGGAGTTAATTTACAAATGTTGAAAGGTACAGGTGATTATGAAAGTATTCAGGCACAAGTTGCCCTCCCAGAAGTGGCATTTGGGCAGGTTAATACTTTAGCTTTGTGTGCCTGGAGAAGGCTTCCCACTCATGGAGAATTTACTGATGAAATTACCAAAATTAAACAGAGAAATGAGGAACCTTACCAAGACTTTGTCTCTAGATTAATGCTGGCAATCAAATGGCAATTTGGAGACAGCGAGTCAGCTCAATTATTTACAAAACAATTGGCCTATGAAAATGCTAATACTACCTGCCAGTCCATTCTCTGACCTTGGAGAAAAGCTTCCCTTATGGAATACATTCAGCACTGTGCTGATGTTGGTCCAGCCTACCAGCAAGGTTTTGCCATGGCCACAGCACAAAAGGGACTTTCTGTGTCAGCCTTTTTAAGGCAGCAACAACAGAAAAATCATAGGCCACCTGTGAAGTGTTTTCGATGTGGACAGTCTGGTCATGTTGCTAAAAACTGCCCTCACCCTGTTGGTATTGCTTTCCCCCAGCCTGCGCCATCTCTCCCTGCCATGCAGCAAAGGCCTCGCCAGCCTGGTGAGTGTCCTCGGTGTCACCATGGCAACCATAGGGCCAGCGAGTGCAGATCTAAGAGGGACAGGGAATTGTTGAACGTGCTCATGCCACCCTTAAAACTCTAATACTTAAACTAAAATAATTCACCTCCTTCCTTTTACAAGTCTCCACATGATGTACTTCGGCATGCTCTTTTTGTTCTAAATTTTTTGACCCGTGATGCTCAAGGTCACTCAGCAGCTGATCGTTTCTGGCACCCAAAAGACTCAGCCACGCCTATGGTGTTATGGAAAGTAATCAATGGAATGGCCCTGACCCAGTGTTAGTATGGGGCAGAGGTCACGTTTGTGTTTTCCCTAGGTCTGCACCCTCACCTATCTGGGTGCCTGAGTGACATGTCAAGCATGCCCCAAAAAGGACAGTCCTCTCCAAGACCAGTGACCGTCCCTCTTCCTCGACTGACATCTCCCCATCGGCCGAGCCCTCAGATGACTTCGCCAAACTCCCTTCTCCCGAGAATCCGACGTCTACGCCTACAGAGGATGACATCCCATCATGCCCATCACCCACAGCACCAGCTGATGCCTCCTCAAGAAGTTCCAGTCCCGACCTGGACCCAGATGCAACACCTAGTGACTGATGCATTACACATTGTTTGTCAGCAAGGACATTCTCTTAATCCGGTTACTCTATCTTTAGCCATACTAGTCATTTTCAAAATCCATTAATACTGCTGTATATGAGAATCATTTAGCCAAAAATGTCTCTATTGCTATGGGATCTCAAATGTCTATTGATGATAAATTAGAAGCTAAACTGAATGCCTTAGAACAAACTGTAAGCATCTTGGGGGACAAAGTGTATAACTTACAAAATAGACTTTCACTCCGCTGTCATGCTCACTATAAGTATATATGTGTTACCAGTGCTCCTTACAATGATTCCCAGTGGCAGTGGCCTCTTATTAAGGCCCATTTACAGGACATCTGGTCTCATAACAATCTCTCTCTTGACATCTCACATTTGCAGCAAGAAATTTTGGCCATTGACCTTTCTCGGTCACAACTACCTAATGATGATTTTATTGCTCACAGTTTTGTTGATGCCATGTCCTCTTGGATAAATTAATTTCATCTCCCTTCCTTTATATCTCTGCTTGCCATTGCTGCTTGTGTTCTTATATTGCTAATGTGCCTGTCATGTGTCTTCCGTCTCCTATTCTCCACCCTCAGAGAAATGCAACTGAAGGTGCTTGCACTTCATTTGCAAAATAAAAAAGAGGGAGATGTACAGCGTTAGCCCAAGGGCTTGAGACAGCTAGCGTGACTCACCTTGACTCGGTTGCTGGACCTATCTGTACTCTCCCACCTGAGGGCTGTTGAGCTGAGGCAAAGGCCATGGGCTGAGTCACTGAGGCAAAAACAGAATGCAAAGCAAAGGTGTGCGGTTTGTGAGGACATTGTGCTGTCTGTCTTCATGTCCCCTTCAGTCTCTGTGTAAGCAATAAAACTTGCTGCAATTGAGATGCCTAAGAGGAGCAAAGACCCATGCCCATATTTTCCCTGGAGCCAAGTCTTTGTTTCACCCATGATGAAAAACAGGTTTGACAAGCCACCTTAAAGGCATCTTTGAAAGATGTAAACTTCCTTTTGAGTTATTTTCACAGGCCTCTGATAAATATTCTGTTTACGCTTTATTTGCATAAACTTCTTTGTAAGCTACTTTCACAAGCCTCTGATAACTATTCTGCTTACCCTTCTTTTACATAACCTTTGTGAGCTATTTCCAGGAACCTCTTTACCCTTTCTTTGTGAGATAAAGTAACTGTAGACAATAAAAAAGGTATAAAAGCTGTAACCCAGAAGAATAAATTTGCTACGTTTTCCACCCCAGATTACGTAGACCTCCAGACTCCGCTTTTTTCTCTCTGTCTTTTTTCCACATGCTCTCTCCCTCAGGTTGAACAAGACATCTGCGTCGGCAGTCCCGGGGACTCCCTGCAGGTCGGTAGCCCCCGGCAGATGTGCCGGACCCCGACACAGGATCATCTTCCCACTTGAAGATTGGCAACTTAATCATGTTTACAAAGAGTCTTTTTTGCATATAAGCTAATATTTGCTAGATTCAGAGGTTAGGGGTTGACATCTCTGGGGACCATTATTTAGTCTATTGCATCTTGTTTTGCAGGGCAATGATGAAGGCCAGAAAGCACCATGTGATACCATCAGCATGGGCAAAAGACTTCTCGACTTTGGAATTATTCTCTCTTTGATAAGCCACTGTGACACTGGCCATGGTTGAAGTGAATGGTGGGTTTCGCAATGCATACCTTTCAAAGTCAGTCAAAGGAATAGAGCCTTTGCTTCTATGCGGTCACTACTACACTGTTGAGAAAGAGATGTGTGTGTGTGTCTTCTTACCATCCCAATTCTGTCTGCCATCTGGAAAATTTCATGATTTCCCAATAAATAACCCATAAGGACAGATTCTTCTGTCTTAGGAAAATTATAATTGGCCAGGCATGGTGGCTTGCAACTGTAATCCCAGCACTTTGGGAGGTGAAAGTGGGAGGATTGCTTGAGCCCAACAGTTTGAGACCAGCCTGGGTAGCATGGGAAGACCTGTCTCTACAAAAAAAAAAAAAAAAAAGAAAAAAAAAAAATAACCGGGCATGGTGGTGCAAGCCTGTAGTAACAGCTCCTTGGCAGACTAAGGTGGGAGGATCACTTCAGCCTGGGAGGTCAAGACTGCAGTGAGCTGTGACTGTACCATTGCTCTCCAGCCTGAGTCACAGAACGAGACCCTGCCTCAAAAAGTCTATTGGAAAAAATGCACCTCTGTTTGACACCGATGACTGAATCTCCCCAGAATTTTTTTTTTTTTTTGGTAAAAAATTAAACAAAAAACGTTTATGATTTTTAACGTTTAGAAATTTTATATTCATTGTATCTATGAGTCATATTGTTAACAATAAATTGAACTACTGATAAAAATCATTACTATAACACAATAACCATTTGGGAACTTGGTCTCCTTTCAAGGAACTATTGTCATTAATTTTATTGTTCATCCAATACATGACATGCTTTGTTAAGTTGTAGAAAAATAAGCATGTTAGTTACGGAAGCAGACAGGGAGGTAATAAATCTTGTAAAGACATTTTCATACACACCGAAGGGAAGACTAGGTAGCATTACACAAATTTTTGATAATAGATTGTTTCTTATTTTTTTTATCATAGTCTACCAGAACATTGATAGTGTGAAATGTCAAATATTTCATTAAGTTAACATTCCTTTTCTTTTCTTTTTTTCCCTTTTTTTTTTTTTTTTTTTTTTTTTTTTTTGTAGAGTTAGGGTTTCACCATGCTGCCCAGGCTGGTCTCAAACTCCTGGCCTCAAGCAATTCACCCACCTCGGTTTCCCAAAGTGCTGGGATGACAGGCATGAACCACCGTGCCCGACAGGGATTCTTTTGGTAAGAGCACTAGTCCCACATATGAAGCTCCACTTTTGAAACCTCATCATCTCCCAAAGGCTTCACCTCCTAACACCATCACCTGTGGGGGTAAGAGTTTCAACATAGGAATGTGCAGAGAGGACAAAACATTTAGATTGTAGCACTAAACTAGCCAAGTTGATCCATAAACTAACCATAACAGAGCTGAAGGTGTTCAGTGTGAGACATTAATGTCTAAGACAAAAATTCCATGTGAAGGGTGGGAGAGGATCCCACAGAACAAAGTGGTGATGTGTTGTGCAGTGGAGCTTAGAATGTATGCCATAGGCAGGAGCACATTTTATTTATTTAAAAATTTATTATTATTGTTTTTAGTAGAAGTGGGGTGCTGCTATGTTGCCCAGGCTGATTTCAAACTCATGGGCTCAAGCAGTCCGTCCACCCTGGCTTTCAAAATGCTGGGGTTATAGGCGTGAGTCACCTTGCCCTATCTGATATTTCTGGAGTACCTACTTTGCAGCAAACCACCTGGAAAGTAACATTGTTCCTAGATATATGCAGCTTTCTGTCTAGCGGAAAATCCCACAGAACCTTATGCATTTTCCTTTCCAAAGTTTTTAGCTGAATGTCCTTTCCATATAAAAGTCACATGCTTGGCCAGGCGCAGTGGCTCAAGCCTGTAATCCCAGCACTTTGGGAGGCTGAGGTGGGTGGATCACAAGGTCAAGAGATCGAGACCATCCTGGTCAACATGGTGAAACCCCGTCTCTATTAAAAAAACAAAAAAATTAGCTGGGCATGGTGGCGCGTGCCTGTAATCCCAGCTACTCGGGAAGCTGAGGCAGGAGAATTGCCTGAACCCAGGAAGCAGAGGTCATGGTGAGCCGAGATCGTGCCATTGCACTCCAGCCTGGGTAACAAGAGCGAAACTCCGTCTCAAAAAAACAAGCAAACAAAAAAGTTACGTGCTTACCACTGTTAAAAACATACATACTTATGAGTCCAGTAGCATAGCCTTTCTCTTTCAATATTTTGGCAAAAGTTGTCTCATTTGTCGGAAGACCTCCAGATGCTCCAGTCCACTGAAGAACACGGTAACCAATGCTGGAAACCATCCCTTTGAGCAATCGTTAGGAAAAACAGTTACCGTTCCACATTCGTTTTCTGTTATTTATTTATTTATTTGAGATGGAGTTTCGCTGTTGTTACCCAGGCTGGAATGCAATGGCGCCATTTCGGCTCACCGCGACCTCCGCCTCCTGGGTTCAGGCAATTCTCCTGCCTCAGCCTCCAGGGTAGCTGGGATTACAGGCACGTGCCACCATGCCCAGCTAATTTTTGTATTTTTAGTAGAGACAGGGTTCGCCTTGTTGACTAGGATGGTTTCGATCTCTTGACTTCGTGATCCACCCGCCTCGGACTCCCAAAGTGCTGGGATTATAGGCGTGAGCCACCGCGTCCGGCTGTTATTTATTATTTAATTAAAAATAGAATGCTTGGTAAAGATCTCTCTGACTTAAAATTGAATTGAAAATGGACTTCCCACACCACTTTGCCTTGGGAATTGCAGTATCAGCAGCAAAGTCAATGATTAATTTATTGAAAACATTAGTCAGAAGATGGATTTTCTTATTACATGAAGGTTACAAGGAATATAATTCAGTGAAAAACAAATAAAAATTAAAAATTATTTTTTGCTTGTTAATTAGTTTACTTAGAGGTGGGATTGCAGCGGTGTAATCAATGCTCGCTGCAGCCTCGACCACCTGGGCTCAAACAATCCTCCCACCTCAACTACCCGAGTAGCTGGAACTATAGGTGTGCACCACCACACCTGGGTAATTTTTAAATTTATTGCAGAGATGGGGTCTCACTCTCACCCAGGCTTGAGTGCAGTGGCATGATTATAGCCCACTGCAGCCTTGAACTCCAGGGCTCAAGTGATCCTCCCACCTCAGCCTCCCAAGTAGCTGGGACTATAGGTGCACACCTCTGTGCCCAGCTAATATTTTTAATTTTTTTGTAGAGATGGGGTCTCACTATGTTGCCCAGGCTGGTCTTGAACTCTTAGACTGAAGTAAATCCTTTCACCTCAGCCTCCTAAAATGTTGGCATTACAGACATGAGCCATTGTGCCTGACCTAAAAATGATTTTCTAATTCCATCAAACTCTTGATATAATGCAAAGGTTCTCAAACTTGTCTGCCCATTGCAATTGTGTGGGGAGCTTCAAAATATTCTGATGCCTGGTTACCGCCCCAGGGGTGCTAACTGTATTGGCGTTGGCTAAAACTTGGGCTTTGCGATGATGGGAAGATCCTCTGGATGATTCCAATGTACTGACGAGGTTCGTAGGCACTGATAAAATTTATTCTCCTCTCCAGATGTTCCAAATCTCTACCCAAGGGTTGGTTGGTTTGCTTTTTATCTGTTTGTTTTGAGATGGAGTCTTGCTCTGTCTGTCACCCAGGCTGAAGTGCAGTGGCGTGATCTCAGCTCACTGCAACCTCCACCTCCCATATTCAAGCAATCATCCTGCCTCAGCCTCCCAGGTAGCTGGGATTACAGGCACTCATCATCACGCCCATCTAATTTTTATATTTTTAGTAGAGTTGGAGTTTCCCCATGTTGGCCAGGCTGGTCTCAAACTCCTAACCTCAAGTGATCTGCCTGCCTCAGCCTCCCAAAGTGCTGGGATTATAGGCCCCATGAGCCATCGTAACCATCCTCTACCCGTTATGCATTATTATTATTAAGGTTTTGTCATTATTCAGCTGTGACAAGGCCAACAGATCAGGAGATGACTGCCGTTGGAGACATAGTTCATTACTCACCGTTCCTGATAGTTTATTACTCAGTGTTCATCAGGAGGCTGGGGTGAGCCATGCTTTGTGATGGTATGTTATATAAAGCTCCATCGTTGGTCAGGAGGCAGAGGGAGTGAGGGGAAAGCATGAAAAAACCTTTTCTTATCTATTTACTTTTTTCTATTTTGGGAAATAATGGGCAAGGTAGGGTAAGCTGACTTAAGACTGGCCAGTTGGTATAATTTCCACGGGCTTTGGTCTGCAGGGGCTGTCCCTAGAAAGCTGGTAATCAATTCTGGGGGCATTAGGGCAAAGAGAGAGTGGCCCCACATATGAAAATCTCATAAAGGTGATGGTTGGGGGTGTGGGCTCTGGACTGATCGGTTTACCTATGAAAGTTACACTCCCAGGTGACTTGTTTGCTATCTCTAAGAATTGGCTAGCGTTGGGAGGGCCAGTCCTGCCAAGGTTTGCAATACCCTGAGATGTCAAACACCAGAATATAAACCTACCTGGGCACGGTGGCTCACGCTGGTAATGCCAGCACTGTGGGAGGCCAAGAAAGGAGGATCTTTTGAGCCCAGCATTTCAAGACCACAATGGGCAAGATGGAGACAGCCCTCTTATCTCTAAATCAAAAAAATCTATTAAAAAATCCAAATTTAAAAACTAAAAACTGATTAATACACCAGGCTGGACCCTAGTGCAGCTGTAAAAAGAGAGACTAACCTGACCGAACACGGTACCTGCCCATGAGGAAAGCTGCTCTGCTCAGGGTACACAAAGATGCGGCAGAGATGTGCTGAGTCAGCTTCACGCCAAACTCTGCAAGGTGGTCAATATTTGGAGTCCTATGGAGGGACAAATTAACACCTTTACTTGTTAAAATCAGACAGGTTTTTCATAAGCATGGCTACATGCTACTTCTTAGAAGGTCCGCTGGTCAGGTTGAGTGCTTCAAAATGTTCTTAGGAATGACCCAAAGACAATGTCAAGGATTTATAATGTCTTCTGAACCTTCAGAGAAACATCAGCTCATTTAAATAGGAGAGCCTGGGCATGGTGGCTCATGCCTGTAATCCCAGCCCTATGGAAGGCCAAGATGGGAGGATTGTTTGGGGCCAAGAGTTCAAGACCAGCCTGGCCCACATGCAAAGCACTGTCAAAAAAAAAAAGTACAAAAATAGAAACGTTAAGGCATGGTGGTGCAGGTGTGTAGAACCAGCTACTCAGGAGGCTGAGGAAGGAGGATTGCTTGACCTCAGGAGTTGAAGGCTGCAGTGAGCTGTGATTACAACACTGTATTTCAGCCTGGGTGACAGATAAAGCCCTGTCTCTAAAATAAATAAATGAATGAATAAATAATTCCACAAGGCACTATTGGTACTGAGAGAACAACCTCAGAAAATGCAGAACTGAGAGCCCGGGGCACCTTCTGCGGGACTCACAGTGTTCATGGGAAGATTTGACTTCATGGACACCAGCACACTGTAGGTGTTACATGAGGGTGAAAGGCTGGGATTGGGACAGGAGGATGAACTAGCTCTAGCTCGTGACAGATGGGCACGCCATATTTTGGCATTAGGAGGGTGTGGACTTGTCTGCCTGAAGCAGAGCTTTCCAGCAGGGGAGCACTGAAATCCCACAGTGCTGGGCTTGGCCAGTTGGATAGGATAGGAGTGAGATGGAGATCAATACTGGTGTTCTGCTTACAGGCAATGGCACTGGTTTCTTCTGTTTGTTTGTATTTTGAGACTGAGTCTTACTCTGTAACCCAGGCTGGAGTGCAGTGGTGCTATCTGAGGCTCACTACAACCTCCACATCTGAGGTTCAAGCAATTCTGCTGCCTTAGCCTCTCAAGTAGCTGGGATTACAGGTGCCCTCATCACATCCAGCTAATTTTTGTATTTTTAGTAGAGACAGGGTTTCACTATGTTGGCCAGGCTAGTCTCCAACTCCTGACCTCCCAGTGATCTGCCTGCCTTGGCCTCCCAAAGTTCTGGGATTACGGGTATGAGCCACCATGGCCGGCCTGTTTGCTTTTTGAAACAGGGTCTCATTCTGTTGCCCAGAGTGCAGTGGCCTGATCACAGCTCACTGCAACCTCAAACTCCTGGGCTCAAGCAGTCCTGCCGCATCTCACCCTTTTGAATAGCTAGGATTACAGGTGCATGCCACCGTGCCTGGCTAATTTGTTTTTAATTTAAAAATTAATGTTTCTATTTTGTAGAGACAGGATTTCACTACGTTGCTCAGGCTGGTCTTGAACTCCTGGACTTAAGTGATCCTCCTGCCTCAGCCTCCCAAAAAGCTGGGATCACAGGTATGAACCACCATGCCTGATTGATGGCAGAGATTTCTAAAGCATTGTGCATCACGTACTGGGTGGATAAAAATCATATTTAAAGAATGAAATTAGGCTGGGTACAGTAGCTCACACCAGTAATCCCAGCACTTTGGGAGGCTGAAGCAGGTGGATCACTTGAGGCCAGGAGTTCAAGATCAGCCTGGCCAACATGGTGAAACCCTGTCTCTACCAAAAATATAAAAATTAACCAGGTATAGTGGTGGGCAGCTGTAATCCCAGCTACTCAGGAGGCTGAGGAAGGAGAATCTCTGGAATCCAGGAGGTGGAGGTTGCAGTGAGCCAAGATCACATCACTGGACTCCAGCCTGGGCAAGAGTGAGACTCTGTCTCAAAAAAAAGAAAGAAAGAAAAGAAAAGAGGCTGGGTATGGTGCCTCACACTTGAAATACCAGCACTTTGGGAGGCTGAGGCGTGTGGATCACTTGAGCCCAGAAGTTGCAGAGCAGGCTGGGCAACACAGCAAAACCGCACCTTTACAAGAAATTTAAAAATTACCCAGGCACGATGGTGGACACCCACAGTCCCAGATACTCAGGAGGCTGGGGCAGGAGGATCACTGGAACCCAGGAGGTTGATGCTGCAGTGAGCTGTAATTGTACCAGTGCAATCCAGGCTGGACCACAGAGCGAGACTGTGTCTCAGAAAAAAATAATAACAAAAATAAAAATGAAATGAGCAGTCGTATGTAGGATGGATTGAAGTGGGGTTAGTGCTGGCAAGGGACGAAAGCAACATTGGAGAGAGACAGAAAACACAGAAGTGCTGCAGTGTCAACTGCCGAGATCAAGGGCTATGCGCATTTTCAGTGGCTTCTATTTTTTTTGGTGTCTGCATTGGGGGCACCAGGGAAGCCTTTCTCTGTCACTTGCCTCATGGTGTTGTTTCCATAGCAGCTGATGTCCCCGATGCCAAGGTCGTCGGCCACCAGAAGAAGAATGTTCGGCCGGGAGGCGGAAACGTCGCTGGAAGCTGAAGGCACCAAACTTAGCAGCACGCTGAGCATCCCAGCCAGCCGGCCCCTGAAGCACAGTCTGTCAGAGACTGCGCCACACGCCTGTTCTCACTTGCAGAACTTGTGTATGAGGGAAGTTGGCCTTGCTATTTTAAGGGGTACAGATGTTATCGTCACATTTCAGACTAGCTTTCAGGAAATCTCTTAGGCATTTGATTGTTTTTCTCTGGTTACAGTTAACTGATACTGCGGATGGTTTTATTTGGCCTTTAAGTATTTTCTTTTGGAAGCTCTAAAGTCTGTTAAGTGATTAAACTCCTGGTTAACAGGAAGCCTTGGTCGACCGCAGTGGCTCAGGCCTGTAATCTCAGTACTTTCTGAGGCCATAGCTGGTGGATTGCTTTAGCTCAAGAGTTCAAGACCAGCCTGCATGACATGGTGAAAACTCATCTCAAATTAGCTGGGCATGGTGGCATGTGTCTGTAGTCCCAACTACTGGGAAAGCTGAAGAGGAAGGATGGCTTGAGCCTGGGAAGTTGAGGCTGCAGCGAGCTAAGATCGTGCCACTGCACAACAGAGCAAGCCTGTCTCAAAACAACAACAGCAACGATAAAAAGCAAAAACACACAGAAAACCTGCCTAGTCATGCTTTGCTGGATGGATCGAGTCCCCAGAACAGCTAACGCCCCTTCTCCGTTGCCTATTCTTCTTCATTGTTCTTCCTTAAGCAAACTGTGTTGAATTTATGGACTGGGGGCTGGGATTAGGGGTTGGACCACCCAGCAGGGCAAGGAGGAGGCTCAGCTTGGGGCAAGGTGAAACCACAGTGAGCTGCTACCTCTGAGTCTATGTGAATCCTCTGTTCATTCTAGCACACAGATGAAAATACCCAGTACTGACTTCTTTAGCCCACTGGTACCTGATGACAAGTGGGTTAGGAGGTGACAGAGGTCCCAGCCTGGAGGAGAGAGCCCTGGAGGTTTCGTACCATGAGGCAGCATTGGCGCAGGGCTTGGTGACATACAGCCTGACACCATCATTGCTACCTCTCTCCTCGATGCCACCCTGGGCATGCACACAGACAGCTGGGCCATAGTGTTCCAATCCCCGGTGAGACGCAGTAAAGACATGATCCGAATCTCCAAGAAGGTTTGCAGTAGGGGAAACTCTAGCTTTCCTTTGAAAACCAGACACCTGGCCCACGGGAGGGGCTGATGCCCACCTGACTTGCAAAGAATGAAATAAAATTCCTTCTGAGGCTGCCTGGGACAACGCCAAATCAAAGGAGCATGGAGCACATCTATTAATCATGAGTCTCATGCTTCATTCTCCAGATGCAGGATTAATCACTATCAGCGCATTCTGAGAAAGCACCATCAAGAGACGCAGAAACGGTCAGGTATGGTGGCTCACGCCTGTTATCCCAGCATTTTGGGAGGCCAGGGAGGGAGGATTGCGTAAGCCCAGGAGTTCAAGACCTGCTTGGGCAACATGGTGAGACCCTGTCTCTATATAAGAAAAAAAAAAAAAGAAGGAAGGAAGGGAGGGAGGGAAGAAAGAAAGAGAAGGAAGAAGAAAGACAATTAACGAGTGCATATAATTCTACCTTACCAAGAATGCTGAAGATGTAACATGTCGTCTCTGTCTCTACTTCCTGCAAGACATAAAGATGTCCACAATCATGCTGACAGCAGAAATTCAACTGATTATAAATGACACAGTACGTAATTAGAACGGGGAACTTTGATTCCCGCTCATGATATCAATAGCAAAAATATCTTAAAACAATGACCAAAATCTCATAGAGGAATGCTCTTCCCTAGTGAAAAGCTTCAAAAATGTTTAACACCGTGTTAAGAATGGAAACTCTGTTTCAATAAACTGCCAGATGGAGTCTTCAGAGCAAGAGGAAGAAAGAGGTCTGAAGGTCTCCATTCCGTTCACCAGCCTTCGTCGCTCATGAATGGCGTTGTCAGGGCACAGGACTGCAAAGTGAGGAGAGGATCCCAGTGTCCAGAAGCACATTCTTTTGTCTTTTGATTCCTGAGCCCGGGGTAGGGCTGATTCCTAACGTCCAGAAATGCAAAGGGAGTCCTGATTTGGAAGTGGGAAGCTGGGAAAGATCAAAGCTTGGATCATACACAAAAGGCCGCGCACAGTGGCTCAAGCCTGTAATCCCAGCACTGGGAGGCCGAGGCGGGTGGATCACGAGGTCAAGAGATCGAGGCCATCCTGGTCAACATGGTGAAACCCCGTCTCTACTAAAAATACAAAAAATTAGCTGTGCTTGGTGGCGCGTGCCTGTAATTCCAGCTACTCAGAAGGCTGAGGCAGGAGAATTGCCTGAACACAGGTGGTGGAGGTTGCAGTGAGCCGAGATCGCACCATTGCACTCCAGCCTGGGTAACGAGCAAAACTCCATCTCAAAAAAAAAAAGAACCGGAGTAGGCGGAATGAGCATCAGCAATACAGGGATCTGAGAACAGAGCCAGGAGTGTCAGTCTGCAGGAACCAGGCCAAGGCACCGAGTGTTGCATGAGGGAGAGACACATTCGGCTTCTTTGCTAGGGGAAGGTGCTGCAGGGAGAGGGTGCGACCATTCAGACCTAAGTCCACAGAGGGAAACTGGCGACCCCCAAAGCACAGACGGGCGGCCCCGCCGTCTCTCCAAGAAGGGAGGGAGAGCCCAGAGTGTACAGCAGGAAAGGAATGGGATGGATGATGAATAATTCGAGCTCCAAGCAGCAAGAAGCCACCTTCAGGGCACTGCCGTGGTCTCACTGCCTGTGCGTGGGACTGAGGACAAAGCTCTGATTTTTTTTTTTTTATCTTGCCCAAGTTCCTATCTAAGGGGTCTGGAGACTTACACCCCACACACCATAAATTCTCATCAGACGGGTTTCATTCAATCCTGTCTACAGTGACTTACTTTCCAGTCTGACTCTGGCATAACATGGCACAAATAAGGAAGTGAAAATATTTTACCCCAAAACATGTTTTTTTTTTTGCCGTATTTTGAAATGGCCCTGCAAAGCCATCCTTTGGGGGTGGAGGGAAATTTGCATCTGTAGAAGATCTCTATTCACACAGCTAGATCTTTTTCTTCCTAATCCTGAAGAGATTAACTGACAGTCTGGCACCTTTTAAAGGGCCTGACTAGGAAACATCTGTCATCTATTGTCTCTAAGGACAGCCTATGGTGTCCGCAGTTTTATTTTAACCTGAACATTTCTTTTCTATGGATTCCAGGTCTTTAGATGAACTCAGCCAATTGTCAACCAGGAAATGTTTAAATCTCCATATAAGCTGGAAGCCCCCTGGCTTGGAGTTGTCCCACCTTTCTGGACCAAACCAATGTATCACTTAAATGTACTTGATTAATGTCTCATGCCTCCCTAAAATGTATAAAACCAAGCTGTGCCCTGTCCACCTTAGGCACATGTTCTCAGGACCTCCTGAGGGCTGTGTCATGGGTCATGATCACTTCCATTTGGTTCAGAATAAATCTCTTCAAATATTCTACAGGGTTCATTTCTTTTTATCAGCAGGACGAGGGACGGTGTAGAAGAGAAGGAGACAGGAGCAGACTGATATGATGGGTTTCTTCCCCTCAGTAACCCCGGAAGCGACCTGGCCACTTTTTTAGAAGGGCCCAGCAGCCAGTAGGTGAGGGCACACTGAAGCCAGCAGGCACTGAGAGCGCACAAGTGGCCACAGTGGCTGTCCAGGTGACCAAGGACAGACACACCCGGTGTGGGGGCAGGGAGGGCAGAGAGGAGGGGTGGGCAAGGTCCACAGGGCTGCAGAACCCCAGGGTGTGACTGGGAGAGAAGCGATGGGTTGAGAGATTTCCGTTTACTCCTAGCAGGATTCAGGGACAAAACCAGTCTTCTGAGAAAGCAACGAGCTTGTGAAAGGAAAATAAATCTTGGGGTCCCCAGACCACTGAGCTAACCGGAAAAGTCAAGCTGGGAACTGCTCCTGCTTTTGCTTCAAGTTACCCCGCTTCTCTAGAGCGAACCAATGTACTTCTGACATATTTTGATTGATGTCTCATATCTTCCTAAAATGCATAAAACCAAGTTTTGTCCCGACCACCTTGGGCATAAGTCGTCAGGACCTCCTGTGGCTGCATCACGGAAGCATCCTCAACCTTGACGAAAATCAACTTTCTAAATTAACTTGAGCTGTCTCAGATTTCTCTGGGTTCACAGCTTCAATAACAAAGTGAGAAATGCTGATCACAGGTCATGGTAAAAGAAGACAAAGCCATGGCCGGGCGCAGTGGCTCAAGTCTGTAATCCCAGCACTTTGGGAGGCCGAGGCGGGTGGATCACGAGGCCAACAGATCGAGACCATCCTGGTCAACATGGTGAAACCCCGTCTCTACTGAAAATACAAAAAATTAGCTGGGCACGGTGGCGCGTGCTGTAATCCCAGCTACTCAGGAGGCTGAGGCAGGAGAATTGCTGGAACCCAGGAAGTGGAGGTTGCGGTGAGCCGAGATCGCGCCATTGCACTCCAGCCTGTGAGCATGCTGGGAGGCTGAGGGAGGCGGGTCACTTGAGCCCAGGACTTTGAGACCTGCCGGGCAACATTTCGCTACCCCATCTGAATTTAAAATAAAGATTTAAAAACTTTTATAAAAGACAGTAGGAACTAACACCGAATTGCGACATCTCCAATAATTTTCTTTCTGTTGAAGAAAAAAGACCGCAGCTATCGCCTGTGCTTCGTTTAGAAAACAGGGAAGGGGTCAGGTACACATGCTCTGCCGCTGAGCTTTTCGTGTTTGTTCGCTTGTTTTACCCTAGACGGTGTTCACAATTCTAATATTATAAAAGTAATAGCAAAAGACGGAATTACGTTTGTACCAACCTGACAGCACCTTCACTGGGAAAGAGGCTGACTTCACATTGTACCTGGAGACAAAGCCTAAGTGAGCATTTCAATACCCGCAGCTTTGCTTTCTGGCCTACAATGACACGCTGCCAGTGTTCAGAAAACGACGACTGAAAGCAAAACACTGTACACATAGCTGTGATGACGGAACCCCAAACCACCACAGGACAGGCGAAGATGGTTGGCAGCCATCCTGCCCCGCAACGGTTTATCTCTGTATCTCTGGGTGTGGAGATTTACGAAAAGTGTTCTTTGTCCACTTTTTCTTTTCTTTTCCTTGTTTTTTGAGATAAGGTCTCGCTGTGTCAACCAGGCTGGAGAGCCGTGGTGCAACCAGACTTCAGTGCAGCCTCAAATTCATGGGCTCAAGCGATTCTCCCACCTCAGACTCTCAGGAAGCTGAAA